>CM060078.1:14002206-15202206 GCA_030533445.1 Cyprinodon diabolis | reverse complement strand
GAAAATGATCAACAAGTATGGAATTCCTGCACGCGTTTGGCACATGTGCTGTCCTTTAAATATTCACCCCGGCACTGTGGCACCCAGATTGCTTATTCAAATAAGGGAAATGATTTGTTAAATTAGAATATACAAACATTTTAAATGCTCTTTTTCAAAGTAAACAAAAGTTGTTGTTTTTTTCTGCAGGAATTAAAAATAAAGATTGGACTATTACGCGGCGGTGCGCCCTTACCCGCGCCGCCCTGGATGAATAGGGATCCTCGAACAGGTTCCAGATTACAGGCTGCCACTTCCTCCACAGGCTGACATTCCCCTCCGCGGCCAGGTCCTCGATCCCGAGCCTCTTTCCAATCTCGTCGTCCTCCTCCCCGTTGTCCACGTTGAGCTCGAATACGTCCAACGCCTCCTCCGCGTCCCGGTGCTGCCGGTAGGTCATCCAGCAGCAGGGCTCCACATCCGTCTCATCTATGCCCCAGAAAGAGAGCTCCTCTTCGAACAGCGGTCCGCACACGTCCGCTGGGCAGTGGAGCTTCCCGGTGCGGTAGTAGTTGAGCACGTAGGCGAAGACGCCTGGGTGGCGGTCGAAAAAGTACTCGTTGGTCCTCGCGTTGTACTCGATGAAGCCGGGGACTTGTTGCAGCTGATCCAGGACGAAGTCGATGTCCGAATCGGAGGCGAGGAGGGCCAGTCGGGTCCCCGGCAGGGTCTTTAGGGTGCTTTTGTAGGTTTCGTGCCTGGTTCCCCCGACGTTGAGGATTATCCTCTCGTTGTCGTCGAACTTGCCCATCGCTCTGTTTCAGACATGACTTGATGGGATCTTAGGGAGAGACGCAGAGATGGAGGTGGTCGGTGTGTGTGGATGATCCGAACCCGGGCAGACTGTGAGGAGCTGCTGATGTTGGTGCTGAAGCTGCGCGTCTCCCTGCCCTCTCCAAGACGCACAGCCGCTCAGCGTCCGGCACGCCGCCTAAAAAAGAGGAACGCAACTCCTCTCTGAAATCGATGACGGCATCATTAGAGGCTGTCTGAAAACTAATTCGCTCCTTCTTCTCTGTTTGCGCTCACTCACATGATTGTTTTCCAGAGAATCCGATCCGCGCCCCTCTTCTTCTGAGCCAGTCTTGGCAGAAACGCCTGATGGGGAAATTTCCACAGAAAATCGTGTTTCTCGTTTGAAAAAACGATAAAGGATGAACAGAATCAACAGGTCTTCAGCTCCACGATGCGTTAAGATCTGACTAGATGCATTTAATTGCAGACAAGACTACCGCCCACCAGCTACACCAACACTCATCTTACCAAGCCTGCTGCCATAAAAAGGCTGGTTAGACTAGGCTTAGATTTGCCTTGGGGTCCCACACAGAAACTGAAAGACTAAGCAGAGGTTTACAGATTTTTTTTTAACTGATTGAACATTTACTCTCTTGATTAAGACTGAAAATAAGATGTGAGACTTTAATTCTTCCACAAATAAATAAAGTTCTGTCATTTTTCTAATACTTTTCCTTTCTTCTTTGTCCTGTTTCTTGTGGCCACACTTTATCCTGTGAGGTCATGCAGTCTTTCTGTCCCTCAGTGGTGTTTTTATGCCTTTCACTTTGTCCTACCTTCCCTCCTGCCCTCCTTTTCTTCCTTCTTTCCCTTATTGCCTCTCTTATTACTGTATTTTTTTTCTTGCCCTTATTTGTCTTTTTCCTTTCTTGCGTCCTTTCATCGTCATGCCCTTCACAATACATTCCTTTCTTCCTTCTGTTCCTCATGTTGCATTTACTCCCACTTTCCATTTGTATGTCTTAATTTGCATCAAATGCATCTTACAATGTAAATACTAATGTCACATCTCATTATTAAGGACTAGATCATGGAAGGCTCAATGATGCAGCCTTAACTTTTTTTTTTCTAACTGTATTTGTGCAACACTTAATGAAGTCTGAAGGTCTTAAGGGTCATCTATTGGTTACCTTTAGAAGTGGGATAGAAAGAAATTAGCTTTTAGAAACGGCTGTTGGACAGAATGAATTTTGTCTCAAAATAAGATGTCATCCTTAAGTTGTTTAATTATTTTTCATCTACCGTAATAAGTTTGCTCTCTAAAAATGGTCTACTGTATATGGAAAAGTGCCTTGTTTACTACAACCTATAAAGAACACATCCCGAATCTGCAGAAGAATGTTCTTTGGTTAGAGGAGAATATAAAAAAAAGACTAACTTGGCTTTCATTCGAATCCTTGGGTAGAAAATAATAAATGAAAACCTGAACTTATACGTGAGCTTTCTGCAGAGAACATAGAACGGCAAAAACAAGATCTAAGTGGCACATCAGTTAGCACAGTGCAATTCCTTTAAAATTGCTGTCTTTTGTTTTATCTTAGTGTTTAGAATGCTCAGATTATTTTCCATCCATTTTCCGTCATGCAAGGGGTGCTGGTCCCTATCTCCAGCTGTCTACAGGCAAGAGGTGGGGTACAACCTGGACAGGTCCCTAGTCCATCACAGGGGAACACAGAGACAAACATAAAAAACAGCCATTCACATACACACACTTAATGAGAATTTAGATAAGCCAATTAACCTAACAGTCATGTTTTGGGACTCTGAGAGGAAGCTGGAGTACCCTGAGAGACCCCATACATCATAAAGAACATGCAAACTCCATGCAGAAAGACCCTGGGCTGGGAACCTGGAACGTTCTTGCTGCAAGGCTACCCGCTACTCTCAAATATGAAAAAACAATTATTAGGCATTTCTGTAAATGGTCAAAACTGTAGAATGCTAAAATATATTATCTATGTATCTATGTTTATCTATGTAAAATAAACAGGACATCTTATCAAATGTACTGCAGTTACATGCAGTATTACACATCCATAAAATTTAAGCCTTCACACATTAGAATAAAAACGTTTTAACCCTTTTATTTATATAAAAAACATAATAACAAACCACACACAACCACATCATGGGGTAATAAAGTCAGTAGCTTGTTATGTGTTTGTGAATGGAACCAAAATGCAGATGCTAACTCAGAAGGACAAGGTTTCAATTAAAGAGACAATTTGAAAACATACAGAAACCGCAAACAAAAATCAATAGAATTCAGCAGCTAGAGAAAGAATCAGAGGAGCTTATTGAAAAGGAGCCACAAGTGACATGAAAACCCGGCAAGTGTCGTCATCTGTTTGCAGCGCAGTTGGGGAACCAAGAAAAATGTGGCACAGGAAAAACACATAACAAACAAAAAGTTTTTAAAAAGCCCGAACAGAAGGGACTTAACAGAAATGCACGGAGCAGGATATAAGCACAATCCAAACAAACTATAACAACTAAAAGCTAAAATGGTTTAAACACATACACCATTACATCAGCTTAACATAGGGACCTGTACCAGATGTAACAACGTCTTTTACTCCACATAATATTCTTCCAAAACTCTTTGGGAACATCAGTCTAAGACAGGTCTTAACAGTTTTTTTCTCAGCTGTAGTTTTGGCTTGAGATCGAATTTTTTCTTATGGTTGAATAACAAACCCAAACCATGAGTGAGACAAATGAGGCCTGATGTGCTGTGACGTTGTTTTGGGATCTTCTGTGCCCTCCTGGATGAGTCTTGTGCTCTTGGAGTAAATGTCCACGCTGTTGAAAGTTCAGAGGTGTTTCAATGTGAATCGGTTTGTGGATAATGGCTCTTATGGGGGGTTGGATTGAGTCCTGAAATTTTTGGCATTATGATCTGCTGCTGTCAACGAGTCTAACCAGGCCTGATGTTGGCAAAAACAAAAAAAAACAAAAATCAGGTTTTGTTGTTAAAGATCAACAAAAGCAGAGGATGTACTTCCTGCGGTGGCTGATAAAAATCAAACTGCTAAGGACAATGTTGGTGCAGTTCTACCCCTCCATCATTGAGTCCATCCTCACCACCTCCACCATCATGTGATACGCTACGCTGGTGCCACCGCAGAGGACACGGGCAGAATGCAGCTTGTCATCCAGTCTGCAGAGAAGTTGATTGGCTGCGATCTTCTATCTCTCCAGGATCTGTACGCCTTCAGGACTATGAGGCGTGAAGGGAAGATTGAGGTCTGATCCCTCACACGCCAGCGACAAACAATTTCAGTCACTTCCTTTTGGTTCAACAAGGCCCAGAGACCCCCATGACACTGACATTGCCTCTCTCCCTCCCCCGTTCAGGACCTAGAAGCTACTCCATCTCCAGACCTCCTGCGTTACATTAACACAGTCTACTGTGTATATGATATATGCCTATATGCTATACATCTTATATATTATAATGTATGTTTTATATTGTATATAGCTATATATTCTATATTCTGTATATATATTTAATTCTCTGCACCATCAACACCGAGTCAAATTCCTTGTAAGTGCAAACTTACTTGGCAATAAACTTGATTCTGATTGTGCTTTTTTCCCCCCATGCAGTGCAGGCTGGTTTGATGGAGAAAAAAAATGGGAAAAAAACACCCAACTCGAAATTGGGTGTTTTTTCATCAAACTGCATGTGAATCATCAGTCCTCAATTGTTGCTATAGATAGTAGCAGGTGGTTCCTACCAGCGAGACAGCCAGGCGATCTGATTCCCAGTCATCAGCTGGCAGTTTTTGCCATCAGCAGAAGGCCCATCGTCTGACAGCCACCACAGTGTGAGAGGAGGGAAAATGAACATCTTTAGGGAATCGGAGCACAGCTCAATCAGTGAGGAGACACTGCGGGTGATTTTCCTATAATCATATGTATCATTATCCCCTGATGTAAGACCTGTTTGTTGAACTGCAACCGCTGAGTGACCCAATTTCTTATTGCATGTGAAAGATAGCATGGAGGTAATTAATCATCAACATCCAAATGTGAATGGTGCAACCACACAATCACCTTCAATAAGCAGTGTCAAAGAAATCCAAACTGGGTCTAACTTTCACTTTTTTACCCTTATAGACAAGATCCACCTGGAAGAAGGACACAATCACATAACCTATATTTGTATTAACAGATTCAGCTGATAGATTAATCTGCTTTCCATTGCAGACCAAAAAAAAAATATGGGTGATAAATTAATTCATTTATACACTTTGTTGTTTCAAATAAAGATAGAGTTGGTAAAAAAAAAAAAAAAAACCCTCAACATATGATGTTGAGTCCCTTTAATGTTTTACTAATAAGGCCATTTATCACAGAGCACCGGGGACACCAGAGGTTCAGCACAGTTTTTCCCTATATACAGCCATCAGTGTTCTGAATAGTGTTGCGCCGATGCCATTTTTTGGCCCCGATACCGATGCCCGATACCTGGCTGTGCAGTATCCGCCGATACCGATACCATAATAATGTAAAATAATTGCCATCATGGCTTTGTCAAGCTGCTGCCTACCTTTGTGAAGCAGGAAACAATCTAATACAAAGTGAATCCAGTAGAACTTTTTATTGCCTACCAGGAGTGGGTGACAATAGTTGAATAAACTTTTGGCTCTCAAAATGGTATTGGTGCCATATTTGTGGCACTCGCCGATACCGATACCACCATTTTAGGGCAGTATCGGGGCCCCGTCCGATACTGGTATCGGTATCGGTGCAACACTGGTTCTGAATGATGCAGGCAGAATCCTGCGTTCCTCCCCCCATAATATCACAACTAAAAATAGAACAGCCCGATTGCTGATCTTTATCAGGAGGTGCAGGGCTTAAAAAAAGGGGGAAATGACTGAAAGTCCTATGGAAAGTCCTTCTCAGTGCATTTTGCTCGACGGGATGAGTCTCAGAGGGAGATAAAGGCCATTAGCGCAGCCTTTGTTTTTTTTCCACAGGAATATTTTTACTTGAAATGATTGAACATAAGGTATTTTAGGACTGAAGAGGATAATTTCATAATGGATTTGCTATGGTTATCAAATAGGAAAACAATGCCTCCAAAAACACATTATACAACATTAATAACACAAGATGTCTAATGTTTGTTTTACCCTTAATAATATTAAAATCCTGAAGACACAGGTTTTTATTAAAGAAGATTAGCATTATGATGTGAGATGATGGGAAGAAAAGCAAATCGCAGTAATAAAAGAAAACTGTTCCTTCAATGGGTAATTTTAGATGAAAACATGTACACACGTCTAAATGGTCTAGTTAAAGTCCAGACCTAAACCCAAAAGCCAAGGTTTGAATACTGACATCCACAAGTCCTCTCTGACCATTCTGACTGAACTTGAGCTGTTCTACCAACATCATAATTTTTGCAAGTAAAACCTCAATGAGCAACAAAACAGAAGAAGAATAAAAGCTCAGCACACACTTTTGGCTTGCTTCCCATCTGATACGGCACATAATTTCTGCTTTCCTCTGACTACCAAATCCTGCTGACTCTGATGGCAACTAGGAAACAAAAAGACACTGCTTTGTTTAAAATCTCTGCGATTTCAGTTGTCTCTTCATATAACAACAAAAAAATACTGATTATGAGGGGAGATTGTCTCTTTCACTATCAGTAAGTGAAGCTATTTTTACTTCCCTTTGAGAGAGAATGAAAGGCAAACAAATCAAAACAACACACATATCACATCCTGGTCTGACAACTGTCTCCTCATCTAACCACAGGTTTGTTTGGATGAGTTCACAACTCTTTCAGTGACAGTTTGATGCAAAGCCTCAAAAGAAATGGTTGGGAAAAAACTGCAGGCTTCAACATATTTTTTAAAGATCTAAATCTATGACAAACTGAATACTTACTTAAGACATCAGACTAGTCTAAATACAATGGACTGCTCTTCAAGTTTGTTTATTTCTGTGTTAGAAGCAAGAATTGATCTGTTTTTATTTTTATTTTACCTCACAAGATTGGTCCTCCACCCCCCATCCTTGCACAAACAACAGGCATATGATGTCACAAATTATTTGAAAATAATCTGATAAACGCTAATTAATGTTAATTAATCTTCCTACTTTTTGTAGTGTCACGCCTATGCCACTTTTTGGCCCTGATACCGATACCCGATGCCTGGCTGTGCAGTATTAGCCGATACCGATACCATCTGTTTGAAATTGATGTGTGTGTATATATGAATAACTGCATACAACTTGGAAGTAAAATAATTGCAATCATGGCTTTGTCAAGCTGCTGCCTACCTTTATGAATCAGGAAAAAGACTAATACAAAGTGAGTCCAGTAGAACTTTTTATTGCCTACCTGGAATGGGTGATAATAGTTCAATAAACTTTTGGCTCGGTGCCCTATTTGTTGGTACTCGCCAATACCGATACCACCATTTTAGCACTGGATCGGAGCCCCGCTTAATACTGGTATCGGTATCAGTGCAACACGAGTTTTTTGGGAAAGTATTTGATGTAAATTTCCTAAAGTTTTACCTGAAGATACTAACTGTGCAGTTCCATTTGCCTCAGAACAAAGTTTGTTGAAAGTCCACCTGCCATATTTTTGTTTTCTCCTAAATGCTCTATTGCAGCGGTCCCCAACCACCGGTCCGCCGGGCATTTGAAACCGGGGCCGCACAGAAAAAAAAAAAATTATAAAAAATTATATATATTTATATATATATATATTTATATGCTCTATTGCATGAAATGCATTAATAAAAAGAAAAAAGATTGCTGAATATGCTGGCTAGAACCATGGACTAGGGTGCCCAGAAAGGGACCAACAGGACATATTTATACGTACATATCAGTGCTGTTTAAATTAATATATGGTGCTACATAAAAAAAATATATAGTATGGTAAATGGTATGTACTTATATAGCGCCTTTATTCAAGTTAGGAGACTTGACCAAAGCGCTTTACACTACATTCATTCACCCATTCACACACACACTCACACACTGATGGTGGCAAGCTACATTGTAGCCACAGCTGCCCTGGGGCTCACTGACTGAAGCCGGGGCCTGCCGTACACTGGCGCCACTGGGCCCTCTGACCACCATCAGTAGACATAGACGATTTCAGGGCAAACTCCTACATCCGACGACACTGTCGCCCCAGTATATATAGTTTTCTATTTAGCCATAAGTACATAGATACATTGTAAAAGAGCAATGATTCTATATCAGTCATGTGTAGCATATCGTTATAAATAATATTGTGCTTTATTTTTCTTGATAATATTCTGACTTTGAAATGTCAAATTAAGGCATTCCACGTGATGTTATCCCTGCTGCCATCCTCAGGTTTAGAGGCGAACTGCTTGTTCCAGGTGTGGTGAATTACATCCACATGGGAGCTAAAATCAACTGGATGGGGAGGTCACAGGGGTGGCCAATGGTTGGCTAGAGGTGGCCATGCCCCCCATCTATAGCCGCCCCTGACCGATTAATACTATTTTTCCCAATTCTGATGGAGAGTTCATTAAATTGGGCCCTACTTATGAAAATCACTGCTCCTTTTACCTAAAATAAGGAACATTTGGTGCTTTAGTGCCTCTGCACAGGGTTGTACAATAATGTGTGAGTATGGGATAAACCAGGCACAGGCGGATTTACAGTCATATAAGGATGGTGATCCATGGGAATGTAAACAGTGGCAATAAACACCACTCTTGCATGGAAACACTATAAATGCTGCAGCACTCCTGGGATTACTTTGGTGTGTTTAAGTCCTACATGGCCCCTGAGGGGAGCATGCTCTGGGAATGAGTTCATCTGCAGTGCGTGGACGCCTTGTTCTAAATACCTTCAGTCTCATTCATAACACCGAAGCTCATAAAATATCTGCTTCTCACCACAGAGTGTTGAGCAGAATTAGGTGGGAATCCCAAGGGAAAACAAGTAAGCTGATTAAATGTTGCCATTTCTAATTGAGAGCTGAGCTAATTTGCGATAAATCCCTGATCTTTTTCTGGTGCTATATAAAAGAAAGACAATAACAAACTCAGCATGTTCTAATTATGAGCTATGATTAGAAGAGGGGGTTCAATTTGCAAAGATGCTCCAGAAAAGTTTCTCCAAATACTTATTCATAAGGCAGCTTTTATTCCAAATAACTCTTTGAATTACTTTTTAAATATCACTTTTTTTAAAACAAATTTCTCTCATATCGTAGATTAAAAAGTTGCATTTATCAATCTGATGTTCCAGAATTTGGCCAAAGTGGTTCTAATTTCACCTGGTCAAGATGGGTTTTACCATGCTCTACTGGCGCCACCTGCAGGTTGAAGTCGTGAATACAGTTCTTTGATAAATCATTACAAAAGTAGGACCACATCGTTTAGAAATGGAATAGAATAGAATAGAATAGAATAGAATAGAATAGAATAGAATAGAATAGAATAGAATAGAATTTATTGTAGCCTATAGATAAATTTGTCATGGAACCAAGGGCACAGTGCATAGTAGCAGCTGTCATTAGAATCACATAAAAAACAAATACCAGCTAAAAATGCACACCCTAATAACATGCCCCCTAAAGAATAAGAAAAATAAAAAATAAAAATACATACCAAACAAATACTTAAACAAAAAGCAGAACAAGTTTTTGAACACTTCCCATGATCTTTAGAAATAAATAACTGAATCATCTTTTTATTCAGCTTTACCTAAGTCCTTGTTGACTAGGCTTTTACAGGAGAATTTGTATTTATCAATTGTTTTTTTTTTTTTTTTATTCTTCTTCCTGGACTTTGAATCTTTGCAGCTCCCCACAACACTATTCTTAACCCGTCAGCTGTGTACATTAATATTCATGAAGCTTTCTCTCTAATGTCACTAATATTTTTAAAACATTTAAAAGGGCATAGATTCTTTTTTTTAAAATCTAGATTAATCTCACTGTAATCTTGGAATAAATCTAGATTAAAATGGCTGATTTGAATTCTAACAAAGGGCTTCATAAATCAGTTTCAGAATTACTTTATTAATCCCTTGTGTAAAACCTTTTTCTTGCAGTGCAACCATTTAAAGAAGAGAGAAAAATAAGATTGTAAGTACAAATAAGATATAAGAACAAAATAAGATGAGGATGATATGTGTGTGCTACCTAAATAATGAGTAAAATAAAGTCTTGGAACAGGTTTCTAAAGCCAGGTGGTGCATTAGATCAGGGGCTCATTTCCTGTTTCCAAAATTCATTACAAACTGCTTGAGAAAGACTTTCTACTATGATAACTGGTGATGAAAATAAATAATTTTCATTAAGTTGTATTTGTGTTTAATAACTGTCTTTTCAGATAAACATGAATTCTGAACTGTAGGCCTACACAATAGGTCACGATGAACTGTTTACAGTCAGTAACTTTGTGTCAGTCTAAGTTCTATTTCTCTTTTTTTTCCCACCAATCACTCAGGCATTCATTATAAAAACGCTTTCACCTCCAGCTTCTCTTGGTAGGTTTGCTTTAAGGGACTTCACTTAAAGGAGAAGTCTGGTCAGCAAGTAATAATCAGGATCATTACCTATACCTAAAACTAATATGTTGGCCATGATTTCACCTTTCCGATTTATGATCCGGGTTTGTCGTTGCCAAATTGAAGAGGGAGGATTTGCCATCAAGTTTCTGGCCAGAGAAAAAACATGTAATATGTAGCCAACATTTCGAAGAAGAATGTTTTTAAGATGATTTGTGACAAACACCAGATACAGCATTGGCACTTGGTCAACAGCCGATACCGCACCGTGACTTCACAAACCAGTAGGTGGCAGTAGAGTTCTTTGACAAACATGGATGCCTCCCGTAAAGCACATTCCAATAAAATTGACTCTTAATTAAAAAAAAATACTTATTTATTGGACAGTATGTAATAATCTCATATTTAAAGTACTTTTAGAAGTTTGTATTCTGAATATGACCAGACTTCTCCTTTAATTACATTTTTCTTTCCTCATTTCTCTCTCTCCCTGTCCAATTGTCTCAAACTTCTGCAGATCTGCTATCCTTTTGCACTGCAGAGGAGCTGCTGCGAATTTACAACTTTTAACAAAAGTCTATGGCCAAAGATTTTTGCGCCCTGGGGTGGAAATACGTCACCAATCCAACGACGAACGAAACAGCTTTACTCGTCATTGAAGATTAAATATTTATCTCACACATCGCAAAGATATATTTCAAAATTATTTCATTTTGTAATTTAAATTTTATGTTTTTTTTGTCCTAATCAAGGTCATTGGGTTGGGCGACACACAAGCGCCCTCTATTGACCTGCCGCCACTGGTCACAACAGTACAAAGTTGTTAAAAGTTTGACTTTTCGAGTTTTAAAAACTGCTTCTGTGATATATAGACAATTCTCCCTGAGGGTTAAAAAAGAACCACAACACGTTCAGAATCCAGCATCCTCTTACCCTTTAGGGTTAAAATAAGACGTATCAACAATTTGTTTTCCAATTTTATTTTCTACCAAGGCAAGCTGAGGTTTGTCTGCTCAGCCCCAACATGAAACAGTCATCACAGGCTTGCAACAACACACACATATATGGGAAATAGGCTATGAAAACAGAGACAAAATAAATAAGGCAAACTCTTCTTTCCAAGTGACAGATAAGACAGTGGATCACTCCGAATATGCTGCCATGGGGGAGTAATTCCATTTAACACAATCTATCAATTTTGGACTCATTTGACTTTAGCAAAAATGTTGCTAAAATCTTACAGTGAAGTCGTGTGACAAAACAGATGTTTTTTCTTTTTTATTAATCATATATCAGGTCAACAATAATGATAAATGGAAGCTAAGGCAGAGTGGTAACATACATAAAAAGAGTTTGGGTGCATTTGTAGTATGGTAGAGAAGAATTTCCCATTCATGCAGTAATAAAAGTAAACCTAAAGCAGTTGGATTTGGATGTACACCATGCCACAAAGCTTGAATTTATAGAATCAGTATATTCTGACTTTTAACAGCGTCCAGCTGCATCGTCTTCTTTAAAATATTTAAAAGCTGTTATAACAGCAAAATCCTACTTTCAGGTAGCTAACTGCTAGTGCACAGCAGCAGGTGGGGGAGGGTCTAGCCAGCATTACTCTATTGCCTTTTTTATTATTATTTTTTTTTTACTATCAACCAACTGGGTGGTTAAAGAGGGGTTCATGTTAAGAGGTGTTTGATAAGGCAAGGAAAAGGCTCGGCTTCAACAGACAGATTTAAAAAAACAACAAACAAACATCAAAGGTAACATTAGCGTCAGAGCGCGAGTAGGTAGTGTGGAGTATTGTTGGCTCTGATAGTATGTTTACACAAACACAAATGAATGCGGCTAATTAAACCTTTGTTTAATTAACCTGTTTTTTTTAACCTTTTTGAAGACCTGATCTAAACAAACAGGAGTATCACTGATTATTACATGGTAACAAGGTGCAAATATTACAGATTATTAAATCTGGTTTGGATTCGCTTTGATAATTTCTGATTCCAGCTAATGCAGGATCAGAATTCATTTCCTATTAAAACGTCAATATTATAAAAGAAACATGCGAGAAGGATTTTTAAAGCAGAAATTTCAAACCCACAATATTGGTATTCAGTTGTGAAAGGATTTCTACTATATTAGGAAAACGTGATATGCAACAATATTGGTAAAAATGTAAATGATAATGATAAATAAGAATTTTGAAAGTTTTAGATTTCATTCATATGTAGTTTCTTAGGGGAAAGTAAGAAAATGGAATTAAATATTTATGAATTTCAGTGAAAAAGTTGCTTAATGTCACGGTCACTACTCGATTCATACCGGCAGCACGATCCGTAACATCAGCTCATTTGCAAATGTGCAGCCAGATATACATCCAGGTCGGCCTGTATTTCACTGTATTTCACTAAATAAAGTTTTTCCTTCCTTGAAAATAGTAGGCGTACTGAACTATAATGTGTTGAGGGTTAAAAATACTACTAGAAATGGAATCCTATGCTACTTCCAGGAGCTAACTTTTTCTGCTTTTGTTTTAAACATCAATTAAAAAAGAATTTTTCCTTTCATGTTAACATCATGGTGCGTAATCTAAAGAAAGGAACAACTAAAATGCAGATAAACATGGTTTAATCATATTTTGCCGCACTACTCTGAGCATGTCCGATGATGTCAGACAAGAAGTTTAACATAGAAAATGAAAAAAAAGACATGTATTAGCATTTCTTGTGATTTAAGGATAGAAAATAGTACTTTTGTTGGGAGCTGGAGAAGTACCACCTTCCTCCAGCAGAGTCCGCCATGGATCCTCCTGAGCCAAGCCTCCTGCACAGCTGAAGCTCATCCCATCATCAGAGGGTCCACAGTATTTAAGCTGTCTTCAGACCTTGCCTCAACGCCGCAGTGTTTTATCCAGTTGGTTAGCACCTAAGCCTAGTATCTCTGAGAACCTTTGTTGACTTTTGAATCCAGACTGGATTCTAACCTTTGTCTCTGTCTTCCAGGAAACCTGTTTTTCTCCTGTGAAGCTCAGGAGGAGCTTAACCTGCCGAGCCTGCCCTCTGAGCCAAACCTGAAGTCTCTCTCTGGAGTTTCCATGCAGCTCTGGACCAAGAGCTGGAAACTCAAAGCCAAGGTCAGCTCATTCTCAAGAAGTAAGACGCTGAAGCAGTTAATGGACTCTGCTGAACAAACTATCTCCGGACCCAACAGTTTCCCTCTCAAGGCTTTAACCAAGAACCCTCAAGGTACAAATCTGAAACTGTCTGAAACAAACTCCTCTGAGCAAACGCTAACTGAACTGTCTCCCACGCAGACTCCAGTGAACCAGTCCCCAGGCCAGAACCAGAACCAGTGATTAAACTGTGCTTGTGACAAACATTGTTAAACCTTTTACTTCTGTTTCCGTCTCTGTGGTGTTCTGCATAACTGGGTCTCACTTGAGAACCCATCATGACACTTTTAGTACCATGATTACATTATTTATGGCGACCTGGATGAATATCTGCTTGCACATGCACAAATGAGCTGATGGTAGGGATTGCGCTTCCAGGACGGATCGGGTAGTGACAGTCATTCATGTGTCCTTTGCAGCCATGTTTACATCCAGCAATAGGGAAGCCAGAAAAGATCATGGACTCTAAAATAATTTTTTTTTTTTAAAGGAATTCATGTAATATGTCAAATAAAAATGTTTTTTCATTGGTCTTAGATTATTTTCAAAATTGGAAATAAACCCTAGATTTGTATCTGTAATTTATTGTAATCTTTTTTTTTTTAGAAATGACTAAAATATAGGTATCTTTGATAATATTCTAATGTATTGATATAAACCTGTAAGCTCTAAAAACTTCAATGCATCTTTGCTTGGTGTCCTCCAACTAAACATGCAGACAGAACTACATAAAGACTGGATGAGTCATGGAAGCCTTTCTGATGAGAATTATTCCAAGTAAACCGTCACATCTCTAATCTCCTCTCAGAGTTCATTCAGGCCTGTTGCGCCGTCTGAGTCCTGCTGCAGGTTCTGCACGGATTTCCTCAATGTTTGTCTGAGACACTGAAGTAGACTCAAGCTCAGGCGGCTTCAAGCATTCTATGTCGTCTTCTGCTTTATCATCCATCGCCTCTGCTTCTAAATCTTCTTCTTCGCTCACAGATTCTTCTGGCTGGAGCTCCATCATCTCCTCCCCCTTTGCTGCAGCCTCGTCTTTGCCATCAGAAGGCGGCCCGTAAACCTCAGGAGCTTCTACGCTGTCTGTGTCTGTAGCTGTTGAGGTCTGACTGGCTCCAATGGATTCAATCAGCTGATCCAGGTTTCGACCTTGTGAAACATCTAAAAGGAAAAAGAAAAAACAACAGCAAAATAAGCTTTCAAGCCGACTGGTTTTGGTTTTAGTCTTCATGTGCTAACAAACCACATGCTTTAATGTAAAACAGGCATGAGACAGTACCTGGGTCCTGCGGATTTATTGCAAATTTAAGTACAACAACAAAGAGAAAGGCTGTCTTTCATGCAAAACTAAAACACGTAGAAGCGAGACTGCTCGGCCTGAATTCAAACATTGTGGTTGAGGCTTTCAACCTCCATCTGCTGCTACAAGTCTGCAGTGATCCAAGCTTTGATCCACTGAATGCAGAATACTTGACCAATTTGCCTATTAAAGTGGAGAAAACCAGTATAGACGCTTGTTTCAGGGGCTACATTCTGCTATAGTTGAGTCTAGTGCTTCATAAAAATACTCTTACCAATTTAATTCTTTCATATTTTATAACAACTACTTAATTCTACAGATGTAAAAGCTGGTGTTTTGGGGTTTTAGATGATCCTCGTGATTTAATCAATATAAATGAATTGCTGCATTCCTTCCTTAGTGAGTCATAAAGTTCTGCAGGGGGCTGGTAAGGAGACATTCCTTTTATTCTGATGTGGCGAACCAGGACAAAACAAGCAACACTTGTTTGCAAACTGGAAGGAAATCGTGTCTGTTTTTTTTTTCTCTAAAGAGCTTTTAAAGTATCAACTCTTTTTGCAACCACAGCTTTGCTGACTGCTCCTACCTTGGAAGTCAGCCAGACAAGATGGGGAGCATCTATTTTCTCACTTTTTGAGTCTTGTCACATTTTCTCAGTTGGATTTAGGAGTCCAATCTGGGTGTCACAATGTCTCGACACTCTGCCTTAATGACGTCTTTATGGGCTAAACCTCCTGCTTTTCCTCCAGGATTAGCAGTCATTTACCTTTTCCACACCATACTGATCAGCTTTCCTGACTGAGCTGAGGAAAGCATCCCCACATCAACATGCTTCCACCACCTTGTTTCACCATTGAGGTTTTACTGAATGCTTACGGTCATGTGCAATGTTCATGTCTTTCTTTTCTCCAAACCAAGCCTTTAATATGTTGGCTAAAAGATGCACTTTGGTCTCTTCTGAACAGAGCATCTCACTTTTACCTGAAAATATTTGAAAAACTATGTGTCCTCCTTTCATACATGTATAGATGCTATTTTCATTTAAAAATAAAATACCAATGCTATACATTTATATTTTGCATGGATTGTATGTGTGTAAATATTGAGTTCATTGGGGTCCTTCAGATCGGCTAGTGAAATAAGCTCACCACTGCCGTTGATGGGCGGACAATCCATTCCCCTCTTCTTCATCAGGTAGCGGATGGTCTGAAGCTGTGACATGATCTCATTCTTCTGATCCTGGGCGACTGATTTCACACTGCGCAGGTAAAGAGATCAGAAACTGAGAAAACCATAGCAAACATTTAGAAGTGTACAGCATGCAAACCACTACTGATTAACATCGAGGTGAATGTTAAATATCAGATATCCTACTTTGAGTTTTATCCATAGTAAATGTTACATATCAACACTGAAAATCCTGAAAAGATCCTTTAACTTGCTTTAAGAATTCATTGTTTACAAAAACGCAGAACTAACATGACTAAAAACTGTTACAGAGAGGCTAAATGTCATTTTAACAGAGAATTTCCTTATATCAAAAGAAGTATCTCATATGAATATAAACATCTTTAATACTTTTAGCACTTTACTGCCATAAATTTCTCATTTTAAGTTTCAAACGTTCTAATCATAAATCAAGAACTCTTGCAAAGCGACATCATCCTGCAGGATAATACTTTCCTTTTAAAGTAGTGTTTTTATCTTGCTTTTTTAACACCCATTTTTGTTGTTAGATGGTATTAAAAATGTGGTTTTGAACGAGGTGAAGAATTCATTTTAGTGTACATCAAGCAAAGTTCGACTTACTAGTGATTTCATTCAGTGAAAAATATGGACAAATATATATATATATAAAGAACAAAATGTGTGACCTGTTATCTCAAAAACAGATTTATAGCTTGAGAAGTACATGTTCTTATACTTTCACTGTTATTTAATTCCTGAGCAGCCTAAGAAATTAGGTTTATTACTACGATGCATAAAATTAAACTGATAAGGGAAAAGAAAGAAAAGGAGACATAACACAAAACATGTCAACTAAAAGTAAATTAACTGCTATCAGACACCATGTGGGCCGTAAAAGGTTCTCTTTGAACAGCCCTGATCCTGTTCTGCCATAGAAGGTTACAGAACTAGAGCTTCTTTATCAAGAGGCATCTGTTTGTGCGTCATGCCTCACCAGTTTGTGAGCGGGTCCAGCTGGGTGAGGATAGAGTTCAACATCCTTTCTGTCTGTGCCAGCCTTTGTTCCAACTCATTTAATTGGTTCTCTGTGTAAAACAAACAGCGGTGATTATAATCAGCGGTACGGGTGACCAAAGCTCAAACAAAGCCAAACTGGGAAACACACCTGCCTCTGCTGACTTTTTGGCCCCTTTAACAAATTTATCCTTTTGTGCCTTATCATCTGATGACTTGATCTGCAGCAGAAAAAGCAAATAAAGGTTTTTAAACATATTGTGTTTCCAGAGCTGCGGAACTCTGGAGTGTGTGCCAAAGAAGTATTTACCTTCAGGAACTTGTAAGCTGCAAACACTCCCACTCCGATGGCATAGAGGGGCATTAGCGTGAACACGTAGCCTTTGTTGCTGTTGGACTTGTATTTGTCGCTCTTCATCTCCTGCTCCATGCGTTTCTTCATCTGTTGGATGTTGTCAGCGCTCTGATGTGAGCCTGGGGAGTTCAAACTGACGGGCTGGCCCCTGGTGGCGCCCGGTCCTGGACCTATAACATCAGGAAAAAAAAAGAGATGATATTCCAGAGCTGTACCAGCATGAATCGGCCATTGCTAGAAAAACAAAAATGAGCAAGACGTCTAAATTGAAAAGGAGTAAAATCGTAGTTTGTTAACCCAGATATACAGATTCTTTAAAGCGTACTACAGAGCATTTAAATGTGTTTTTTGCCATGATTTCTTCTTTTTTAAGTTTTTTGTAAAACCTTTTTACATATCCAAAAACAATTACCTTAGTAAATTGATAATAAATGTAACTGTCAATTAGTTATTCATTTCTCAATCAACTTGACTCTATGTGATAAAAGAATCCATCTTATCAACAAGACAGAAATGACTTAAATACAAATGTATTGACGACATGAAGTAGGCTAGGCAAAAAGAAAGTAAAAATGCAGGTCTAAATTTGATTCATGAGTAGAGCAGAATTGTATATTTTCAAAGCTGTTACTGTATATGAGCTATGTGATAGCATGATATCAGATTGATGAAAGATTTCTGGATATGGACTGGATCTTTTTGTCTTTTGAAGTACTCTAAGGTGATATTTGAGGTTACTGATGCAACATAAATGAACTCAACCCCACATCTCACCGAACTGTAATGTTTGAATACCATGCCTTCAAGCGAGAAGCACGTGGTTTCCTGCAACAAGGAAATATTAAAAGGACTAAAATACATATGAGCCAGTGTATTTGTTTTGTTCAGCTGTAATGAAAAAAGTTGAGGTATAATCAGTCAGCCACAAAGCAAACTTAAACATTTTCCCCATTGTTTGCATGGGCAGGTATTGAAATAGGATCTTCAACTGCTAGATCAGGAGATTCGGGGGCAGGAATGGCCTCAAACTTGTAGAATTACAATGAAATATGCTGATATCCTGACTTTTAATGAGCGTAACAGCCATGGAAACTTTTAAAAATACATTTACTTTCTTATTTGCACAGACATTAGGGGTGTGCTGTGAAAATGTGAACCCTGTGCTGTTAAGGTTGTCAAAGCAGGTAAACCCATAAACCGGCTACAGGCCCCGACAATATAGAGCAACCTTCATAGCCCAAACCACATTTAGGATTTGAGTTTAAGGGGCAGAATTTTAACTTGAAGTTAAAATACAAACATTTTTGTTGGACTTAAATCTACTGCCTCGATTTAGGGAACTTAGAAACATTTTCTCTCTTTTAAGAATTCTTAGCCAAAAAACAAAACAAACAGAACCTGTGAAAATTGCATCAGAACCAAGTAAAAATCCATAATAAATAAAAACTCTTGCTCTCAGTTCTTTCCATTTAAAGATAACTCATCTCCCCTTGTGCCCTCCCCCACTTCAACTGCAGCTTATCTTCCATTTGTCGCTTGTTTGTCTTTAAATATTTGACAAAACTGGACATAGAAAAAGGAAATGTAAGATTGGTGGGGTTACTCTAATCCGATTAGCTTAATGGGTCTGTTTCATAAATCTAATCAGACTTTCTGCACAGCCATTATAGAAATGTAAGTTGCAGCCATAAATAAAAACAAGTACAGTAAAAGCCATTCTCATTCCAATTAAAAAGCCACAAGGCTGAGGGCAAACGATTTGTGCTGCTAATGCCTGTTTTACTGAATTATTCATAGTTTTCATCATCCATGTGGTTACTTTTCCCAGAGAAAAATGCATTATTACCATTACTCCCAACATGCACGATATTAGACATTTCAAAATGAACATGTTTTACATGGATTCAATGTGAAATACTGACAGTAAGCAAAGTGGTAGTTTTCCGTTTTTACAATTAACCATTTTAAATGTGTGGCAAGCATTTCCCTGCTCTGTATTTAATCTAACATATGTTATGATACAAAGCACATAACATTAAAATGTTGTTTTTAAAGGGAGAAAATTAGTTTATAAGGTGTGGCGAGCTTATTGCATGGCCAAGATTCTTCACTTGAGTCTGCATGACCAAAATGTGAAAGAGCTGATAATAGAATTTTAACTCCTATAATAAATTGGCTTAGACAAAGTCTGGATTTACAACAATTTAAAGAGTTTTGCAACTAGTTAATAGATTTCAGGTGGACACTTTCACAGTTTGTTTACAAAGGGCTTGGTCTGAACTCATCATTTGAAAACAGCTTTTCGTGTCTACTAACTTAATATTTCACTAATATCAGACTGACAGAAACACAGATGAATTCTGTATGAGGACTAAAACTTTAAAGAGACCAAACTAGGTTAGACTGCTTTACCAAACTAAATAAATATCCCTTAACCTTCTCTTTTGGGAACAAAAGGAACACGAAAGTTAAATTTAAAAACAATATCAGCACCATGGACAGCAGCACCCAGGATTTCCGGTTTAAGGTTTTCATAAGCTTTAAAAATCCAATTTACTTGGAAAATACCTACTTAGAAAATGTTAATTAATAACAACTTTTTTATTTACTAAGTTTGTTGTAGTTTTTTGTTGTTTTTCCACATTTTTTTTTCGCCAAGTACTTAATGTTACATTTAAACATAATTCATTGTTCCCATTCTTAGCTGTTGTAAAAAGCATCACTACCCTAACATAAGAGAATTTTAGAGTTCCAGTAAAGGAAGAGGAAATATGCAACTAATACACGCAGGAAGTTATCAAACCAAACACAGGCCACGGAGACACAGACAGGACAGCAGCGTCCTGGAGAGAAACCCAAATAAACACAAAACCTAAACTCCTCACCTTTTCTGTTGAAGCGAGGGTCATATTTAGTTTCCTTCGCTGTGCCACCGCCTACTCCAAATAACCTCGGCAGGACGACAAATGTAAAGAGCACCGCCGTGAACGCTAGAGCTACTTGTTGTGATGATGATAAAACCATCGCTACTGCTGCTGAGAGACAGGCGACCAACGGCTGGGACCAACAGGCAGCGGCGAGCCGCCAAAAAGAAAAAGAAAAAAAAATAACACAAATACGCAAGATAAATGGACCTATGATCAAAGATATTCTGAGGATAGCAGGATTGATTGATACACAATCTGCTCTTTACCGCTTAAACGCCAGTTATGATGCTCACAGCGCAGCTGCTAGCTGCTGTTAGCTCACTGGGAGCACTTCCGGAATTCAAACCTTCGCAATAAAAGCTTCTATTTCAAAATAAATCTGAAAGGATTAAAGATTAAATAATAATAATAATAATAATAATAATAATAATGGCAAATATTTTCATTCAGTGCGAAGTTCTTTTTTTTGACAGGAAATGAAAAGGGCAGCATCAATAGTTTCTGTAAAAAAAAAAAAATAATAATAAATATAAAAATTCCATATTATGCTACATTTGAAAAAAAATATATAAACAATGACACCCCCAAAGCATGTATTTGCAATTTGGGTGGGCAGACAGCATGTACCAGAAATCTCCAAATTCAGTCCTCTTCTAAAGAAGCTATTTTGGCTTTCCACCATCCTCTCAAAGGGTAAGGCCCCACACAACCTGCTACTATGAAAACAAGTTAGAGTTCTTAAAGATAGTGGAGAGAGGAATAAGGCCAGGGACTGACTGATTGGCTGCTACAGACCGCTCTGTACAGCGTATTTTCCCTTATGACATCATAGGGGGGTGGTGCTTTTTAGACATACCATTCTGAGCAGAAGCAAAAAAATCAGAGGCAGTCAGAGAGTTGAAAGTTTTTTATTATCATTTGTGAATCTCATACACATGCTTCAGGATATGTGACTGTTACAAAATGTTTATAATGTGAATTTTGTATAATATGGGAACTTTAAGTGATCAAACTGAACTTTACTGTAACTCAAATATTCACATGGTGCATGTTGGTTTACAAGTACAAAAAGGGTCCAATAAAACATCAAAGATCGCAATTCCACACTGGAGATAATCCTAGGATCTCCTGTTCTCATGTTCTCCTTACCCCATCCACATTTAATGTATTAATACACACATTGCCTCACATGCTCACCACCTGTTCATTGATTATTGATGTGAAAAAAAGCATATATAAAAAAAATATATATTCTGAATACCCCCCCCCCCCCCAAAATAAATAAATAAATAAATAGAATCAAAAGAAATACCTCCTACACATACCCTGCATTTCTTGCCAACTTTCAGCACTTTTAAAATTATGGTTTCCAAGATTGTAAGATGGAAGGCCCCCCCCCTCATCTTCAGCTCCTTTCACAAATCTGTCAGATTCAAGTCAGACCTCTGGCATGGCTGCACCGAAACTTTAATAATACATTTTAATAATACTTTAAACCAAAATCTGTGAGAAATATAAAAAATTAATAGTTATAATAACTTATAACAATATCATATAAAAAGTAAAGTGAATTAAACATTGGGACAATAGTGGCATTAGATGAAGTAGTTTGCCCTGCAACCTAAGGGTTGTGGGTTCAAGCTCTGGCTTTCAGTGTCATTGTGTCCCTGGGGAAGGACTACTGATGTTGGTCAGATTGATTAGTGGTACCAGTGTACAGAAGCCTTGCTTCTGTCAATGAGCCCCATAGCAGCTGTGGATACAATGTAGCTTGCAACCGTGTGTGAACGTGAGAATGACTGAATGTAGTGCAAAGCACTTTGTTCAAGTCTTGACTTGAAGAAGAACTATATAAATGCAGGCCATTTACAATTTATGTGTTGTTTTTTTTTCAAGAACGTAAGTGTATGAAGGTTATATTAAATAAATTCAAATTTAAAGAATGTTTTTGAGAGGATTTATTTCTTATTAAACAGCTGCTTTTATGTTTTTAAGGACCTACTGTGGTGGCCCCTGAAAATGGGAGAAATAGAATGGAGCATGTGAATTTATGTTATCAAATATTATCTTAATCATTTTAAACACAGGCTATAACCTGAAATATGCTCTATTTATCAGGTTTTCTAATTTAACTTGCTTCTCTTTCTTCAGTTTCTTTATTTTAAACTTAGGATGTGCCACACTTCTCCTCGTATCCCTTTAACTTTAAGTTTAGATGAAAAAAATTGAGCATTTTCTTCATATTATTTCATGGCTTAGGTTTTTACATTTCTGCGACATATTATGTACCCCTCTCGACTCGGGGTGTAAGTAATAATCGTTTTGTATCGATGCATCGATCCAACAGCCAACGATCTGATGCATCGACACGTCAGTAAGAGTATCGCTTCATGTTTTTTTTCCTGCACGGGCTTTCAGAATCTATAAAACAGGGGCATTATTATTTTTCAGTGAATGAGGCTTTCATAGGCGTAGGTGGAGTACAACTTTGCTTCTTCTTTTGTTTACTGTATTTTCTCAATTAAAATGCATAATGGTTTTACAGCTTTCATTGATTTATTTAGAATTCGAAACATTGTCTAGCCTGAAAAAAATTAACCAATTAATGGAATCATATCGTGTTGTATTCTTGAGTATCGAAAATAATCGAATCGTTGGGTCAGGAAATTGATACTGAATCAAATCGCCATGGTGGGTATGATTTACCCCGCTTGGGATTAAGTGTGTCAGAAAATGGAAGGATGGACATATTATAACATTATGTCTGTGACAAAAAAAGTTTCATTGGCCTCACCCCTATACCCACCACTATAGAAAGATAAAATTATGGAAATAAAAACAAACAATGAAATCTGTCACTATTACTTTACATTGAAAGGTTTTTAAAACATGAGAAAAGGACAGCTAAGGGTAGTGCAGTTGATGGAAATATTCGCTTGAGAATCAGACGCACTAAAAATGCTTTAAGAGTCCAGTATCTCTGGGAGTCACCTATGAGAACTAGATAACAGAATCCTCCTGCCACCGATCAAGAACTTAGAAACAAGTGGCCTGCGTGTGACAGGAAGGGCAAGAATAAACCCACTACTGTCTGAAACAACCTGAAATTTTTGAAGAAGTACAAAAATAACCAGAAGAAGGGATTTAGAAGAAGTGGATTCAAATGAATTTCTCAAAAAAATACTCACATAATTTACCACACATTTGCTGGTTGCTTAAAATGTAATATCCACTCAGAAATAGGGAATATGAATTTGTATTTTCTATTTCACTTCCAACTGGTATAAATGGCACCTACACTCACCGGCCACTTTATTAGGTACCCCATGCTAGTAACGGGTTGGACCCCATTTTGCCTTCAGAACGGCCTCAATTCTTCGTGGCATAGATTCAACTAGGTGCTGGAAGCATTCCTCAGGGAGTTTGGTCCATATTGACATGATGGCATCACACAGTTGCCGCAGATTTGTCGGCTGCACATCCATGATGCGAATCTCCCGTTCCACCACATCCCAAAGATGCTCTATTGGATTGAGATCTGGTGACTATGAAGGCAATTTGAGTACAGTGAACTCATTGTCATGTTCAAGAAACCAGTCTGAGATGATTCCAGCTTTATGACATGGCGCATTATCCTGCTGAAAGTAGCCATCAGAAGTTGGGTACATTGTGGTCATAAAGGGATGGACATGGTCAGCAACAATACTCAGGTAGGCTGTGGCATAGCAACGATGGTACCAAGGGGCCCAAAGAGTGCCAAGAAAATATTCCCCACACCATGACACCACCACCACCAGCCTGAACCGTTGATACAAGGCAGGATGGATCCATGCTTTCATGTTGTACACGCCAAATTCTGACCCTACCATCCGAATGTCGCAGCAGAAATCGAGACTCATCAGACCAGGCAACTTTTTTCCAATCTTCTATTGTCCAATTTCGATGAGCTTGTGCAAATTGTAGCCTCAGTTTCCTGTTCTTAGCTGAAAGGAGTGGCACCCAGTGTGGTCTTCTGCTGCTGTAGCCCATCTGCCTCAAAGTTTGATGTACTGTGCGTTCAGAGATGCTCTTCTGCCCACCTTGGTTGTAACGGCTGGTTATTTGAGTCACTGTTGCCCTTCTATCAGCTCGAACCAGTCTGGCCATTCTCCTCTGACCTCTGGCATCAACAAGGCATTTCCGCCCACAGAACTGCCGCTCACTGGATGTTTTTTCTTTTTCGGACCATTCTCTGTAAACCCTAGAGATGGTTGTGCGTGAAAATCCCAGTAGATCAGCAGTTTCTGAAATACTCAGACCAGCCCTTCTGGCATCAACAATCATGCCACGTTCAAAGTCACTCAAATCACCTTTCTTCCCCATACTGATGCTCGGTTTGAACTGCAGGAGATTGTCTTGACCATGTCTACATGCCTATATGCACTGAGTTGCCGCCATGTGATTGGCTGCTTAGAAATTAAGTGTTGACGAGCGGTTGGACAGGTGTACCTAATAAAGTGGCCGGTGAGTGTATTTTGCATGTAGCGTCCTTTTAGGCCAGCAGAGGGCAGTCTCACCCCTCGTCCAACGCCCCTGGATACAAAAAGGATAAGGGCAATTGGACAAAAAAAATAAATAAATACAAAAACGACCACAATAAGAAAGGGCCATTCAATTCTTATTTTAATCTCTAAATTCTGAGTTATTCTATGAATTAAATTTCAGAATTCTGACTTTATTCTCAGAATTCTCAATTCTGACTTGAATCTCCAAATTCTGAAGAATGTTCTCTTCTGTCCATCCCAATTAAATTCAGACTTCTGAGATTAAACTCAGATTATGATTTTTTTTTTCAATGGCCCTAATCCTTTTCCATATCCAGAGGTGTTGGGTCACAAACTGCGGGCTATATTAAAAGTAAGACTCCCCTCTACTGGCCAAAAAGGAAGCTGCATGCAAAATAGATGGCACACATTCCAAGGAAAATAAAAGAAAAAAAAAAAAAAAGATAAAAACAGAACATTCATAATCCCTATTTTGAGTGGATATTACAGTTTAAGCAATGAGTAAATGTCTGCTAAATTAAGTGAATCTCATATGAATATTTCCTTCAGCTGCGCTGTTCTTATGTGTGGAAAGCAATGATACATTTCAAAAGGTTATTCCTCACTTTCATTTTTCAAAGTTGTATCTTTTATATAGAGGTTTGAAGTTTCTATGACAGAGACACACTAATCCATTCTTAGACTTAGACATTTAAACTTAGACAGATTTATTTTGTCATTTTGTATACACAAGTATAAACAAAAAGACATTTCGCTAAGAACAGCTCTCTAGACAATTTCATGTTTTTTAAAGTGCAGCCTTGAAAACAGTAGAAAATACAGAAAAACAGTAATATAAACATATGACTGTATTTTTACAGTTCTAAAATTTCTTTTTTTTTTATGAATATAATAGAATACAATAAAATAAACCCATTTCACAAAACATTCAGCAGTCTAATGGCAGTCTTTAAGAATCTGTCTCTCATCCCTCATTTTCTCAAAAAGACTTCGTCTAATAATTAACCCTATGGCCAAAGCAATATAGGGTTGGTAAAAAAGACATGGTTGTAAATTAAGGATGGTGTTATCAGTGTATCAACTGCAACAGTTGGAGGACTTAAAAAACAGTTGACAAACCCTCCTTCCTGCAATTTTTTTAAATAACAAGTCCATGGACATTTCAAAGGTAGCTGAGGATTGGCAGTTTGGCAGAGGATTAACAAAATCTCCCTATGGATGTATTTATAAATCCTAATGTCAAGGTGGGGTAGAGATTGGTTGAGGACCCAAACATAAATGCAAAGAGTGGTGTGTATATATGTAGACAGAAGTCACCAGAAGGAGATAAAGGAAAGGAGACCGACTCAACAGGGCAACACAGAGCAACAAAAAAATTCAAGACTGATTCAATATAACACAAAAATGGAAAAGAAAGCAATGAATAAGAAAACATAAAATAACATAAATCAAAGTGGAACTGAAAACTTAGAAAGAAACTCAAACAGATGTCAACAAGGGGAGAAATTAATTTAAACAAAAAACAAATCCATTACTTGTTGCTGTTCTTTTTTAATTCTTTTGCATGATTAATAGCTTTTATTGTTATTATTAATATTATTATTTTTTTAGAAATGATTGCATACAAACTAACAGTTTGGGTTATTAGATCATTCTGCTACTTGTTTTGGGGGGGTCAGGAGATCCAACGTTTGAAAACCTCTGTATTAAATCATCGACCTCTTGTAACATCCAGTTTAGACATTAATACAAAGGCTGACTTAAAGAAGCTGAGCAGAATTGCTTCCTAATTCAAGCAGGGAACATTCCACCCCAGGTTCAGGTGGGTGCATATATCTTTGTTCTTCCTGTAGAAAGCTACCCTCCAGCCAAAAGCAGTTTGACTTATCATTTGTGTTTCAGTAATTAAAGCAGGGAACATTCCACCCCAGTTTTAGGTGGGTGCATATATAATTATCTTCCTATACAAAGCTACCCTCCAGCCAACGTGTTTGCAAAAGCAATTTAACTTATTATCCTTTTTGGGAGAAACACCTTTGCCTTTGAAAATGCTGTTGGAACATTGTTACAAAATACGTATGCCTCAGTCTAACCTGTTTAACATGCTTTCTGAGCTATATGAAGGCCAAGGGGCGAACTTCCTTTTTCCTTTTTTTTCCAAATATTTTTATTTAATTTTAACACACACTAAATGATAGTACAGTAGTAGTACAATAAATTAATAAATACATACATAAAATGCTTCTCAGCTGTTATCAGTATCGCTTACACTGGACATCCCACCTCCACCCTCTTCCAGAAAGGATAAGAATGGATACCATCAGAGGCACAGACATTTTGGGGGGCAGTCGCTCAGGAGGGGGCGGCACTTTTTAGCGCACCTGGAACACTTAATTATTAAAAAAAAAATACACAAATACACACGCATGTTGAATGAAATTGGACTTTTATTTGTAACATTCTCTAATCGTGAGTTTTCAATGTAAAAGAGTCACACCACCAACAGAACAGACTAAAGCGTACAACTTTAAAGTAGTACGCTTGCTCATCTTTCTTCTTTTATCTGGCTCATCTCCCTGTTTTCCCTCACCCATCTGCTCTCCCTCATCCTGGTCTTTTTCTGTCTCTGTGTCTTCCCTTAACTCTTCCTCATCTCCTGTCCTGGTAGATGTTGATGGTATAGAGCTTCCCTGCTGTGACTGGCTACAATATAATAATAATAACCATCATGACAATAATAATGATGATAATAATAGTAATAATAATAATAGCTTTAACAAATATGCCACATTAGTTTAAATAATGGGCTATTAGGGCAACATGACTGGAAGTCTTGTCACGTGGATATGACTTATGGTAGCCTACAAAATAATAGCTATTTTAATACCTGCTGATTTTGTACAAACCACTTAAAAATAAAATGTGAACAGCTTTTAAGATTTTTCAATACGATTAACCCTCCTTTCTTGGCATTGTGCTGCAATTACTAAATCAATATACAATTAAGACAATAAAGAGACCAAAATGTGTTAATTTATGTTGCCTAACAAAACCTATACAACAGAAAACGTTTGTCTTAACACATAGATTTGCAATTGCAAACTCTACCAAAATTATTTGTAGCCTATGTGGTCGTCCTCATGTTATCTGTCATTGACTTGGGCTAGAGTGTAAAACTTTTTCTAGCCTAACTAGTTTATCAGGTGACCAGTCGGCAAAAATGCTTGTTTGGTGCTGCTGAATAAGACATTTTAATGCACAACAAAATGATTTTGCTTGATCTGTATATTACCTGGCTAATGGGGCACGGGAGAAGCAGCCTGTCAGCGACGGGTCCTGCTATCTGAAGACGCTTACTGAACTGCTATGATGCTGCGCATCTGGCATGCCCTGCGGGCGACCGCGCGAGTTCACGTGAATAAGGAAGAGAGATAGGCTGGTCGGGTGTGCGCAAGGAGGTGGCTCATTTCGGGGCATTGTTTCAGTTGTTTTTAATGGCTCAGGTTTTCAAAAGATAATTTCAAAACCGACCTCAGTAAAATCTTAATAATATTAATAATAAAAAAACACAAAAAACGAGTTTCAAAAGGGCATTTTTGTTGATAAAGGGCAAACTTCCTAGTGCTTTAGCTCCGCCTAGTGTCTATGTATGCACGCCCCTGCAGAGGGGCAATCCAGAAGAAAGGTCCAGGTCCGATCCAGGGTCCGATAACTGGCTGGTTCAGAGAAGCAAACGGGTTAGGCAGACTCAGTAACTCACAGACAGAGTGGGGTTAGGCTCACAGGCAGGCAATCTAAGGCAGAACTGATGCAGATGTCCAGAGGCAGATCAGGTTTGGTTTCCATGCAGGCAGACAGAATCCAATAAGGGATCAGGCAGGCTCGGTGAAAAAAGACAGAAACAGGTCAGGTAACAGGTTGGCAGGCAAAAAGGTCAGAAACGCTGGAAGGTACTCAGTGGCTAGACTGATCCAATCTGGCACTGGGAACAGATCCAAATGAGGTATATATGGAGATGGAACCAATTAGTGTTAATAGCAGCCAGGGTGGAGTGAGCAGGTTTGCCGAGTTGGGCATTAAGCCAGCACCAGTGCCGAGATCTCCACACTAAGGGGCTCTGGTTTTTGAAAAGCTGGTTGACAGGAAATTGATAGAGGTTACAGGAAGGGAAATATGTGTTCCTTATACCATAAAAAAAATCTAATTATTCAGATTCTGATTCTGGAGGGGGAACGTTGTGAGTCCATGGATGCAGAAGGGTTTTGACTCCTTGAATTAACCAACAGAGACCCTGGAAGCAGGAAATCTGTGGAAGCAGAGTCTGGTATGGCTCAGTAGAGTTGTCTCCTCCTATACTCAGCCTGTCCCTTTTATCGGACAAGACATCACTCTGTGTCCCTCTCTGCCACAGTAGAAAAACAGGTTCAGCCGATGAAGTTGGTTGTTCTCTTATTTGGACAAGCCTGTGCATCCCCGCTGCATCAGTTGGGGATCTGGTGTTTGGGCCGGAACAAGAATCGCCACAGGTGTAAAAGGAGCGGGGTGAGGAGCTGGTTGAGGACTTGCTGACTTCAGAGCTCTCTGCTCTTTGCAACATTCCTTGAGACGTAGATCTTTCAGGGTGGCAAGGTCCTCCAGATGCTTCAGGGTCCAAGGGTAGTCGTGTGTTGAAAGGTTATCCTTAATACTTTCATTAAAGCCAAATATAAAAAACACAATGAGGTTGTTCTCATTCCAGGTACTCTCAAAGGATAACAGGTGGAAGTTGGCAATATACTTCATCATAGTGTCCGAAAAACCCAACATTGACCACCCATAAACAGATCAGGGGGTGAAAGACGCAGCTCCTGCCAAACTGGTCTGACAGCAGGTGATGCTGTCGTAAGAATTGAAGTAGCCTGGCTCCGCAGGTAAGCAAGAATCTCCTGCATGCCTGACTCGAGCTGAAAAATACAATTTTCAACGTCAAAATGCCACTGCCTGGCTGCCAATCCATGTCTGGCCAGATTATTCTGTCAAGCTATGAACAAAAGGACCCAGTATTCTAAGACAGTTAGGTTTAACAATATGTTTATTTAAGATGGAACTGCAGAGAATAGCTTCAGCATCTAGGGCAGGAATCTCTGCAAGGGGAAAACATAGCTTAGTAACAACGTTTATCTAATGGAGGATTATAATGAACGTACAACTCACTAACCTGGTGTTAAATTTCAGTCCGTGCCCAGAGGATCAGGTTTGTTCAAGACAGATGGCTGCCAACAAGATTCTCCGTCCCCTGGGACGTCAGTGGGTTCCAGACACCAAATACCCAGAGGTTGGAGAACAGGGAAGAGATCAGACAAAGGAAGGCAGGATAATCCAGAGGGAGAAGCCAAAGCCAATTTGGAGGACCTGCTTGGGAGTCAAAACCAGGAGATCAGAGGTCAAAGGAGGTGCTGTAGGGAAATCCAGAATGGTGTCAGGAACTATTCCATGTTCATTACACAGCTTGAATCAAGCAGAAGTCTGAGGACAGGGGAGGCAAACAGATCAGAATGGGGGCAGACTGGCTCAGAGGTTCAGAGGCAGAACGGGTCAGGATCAGGCAATCAGAAACACTCAGGTATGCAGGAGAACTCTCACCAAAGGCTCAAATAATCTGGCACTGATGACTGATTAAAGGCTTGTTAAAAGGAGGAGTAAGCAGGATTAATCAAATGAACGGTAATGAAAAAACAGGGGGAGTTAGGCAGGTGAATAAAATGGGTAATCCAGCCAATTACAGCGCTAAGATCATGACAGTTGCTGCTGCTACATCTGTTCATCTGCTCAAATCTGTTTGATTTTATATTTTTTTTAAATGCCAGCAAGAAGTGCATACAATAGTTTAAGCTTACTATCAGAAGACTAATCTGATACCATGATTTATTAATATCAACCTTTGGTAGTTTGATACTAAGTGTCAATTCACCTAATCAGCTTGAAAAGTTCTGCTATATGTCCCCTGTTTCCCCAAACAAATTAAATGGTAGCAGTCCAGGATAGATAACATTCAAATCCTTCTTTTTTTTCTACAGTGTCCTGTCTGGCAATGTGGCAATAAAAATAATTGTCTTGATAACAAAAAGAGCCCAACAGATTTTACTTTCACAAGTGTAGCAGTATGGCAATTGCCATATTGCTCCACTTGATTCATGCATATAAATTGCTTTATTATAATTATGCAGGGAGTTTTACAGTTTATATGGACACTGAAATGTAAATAGAGCAGAAAAACAGAAGAAGAAAAAGGAAAACAGAAAAAAAAAGAGAAAAGATGAAAGAAAGAGGAGATAGAAAGCAGACAATGACAAAACATTTTCAGTCTGCTTCATCACCTGCAACGAGATGTAAAAAGAACAGCACAACCGAAAGACACGGTACGAGATATACAATAAAGCAACACCTTGAAACTATCGCTGAAGTAGTATTATTAAGTCTGACAATGTACTCTGTGTTACCTGAAGATATGAATGTGGGCTTTCTGTATGAAAGTGAATCTCTGAGTACCTGGAAACAAGCACCTGTAATTGTTTGTGAGGGTGCACTTGTGCATGTAAAGTTTATGCATAGAAAAAATGTTCAATTGTGGTTGTGAAGAGCCGAAGAGACGCACCATTCCAGAGCACTGAGTCCGGCGCCGGGAGACCCAAAGTCCCAGGTGCCTAAAGGAACCCCAAGAGCGAAGGCACCAAGGAGGGGCCAGCCCTGGAAATCAGACCCCCACCAAGGGAGGAGGAGAGACAGCCCTGAGGAAGCCCCCCAGCCACTGCCATGCCGGCGCCCCGGGGAGCCGGAGGGACGAGTCCGCGGGCTCCGCCGGCTGCCGGCCACCCTGATGTGAATCCGGTCCTGGGCCCCAGGGATCCGAGGCCCCAGGGGCACCCGACCCCAAGACAGGAGCCCCAGCAAGGCCCCGGCCGACTGGAGAGGCCGCCAGGAACGAGCCAGTAGCCACCCGGGCATCCACCCCCAAACCCCGAGCTCCACCAGTGCACCGGCGAGCCCTGACGCCAGCCAGCGGAGGGAGAGCAGGACGGGGGGAATGGGCTCAGCACTAAGTGGAGACTTAAAGGAATAGTACACCCTAAACATGATTAGCCTTCAATTTCTACACACCCCCATGCTGAACAACACTCTGGCGTACTTTTTTGATATCTCAAATGCATCTGGAGATCTGGGAGGCTTCTTGCTGTCTGCGGACATTCAAATAATGGAGGTCTATGGCGCCCGAGGCAGAAAGGTCCATAAAAGTCCACAAAAAACGTGTCATTATTCCTCCATACTGCTCGTCCAATGTATTCCAAGTGTCCTGAGTGGGTAGCATCCATAATTTACTCGAAACGAAGTCATTTAGAATGTTTTTAGAACATAAACAGTAGTGTATAGGATTTCCTAAAAGCGCGTTCACGAGTCTACGGAAACCGCGACAGACCAAACCAGATGAAAGTGCACATTCAGCGTCTGCTCTGCCGGTAATGCAAGCGTAGAAGAAGAAATGTGCTGTTTACCTGTGCAAAGAAAGAAACAACGAAAGAAAAATGTCTGAGGACTTCAGTGTTGAGGAAGAGCATGAGTTCTTTGCCGAGCTGAATGCGCACTTTCATCTGGTTTGGTCTGCCGCGGTTTCCGTAGACTCGTGAACGCGCTTTTAGGAAATCCTATACACTACTGTTTATGCTCTAAAAACATTCTAAATGACTTCGTTTCAAGTAAATTATGGACGCTACCCACTCAGGACACTTGGAATACATTGGACGAGCAGTATGGAGGAATATTGACACGTTCTTTGTGGACTTTTATGGACCTTTTGCTTCGGGCGCCATAACCTCCATTATTTGAACGTCAGCAGACAGCAAGAAGCCTCCCAGATCTCCAGATGCATTTGAGATATCAAAAAAAATAATCCAGAGTGTTGTTCAGCATGGGGGTGAGTAGAAAATGAAGGCTATTCATGTTTTGGGTGTACTATTCCTTTAAGATGTGTGTGGGAGAGGGGGCAGTTCAGACCCCAACCTGTGAGAGAGAAAAAAAAAAACATTCACAATCTCAATCACGCCTTCCCTCCCTAGTGCCCCCACTCGCAGCCCTCCTTCCAACCTTCTTTGGGGAGAGCAGAAGTGACAGCCCCGCCACCTGCAGGTCACCTAGGCCCCGCAGCCGGGCCCCGCCAAAACCACGGACCAGGTGGCTTACTCTTCCTCCAGGCCCCAGACTCTGGGTGGAAGCCGGGGAACTAGCTAAACCTAAAATCTGGATGGGGGGAGGGGAGCGACGGGTGGCAGCCGGGGAACAGGGGTGTGAGAAGACCCCGATCCTCCCCACGCCTGCTCATATGTGGTGTTGTTGCGTGTTGCTCTCAGATGTAATTAAAACTGGGAGTACCAAGTGGGGGTGTCCAGCACAGTCCAACCCCCCCTCCGGGAGATAGGCGGTGCCAGCGCACCCCCCCATTCGACAACCCTGAACCCTCAATGTCTAAATGCGAGAAGGGATGGAGGAGGCCGACCGTGGTGAGGCCCATAAAATAAGCCCCCCCACCCAGGTGGCCTTGACCCCCACCCCCCAGAAAATACCCTACATAGATGTGTATTGTGAAAATGTTGTAGATGGAAGTGTCTAAATTGCAAAATAAAATTGGGGTGGGGGACGTCATCAGAAGGTGGAGAACTCCAGTAACAAACCCCTCCCCAAAAACCTACATAACAGTCAAATCCAGGACTGCTACACATTATTAATCTGGGTTGGCAGCAGGGTTGAAAGTAAGCGGGTATGGTTCAGTACTGCGTAACACTAAAAGATTCTGTGCCAGTATAGGGGATTAGGAAGAGCGGGGTTGCTGTCTGGTATGAAGCTGTTATTCAGAACCATTCACGCTGCACTTTGGTTCAGAATAGATGCAATAGAATGGTAAATGGCCTGTAGTTATATAGCACTTTTTCAAGTCAGGTGACTTGACCAAAGCGCTTTACACTAGATTAAGTCATTCACCCACACACTTACAAACTGTTGGTGGCATCCATAATTTTCACCTGGAAACTTTGCTAAAATGTTCAAAATTTCACAAGCAGCAGATGCTGGAGTTGGATAAATGAAATTTTTGCTCCTCATCTCACCACATCATCTGCGAAGTTGACCTGCAACCTGAAAGGGAGACAGACAGCGGTATGATCACTCCACTGAAACTGTTTATTACCTCCTAAATTGACTTAACCTGATGGCAAAATATGTTTGCTTTTATTATTATGGTACCCACAGTTTATACCATATACCTGAAAAGTGGTAACATTTACTTCTGGGCACCATGAACCTAGGATGGTGAGGAAGAGCAATTACTCTTAGCTCTGAAGACCCTTACATACAAGCCATGAAAACCTCAGAACTATTCACCCCCCATATGTATTAATGTTTTCATATATATATATATATATATATACATACATACATATGTCCTTAGAGCAGTGATGTTTTGGCATTTACATGCCTGTAAAGACAACAGATTGACAGTAACAGTTTGGGATCACAGCAAGATGAGAAAGTGACAGTGATGGAAAAGTTTTTTGAGAAGGAAAAATGCGAATGTCGAACAGGGCCCTGGACAAAATTCTGACCCAGATGAAGGTTCTAGTATGAGTGGTCAACAAACTTAAAAAGACAAAACAGTGAGCGCAAGGCAATACAGCTAAAGCTGTCTTATATTTAGATGTACTCTCACGGGGATGCCAGAGCACCGACTCAGCTATACTTAATGTGTACAGTCAACACATTCACAGAATGTGTTGACTGTACACATCCAGTCAACACATTCACAGAATGTGTTGACTGTACACATCCAGTCAACACATTCACAGAATGTGTTGACTGGACCAGGGACCCATGCAGCTTAGCATCCGTTACTGGAAAGGACATGACTTTAAAAGAGTAAGAGGAGCTCATTGAACTAAACCAAGATTGTGGTTTAAAGTTATAGGGAAACGGCCGTTCCAACCGTTGCATTTCTGAATTATCCCGAGTGGTGCTCGACTTTACTTGAGTGAATAAAGTGAATGTGATTGGTTGTTTATCGAGAGGGCGGTATTGTTGTGGCAGAAGGTTCGCAAGCAAGTTTGATTGTGACCAGTTTATCGGCAGCATCTTGCTAACCAGTTAGCAACTTAGTGCTAGTAGGTTCCCAATGGGAAATTACATTGGGACCAAGTAGCACTAAATTGGTGACTTAGAAACGACACTATCAAGGAATGCTATGGACAGCAGAAGCATGCAAGAGGAGGAGAGTTTTGTGTTGGAGGTCGGGGATGAGTTTCCTCCATCATACATTTCTTATTTAGCGGAAGAAAGTGGGGATGTAGATGTTGTGGAAGAGGACGCCAGGGTGGCAGAAGCTTTGTTTGGTGTAGAAGGCTTACAGCCGTACATTTTTGAGCCCTTGCCTCGCAACACTGCCAGTTCTGTTAGCTCTACGCCTGCCAAAGACACAGACGTACATCCCCATGAACAGTGAGATGTAAGTCAATGATAAAGTAAATGATTCTTATTTCTTTTTTCAAGATGCTTTGACAGAAAAAATTTGATCGACAGATGACTGCTCATATATATATGATACAATAGGTGTACAGGCTGACGTATATTTAACTTACCTGCATAACATAACGGAAAAAAAACACTTTTTTTTTTTTTATAGAAATGTTCTAAATTTTGGAACAATATCATCTGATAGAGAATAGATTTATATACATGTTTAAGCCAGAATGATTTAACATTTAAATGTGATTTCCATACAACTTTAGTGGGCCATTTTTGGTTATCTGTTGAATTGTTTGAGTTCCTAATTCTGGCCAACAAAGCTATTTTGACATTCCTCCTGTTTTCAACTATATATCTATGTGAAATGACCTTCTCAAGCTTGACAATAAAAACTAAAAAGAAAGAGAGAACTATTGAGGAAGAGCTTTGTTTGTATCTTTCTACCATTCCTCCCAGGATATCCCTTTGGTGTCATCAAAAGGTTTCACACTAAGTGAGTATACTGTAAATACATTTAGAAAATATAATATTAAATGTATCTATAATATGTACTGTGTTAGGACGTAATTTTGTGTCATTTTGGATGGTGGTGTGTCCCAGGATTTTGTAGATGCAACCAGGTAGCTCAAAAAAGGTTGAAAATCACGGCCTTAGAGCATCTGCAAAAATGTAGAACTATACTCTCACTCCTGTTTGTCAGGTAACAAAATAATGGAAGAGGCAGCAGAAATACCAAAGATAAGTATGAAAGAGTTGACCTACATTCAAAAGGTTGGGCCTTAACGAAAGAATTTCCAATAAAAAAAGAATTGCTCGTTTCTAAATATAAAAATATGTATGCGGGTGATTTCCTGACTTTGGAGAGGAAGGTTCTCTAATCAGATAAGACTAAATTGTGACTTTTTCCCACAAAACAATGTATTGGCCCAAACACCCAACCCCAAAAAACATGATGGTGAGAATAAACAATTACTGTACTTGTTGAAGTTATCCTATTTCTTTTCCGCTTCACAATAAAGGCTCGAACCGGTTGCGTACCACTTTTTCAACTCCGATACGAATAAGTTTCATACAGTCATACAGCTTTTAGAGAAGCTCCGACTAGGCAGGATGAGCAGATCTGTGTAAAAAAAAAATTCACATCTCTCTCTGCTGCACACAAATTAAAACAATTTCCCACATTTGAGTTGGACAGATAATAAAAAAGTTGTTAAAAATAAATAAATAAATTAAACCACCAGTAAGTCTGCATAGCATCTTAAACTAGAACAGATACCCTAGAGTGGAAGTCTTCAACAGGGGGCCCACGATCCCTAGGGGGTCCATGGAGGTACTGCATGAGGGTCGGGAAAGTTTCGTTTGATTAGACTTTTTTTTTAAATTCCCCCTGCCATTTTTTTCTACTAATTAAAATACCTTTAATACAGATTAACATGAATTCAACACACTGTAGTAAACAGATAAATGGAGGCAGACAACTGAACCATCAATGAGGAATCCGAATCAGAAATACTTTAATAATCTCAGGGCGAAATTACTTTCATTACATGACTCAATTTGTAATAGAGTGACTATAGGACCAGTTTGATATAACACTGTTTCATACAATATATACAATTAGGGGGTCCTTGACCTTGAAAAAGTTGAAGACCCCTAAAGAATTTTCATATCCATTCATCAATCCATCCATTTTCTTCCGCTTATCCGGGGCCAGGTCGTAGAGGCAGCAGCCTAAGCAAAGATGCCCAGACTTCCCGATCCACACAAACTTCCTCCAGCTGCTCTGGGGGGAACCCGAGTTGACACCAGGCCAGCTCAGAGACATAGTCCCACCAGCGTGTCCCAGGCCTTCCACAAGGCCTCCTCCCAATTAGATATGCATGCAACACCTCCCGGGTTAGGTGACCAGAAGGCATCTGAAACAGCTGACCGAGCCACCTCAGCTGGCTCCTTTTGACGTGGAGGAGCAACGACTCTACTATGAGCTTCTCTGGAGTAACAGAGCTCCTCCCCTGATCTCGAAAGGTGCACCCAGCTACCCTGAGAAGAAACTCATGCACTTATGGTCATTACCCAGATCTCATGATCATAGGGGAGGGAATCAATCAATAAATCGAGAACTTTGCCCCCAGACGCTGCTGCCTCTTCACCAGGACAGTCTGATACAGTGACCGTATCACTGCTGACTCCAAACCGATCCATCTATCCATCTAATGCTCCATCTGTCCCTCACTCGTGAACAACACCCCAAGATACTTGAACTAATCCACTTGAGACAAGGACTCTCCACCGACCTGAAGATGGGAGTCCATGGTTCTCCGGTGGAGAACCATGGCCTCGGATTTGGAGGTGCTGATCCTCATACCGGTCGTCCCACACTCAGCTGCAAACCGCTCCAGTGCATGCTGGAGGTCCTGGTTTGATGAAGCCAACAGGACAACATCATCTGCAAACAGCAGGGATGATATTCTGAGGTTCCACACCGGACACCCTCTGGTCCCTGGCTGCCCCTAGAAATTCTCTCAATAAATGTAATTAACAGAACCGATGACAAAGGGCAGCCCTGGTGGAGAACAACATGCACCAGGAACAGGTCTGACTTACTGCCGGCAATGCGAACCAAGCTCCATACAGAGAGCGAACACCCCGTAACAGAGGGCCCTGGACCCCATACTCCCGGAGCAGCCCCACAGGACTCCCTAACCATGTTAGGGACATGGCTGAAAGCCTTCTCCAGGTCCACAAAATACATGTGGACTGTTTGGCAAACTCCCACAAACCCTTGAGCACCTGATGAAGGGATAGAGTTGGTCCAGGACAAAAAACGTATTGTGTCTCCTGGATCCGAATTTCGACAATTGGCTGGACCCTCCTCTTCAGCACCCTGGAGTAGACCTTTGGAGTAGTACTTGGCAGATGATTTGCCAGAACACTCTAGAGGCCGACCGATAGTCCTCCTTCTGGCCTCTCCGAACTCCTCCCAGCCTCTCCATGAAACTGAAGAAGGAGGCCTACCTGGCCTCATTATCTAGTGGGACTCCGGAGTCACCTTAGAGGTACTTGAAGGCCAAGCGTGCTATGGCTCGTGCGGTCGAAGAGGCAAAAACTCAGGTCTGGGAGAAGTTCCGAGAATTTTTACATGCCTACGTAAAAACATAAGGACAACTACTACTAAGTTTATTGCAGTTTTTGTTTTTCTTTTTTTTCATAAAGAGTAGAGAATGATAAGATTACATGCACATTGTTTTTTTGTGTATGTGTGTAGTAATCACACAATTTATATATCTGTTTTCTGTGCTGGAGTTTGTCAAAGTTTTTTTATTCTTCCAAGACAGTGCTATGTTCTTTTTATTCTACTGTCCACCTCCACAGATGTAAACCCACTCCTGTGTAATTATAAATAACAGTTTCTAAGGGAAACATAAAGATTAAGACTTTCAGTTCATAGCTAATAATAAATAACATACACATCGATAATATATTACATTTATGTCAGTATATACCTGGAAATATTACACACTGTACCTTTAAATGTACCCTTGCAGTATTGGGAAGGTACACCCAACCCAACATTCCAACATATTTGTGTTTATTAAGTTGCTTTTACATATAACAGAATTCTTGCTGTGCTACAGAGAGAGACAAGGAAATACAGCCTGAATATGCCACAGTCTTGGTTCTGTTATGTTTTCTTTTGAGTATTCAGTTTAACTGTGCTCCATGTTTTCTAGTTTTATTGGTTTAATTCTTATTTTGTTGTGTTTTTTGGTTATATTTCAGTTCTTAGGTTTTTATTTGTTGTCTTCTTGTGTTGGTCTCCTTTTTCTCTAGCTCTCCTCACTGCTCTCCTCACACCTGCACCCAATCTGCTCGTTAGTCATCTCTTTGTTCAGTTAGCCATAAATACTCTCCTTGTGCAGTTCCTCAGTGCTGGTTCCTCGTCTAACTTCCTCCGACTTACTGTGTCTTCTTCGTCATAATGGTTTTCCCCTGAAGTCTCCATGGTTTCTGGTTTGTTTTACTTTTTTCATGTTTGATTTTTTGTATATTTTTATTTGTATTCCTGCCTCAGTTGTCTACCTTTCATTAAATCTACAAGAAACTCACCTCTGCTTCCCTGCCTCTGCATTTGGGTCCTCAAACCAAAACCAAATCCTGACAGAATATTCCTTGCTGCTCTAGTTTTCGCAATAACCACTCTCAATAAAGAAACACGCCTCAAGCCAAAGGCAAACCTCACTTTGGAATGCAGAAAGCCTGCTCTTTATGTTGGCTGTCCTCAAGGTTTGTTAGTGCTTTAATGACACTTATTTCTTATTATTCTTTGACAGAAGAAGTTAAAATTCCAACCCATCCAGGTATTGTTAAGAGGCTGCAATGTTTGTAATTTAGGTCAGCCTGCATGTTGAGGGTGGAGGAAAATGGCCGTGAATAAAAAAAGATCCTGCTGTACAAGCTGAACTGCTAAAGAAACTTAACATTTTCAGCTCAACTCTAAACATGTCAGAGCACAGGTCTCTAACAGAATTGATTGTGAACACAGCACTGTAGAATGAGAAAAGACAAATATTAAATACACTTAAAAGGCGCAGTATTTGTATTAGTAGAAATGAAAATGTAATTCTGCCTTAATGAAATCTATTTTTTTCACAATCAAGTTTTTTTTTTTTTTATAATCTGGTGAATTAGTACTAGTTATTAAATACATAATGGCTATATTTAAAGACATCATTATTCTATTTTAGCTCTCACATCACTAATTAAAACCATTCTTGCTTCAAGACAGTCAGTCATGATGGCTTAAGTTTGTAAGGTAAAATAATCACTCCTAAGGAGTCTCAACAAGTACTGTCAGAGCAGCAGTATCACACTGCAAAAACAATCTAAAAATTATTTAAAAATTCTTAAATTAAGTGTATTTACCCTTAAAATCAGTGGGTAAATATGAGGATTTGCCAAATAATATAACATGCACTTAAAATAAGATAATTGTATTCTCTAATTTTAAATGTAAAATTGTCTTTGCTTTGGCAAGGTGTCTGTTATATCTCCTCAATAAAAGAAAGATTCAGATTAAAGTATTTAGATTTCAATTTTATTGCAATGCAGCCGCACCTTGTAAGAAGAGAAGTATAAATATAGAAGTATAGAAGTATAAAAATATTGCATCAGCCTACTATTTACACAGCTCTATGCAATACTTAGAAAAAATGTAAATGTAGCCTCACCCTTTAAGGAGGGGAAGACAGTGAGACGCAGATATACATCAGTTTAAACATTTCGGTGGAAATGACAAAGTGTTGTGTTCACAGAGCTGCTTTGGTTTGGAGTTTTTTGTTTCTGTTTTCTCCCCTTCATTTTCAGGGTGTGCCAGGCAGGTGAGGCTCCCAGCTGTTACTCATCAGCCACAATCAAGCAAGCAGTATTTAGAGGAGTGGATTCCCTGAGGCAGACGACAGATGGTTACCTATACCAGTGGTAACTGGGTCCCTCTTCAAGACTTCCAAGTTAAGTTGAACTTGTTCTGATAGTCTTACTTACCAGTCTTGTCTCTGTTTTTCTTTAGTTTTCCTCCTGCTGAAGGCTGGGTCCTGTTCCTCCCTCAACGGTGCTTTCCACTCCTCCCACAGAGCTGTCTTTCAAGATCCGCAAAAGCTGAGCTCATCTGCCTCATACTGATCATACTGATACTGATCACCTAACCTGTTTTGCAGTGAGGCACAGCTCTGGATTTCCTGTTTGCTCTGCTTTCAGTCTGAACAATAAAAACCCTTCAAATAAACTCAGTTCTCCTGTCGTACGTACTGCTGCTGCGCCAGAGTCTTGATCTGAAATCCTGTCACAAAGTGAGGACAGCAAAGAAAACAAATGCAAAGGTAAATAAAAAATACTTTATTCTTTTTACTTTTATTTTATTTACCTTTTGAAAGCACAAACCCAGTAATCAAAGCTAAAAATGTTGACTACTTTATCGTGAAAAATCAGAGAGGAAAGTCCATTTAGGTTATTCTCCAACCAACTTCAGTTGAAAGCTGTTGTTTTTCTTAAATGGTTAGAACGTTTCAAGTAAAGCTGCCTACTTTTAGTCATATACTGTACAGCATTTGATTTTTTAATGCCAAAATATAAGTCACTGTGAACACTGGCCAAAATATTCATTCCAGTTTAAAACATATTGACTAAAGATTACACCCCTTTATCATGAAACATTCATGATTAATTTTTTTTAAATTAAAACTATTAGCTGAAATATCTTTGATTTTGGTTTGTATAATTTTCTTTACTTTCAGTTATTATGCGCCTGCAATTTACCTGTTAATGTTTGTTTTTCATGTGTTCATCACATAAAGTAATTTGAGTCTTCTGTTTCTTTAAATTTGCTATATGGATAAACTTTCCCCTCCCTGTCTGAATTGACTGAAGAGTTAATTTTATTTCATCTGTTATAAAATGTTTCTCAGTGTACATAAAGAAGGAAACATTTTAAAGTATTATATGAACTTATTCCAGTCATATTTAACAAAGTTATTTGTAAACAAATTTATATAAGCTGAAATTGCAGAGAATGTAAAAGCCCTGAAAAGGGGGATAAGTGAGTAAATGAGCCACAGACACGTTGTTTCCTCTGCTCTAGCATGTATTAGTTTAGGAGGAAGTTCCAGTGCTCTTTAGTATGGCATACTGACGCTAGGCTCCCCCTGCTGGTCAGATATGGCACTACATGTGCTGAACCAAATAGAACATGACTGTCCTTAAACCAAACTGCTGGTAAGAACATTGTATATATTATATAAACCCCACTCGGGACAAGCGTGTAAGAAAATGGATGGATGGAAAAATAACTTTCACATTTGTAAAACATAGTGTACAAATATAACCAGAAACAGTAAATACATCTCTGTGTTTAAGCAGTGTCCTCTGCTTAAGAAACCGTCTCTTGACCCAGATGACTTGGTTAATTATAGACCTATATCCAATCTTCCTTTCTTATCCAAAATTCTTGAGAAAGTAGTTGCCAAACAAGTTTGCGACCACTTACACCATAATGAACTTTTTGAAGAGTTTCAGTCTGGCTTTAGAGCTCATCATAGCACTGAAACAGCTCTGGTGAAAGTCACTAATGATATTCTCATGGCCTCAGATAATGGACTTGTATCTGTGCTCGTCCTGTTGGATCTTAGTGCTGCATTTGATACAGTTGACCATAATATTCTTTTAGAAAGACTTGAATATTTTGTTGGAATTAAAGGAACAGCACTAGACTGGTTTAAATGTTATCTATCTGATCGAATTCAGTTTGTTTATGTTAATGATAGATCTTCAACACGCTCAAAGGTTACCTGTGGAGTACCACAGGGATCAGTGCTAGGACCAATTCTCTTTACTTTATACATGCTCCCAATTGGTAGAGTTATTAAACAGCATGGGATTAATTTCCACTGTTATGCTGATGATACCCAGCTATATCTGTCTATAAATCCAGATGAAGCTAACCCATTACATAGATTACAGGCATGTCTTGAAGACATAAAAACCTGGATGACTATTAACTTTCTGCTTCTGAATGCAGACAAAACAGAAGTTATAGTCTTTGGACCAGAGTCTCTGAAAAAGAAGCTGATTAGCCAGTCACTTCATTTGGATGGGATTAAACTGATTTCAGATAATGAAGTAAAAAATCTTGGTGTTATTTTTGATCAGGACCTGTCATTTAAATCCCAGATCAAAGAGGTTTCTAGAATTTCCTTCTTTCATCTGAGGAATATTGCAAAAATTAGAAATCTCCTGTCCAGGGGTGATGCTGAGAAACTAGTCCATGCATTTGTTACTTCAAGGCTGGACTATTGTAATTCTTTACTATCAGGAAGTCCACAAACTGTAGTTAAAAGCCTTCAGCTGATCCAAAATGCTGCAGCCAGAGTTCTGATGAAAATTAAAAAGAGATCATATCTCTCCTATCCTGGCTTCTCTTCATTGGCTTCCTGTTAAATCAAGAATTGAATTTAAAATCCTCCTTCTCACATATAAAGCCTTAAATGGCCAAGCTCCATCTTATATCAGAGATCTGATTGTTCCTTATGTTCCTAACAGAGCACTTCGCTCTCAATCTGCAGGTTTACTAGTGGTTCCTAGAATTTCTAAAAGTAGAATGGGAGGCAGATCTTTTAGTTATCAGGCTCCTCTCCTGTGGAACCAACTACCAGTTTTAGTCCGTGAGGCAGACACTCTGTCTACTTTTAAGACTAGGCTTAAAACTTTCCTTTTTGATAAAGCTTATAGTTAGGGTGGCTCAGGTTATCCTGAGCTGTCTTTAAAGTTATGCTGCTATAGGCTTAGACTTTTGGAGGACATAGGGACCCCCATTTCATCTTTCTGCTTCATTCTCTCTCTGTTCTCCTATTCTGCAGAATCTGTTAGTTCAATCTCTAACGTTCTGCTCTCTCTGCTTTTCCTCAGAGTAGCTTTGCCTCGTCTGTGCCTGGCTGTGTGTTTCCTGGACGGGGCCGCCTTTTACAGCTGCTTTTTGTATCTCTGCTTCTGTCTCCTTGAACCCCAGTCGGCCTCGGCAGATGGCCGCTCACACTGAGCCTGGTTCTGCTGGAGGTTTTTTCCTGTTAAAAGGGAGTTTTTCCTCTCCACTGTCGCTGCAAGCATGCTTAGTGTGAGGGATTGTATTTGAGTCAATGAGTCAATGCAATCAACTGGTTTTCCTTAGATAGAAAACTTTGTATCAATTTGACTGTATGATCTGGTTGAACTGTAAAGTGCCTTGAGATGACATGTGTTGTGAATTTGGCGCTATATAAATAAACTGAATTGAATCTGACTTATAATGACCACATTTCAATCCATCACAAGAACATATTCACAATTTTTGTGTCCAGCATACCTTTTTGACTATAGCTGTGGGACCAGATTTATGGCCAAAATCCAGTAAAGGTTTACAAATTTATCAGAAAATGCCACACCCAAACAGGAGGTTCTTCTTACATTCTCCCCCAGCAATATAAGGTGATGGTAGAATCACTCACGTCATCATAGGTCAAGCATTGGAATGTCCCTTTTGCTGACTTGTTACCATACACACGCGAGCAGTAACAGAAAATAATCAACACCGCTATCACAAGTGGAATTCACTCCTGGCAGCTTGACTGCTTTTGCCTGTTCGAAAATGACGACAATTTCCACTCAATAGAATTTTCTTCTTTATGATTTTAATGATTATTTAGAGACAGAAAATTTACCTGTGTTTAACCGACATAACCAGGCATTTCTAACTTACCTGATCAGCTTCGATTAATAACTCTGAGCTCTCCCAATTAAACTGACTAAGGAATTATTTTACTGTGTTGATTAATGTGCACATAAATTTCATTTTACCAACTACCTATATACAATGAACTTAACTGTACTTGGTAAAATCAATTAAAAACTTAACTCACTAACTTAACTGGGTTTAGTTAGACACTCACCAAATTTGGTTTTACCTAACTTACTTTATTTGTTACACTTGTAGTAGTCTTAAGTTGACAAACTAAGGAAGGCAATTTCAACAATTTCCACACAGTGTAGTTTAATAAGTTCAAAACAAACCACTTTAGTTTTATCGCACATACATTTACTTTTTCAATAAGACACAGGTAAACAAACATTTGCTAAGTATTAATCATTCTTCATCACCATTACTGGGCTCAAAGATGTTAAACAGAAAGGAAATTGAACTTTATTGATCTCACAATGGGGAAATTATCTCTCTGCATTTAACTCATCTCCCTGGGGAGCGGTGGGCTGTCAATGTGCAGTGCCCAGGGAGCAGTGTGTGGTTAAGGGTCTGTAGGGATCGAACTAGGTACTTGCAACCTTCTTAGAGCATAAGCACACTGCTCTAAACACTAGGCCAACACTCCCCAAGTGTATTTAATTAAGAGCAAACAAGTAGAACAGGTTATTCTATTTCCTCCACATTATTAAAACTCTAGCTGCTGATTTTCTATGTTGTGCTAATATTGTCAAAACCTATTATAATAAGAAACAGCAACAAATTACTGTGGAAGAAAGGAACAAGATACACCAGGTTTAGGATATAGAAATAGTTATAGTTACATATGATATATACATTTCATTTTTTAATCTGTTGCATATGTATGTAAAAGAAAAAAAAAGAAGTAACCAGCATCACCTTCATACTCTAATGGCACATTCACATAACACAAAGTTCTAGCAACAAAGTCACCCATTTGGTGCTGTCACTCACCAGGCATATCAGCAGCAATTTGCATGGGAGGCAACAGACTGCAGTCCTTTTGCTTCAGTGTCATCAAATAGGAGGAGCTTCTTTCTGATGCTTGCTGGTTTCAAATTAGCATTTTTGAACTGGATATTACTGGGTGAGTCACTGTCTATCACAGAAATCGGAACAGTGGCATCATAATACAACATGCAGTTACTGATAGGTTGTCGAAATTTAGCTAATATTTTCAACTCATATTTTCCAGCAACTGTACTGCACGTGTTATGGCTCTATTTAATCAGATTATTCATGCCTGTCTCCAGGCTTGAAGCTGGTCCGTTTCACCATTGTGTCTTTATATAGGAATAACATCTAAATTTCTCGGTCCAAATGCTAGATTGCATTTGATGTGAAGGCACCATCACAGGCATCAATTGTGATGAAGGTTCAAAGCTAAATCTGAGTTAATTTAGAAACCATGGAAAGACTGCAGTGATTTGCCTCCAGAAAAATAGAAAATGTTTTCTCTTCCTCTGCAAAACACAAAAATGTGTAATTAATGTTACCCAGAAGAAATCTTTACCATGCACTCATGGCTGTATCACTTACTCCTGAGGGATGTATATCATTATTACATGGGAAATTTGGCAATATTCAATATTTCTAAATATCACCAAACCTTGTTTGATAAAAACAACAATAAATTACAATGTTATGACTGGCCAGACTGATCACAGGGGACTGTTTCACAAAGCAGATTTACTGAAAACTCTAACTTTTCTAAACCTGAAATCAGGGAAACTGATTCACCAAGAGAGTTTACTACTAAGCCTAATGGTAGATAGGAGGCACAATCTGAAGCCATTCTAGGGGACTGATAACCGCTACTAATGGGATGAAAACATTTGAAGCAGCTGCAAAGAGCCTCTTAGTATTTACTGTGTAATGGAAGATGGAATTAAACTGATGAGGAACCCCATGAGATGATGCTCAGGTCCTGCCTGTTTGAACAATGACTTCATTTTCACCTGCTGCTTTTTGCATTGCTTTGCACCGCTGAGCCGCTACCTTGCTTTTCCCCTTGGGAGTGCTACAGTAACCCCCACAGTGCTGAGCTGCAATATGACTGCTTTCATCAGCTCCCTAAGTGATATTAAGGTTAAGATTATTCAAAATCTGGACTGATTCTAAGTTTTCCGAGTGACTAAGGTAAGCAGAAGATCCAGGGCCATGCTGGTGTACAACCTTCGCCAGTACCAAAACACAGTTCACCTTCCCCCAATGTGGGACAGTAAAAAACTTAAGAATCTATCCTATTTCACTATCAATTGGTAATTTTGCCTGAGCAAGGAGAATTAGTAGTTAGATTCCAATTTTTTGGCTCTCACCGTCACTCTATAATCAATTGACCAACAGTCAAGTTATTACTTAAGCATCATTATCTAAAAAAAATGAATTGCTATAAAGTCTGGTTAAAGTAATTAATACATTGATAATCAAATAACACAAAAATATGCACATCCTAAAACAGCTGGTCACACATTATGAGGTACGTATGACCAATCTGTTCATTAGCTGACGTATGAACATGAGCTATATGTATGATCAGTCTGATCATACGCTCCCCATACAGTCAAATAAAATGTACAAGAGCCCCTATGAAAAAGAAACGTGTCTCTGAAATAAATAAGTCCTTGTGTGATCTCACCATATGCTGTTGTAGGATATGGTTGTCATGATTTTACTAAAGTTCATCCCAAATGCTGAAGACCAAACAGGGAGACCAGGAGAAAAGGTTTAACAGGTTTTATTGAAGAGATAATGCAGAGAGAAGTGTTGCTCTGAACACTGGCCAACCAGAACTAAAAAATAAGGGGAAGACACAGCGATTAGTTCAGGCTGAGTGGGAAATTTGATTCGTGAACTTGGAGAAGAGGATCTGGTAGCTGACTCACGTTTCCAGAGAAGTTGTTGAATATTTGACTCCAGTCTGTATGCTGCCACTCAGATTTCCTGCGGTACTTGAATGGGTCGTAGTGGTACCAAATGACCGACGGACCGGTACCGGTCCGCGGCCCGGTGGTTGGGGACCGCTGCTTTATGGGATCGTTGAGAGTGTTGAAACAGACAGACTTGAGAGCAGTGTTATTCCTGACAGAAGCAGCAGCCAGGATTCAGAAATCATTAGCAAAATCAGAAACAGACCTCTGTCCCTGGCTTACAGGTGCTGGTCATAAAATTAGAATATCATGAAAAAGTAGATTGATTTCAGTAATTCCATTTAAAAAGTGAAACTTGTATATTATATTCATACATTACATACAAACTCATATATTTCAGATGTTTATTTTGTTTAATTTTGATGATTACAAATGACAACAAATGAAAATCTCAAATTCATCATATCAGAAAATTAGAATATTGTGAAAAGGTTCAAAATTGATGGCCCCTGGTGCCACACTCTAATCAGCTAATTAACTCAAACCACCTGCAAAAGCCTTTAAATGGTCTTTCAGTCTAGTTCTATAGGCTACACAATCATGGGGAAGACTGCTGACTTGACAGTTGTCCAAAAGACGACCATCGACACCTTGCACAAGGAGGGCAAGACACAAAAGGTCATCGCTAAAGAGGCTGGCTGTTCACAGAGCTCAGTGTCCAAGCACATTAATAGAGAGGCGAAGGGAAGGAAAAGATGTGGTCGAAAAAAGTGTACAAGCAAGAGAGATAACCGCACCCTGGAGAGGATTGTGAAACAAAACCCATTCAAAAATGTGGGGGAGATTCACAAAGAGTGGACTGCAGCTGGAGTGAGTGCTTCAAGAACCACCACACACAGACGTATGAAAGACATGGGTTTCTGCTGTCGCATTCCTTGTGTCAAGCCACTCTTGAACCACAGACAGCGTCAGAAGCGTCTTGCCTGGGCTAAAGAGAAACAGGACTGGACTGCTGGTGAGTGGTCCAAAGTCATGTTCTCTGATGAAAGTAAATTTTGCATTTCCTTTGGAAATCAAGGTCCCAGAGTCTGGAGGAAAAGAAGAGAGGCACTTCATCCACGTTGCTTGAAGTCCAGTGTAAAGTTTCCACAGTCAGTGATGGTTTGGGGTGCCATGTCATCTGCTGGTGTTGGTCCATTGTGTTTTCTGAGGTCCAGGGTCAACGCAGCCACATACCAGGAAGTTTTAGAGCACTTCATGCTTCCTGCAGCTGACCAACTTTTTGGAGATGCAGATTTCATTTTCCAACAGGACTTGGCACCTGCACACAGTGCCAAAGCTACCAGTACCTGGTTGAAGGACCATGGTATCCCTGTTCTTAATTGGCCAGCAAACTCTCCTGACCTTAACCCCATAGAAAATCTATGGGGTATTGTGAAGAAGAAGATGCAATACACCAGACCCAACAATTCAGAAGAGCTAAAAGCCACTATTAGAGCAACCTGGGCTATCATAACACCTGAGCAGTGCCACAGACTGATCGACTCCATGCCACGCCGCATTGCTGCAGTAATACAGGCCAAAGGAGGCCCAACTAAATACTGAGTGCTGTACATGCTCATACTTTTCATGTTCATACTTTTCAGTTGGCCAACATTTCTATAAATCCTTTGTTTTTATTGGTCTTCAGTAATATTCTAATTTTCTGATATGATGAATTTGAGATTTTCATTTGTTGTCATTTGTAATCATCAAAATTAAACAAAATAAACATCTGAAATATATGAGTTTGTATGTAATGTATGAATATAATATACAAGTTTCACTTTTTAAATGGAATTACTGAAATCAATCTACTTTTTCATGATATTCTAATTTTATGACCAGCACCTGTACATACGTATCCTCTAAAACCCTGAAATATAGTTTTATGGGTCCATTATATTTTCCAGTACAACACATTGGTTGTAATTGCTAAATTAACTGCATTTAGAATGAGGATGCAACGGTAAATCATTTTAGGCATGTTTAGCATACATATAGTTAATTTTGATAGGATTGCAAAAGGAAACATGTACATAAATAGATTTCCAATACAATCTAATTTTATTTGTTAAATACTTAGAAGCAACCACAGCGGACCAAAGTGCTATACAGAAAAAAAGATCTTTTAGATCATTATGACTACCAGAGGTTCAGTAAGGTGAAATCTGTCATAACTAACCATAAAAAGCAATGTGTTCAATATCTGATATATATACAACCATAAGGAATATAAATCTCTAAATTATTTAGAGGGCTCTTAACTTTTGCTTATGGAATTTTGACTTTAGGTGGATTTTTTGTTGTTATTTTATCTTATTTACATATAATATTTGGAGCATTGAGCAAATTAACCAGTAAGTAAGTCACACATTTCCAACTAACAATACAGTTTTTTTTTGTTTTTTTTTTGTAGCCTTGGGATTTTCTGCAGTGTTGGCATCAGCCTCTAAACAAAAAGAGCCAGTGCTCTTCACGGCTGTAAAAGGAAGAAGCTACAGACAAACAAGGATACCCAAAATTACAGTTTAATGTATACTTGTAAAAGACAAACAAAGAAAAAACATATACTTTCACTGGGAAATTGCTGTTATATATTTTCAAAAGATTTGAAAGCAACACTTTTTGTAAAAGAGAAAAAAACAAAATAAATGGATGCTCTACTGAATCAATTTAAAAAATAAACAGAAAAAAAACAAAAATCCTAAATCCCCTGACTTCTGCAGGATTTTTTTTTTAATCATTGTTGTGCTCTAACTCTCATTTTGGCTTAGAAATTTATTGCGAAAAAAACAAAACAAAGCTTTAGGGAGAATGCTGTACAGCAAAGACATTTCAAAACACCTCTGGAGAACTGCCAATCAGTAGGGTACATTCTGAAGTCCTGCCCTTGATCTCATGTCACAGATAATTACAGTTATTAACACATTTTTTTTATACCTGGTAAACCTTTCGCACCTGAGTCACGGGATACTAATCTTGGATAGAAATGTGGTCCAACTTGTAGGATATGTACATAACAGCATTGTGTCATGTTTTTTTTTTTTTTTTTTATGGTAATATGAAACATTGTTGCATTATAAATGTAATGTGCATGCTTTACCTTGTTCAAAACAAGTCGAAGTAAACCATAAACCAGCATTGGGAAAAATTCTCAATAGGTTCATACTAAAAAGACTCAGGAAGTTTGTGTGAGGTTTTGAATACCTGATCACCTAAGCTACTTTTTTGATTTGGTGAAGACATTTCCTATATAACCATTCCAATTAGGGATAAATTATTGAAAGGAAAGTGTTAGATTTATGTCAGAGATCCTAATGACCCAATATGGAAAAATCTGTCTCATAGGTCACAAGTTTGACATATAATTAAAAAAAAAATTAACAGCTGTGTCCAGAAATTTCCAGTGTATCGGAACTTATTGTTAACCTTCGTAAAATGACCAGTAAATATTTAGTTTTCTCCTAAATTCTTAAATTATGTTCTTAGGATAAAATGGCTGCCCAAACATCCAAGGTTGTGCTGTCACTGGACGCTAAAGATGTAAACTCAATCAAAGATGGCGTGAACTTCAAGAAAAACCCCAATGATGGGAAATGTTACATCATATTCAAGAGCAGTGATGGCTTCAAAGCATGCAAAAATCAGTGCAAACATCAAGGGGGGCTGTTTATCAAGGACATAGAAGACCTGGATGGCAGGTGAGGACACTTCTGTAAAAAAAAAAAAAGGAGCGTTATGAAATGAATTCTTCTAATTACAACTTATGCACTGGTCTGCTCTTACAGGACAGTTAAATGCACCAAGCATAACTGGAAATTAAACGTCTCATCAATGAAATATGTGAACCCGCCTGACAGCTTCCTTCAGGAGGAACTTGGTAAGATGAGTAAAAGGCAACTTTGTTCTATATTCATTTGTGTTCTATATTCAATTTAATTGGTTTCTGAATTTATGAAAATTACGTATTTAATAATTATCTACATGCAAACAGCTCACAAGAACAGGTGGAAGGAGTGGTTCTGAATTGTTCTTTATGTAGAAGAAATGTAATTATTGAATTATAGAAGCATAGGCTAAAAAAAACCCAGATGGCTTCTAGTGAGACAGGAGAACTTTGGGTGGGGCTCAACCAAATGTGTCTAACTGACATCAGGAAAGAAGAAAATGAAACTAGAGTAAAACACAGAAAAAACAACCAATACTGTTTGTAATGCAAACCAGTTAATTTGTTTAGAAACAGGTGAGAGCTTGGTTTGAATCACATTTAATGTTCTCTAGGTACCAAGGTTCCTAGGGTCCCTTTTAAGTTAAGTGGTCCTCTTGCCTGCATTCCTGTTGAGGGGGGATAGAAAATTAGTTTAAGTCCATTTAAAACTGGATATAGTTTACGATATAATTTTTTTTTTTTATCCACGTTCACAGAGGTTGAACTCTTGGATGATGGTGGGATGCAGCTAGTGGAGCTGAACCCCATTGATCCGTGGCTGACTGATCCCAGAGGGTGTCAGGAGCTTCAGCCAGGAGAAGTAAAAGTAGGAGCTTTTTCATCTAAGCTTTGAGGAACTATTCTAAAAAGAATATGGATTGCTTGTACAAGCATTTAAAGCTTTAACTTTCATTCAGATAACATATTTCACCCACGCCTGCATGGAGCTGCAATTTGGTCAGAAGCGCTTCCTGTTTGATCCATGGCTGAGGGGCCCGGCCTTTGCCCGAGGCTGGTGGCTTCTTCACGAGCCCCCGGCAGACTGTGTGGATAGACTCTTTGCAGCCGATCTCATCTACATCAGCCACTTGCACTCTGACCACCTAAGGTATACACTCTAATGCTGCTGCTGTTTAACTAATATCAAAACTGTCGCTACTTTTTCACCATTGGACAAGAAAATATATCACATAAAAATAGATTATTTTCTAAGTGAGAAAACATGTCGTCTTGCTGAAGTATTAACAACTTCCTAATTGTTCATCTTTTTTTTTTTTTTTTACAAGAAAACTCTGAATTTGTAGGGTCTCAGGGGTAATTACATTGTACCATACAGATTTTTAATATCCGATTGGGGTTCAAGGAGACAGAAGCAGACATACAGAAAGAAGCAGAGATACAAAAGGCTATTGTCAACCAGTTTCACAGGTGGCCCAGTCCAGGAAACACATAACCAGGCGGACAAGCTCCAAGCCAGCTCCCATGTCAGAGGATGAAGAGAGTATATACAGTTAGTCAGAGTCAGAGAAACATGACTACATTGAAAAACAGGCCGATCTCCAACATCTATAAACAAAGGTGTTGATGGCAGCAGCACAGCTCATATTTCTCTCCAGGATGGTATGACAGCCAAACAGGAACATAACAGATGAAGCTACTATGAGAAAAAGCAGAGAGAACATAGTTAGAGATTGAACTAAGAAATTCTACAGAGTGGGGGAATACAGAGATAGATAGAATGGAGCAGAATGATAAAAAAGGGATCCCTATGTCCTCCAGCAGTTGAAGCCTATACAGTAGTAGCCATTCAAAATTTCCCCAATTTCTGTCATGATGGGATTTAGGTTCCTAACCCACATGCAGAACAGACACGGAGTCAGGTGAAAAGTTTAACTGTTTATTGAGAAAACACAGAGTTAAATAAACTTGAAGCTGGGAAACAGATCCGGGGCTGGTCACACAGGGTTCTCTGGAAAGAGGGATAGTTTGGTTAGCCAGGATGCTATTGCTCTTGTCAGAGGATTTGTGCAGGTCTCTACCAGTAAAGTGATTCTGGCTGAGCGGCAGAGGGAGGGAACCAGGAGGGTCCAGAGGTAGAGAGGCGGCAGAGGGCTAGGCAACGGCAGGGTTCAACTTCAGACTTTTCAGTGTTCTGGTTCTGAGTTTCTTCCAGTTCTCTTCTTGAGAGCAGGCAGGCGGGTTCTGATAGTTTGAGCACTGAAGTGCTTCTCAGAGTAGGCAGGCAGGTTTCAGCTGAGAAGCTCTTCCAGAGCTCCAGGGTTCAGTCAGTTTCTTCCTAAGAAGCAGAGAGGACAAAGACTGGCTAGGTTCAGGTTCTAGGTTTCAGGAGAGTCAGAGAATCAGACAGGTTGGCTGGCTCAGTCTTGCTAACCATAACTGGCTTAACACTCTGGCACTGGAGTGTTGTCCTGCCGCTGCTTAAATGCTGGTCTCCTGATGAGCCAATGAGCCGCAGCTGTGGTCGTCAGCTTCAGCTCCAGGAGACCTAGGGCGCCCTCTGCTGGAGAAAGGTGGACAGACCTCCAGATCCCAACACTTTCCTTGATGGGCCCTTGGCTGGTCTTTGGCTGGTCCCCTAAAATTCCTTTTTAAACATCAATATTTGTACTAAAATATTATTTCTGTCATGATTTGTGGGCATTAAGCTCTAAAGAGACGCATCATCTCCTGGCAAGAACCTGTAATTCAGTGAAAGGTGGAGTCAGAGTAAAGAAAATATGCAAGAGGAAGTCACTCTGGTGGCTGAAAGTTGGAGGAGATTACGCAGGGAGCTGAAGCTAAGTTGGCACCTGGCATTGGACTAGGAATAGTAATTTTTAATGGCTGCTACTGTAGCAGCATAACTATAGAAAGAGCACTAGATAACCTAACACCCATAACCTTAACACCCATTCATCTTTTTCAAAAAGCTTAAGTTCCATAAGAGTGGACAAGGAATATCTTTGAAGAAATTGGACTTGGGTTTGGACTTTCTAGGCCAGAATATCACACTATTAACAAATTATTGCATATCTACCTTTTCTAATTACCCATAAATGAGGAAACACACCTTAGAGAAATTAGCTTTTCCCTAACCAGCTATTTAGGTTATTAATACTGTAAGTGTATTTTTAAAGAAATCGGGGCTGCCAACATCTACTTTGCAAGTCATGCTATCCCCCCTGTTTTGTCAGAAATTTTAGGAATTAACTCACTGCAAAATGTTTCGTGCTTTATGTTGCAGGGTACCGTAGGTAGACCTACATACTTATAACTTAGTGAATAATTCTTCGATTGATTTACAGCATGTATATAATGTTTTTTAAATGCGCAGAATCTGAATCTTAAGATATGTTACATAAGCACTCAATTGACATTGACAAATACTTGCTGCTTTTCAGTTATGAATGCTTAAAGTGGCTGATCTACCCTCACAGATTATAAACATAGCATTGAACTACAATCCCAAGATGGTTTAGTAAGTATTGAAAATGGATAATGGAATATGCTATCATTACTTTTGCTTTTAGTACAACAGTGGAATGCCCATCAGTTATAATGATGGCCAGTAATGTTGACCATGAATATAATGTTTAGATTAACAATAGGTGTCTTAATAGGGTTTATAAAACATTAGCTTACAATGCTGCTTTCTTCCTCTTCCAGTTACCCCACTCTGAAGGTGCTGTCAGAGAGAAGGCCCGATATTCCCATATATGTCGGTGACACGTCAAGACCAGTTTTTTGGTTAGTAAAAAGAGAACAGGAGAGTTTTGTTTAATTTAATAATACTTTATAAGCTGAACACAAATAGTCATGTTAACTGTTCTTTTTTAGTGCAGGAAATATATGTGATGCTGTTTTATTATTGATTTTATTGTGCTGTGTCACTTTTAGCAACGTTGACATGATGTTTGGTTTAAATTACAGATTATTATAGGAGGTTCAATCTTAAAAATTGTTTGTGTGTGGATTGGAGAGAGAATACAGCATCGGCTCTAAGGCTGTTAACTTATTCATCCCTATCCAAACTGTTCTCCCATGGCTTGCTCTGAAGACTCTTTATCTGTGCCTCCTCCCTCGCTCTAATCTGAACTTTGCTTTTGTGAAATTCCACAAAAATGTTAAAGAGGAAGCATCTAACATCTCTGAAATATATTGGTCCTGCTGAGATGTGACGAATAACATAATTCTGTAACATTATGCTTCTTAATTTTCCAATACTATTTAGAAAAAAATAGGCTCTGGTAATTTTGGAATGATTTAAAGGAGATATGGAAATTAACAAACAATAACAACAACATTTTGGTCATTCATAATAAGAAGGGTCATGCAATTTCCATTCAGGGCAAAGGAAAGACGTTGTTCTTATAGTACTCAAGTATGTAGATCAACTAACTTTAACCTATTGGCAGTACTTGAGTTGTGGGGGAGTGAGGGGGGATGGCATCCCCCTTCTAAAAAAATCTTAACCAGCATCCCCCTTCTTAAAGGAATAGTACACCCAAAACATGATTAGCCTTCATTTTCTACTCACCCCCATGCTGAACAACACTCTGGAGTACTTTTTTGATATCTCAAATGCATCTGGAGATCTGGGAGGCTTCTTGCTGTCTGCTGACATTCAAATAATGGAGGTCTATTGTGCCCGAGGCAGAAAGGTCCATAAAAGTCCACAAAAAACATGTCAATATTCCTCCATACTGCTCGTCCAATGTATTCCAAGTGTCCTGAGTGGGTAGCGTCCATAATTTACTCGAAACGAAGTCATTTAGAATGTTTTTAGAGCATAAACAGTAGTGTATAGGATTTCCTAAAAGCGCGCGCCTGCAAGTTCACGAGCCTACGGAAACCGCGGCAGACCAAACCAGATGAAAGTGCGCATTCAGCTCGGCAAAGAACTCATGCTCTTCCTCAACACTGAAGTCCTCAGACATTTTTCTTTCGTTGTTTCTTTCTTTGCACAGGTAAACAGCACATTTCTTCTTCTACGCTTGCATTATCAAGAGCAGACGCTGAATGCGCACTTTCATCTGGTTTGGTCTGCCGCAGTTGCCGTAGGCTCGTGAACTCGCAGGCACGCGCTTTTAGGAAATCCTATACACTACTGTTTATGCTCTAAAAACATTCTAAATGACTTCGTTTCGAGTAAATTATGGACGCTACCCACTCAGGACACTTGGAATACATTGGACGAGCAGTATGGAGGAATATTGACACGTTTTTTGTGGACTTTTATGGACCTTTCTGCCTCGGGCAACATAGACCTCCATTATTTGAATGTCCGCAGACAGCAAGAAGCCTCCCAGATCTCCAGATGCATTTGAGATATCAAAAAAGTACTCCAGAGTGTTGTTCAGCATGGGGGTGAGTAGAAAATTAAGGCTAATCATGTTTTGGGTGTACTATTCCTTTAAATGTGCATCCCTGTGACATTTTATTACTGAATATGTAAAAATTGTACAATGTTTTAACAGTAATGGCAATATTATTGCCCTTTCAACATTTGACGAGCTGTGGGCTTATGAGTAGCCTGAACAAAATAAATAAAATCAAAGAAGTGGCCTACCAAGACTATAAAGATGATCCCTGTAGGAAATTTGTCCTCTGCATTTGACCCTAACTATGCAGGGGCAGTGATACCCATGCAAGTCCAGGGATTGACTGCAGTTTAAGGTGCCTTGGTCAAGGTCAATGACCGGTGTACCTGACATGTAACAACCATGCCATACATATTGCTCTAGGTTAGTAGACTATATTAATTAGGCTATGCATGCTTCCAAAAAAAAAAAAAAAATTCCACCACTCCCCTTCTTTTTTTTTTTAACTAGGCTACTGCTTATTGGGATGTGTAGTAAAGCAAAACTAATTAATTGAAAATTACTGTTTATATTACAAAAAATTGATTTCAAAGAAAGTAAAACTAATCAGCAAAGTTCAATGCAGGTCGATGCAGTGAAAACCTGAGTTCAAAAGGCAAAATGTTCTATTTATCATCTCCCACTTATCTGTAATGGTTGCTGTTGGGCTGGTGCCCATCCCCAGAAGTCTATGGGTGAAAATCAGGCTATTCCTTGGACATGTCCCCGGTCTTTCACAGGTCGGCTATAATGTCTACTGTGTGTACATTATACCCATTATTCAAACCTTTAAAGAAATGAAAACATTTAACATACCTTTGTAACTATAGGTCCCTGTTGGCTTACACTCAGGTAAGGCAGGTCAAGGCCTAGGTGTGGAAACCTCCGAAATGTTTTGCTGAGCTCTGTAACAACACACAAAGGACTTAACAAGGTGCTTATACAGTCATTCAACTGCACCTAAGCGTGCACGTTTTCATGCATAGTTTGTTGCTTTCAATGGCCACATTTTAGAGCCATGAGACCTTTTGTCTAAAAGAAGTAAATGGTTTATTTAATCTGCAATAATATTTGGCATCCTGAAGTATTGTCGGTGTTACCTGAGAATTGTCACATGTTGTACTTGCTGCAATTTGTTCCATTTTCCCACTTTATCTGCTTTGGGATTTCAGGTATTTGGAGCAAAGTAAAGTCAAGCTGACCAATATCAAAGTTACTCCGTTTGGCATTTGGCAAAACGTAAGCTTCTATTTATATTGCTCATTCTGCTTATCTAAATTAGGAATTAAATGGGTTTCTTGGGACTTTTTTTGACAGGTTGATGAAAACCTGAGGTTCATGATTCTGATGGATGGTATCCATCCTGAAATGGACACCTGCATAATTGTTGAATACAAGGGTAAAAAGCAGTTTACATTACATAGTTGACAGTGAATTTTTAAAATGGGGAAAGTAGATTTTTGTTTCTTTTTTTTTTAATTGCAGGTCACATGATCCTGAACACGGTGGACTGCACCAGGCCAAATGGTGGCAAACTACCAGAGAATGTGGATTTGATGATGAGTGACTTCGCTGGTGGTGCATCTGGATTCCCCATGACCTTTCAAGGGGGGAAATATACTGGTGAACTTAACTACATTTTGTGGACAGCAATGCCAATTTTGTGCAATTCAATGATAGTTTATGTCACTTATTTCAAAATATTGAGTTGGGATGACTACAGATAATTTAGAGGATTTTATAATCATAACATCTGCTGTTGTGTGTTTGGCCTGGTTAAAAAAATAAATGTTGCTGATATAAAAGCTTGACCTTTCATAGAAAAAAACAGCTTTGAGAGAACAGTCTTGAACCTGCAAACCAACTGGTTTTAAGGTGTTACGTTTTTTGTTTTGTTTGTTTGTTTACTTAAAACCCCACTGTTATCTTATTACAAACGTTTTTTATGCTTGTGTGTATGTTTCCTCATTCTAAGACTCTTGGAAGGCAGAGTTCATCAAAACTGAAAGGAAAAAGTTATTGAACTACAAAGCTACACTGGTCAAATCTCTGCAGCCAAGGATCTACTGTCCCTTTGCTGGATATTTTGTAGAAGCTCACCCATCTGACAAGTTGAGTTTACACACAGGGGTTGGTCAGAGTTTGTACAACAATAATGGCTGATTCATTAAGGCCAAATAAATTGGCTTTTTGCATTTAATCCAGACGCAGGTTAATAGAAAACTGTATATTTTAACCAAAGGGTTAAATCAAACAACCTTCACATTCTATTGGCCTGAGGTCACAAAGGATGCAGCTCAATATGCCATTTATCTTAGAAAGATAATCTACAACATGGATAACAGAAACAATGGGAGCTAAACAGTAACCTATAAATGTTTCATAGTATACATGTATCTCTCAAAAGTTTTTTTCTTTTTTTGTGTTAAGGTCCATTAGGGATACAAACACCAAAAACAAAGCAGAAGACCTCAATGCACTTATCAATAAGCTTGCACCAGAAATAAAAACGTGGACACCCAAGCCTGGCTCCGTGCTGGACCTTGGCCTTGCACTGAAAGACCCCACAAGCAGGTTGGCAATAAATCAAAGTTGTCTGTTTGTCTTTAAGCTAGGCAGAAGTTCTGATCGTTTAATTTGTAAGCTGCATAGGCTGAGAAAAGTGCACCTTGGCAGCAGAATCATAAAAAATGAACTCTCAGGTGACAGTAGTGGTGTATTATAAACCTTCTAAAAACCTTGTTCTTCTTCTTATCGTACTGGGAGGAGACATCAAATGGAACGGAATAGATTAGAAATCAAAAAGTCCAAGATAAGCTACAAATGGTCATAATCTGCAAGGAAGACAGATCATAGTGTTCATGTGAATTAATAATGATCAGATATTTATAACTCTTATCACTTAGTTTCAACTTCAAGCAAAAATACTGGATGGAATTCAAGTATGTTTGTGAGCAGATGTCCTGAAAGTGTAAAATGCACCTTTATTCATCCCTTTTTACTTAGGCGCACCTTCTATAGATAAAATATGTTGTATCCTATTGTCATCTATTTATTAATGGGTGTCTATTGATTAATTTACTCTGCATATTAATCCAGCTGTATAAAACTGAAAAAATACAAGGAAACACAGCAGACAGTTTAGGAAGGAAGTTCGGGAAAGATTAGAAGCAGGGTTGCCTTATAAAGCAATATCCTCAGCCTTGAAGGTCTGTAGAGCTCTTTACAATCCCTCATTTAAAATCAGAAAGGGTATGGCTTGGCTCTGTCATGATTGGCTTATGGAACTAAACCCACATGCAGAACACCTCTGGAGACAGAGTAAAAGTTTAACAATATATTTATTTGGAAAAACACACAAAGAAAAACGGACTGGTTCTGGTACAGGTCCGGGACTGGGATCACTGATATCTTGAAGTGGTTCTGACAGATCCTTGAGATGGGAAACCGGTTGGGTCCAGAGAATGTGGAAGTAGCAGAGAACTCAGCAGCAGCAGCAGCGTCTAGCTTCTGGCTAGAGAGTCTCAAACTTGGATTTAGTTTTCCCTAGCTCTTCCTTGAGATCTGTTGGGGGTCCAGAGACTGTAGATTCAGCAGGGAGCTCAGCGGCAGCAGCGTCTAGCTTCTGACTCGTGAGTTTCAGACTTTGACTTGGTTTCCTAGCTCTTCCTTGAGAGCTGTTGGAGGAATCCAGACTGATGTCTTCTGGTTTGGCTTCCTTGGGCAGGCAGGCAGGTTTCCAGACTAAGCTCATCCAGAGCTTCAGACTTCGATCAGGTTTCCAAACTTGATCAACACTGCGGCGTTGAAGGAAGGTCTGGCAGCTGCTTATGTAGGAAGGTCTCCTGATGGGCGGATGAGCTTCAGGTGTGCTGGAGGGCTCCAGCCCAGGAGACCCACAGCGCTCTCTGCTGGAGACAGATGGTGGATCTCCAGATCCCAATAGTAACCCCAGTTCCTGACAGAAAACATATAACAGAAGAGGATCCTCAGCGCCCTCTGGTGGGCAAGCCTCAGGATCCCAACAGAGCCCCCCCCTCAACGGCGGATTCCAGACGCCCTCAGAACAGTCCATGAAAAAAAAGTAAACAAAAAACAAACCACCCAGGGCGGGTGGAGGGGGCACTAGGGCAAGGAGGGCCAGAAACAACAAAAATAGAGTCCAAAAAACAACCCACCCAGGGTGGGCTGAGAGGGAAACAGGTAAGGAGGGCAAAAAACAGAAACAGAGTCCCGAACAAAAAACGATCCGCTTAAGGTGGATGAAAACAACAAAGTCTCTGAAAGTTTATCAGGTAGAATCTCAGGTGGCCGGCCGTGGGACCGGCAGCGGGGCAGTGTCTCAGGTGGCCGACCGTGGGGTCGGCAGCGGGGCAGAGTCTCAGGTGGCCGGCCGTGGGACCGGCAGCGGGGCAGTGTCTCAGGTGGCCGGCCGTGAGGCCGGCAGCGAGGCAGAGTCTTAGGTGGCCGGCTGAGGGGCCGAAGACGTGGCAGAGGTTCTGGAGGCCGGCCGCGGGATCGGAGGCGTAGCTGACGCTCTGGAGGACGGCCGCGGGGCTGGAGGCGAAGCAGAGCCTTTGGTGAAGGACGCCGTATCAGCCGCCGTTGCAGGACCTTAGGAGGAGGACGGCGCCCCAGTTTAAACAGGAAGCCCCAAGGGGAGCGCCGACCCCTCTTCAGCGGCTCAGCAACAGTCTCAGAGGGGGCCGCGGACTGCGGCTCTGGAACAGGCTCAGTGGTGGCCTCCGACTGCGGCTCTGGAACAGGCTCAGTGGTGGCCGCCGACTGCGGCTCAGGAACAGGCTCAGTGGTGGCCGCCGACTGCGGCTCAGGAACATGGTCTGTGGTGGCCGTCGACTGCGGCTCAGGAACAGGCTCTGTGGTGGCCGCCGACTGCGGCTCCGGATCAGGAACAGAGGAGCCCGCCGACTGCGGCTCCGGATCAGGAACAGAGGAGCCCGCCGATTGCGGCTCCGGATCAGGAACAGAGGAGCCCGCTGATTGCGGCGGATCAGGAACAGAGGAGCCCGCCGATTGCGGCTCCGGATCAGGAACAGAGGTGCCCGCCGATTGCGGCTCCGGGTCAGGAACAGAGGAGACCGCCGATTGCGGCTCCACTTCGGGAACAGAGCAGACCACCGACTGTGGCTCCACTTCGGGAACAGAGGAGACCACCCACTGTGGTTCCACATCAGGAACAGAGGTGACCACCGACTGTGGTTCCACCTCGGGAACAGAGGAGACCACCCACTGTGGTTCCACATCTGGAACAGAGGAGACCACCGACTGTGGCTCCAACTCCAGCAAGGGAGAAACCGCCCGTTGCGGTGAAGGTTCGGTCTCTGAAGAGGCTGGTGATGCTCGCAGAGGACTCTTGGCGGTCAGGGGCGCCTGCAGAAAAGTCCTGGGAGGCGTAAAATCACATGCCTCTTTAAAATTCTGCTCAGGGGTCTCTGGACGGCACAGAGCTAACTCAGGGGTCTCTAGACGGCACAGAGCTAATTCAGGGGTCTTTAGACGGCTTAGAACCGGCTCGGGGGTCTCTAGACTGCTTGGAGCTGGTTCAGGGGTCTCTAAATGGCACGGAGCTGACTCAAGGGTTTCAAAATGGCATGGAGCTGACTCAATAGTTTCAAAATGGCATGGAGCTGACTCAGGAGTTTTGAAGTGGCACAGATCTGACTCGAGACGGCTCACGGCTGGCTCAGGGATCTTTAGACGGCTCAGAACCGGCTCAGGGGTCTCTAGACGGCTCAGAGCTGGTTTACGGCGCCGCCGTCTCTTACGTCGGGGTTCATTAGGTGCTGGGTTAATAGGTTCAGAGAATAACTGTGGATAAAGGCTAACTGGTGTGCAATTGGGTTCAGGTGCTGGTTTAACTGAAAAGCTAACAGACTTAGGAATAGGGCTAGATGGTTTATGATGAGGTGACAAGAAGGGGAACAGATCATCTCTAACCCCCGTAATAGAAGTTCCAGAGGTCTGACTCATGGATTACGGGGGCTCTGACTGCTTGGGTTGTGACTTGTGGTTTGATTTTAAGTTTCTTAATGGATTGTGCTAACTGATGATCATGTAAGTGGTGGCTGAACTGGGCAGAAACGGACTGAACAGGGCTGTACAGAGCTGTACAGGACAGGGCTGAGCTGGACTGGGCTGGGCTGGACTGGACAGGACTGGACTGGACTGGACAGGAATGGTTTCCTAGATCTGGGCTTGATCCTTGCTCGTAGTCTGTTATCGTGATAAATGGCTGTGTAAATGAGTTCTTCCAGGGTTGCAGGTTCATTATTAGTTACCAGTTTGTCTCTAATTTCTTTATTTAAGGATTTGAGGTAGATGTTTTTTAGCATTGAATCACTCCAACCCGAAGCAGCGGCTCTGACCCGGAAGTCTATTGAATATTCTTCGACGGTTCTATTTCCTTGTTTTATGTTAGACAAACCATGAGACTCAGCAGATTTACTGGAAAAAACTAGAGTGAAATTGTTTAAAAACTGTTCAAAAGTACAGCTAATAATGGATCCAGGAGAAAAACGGGTCTCTTTCCATTCTCGGGCTTTACCAGATAATTGTGAGAGAATAAAAACTATTTTTCTCTCATCGTCAGGGAAACAGGACGGGTTTAGCTCAAAAAATAATTTGCACTGCCAGAGAAAACCTTTACATTCACAAGATTCGCCAGAAAATAGTGAGGGACGGAAATAAGGAAGTGACGTAACAGATTCTGACCTTAAAAGCGGAACTGAAACCGGAAGTGACGAGGCTGGCTCCGCCCCTTGAGGCGGAGTTGACTCCGGAACCGGAAGTTGAGCTGGCGCCGTGTTAGCGTTTCTCACGTAGCCTGCTGATATCTGAAAAGTTTGTTCTTTTAACTCAGAACTGGTGTTTAACTCACGGAGGGTTGAGTCGTGTTCCTGGATCTGCACAGCTTGCTCCTTGATTAACCTCCGTGGGGTGTCTGCTGGGTTTTGTTTGTGGCCGCAGTGTTCTGTCATGATTGGCTTATGGAACTAAACCCACATGCAGAACACCTCTGGAGACGGAGTAAAAGTTTAACAATATATTTATTTGGAAAAACACACAAAGAAAAACGGACTGGTTCTGGTACAGGTCCGGGACTGGGATCACTGATATCTTGAGTTCCTGACAGAAAACATATTACAGAAGAGGATCCTCGGCACCCTCTGGTGGGCAAGCCTCATGATCCCAACAGGCTCCAAGGCTACTAAGAAAAGTTTGTTAACCTAAACTGACAATGTAAAGAGAGGATACTGCAACAAGACCCTGAGATCTTCCCCTTAGGTTGGAGAAACTGCTGTTTTTTTTAACCAGTTGAGTCTTCAAAAAAAGTTGTCCTGGTTAAATAAAGTAGGAATGATAAGCTAATAATCAATAAATCTGACCTTAGAGCAGCCTGGTTTAAAGTTTGCCACATGATCGCTAAAATCCATCATCCATCCATCCATCTTCCTCCGCTTATCCGGGGTCGGGTCGCGGGGGCAGCAGCTTAAGAAGGGAGGCCCAGACTTTCCTCTCCCCAGCCACTTCTTGCAGCTCTTCAGGAGGAACCCCAAGGCGTTCCCAGGCCAGGCGAGAAACATAGTCTCTCCAGCGTGTCCTGGGTCTTCCCCGGGGCCTCCCCCCGGTGGGACATGCCCGGAACACCTCACCAGGGAGGCGTCCAGGAGGCATCCTAAACAGATGCCCAAGCCACCTCAACTGGCTCCTCTCGACGTGGAGGAGCAGCGGCTCCACTCCGAGTCCCTCCCGAATGACCGAGCTTCTCACCCTATCTCTAAGGGAGAGCCCAGCCACCCTACGGAGGAAACCCATTTCGGCCGCTTGTATCCGCGATCTCGTTCTTTCGGTCATGACCCAAAGTTCATGACCATAGATGAGGGTAGGAACGTAGATCGACCGGTAAATCGAGAGCTTCGCTTTTTGACTCAGCTCTCTCTTCACCACGACGGACCGGTACAGCGCCCGCTTCACGGCAGATGCTGCACCAATCCGCCTGTCGATCTCCCGCTCCCTTCTTCCCTCGCTAAAATCAACACAGCAAATTGATTAAGACAATGGAAGAATTATGCTGTGAAGGTTTTTCTGCTTAAATTGATTAGGTGATGCAGGAACAGGAAAATGGGACATTACATTAAGTAAATGTACATTTACATGAAAAAAAGTGCAAGTAGAAAAAACATCTATTTTTATACAGTCACACAAATAAATACATCCCTTGTATCTTTTATCTGAGATCAGTTCTGAGAGTAAGAAAGCACAGAGGGGAAACTTAGACATCCATGTTATCAGGTCAGCCTTGGTGAAGGCTCTTTGCCACACATCTTCAAGGCAGATTCTAGCCACCCTACAGATGTGGCTGATTTCAACCATGAGCGTGTTAAGATCTCGCCCTTTCGCGACACAAAAAAAAAGCCCTCCACAGATCCACAACACATAAAGTGTGAACGACAAACTCACTCAGCAGTTATGCAAAATTATTATTTCCGTTCCGTATTCTACAGCCAGGACGAAAGCTACAGTGTACTTGTTTTTAACTAGCTTTCTGGTGTAAGCTTTGCTCATTGTGCCTTTAGTGTGGAAACTGACTGAAAAAAAATAATGCAACCTTTAAGGGCATTTACTTAATCGTGTTTAGTTACTTTCACACAATTGTTTTGTCCTACCCTGCTACTATGAAATAATTGTGTTAAAGTAACTAAATATAATTTAAAAAAATTAAATGCCAAAAGTGGTTGCATTGTTTTTTTCAATGCATTCAGAAAGTTGAAAAAGCTGAAGTGCTTTAACTCACTAATCAAGACAAGTCAGAAGATCCCGATTTTTGCAACTGCAATGTGGCATCTACATCAAGGGCTTTTGAATTAACCTGCACCCCATGATACCACTTTCCCTAGAGGGTGGGAAAGTTCAGATCTTCTTCATGATGTTTAGAGGTATTCTTATCGATACCTGGTTGATGACATTGAACCTGAACTACTACTGGTTGCAAGCTACCCGGTTCGATCCCCACAGCCTCCACTCTGGGTTCCTGAGCAAGACCCTTAACCCCACATTGCTCCCTGGGTGCCACAGAATGGCAGATCACTGTGAAGGGCTAAGGCGTTTTTCATTAGACTAAAAATAAACCTTTAAATGGGTACTTCTGTCACAGTTTCACATTCTAAAATTCTTTCTTGCTTCTGGTAAACAGATGAGGCAGTACATGATGAGGGAAATTAGTCATTAACACCTAGCCTGAGAGACCATAATGGATAAAAAGTGTATTGGTATATTCAAACTATAAAATCTCAAGCCTCACTGCTGTCTTTGCTATGATCAATTACAGTGAGGCCATCATTGATCCTCCAGCAAATACCAAAATCTACAAGGACAGCTGGGAGTTTGACTTGTATGTGAATGAGCTGAACAGCGCTATCAGCAGTGAGATATTTAAACATCAGAGCTGGATCCAGTTTTATTATACATGGGCAGGATTTCAAAACTACAACCTGGTGGTTCGGGTAAATATGTTTGACCAGATAAATCAGCTCTACTTTTCAACTCCTCGGCCTGAAACTCCCTGCTCTTCCTTAATGTTTTTGAGGTTTATTTTATGGCTGCTGCATTTCTTGTTTTTCTACTGTGTGTTTTGCTGTGGATGTCTGGGTGATGGTGTTAAGGACTCCCAAATTTTGTTTGCCAAAACAAACCAAGTTTTTACAGCAAAATGTTCCCAAGACACAGTTTCTCACAAAGTTCAGCTGCATGCTCACCACAGACCACAGAGGAAAAGACTTAAGCTCCAAATAGGCATACAGCACAGGAACCAACAACACTGCAAAGTTTTTATTTTCAATAAAGAGATTCCCCAATTGAATCCAATTCAACATAGACCAGCCTTCTCTGGTAGTGAAAACCTTAAGACTCCTCCTATGTGGTGAAACTATTTTCATGCATGTCAATCTCAGAGTGCCTCCATATGTATTCCTCCCCTTATTTTTTTTAAAGGCTTGTAATACCATTAAACCCATTCAGATTTTTGACAGAGTTATTCATCTTCGGACCAGATAACATCCACACAGTAGTATGAGGCACAACACAACAACACTGATAACACATACTTTGCACCAGGTATATTAACTGGATGTTCTATAATGTTTACACAACTGCAAGGTCATGATCTCCCAATAGAAGCTACAAAACTCCAATAACTACACTGACTGCAGCTGGGTTGTTGATAAGCACAAGATTTTGCCAGATAATAATTAAAAAGAAGAAGCACTGAGTTCAGTTACCACAGATAAAAATAAACTAGCTAATGTTAATAGTTCACTTTTCAAATAATGAACTAAGCTCCTCGTTCCTAAAGATAACTAGTTAAAGTTCATCTGTTAAAATTAAAATATGCTTAGACAGTAAAACCTCTCTCTCTCTCTCTCTCTCTCACATATATATATATATATGTGAAGATTAAAATACCAGTTGCAATCTTGGTATACTATACCTGCAGGGAAAACTTTATCTAGCCTGCATGAGCCAAATCACAAGGAACTAAAAACACATACAAATATATTTAGGTTCTTTTGAAACAATCTGACATGAAAAAAAAAAATCCATTGTAATTTGAACTAACTTAACTGTAGTTCCTAAGTTGCTACACTAAACTAAAGATTGCTTTATGTCATGTAAACTTAGGCTTACCCTGCTCAAAGTGTTAACACCAAACCCACATGTTTTGCATCATCAAAAGGAAGTCACCAACAATTCAACAATAAATAAGGATCCTAACATTATAGTTGTTCCAAAAAAAAAAGAACATGTAGCAGCCGAGCAATTAAGCTTAATTGGAGTTTACCCTTCTAAGGGCCGGATTTGTCAAGATCCAATTTTGCGTGCAGTAATTTGCGCTTGCAAACTGGAATTTTGCGCGAGCGGCTGAACCATGGTTTGCGGGTGATTTAACAAGAGCGATTGCGTAACTGGTGGCAGGCGCAAAACTGTTGGAGACACCCTATTTAAATGATGGTTTTGCACGTTTTGTGGTTTGCGGCAAAGTAGTTAGTAGTTTGTACAAACTAGTGCAACCTTTATTCCCTAAGGTGGTATGTGGCTGAATTTCTACTTCACTGCAGTAAAAAACAAACAAAGAAAAAACAGGTATTTTGTATTGGCCTGTAGAAAAATGCACATACCAAATGGCTCACAAGAAGTGACATTGGATGAGATTACTGCGCGTACGCATCTCCGCAGCATTGGCATGTTGCTCCACAGGCGCAAGGGGGAGTTCTCAGGTAGGGCGTCAGGGCGACATGACATTTAGAACATCGGACAGCACTTCTGAAAAACGAGATTGGGAGATCCCAGATGCAAAAAAGTGCAATGTTGCAAGGAGTTTTGTGATATCTGGTATTGCGTGGGTCCTCCTTGTGGCTGGATCCAAATCCATTCGGAGTTCCCCCAACAGCTTCAAAATGGCAATACTGGATAAACGATATGTTTTGATGATCGTTTCCTCGTTCATTGCAAAAATATTCACACGGAGTGAAAAAATGCGTTCTCTGCGTCTCCTTGCTTCATTTCGATGTCTCCCTCTTGCGACAATAACCGCTGCCATGTGTGCGCAATTACACATACAGACCATTTGCACCTTCTTTTGAAACATGTTAAATATAGAGTCAGATACCGTTACAGTAGCAACATTGCTTTCAGGTTTGATAAATCACTTTGCGAGTGCTAAATTAATATATTTACATGTTCTCCTCCCACAATACGCACTTTTGCGTGTAAACGCCCCATATTGCATATTCATTGCAGAAAAAGTACTAAATGGATAAGAGGCGCTATTTAGCACGTTTTAAAGACCAAATCCTTTTAGCACGCTGTTGATAGATCAGTTTGTACATTTTTTAGCGTGCGCAGTGTACCTTTGATAGATCCGGCCCTAAGTGTACAATACTGAACAAACAAATTTTAGCATCCTCAAAAAGTAAGGAGGAAGCAGCATAGGGTAAACAATTAAAGTCACTCACATTAATTTAGCCTTTCTTTTTCCTCCTGACTATATTTGTACTCTAAAAAATACGTATATACTACAGCAAATAGTTATAATAAACTAAAATAGCTTTTAAACTTCATTTGAGAAACTGGATTCACCTGTATGGAACAGATTGCCAGGTCCTTTAAAGTGCAATCGAAATGCAGCATTAAATGAAAGTAAACATACTATAAAAAAAAAAAGGAGCAGAGTGTAAGCATCACGCTTGTTTATTCCAATTACTTTAAAACTAATCCATTCAGTTCAAGGCTTTGTATTTGTATAAAAATACATATTTATATTAATAAATATATTAACATTTATTATTATTAATATTTATTTATATTAATATTTGTATATTAATTTGTATAGCACAGTTCAGTACATGGAAATTTCAGAGTGCATAAATTACTGTAGATAACACATTAGACTAAAAGAAAAAAGGTGAATAAATGAATAAAAAGGAAAATTTGTAATTCACAAAACTATAGGACCACAGAAAAGGATAATAAAAGAAAGTTAAAACGAATTATAATTCAATTAAAATATAATTATATTTTATAAATATTATATAAACATAATCTGTAATTATTCTTATAAAGTAAGCCTCAAAAGGTATTTCCTTGCCAGTACATACTAACAACTCACACCCACCTGCTTTTAAGGCTGAAGGAAATCTTCATTGATACCAGTGTGGTTCTGCAGTGCTGTCATACAGCACAAGTCATAGTAATATATTTCCTTGAGAAAACTGTGGCACAATGGGAGAGTAATTCAGACTGAAACTCTTTAGTTTGTGTGTAGCTTATTCCTACAATATAATGATAGTAAATTGGGGAAGGCTCTTGACCTGAACTTTGCCCACTGAATGGATCTGGGCCAAAATGGATGGATAAAAAAAGTTATATATCAATACCTAACCATACAATACAATGGTAAATTCACGAGGCTGTGGAGTGTTAGATAAAAGCTGAAGGTCAAACATAACTTCCACAAGTTGAAAAACAGATTTCCTGTAAATAATGACAACCTATCAAAAAAACTTTACTTGTAGCATAGGAGTCTCTGCTGAACCCTGGTACATGTAAGTCTAAATGTTTACAACTGTAGACTTGGATAAACATTTTTGCTGTCTTCTAATCTACACTTCTTTATTCTTCTTACTCAAACCTTACTTTTAACCCCTTTAATTTTCAAAGTAAGAATAAATATAACTGGTATTTGAATTATTCTCACTGCTGTTTTCCATGTAGATGATTGAAACAGATGAGAGCTTTAAACCACTGAACAACGGCTATGACTACCTGGTGGACTTTCTGGATTTGACATTTCCTTCCACAAGGCCTGACAGAGAGCACTCCTACATTGAGGTAAGAACAAGTTTCAGAACTCAGAGCAAAATTAAAAGTTTTGGGTAAAAAAAGAGGAATTCAGTAGCAGCCATTCAAAATGGCCCTGCCCAGCCGAATGGTAGCTGAGGGGCAGCCCACTTCCCTCCCAATCCCAGCGAAAACCCCTCCAACATCCAGCCACTTGAGTGACCCTCTCCTGCATATATATATATATTTTTTTTACCTCTGACTCCACCCTTTTACTGAATTACAGGGTCTGACCAGTAGATGATGCTTCTCTTTAGATGTTAATGTTCATAAATCATGACAGAATATTTTAGTACAAATATTGATGTTTAGAAATGAATTAAACCAGACCAGCCAAGGTATAGCCCAGGGCCCAACAAGGAAAGTAGAGGAAATTTTGAATGGCTGTATTCACTTTTCAAGTGGAATTCTGTAAAAACATCACAATACAATAATCTATCAAGAATGTATCAAATATCTCATGAGTTTTTTGGTGTCAAGCAAGTAGTGCAAAAAAAATCCCTGAAAAACTGGCTAAGAATTCCTCTTAGCCATTCTTGACCGTTTCTAGGTGTCTGTTTTGGTCATTATCCTGTTAAAGATCCATAACCAATGACCAAGCTTTCTGACACTAGGCAGCACATTTCTATTTAGAATCTATTGATATTCTTGCAATTTCATTGAACCTTGCTGAGTTTATAGGTGCACAAAACAGCCTTTATGTTTAACAGTAGGGAAAGTTTGTCTTTGAACATATAGCTGATGTGTCTTACCAAAAATAAGATTTTTGCCTCACGGGTCTTTTAGACATTCTCCCAGAAGCTTTGTGGCTTATTAACATGTAGTTTGGTAAATTGCAGTCTGGCTTTTTATGATTTGATTCAAAAAATGATGTCCTCTTGGTCGTCTCTCCCATTAACTGTCGAGGCTCAGACAAATGGACCCAGAATTCAGGCAGACAGAACAGGTTAGTTCATAGCAAAAATCTTTTATTGAAAGCTCTGGATTATGCGACTCGTCAGCTGGGACCCGGTTTGCTGGCTTCTCTGGTTATAGGTTGACTCTGGTTATAAGTTTAGGAGTGGGAGCCAGTCAGATGATTTCTCCACAACACGCTCCGGGTGCTGCCCACAGAGTTCCAGGAGCAGAGCAGAGCAGCCAATAGATGAGAACAGGAGGGTCCACAGGTAGAATCCAGAGCAAGTAACAAAGCTGGGTCCAGACCAGACGATAAGATAGATGCACAGGTACCAAAGTCTACTGGGTCCATTTCTGGCTGTTTGTACTGTCACAGTTGGGGAGGTTTGACAGGACCCAAATGCAGACACAAAAAGCTGAAGTGGTTTCTTGATTATTAAATTAACTAAAAAGTTCAACAAAAGCCAAAACATGAATCCACTAAATCCACAAAGACTGAGAACCAGGAATACGTACTTACAAAAATGGGGCAAAGAAATGATGACAAACCAGCAAAGACTGACTGAACAGGAGGAGAGTAAATGGGAGAGAGAAATAAAGACCAGGGTAATTAGCAGATTGGGAGCAGGTGTGAACAGAAGCAAGAAGGGAGCTTGGGAAAAGGAGCCTGACACAAGAGGGCAAACAAAAAAATATCTAAGAACTAGAATACATTTAAAAATAGCTAGAACACAAAAATGGGAATTAGACCAATAAAAACTCAGAGATAAAACTTAAACAGAACCAAAACCATGACAGTTTTGGTCAGGTCAATGCAGCACATCCTCAGGAAACCCTCCAAATGACACAGGCTTAGATTAACACCTGAATACTTAATCAAAAGCAGACCCATAAAGATACAGATCCAGTCCAGGGGAATAAAAGCCGATGGGAGATTTCTCAAAGAAAAACAATTTCTGCTCCCTCCTACCACTAAATTCAGTGAAATCAAGGCTTTTAATGTGGTAATTTCAGGGTGAACAGAAATCTAAATACCTGATTCTAAGATCAATCAATATGTTTATAATAATAGAATTCCCCCATGGTTCTCCAAACTGATATTGCTCTGAATTGTCTTTCGTGCAAGTAATATATAAATAGCTACATCTCTAAATTTCTGCCAAGAAAGCAGGGATTTCTGGATCACTTACTGGATGAGTGGTTTCAAAGATGTTTCATGTTGAGTCGGTCAGCTAGTTTTTTTTTTAAGTGTGACTTCCAGGGGGGAAAAAAAAAGTTTCACTGTGTTTTATTTCCAGATTAAAAACAGAATTGGTGTGATGAGGTACGTGGTGCTACATGGATGTCTCTGGGATGACCTCTACATTGGCTTTCAGAACCGCATCAGCAGAGATCCTGATGTTTACCACCACAAGTATGACCAAGAAAAACTCTCAATGTATAATGTGTATACATTTCAAATCTTACTTTGAATGATCTCTAGAATTCTCTTAAACAAAGCAATTCTCTCCTTTGGTCTTCAGGTTTTGGAACCACTTCCAGACCCAGTTGCCGCTTCGCTGTCCAGACTGGGGCGCGTTTCTGCAGCAGGCCCCCCTGATTCAGGAAACAGATGCATCTGCATATGAAGGCTTAATGAACTATTGCTCTGTTTTATAGATCTGGAAATAGGGGAACATGAAGATAAAGTTGAAGAGGTTCTGGTTTAAATTATCGTATTAAATTCTGCGAAGTATGGGATGAATTACAATTTTGAAATTATGAATCCAATGCACTAAATGAAAGAAATTTATTTAACTACATTGGTGGGTGCTGTTATTAAGGGAAAGAAAACTGTTAAGTCTGAAGGTAGTTGAATGTATTTTTAATGTTTACAAGGGGCTAAACTGTTTATGGAAGTTACCTTCAGTATCTACTCTGGTATTTTTTTTTCTTCCATTTTCTTGTACTGTACTTCTTATGCATAGTTTTTTTATCCAAATTAGGGTAATGCAATAAATAACTTATAGAGCAAGGTCACACATGATGACTACTGCCATTCAAAGAGAGCAAGTGCAAGAGAACAAGTGTTTGTGAACTTAGAATGGCATGATTGACAATTTGAAATTGCTTTACAAGAATGAAACTGTAAAATAGAGTGAAAATACAAGCAGAATAAAAGCAAGTAACGGTAAAAACTATTAAAGCAGGTAGTAAAACATAAAACAGTTAGACCACAAACTTAAACTAATGATGTCGCAGTTAACAGTTTAACATCAACTGTCAGATGCAGCTCTTGACAAATTGGTGTTGGTGCGTGAATTGTGAGTTATTCTAGATGCCTGGACTTTAGTACTTTGATCCTGGAAATGTTCTTCAGGTGATAAAATGTGCCTCTGAAGGTTAAGGACTGAGTCTAGCCAACGCTTTGATGGGTTCATAGTCACCCGGTGACAATGTGCTGTAAAGCTGTGTGTCATCAGTATAGTTATGGTAACTGATCTCTTGTTTGCTATAATATTAGCTAAAATGAGAGTGTAGATATTGAATAGGAGTGAAATTCTGCATGGGATTTTTTTCTGGTCTCTGATTTAAAATTCCCTACTGACACAATAAAAAAGGAAAATGTTTAATGTTGGTGAATAAATACCTGGTTGATCTGCATCCCACTCTGCATCAAGTCTCCTGCTTAATCCAGCCGCTAAGGGCCATCTCTGACAAACATCAATGACATTTTATAGAAATTACCTTTTACAATTTAGTTTTTGTTTCTGAGATCTGTAAGTCTAGGGTACAATAACCATTGTGCATTTGTGCATATAAAAACATGGCTGTTTCCGATTAGTTTGGAAATGTTATGATAATTATGATTTTTTTAACAACATTTTGGCATTGTTCTTGTAAATTTGCCTAAGTACCATGGAAATTAATCACCTTTTTTCTGTTGAAAAAGTGTTTAAACTTGGGACAGGAGTGAACTTGTCATGATTGGTTTAAGGAATCTGACCCACATGCAGAGAAACCACTCAGAGAACACGGGGAAAAGTTTAACGGGTTTTTTTGATGTAACATATACAGGAGTAGGATCTGGAACTCAGTGGACTGGTGAACCAGAGCTGAAAAGTCTAATGGGGAGATCACAGAGATCAGTTCAGGGACCGTAGGAAATTTGACTGCGGCTTGAATAATGCTGGAGAGGGACTCACGTTTGAGGCGGCTCTTGTTAATCCTTGAATCCAGTCTGTGTGGGGGTAATCTAGAGAAGGGGGGGAACTAGTTGGAGAGCGGACAGGTAGAAATTCTTTGGACCCAGAGGAGTAATGGAGCGGACTGTCACTTGGATTTCCGATGGGAACTTGAACGGATCATGTGGAGGTTTTCCCCTGCTCAGTGTATTCTCAGTAATTCCTTACAAGGGAAGAAGGTCCAGGCATTCAGTTTTCACAGGAAGGCTTCCTGTTGAAGAGCAAAGACAAAAAATGTTTTTTCTTATGAACCTCTTAATTGCAAACATGAATAGCTTGGCTATTTTACATTTGTAAGTCTGTAAATCATGTAATATTACATATTATACAAATTAATCACAATAAAATGAATGTGTTAATGGAGCATTATAATACAGATGTGCCAAAAGGGCTAAACTAAAAGACTGAATTACAAGTATGTGTCTGTTAATGCTATAGTATTTTCCTATATGCAAATTGTGCATGCATTATGCCATATACTTTTATGCTGTGTTTGTGCATTAGCGTTTAACACCAAACACTTCAGCATCATCCATTTAATGAAAAATTACTACATTGACATTTTACAGTGAATTACTTTCTGTTCAGTCTACTTTCTATTTTCTAAAGTAAAAGGCAAAGTGAGTGGCTAACTCAGTCAATGTCTTCAAGTTGGTCTGAGATAGCCACACTAGTGTTTAGCTACAACATATATACATATAAGTCATATCTACCTGTGTACCAAAATGTGGAACTGTTTCCCAACACTGTTCATGATTTTTCTCTGATCACCTGGCTCTGACTCCCTCTACAATAGCTTTGGCTTCGCCTTCCTGATTAGCCTTCATTCCTTCATCAGACCAGGTTAGTGACTCACAGGTTCGTTATCATCCTCCATCAGATAGACGTGTTCAATGATCTGTGTTTTCCCCCTGCAGAAGTTACTGCCTTAGACGCTGACGCTGTTCTCTGCAGTTCCATTTTCAAAGAAATATTTTGTTAAACTTAATTGTCTTTACACCTCTGGGTCCTTTTGTTCTGAGCTTGACAGAGGCGTTCAGGACAACCAGAGCTCTCGTTATTCAGTCTGTTTGTTGTGGTTGTTGTCGCACTAAAACACCTCCCCGAGGGGAGCAGTTGGAAAAGGGACGGTAACCGGGGTGTGAGGAGTCCCTGATGGTGCTCCGGGCTCACCTAAGCAGTGCGTGGAGTAAATCTCATTCAGGGAAGAGAGACGGCAGCGAGTCAGGCGCATTGCCAATGATCCTGGCTTCCTCTCTGCTATTGTGCAGCTAGAGAACCAAAGAGAAATCCTGCAGCTCAGCAACAACTCCACAGAGCAGCCTTAAAAGGACAGCAACAACTGTGACCTCAGGTTTTTCCCCCTGACAGTCCTAAGGAAGTACAGCCTCTGTTGCGTCTTCTTCAGGATCGCTGTATTATTGGTCCACATTAGATTCTTGTTTATGGTATTCAAAATAAGTCACTACTCTGGTTCACTAGTTACCTTTCAGACCGGTATCAAACTGCCAACTACAATGGGACAGAATCTCCTCTCCTTCCTCTTCAGTGCGGTTTACCACAAGGTTCCATCTTGGGTCCCCTGTTATGTTTAATATATGTTAATGACCTCCCCAATGTTTCAGATAAACTTTCTAAAATCTTATTTGCAGATAATACAAGTGTGTTTTATTCCCATAAAAAACCCTGAAATTTTAACAAAGGTAGTTAATGAAGAACTTGACAAGTTATCCTCTTGGTTCAAGTCCAACAAATTGTCACTTAACATAAAAAAAAAGACAAGTTATATATTTTTTGGTTATAAGTTTGATACATTTAAATCTCCAATGAAAATTCAAATTTATAATACTTCTATTAATAATGTTAGATCTGCTCGCTTCCTCTGTGTTATTCTAGATGATTCTTTATCCTGGAAACCTCACATTAGTGCCATAAGTACAAAAATAGCCAAAGTGGTCGGTATATAACCCAGTTTCATGGGAAAATGTACCTCCACTACGTTGGTCCACACTGCAAAACGTAGTGGAGGTACATTAATGCCCTTTTTTGTGGTACTGTTACATTTCTTCTGCCTATACACTTTCTATTATTTTACGTCCTAGTCATGTGACTTTCAAGATTCCAGCTGGGAGAAGAAAAAAAATATATATATATGGCCGACATTCGCTCATTTTTTGTAGAAAGATTAATAACTTGAGTTTGTTTTTGCATTAAAATAAGTTTTCATTACATTTCTAGTGAGAAATGTATAGTTTGTTGTCAGAATATTTATTCAGGGAATGTACATATTCCCCTGCTTGTTCGTTTCTTGCAAAGATTTTTCAAGATAATGTGAAACTGTAACGTTTTGGTATAAACATGGCAGAGATTTCTCTAACTTTTAGTGGGAAAATCAATAATTTCAATCAGTTTCTGCATTTAAATGGGTTTTGATTACATTTATAGCGAGAAGTGTAGGGTTTATTTACATAATATTTACTTAGTGAACATACATAATCACCCGCTTGCTAGTTTTTGCTACGATTTTTCGGATCTCGTCAGGATTATGTGAAATTGCAACGTTTTGGCTGCTACCCATCGCCTAGCATTTAGCTGCCGCCCCGAATTCAACATTGAATTCTTTGTGATTTAACTCCATCTGACGGATCAAACCCTCGCCACTGCGTGCGTTGTGTCTGAGGTTGATTTACAGATCAGTGCATTACGTCGTGGCATACGGGAGAAACTAATGTTGACAAAAATGATCATGGGTTAAGATCGGATGTGTTTTATTTGGAAATCTACCGGATCCTATGTGCATTTAACTTCCTGTTTGGTGCGATCTCATTGATGGGTTTTGACCAGGTTTTGACTCACGGCTATCTTCTTCCACCCCATGGGAATTTAGAGACAAAAATTTGAAAAAAATATGAATGGAAGTCAAAGGGAAGAAAATAATTATCTTCTGGTCCCAGTCGTTCTTTGCCCTGGTTTCCAGATATTTTGAACGTGGATTTAAATAAAATATTTTCATGCAAAGAAAAAAAAAATGCTGCAAAGAACAATTATTATTATTATTTCCAACCAGGTTTTACTTGAAGCCACTGTATTTGTTTTGTTTTGTTTTTTCCCCAAGTTTTGTTAACATTTGTCCAAAGAACAATTCACATATGCAAATATATAAAATATAACATAAGACAAATATGAAATGGCAAACAAAATTGATAAATTCACTTCAAGCTGCTTTGTGGACTGTCACTGCGTGTGATGACGTTGCTCCCTGCGACTGGCAAGATCGAGACTGGCCATCATTCAGTCGGCGTGATGGAAAGACTCAACATTTCCTTATCCTGTCCATGCTATTTTCCTGTTTTTGAAAATAAAATTAAAATGCGGTGACGTGCTGGAGTAAAATCATAATTCTAGCGTACCCGGGACAGCTGGTGGCATATGTAGCTGTAGTCCACACAGCGGCCTCAACTCTTGGAATAATCTGAAATCCTCATGGTATTTTATTTTTTTTTCTTTGCACTAAAAAAACAAAACAATTTAAATACACAACCAGCATATCTGGAATCAATGACAGAGAGCGACTGGGACCAGAAGTTTATTAATTTCTCCCCATTGATTTCCATTCAAAATGTTTTCGGTCCCACCAGGCTCACTGGAAGGGGCGTGCATACCGCCACCTACTGTTCATGAGTGTGTAGCAACATTGTTTTACATCTATTAAATTCTATTTTTTAATTTTGTATTGTGAAGATAAATAAATAATCCTTTCCTTAATCTATAAATATCCTTTATATTTCCTTTATTTCCCAATAATCCTTTAAGACTCCATTCTTTGCCTGTCCTTTCAACAACTTTTCAATTTCTCCCTTTCAGGTTCATATGGTTTACAGTTCATCAATACATGTTCTACATTTTCTATCTCTCCACATCCTTCACATTTATCATTAATTTTCCTCCCTATTAAGTATAAATGTCATTTAAATAAGTATGACCTATTCTTAATCTGAACATTATTATTTCTTCCCTTCGGTTTCTCTCATTAATATTTCTATTTAATACTGACTTTTGTACTTTATATATCCTTCTTCCTTTTTTATCTTCCTTTCACCTTTTTTGCCATTTTTCAATTTCTTTCCTCTTAATAAATGATTTTCCTTCCCCTTTCCCTAAAGGAATTGTAATTGTTATTGCCTCCTCTAAAGCCCTTTTTGCTCATTTGTCTGCCTTTTCATTTCCTTTTACCCCTTCATGTGCTGGAACCCAACAAAACCAAATATCAATGCCACCCCTGTATAATCTAAATAAATTGTGCTGAATTTCTAATACTAAATCTTTCCTATTATTTCCTTCTCCCTGAATACTTTCTAAAACTGCTTTGGAATCCGTGCATACCACCACCCTGTCTGGTCTGACCTCCTCAACCCATTGGAAACTCAGTATAACTGCCACCATCTCTGCTGGGAAAACAGATAGTTGATCTGAAATTCTTTTAGAAATGTGTATTTTGAACTCTGGTACATATATTCCTATTCCCCCACACCCTTTTAAATTCTTAGAACCATCAGAATATATTTTAAGGTAATTATATTATGAGTTTCTTAAATATATACAGTATCAGTCTGTATCCCTATTTCGTTTAAATTCCAATCATTTTTCAATAAGTCTCATGTCTACATTTATCTCAGGAAATAGCCATGGAGGAATAACACTAATTGGATTAAACCTCCTCCTCCTCCTCCTCCTCCTCCTCCTCCTCCTTCTTCTTCTTCTTCTTCTTCTTCTTCTTCTTCTTCTTCTTCTTCTTCTTCTTCCTCTTCTTCTTCTTCTTCCTCTTCTTCTTCTTCTTCCTCTTCCTCTTCCTCCTCCTCCTTCCTCCTCCTCCTCCTCCTCCTCCTCCTCCTCCTCCTTCGTGGCAGCGTCAAAATGCATCCGAAGTCAAAACATTAAGATTTATTTCTTTCTTTTTAATTTTTGCTGACAATCCAATAAAGAATAATTATTTGAAAAGCATAGTAATATTAATATTAATATTTTTTTAAAGCAGTTAATGATTCCAACAAGCAAGCAAAAAGGAGTTCCTCTTTGGTCAAAACCTGGTCAAAACCCATCAATGAGATTGCACCAAACAGGAAGTTAAATGCACAAAGGATCCGGTAGATTTCCAAATAAAACACAACCGATCTTAACCCATGATCATTTTGTAAACATTAGTTTCTCCCGTATGCCACGACGTAATGCATTGATCTGAAAATCAACCTCAGACGCAACGCATGCGGTGGCGAGGGTTTGATCCGTCAGATGGAGTTAAATCACAAAGAATTCAATGTTGAATCGGGGCGGCAGCTAAATGGTAGGCGATGGGTAGCAGCCAAAACGTTGCAATTTCCCATAATCGTGACGAGATCCGAAAAATCGTAACAAAAACTAGCAAGCGGGTGATTACTAAGTAAATATTATGTAAATAAACCCTACACTTCTCGCTATAAATGTAATCAAAACCCATTTAAATGCAGAAACTGATTGAAATTATTGATTTTCCCACTAAAAGTTAGAGAAATCTCTGCCATGTTTATACCAAAACGTTACAGTTTCACATTATCTTGAAAAATCTTTGCAAGAAACGAACAAGCAGGTGAATATGTACATTCCCTGAGTAAATATTCTGACAACAAATTATACATTTCTCACTAGAAATGTAATCAAAACTCATTTTAATGCAAAAACAAACTCAAGTTATTAATCTTTCCTCAAAAAAATGAGCGAATGTCGGCCATATATATATATTTTTTTCTTCTCCCAGCTGGAATCTTGAAAGTCACGTGACTAGGACGTAAAACAATAGAAAGGGTATAGGCAGAAGAAATGTAACAGTACCACAAAAAAATGGCCATTAATGTACCTCCACTACATTTTGCAGTGTGGACCAACATAGTGGAGGTACATTTTCCCATGAGACTGGGTTGCCTAAAGCCTGTGTATGTCATTCACAAAGGAAAAAATCCTTTCACCTCTATCATTGCCTTTCTCCAACTTTTAAATGTCATGATGGGTTCACTAAAGGAGACCCAGTTATGCAGAACACCACTGACGGACACAAGGATAAAAAGTTGAACAGTTTATTTAAGCACAAAACACACGGAATGTACTGATTCTGGTTCGTGCCTGGATACTGGTTCACCGGAGTCTGCGTGAGAGACAGCACGGTTAGTGACTGCTGACAGGGTTTGATTTCCACAGGTTCACTGTTTGTACCTTGAGGGTTCTTGAGGTTTACTTTGGGAGAGTCACTGTTGGTTCTGGAGAAGAGTTTGTCAGCAGAGTCCGTTTGCTGCTTCAGCGTCTCGCGTCTTAGCTTGAACAGACCTTGGCTTAGATTTCCCAGCTCTAGTCGTGAGCTGCTTGGGGGTTCTCTGTGAGTCTTCAGGGTTTGGCTCAGAGGGTCGGCTCGGCAGGTTAGCTCTTCCAGAGCTTTCACAGAGGAGGCACAGGTTTCCTGGAAAACAGAGACAGTAGTTAGAATCCAGACTGGATTCAAAGTCATGGAGTTCACTGAGGATCTAGACTTTAGCGCTGACCAACTGGAACAACACTGCGGCGTTGAGGCAAGGTCTGAAGACAGCTATGTAGTGGATCCTCTGATGATCTTGACGAGCAGCAGCTGTGCAGGAGGCTCCCTCAGAGGATCCACGGCGGACTCTGCTGGAGAAAGATGGGATTTTCTCCAGCTCCCAACAGTACCCCCCCCTCAACGACCGCCCCTTGGCGGTCCGGAAGAGGTTGATGGGCAGGAACGCTCGTATTCCTCGATGAGTGCCGGGTCAAGGATGTACGAGCCTGGGACCCACTGGCGATCCTCCGGTCCGTAGCCCTCCCAGTCGACGAGGTACTGCCATCCGCGACCTCGTCGACGGGAGTCTACGATGCGGCGCACCGTGAAGGCCGGATGGCCATCGACCTCCAGGGCGGGTGGTGGGGAGTCGGACGGAGGGCACAGAGGGCTCGAAGAGACGGGCTTGATCTGGGAAACGTGGAATGTAGGGTGGATTCGGAGGGACTGAGGTAACTGGAGACGGACAGCTGAGGGGTTGATGACTCGAGAGATTCTATATGGTCCGATGAATCTCGGGGAGAGTTTTCGAGACATCCCCTTGAGGGGGATGTCCCGAGCGGAGAGCCACACCTCCTGGCCCTCAGAGTACTCGGGGGCGGGACGTCTTTTGGCGTCGGCGAAACGTTTTGCTGATGCAGATGACTGAGTGTGGCGATGGTTTCCCTCCAAATCCTCTGGCAGCGACGGATGTGATGATTAACGGATAGCACCGATATCTCTCTCTCATCTGCGGGGAAAAGAGGTGGTTGATATCCGAGACTGACCTGGAATGGGGACTGTCCAGTGGATGCAGAACAGAGGGAATTGTGGGCATATTCAATCCACGGAAGGAATTGGCTCCAGTCCACGGGGTTACTAGACGTGAGGCAACGGAGGGTGGATTCCAGTTGTTGGTTCATGCGCTCGGTCTGACCATTCGATTGGGGGTGGTAACCTGAGGTGAGAGAAGGTTTGCAGCCGAGCGCAGAGCAGAAAGCTTTCCATACCTGGGAGATGAATTGAGGACCTCTGTCCGAGAGGATCTCCTGGGGGATGCCGTGAAGCCGGAAAACATGCTTAATGAGGAGTTGAGCGGTCTGGAAGGCTGTAGGAAGCTTTCTGAGGGGAACAAGGTGGCAGGACTTCGAAAAACGATCAACTATGGTGAGTATAGTGGACATACCTCGGGAGACCGGGAGACCGGTGACAAAATCGATGGCGACATGGGACCATGGGCGCGAGGGAACAGGAAGTGGTTGAAGCAGGCCAGAAGGAGGTTGGTGTGAGGCTTTGTTACGGGCACATGTGGGGCAAGCCAACACATACTCCTTAACGTCTTTGTGGAGAGTGGGCCACCAGAAGCGTCTGGAGATGAGAGCAACTGTCCTACTGACTCCTGGATGAGCTGAGAATTTGGCGGCATGCATCCACTGGATAAGACGGGACCTGACAGAAGATGGGACATATGTACGGTTAGATGGGCCGTTACCTGGGTCGGGTTCAGTGGCCAGAGCTGAATTAATGAGGTCTGTTATCTCCCAGTTGACCACTCCCACTGTACATGATGCCGGAAGGACAGGTTCAGGAGTCTCAGGATGATCGACGGAGTAGAGACGAGAGAGAGAATCGGGCTTCACGTTCTTGGATCCGGGTCTGTAGGAGATGATTAGGTTGAAGCGAGAGAAGAAAATTGACCACCTGGACTGGCGAGGATTAGCCTGTTTAGTTGACTGGATGTAAGCCAGGTTCTTATGGTCAGTCCACACAAGAACCGGGTGCTCAGCTCCCTCCAGCCAATGCCTCCATTCCTCCAACGCCAGTTTGATAGCCAGAAGCTCTCGGTCACCCACATCGTAATTTTGTTCAGCGGAGGAGAGCCTACGGGAGAAGAAAGCACAAGGGTGTATCTTCTGATCTGAGTCGAGCCTCTGGGATAGGACAGCTCCAACACCAGAATCTGAAGCATCCACCTCTAGGATGAACTGCTTAGTCGGATCAGGTTGAATTAGGACAGGTGCTCTGGAAAACAAGGACTTTAATTTCTCAAAAGCTGCTTGAGCCTCGGGGGTCCACTGAAATGTGCGTTTAACAGAAGTCAGGGAGGTTAGTGGAAGGGCGGTCTGGCTGTAGTTTCTAATAAACCGGCGGTAGAAGTTAGCAAATCCTAAAAACCTCTGAAGTTGTTTTCGGTTCTCTGGAACAGGCCAGTCTAAGACTGCTTTGATCTTGTCCTCAGAAGGTTTTACCTGGCCGCCCTCGAGCACAAACCCCAAAAAGGAGACTGAAGGTTGATGAAATTCGCACTTCTCGGCTTTCACGAACAGCTTATTCTCCAGAAGTCTCTGTAAGACAAGTCGGACATGTTTCTTGTGTTCATCAAGGTCCTTGGAGTAAATGAGAATGTCATCAATGTACACAAAAACAAACACGTTGAGAAAGTCTCTGAGAACATCATTTACTAGGGCCTGGAAGCAGGCTAGAGCGTTAGTTAGACCAAAGGGCATAACGAGGTATTCGAATTGACCCAAGGGTGTTTTGAAGGCAGTTTTCCATTCATCGCCCTCACGGATCCTAAGGAGATGGTAGGCGTTTCTTAAATCCAGTTTGGAAAACACTGTAGCACCCTGTACTGGTTCAAAAGCAGAGGCGAGAAGAGGCAGTGGGTATTTGTTTTTAATTGTAATCTGGTTCAAACCTCGATAGTCTATACAAGGTCTCGGGGAACCGATACCTTGTATAACCGAGACCTTTCTTTCCCACGAAGAAGAAACCGGCACCCAATGGAGAGGACGAAGGACGAATTATTCCAGCAGCCAATGATTCGTTGATGTATTTTTCCATAGTTTCTCTTTCGGGTTTGGAAATGTTATACAATCTGCTGCTAGGAAGAGGAGCACCAGGTAAAAGTTCAATGGCGCAATCGTATGGTCTGTGTGGAGGTAGGGACGTCGCACTGACCTTACTGAAGACTGGGGCTAAGTCATGGTACTCAGAGGGGACAGAAGAAAGGTCAGGAGAGTCCATCTCCCCCCCACCTCTAGGAGACCCCACCCAGGGGGCAGCAGAACGAAGGCATGTTTCGTGGCACGAAGTGGACCATGATTCCAGGAGACGTTTAGTCCAGTTAATGTGAGGATTATGCTTCTCCAACCATTCGAACCCGAGAACCAGCGGGGAACATGCAGAGGGAAAAACAAAGAATGTTATTTTCTCTCGGTGGTTACCTGACAGAAGTAGCTCGAGGGGCTGGGTTTGGTGGGTAACTCGATGGAGTCTCTTTCCGTCAATAGCGGAAACATTGAGAGGCTGAGAGAGAGGAATGGTTTTAATCAGGAGTTGCTGGACGAGGTTTGAGTCGATGAGATTCCGTTCACAGCCTGAGTCGACGAAAGCAGAAAAAGAAAGACTTTGATTATCACAGAAAAGTGTGGCAGGTAGTAACAGTCGAGGAGATTTCGTAGTGTTAATTCGGCCCGCCAGACTCCTCAGATCCTCTGGCGGGCCCCGGCTTTTGACTTTGCCGGGCAGGAGGCGATGAAGTGTCCGCTCTCACCACAGTAGATACATAATTTGCTTAAGAAGCGCCTCTGTCTCTCCTCTGAAGTGAGCCTGGTGTGTCCCACCTGCATTGGTTCGACCTCCCTTTCGCCAGAATGAGAGGCCTGAACGGGTAATGGTAGAGGCTGGGGTTTAGACCTCTGAATGGGCAACTGCTCTGTAACGGAAGAGCAAACAGTCACGTTATGTGAGGCAGAAGAAAATGTACTCTGCTTCTTAGAACTGTTTCTGGCTCGAATTCGATTATCTAGTCTGATGGAGAGGCGAATTAAATCTTCGAGGGTGGCTGGTTCATCGAGGGTTGCAAGTTCATCTTTAATCTGTTCATTTAACGCCATGAAAAAGGCTCCTTTCAAGGCGCTTTGGTTCCAACCGGAAGCTGCCGCCTTAACCCGGAAGTTAATTGAAAACTCTGCCACCGAAGAATTTCCCTGTTTAAGGTTGAAAAGGGCTCTAGAATCAATTGTTTGATCTGTTTCCTGGTTAAAAACCTGGGTAAATTCAGCAATGAAATCAGAGTAGTAGCAATTTAAACTGTCGTCAGCGGCAAATCTTGCCTGAGCCCATTCCAAGGCTCTTCCTGTTAACTGAGAGAGAATGAAAGTTATTTTCTTGTGATCCGTGGAAAAACAGCCAGGGGAGTTCTGAAAAATCAATCGACATTGAAAAAGAAATCCTTTGCAATCCTTCATGTTGCCAGAAAATCTTTCTGGGAGACTAGGACGGAACTCTGATGACGTCATGGCCTGTGACCTCGGAGGTGGGACTGGACCCGGAAATGGTTGTGGTGCAGCATTAGCGCTGTTCAGAAAATTAGCACAACTCTGTAGCATTTGGTTATGAGTTCCTACTAGATGGTATAACTCACGGAGCGTTTGGGTTTGTCCCTGTAGTTGGGCATCCTGCTCTTCCAAACGACGGGTGAGGTGATCTGCTGGGCCTTGAGTTTGGCCGCAGTGTTCTGTCATGATGGGTTCACTAAAGGAGACCCAGTTATGCAGAACACCACTGACGGACACAAGGATAAAAAGTTGAACAGTTTATTTAAGCACAAAACACACAGAATGTACTGATTCTGGTTCGCGCCTGGATACTGGTTCACCGGAGTCTGCGTGAGAGACAGCACAGTTAGTGACTGCTGACAGGGTTTGATTTCCACAGGTTCACTGTTTGTACCTTGAGGGTTCTTGAGGTTTACTTTGGGAGAGTCACTGTTGGTTCTGGAGAAGAGTTTGTCAGCAGAGTCAGTTTGCTGCTTCAGCGTCTCGCGTCTTAGCTTGAACAGACCTTGGCTTAGATTTCCCAGCTCTAGTCCTGAGCTGCTTGGGGGTTCTCTGTGAGTCTTCAGGGTTTGGCTCAGAGGGTCGGCTCGGCAGGTTAGCTCTTCCAGAGCTTTCACAGAGGAGGCACAGGTTTCCTGGAAAACAGAGACAGTAGTTAGAATCCAGACTGGATTCAAAGTCATGGAGATTCACTGAGGATCTAGGCTTTAGCGCTGACCAACTGGAACAACACTGCGGCGTTGAGGCAAGGTCTGAAGACAGCTATGTAGTGGATCCTCTGATGATCTTGACAAGCAGCAGCTGTGCAGGAGACTCCCTCAGAGGATCCACGGTGGACTCTGCTGGAGAAAGATGGGATTTTCTCCAGCTCCCAACATTAACTAAATTGTGCTCAAAACCCTCTGTGTCATGATTGGTTCTCAGAGAAGCCCAATATGCAGAACACCACGGAAACAAAGGGAAAGTTTTGTAATGTTTATTAAAAACACAAGCACATGAATATGTGAACTGGAACTGGTTCTGGCCGGGGACTGGTTTACTGGAGTCTGCGAGGATGACAGTTCAGTTAGCGTTGGCACTGAGGAGTTAGCGTTTGGAAGTTTCTGATGAATACCTTGAGGAGTCCGGGTTTCTCTTTGAGGAAGGAACTGTTGGGTCCAGAGACTGATTTGTTCAGCAGAGTTCAATAACCGCTTCAGCGTCTTACTTCTAACTTGAATGCAGACCTTGGGTTTTGGTTTCCAGCTCTTAGCCAAGAGCTGCAGTGGAAACCAGAGGAGAGTCTTCAGGTTTGGCTCTGAGGGCAGGCTTGGCAGGTTAAGCTCATCCAGAGCTTCCAAGGGAACAGGTTTCCTGTGAAGCAAAGACAACGAAGGTTAGAAGATAGATTGATCACTAGGGAGATCACTTAGAGATTCTCAGGAGGTTCTAGGCTTAGGTGCTAACCAAACTGGATCAACACTGCGGCATTGAGGCAAGGTCTGAAGGCCGGTTAAATACTGCAGGTCCTCCTGATGACGAGATGCGCCTCAGGTGTGTTGGAGGCTCAGCTTCAGGAGGATCCACGGCGCACTCTGCTGGAGACGGATGGTACCGCTCCAGATCCCAACAGTACCCCCCTCTCAACGACCGCCTCTTGGTGGTCCAGAAGATGTCGACGGGAGGGAGCGCTCATACTCCTCGATCAGTGACGGATCGAGGATGTAGGAGCCAGGAATCCATGTGCGATCCTCCGGACCGTAGCCCTCCCAGTCGACGAGGTACTGCCAACCGCGACCTCGACGACGGGAGTCCACGATCCGGCGGACGGTGTAGGCAGGATGTCCATCGACTTCCAGGGCGGGTGGAGGGGAGTCGGACGGAGGGCACAAAGGACTAGAAATTACTGGTTTAACTTGAGAGACGTGGAACGTGGGATGTATATGGAGACTAGCAGGAAGTTGAAGACGTATGGCTGAAGGATTGATGACCTTGGAAATCTTGTATGGACCAATGTATCTAGGAGACAGTTTGCGAGACATCCCCTTGAGGGGAATGTCCCGAGTTGAGAGCCATACCTCTTGACCGACTGAGTACTCCGGGGCCGGACGTCTTCTTGAATCGGCAAAGCGTTTGGTGGTGTCGGAGGAACGGTTGAGAGCAATGATGGTGTCTCTCCAGACTCGCTGACAGCGACGGATGTGATGATTGACTGATTGCACCGAAATCTCTCTCTCGTCAGCTGGAAAAAGAGGGGGTTGATATCCGAGACTAACCTGTAAAGGTGACAGGCCGGTGGATGCAGACTTGAGAGAGTTATGAGCGTATTCAATCCAGGTGAGATATTGGCTCCAATCGGTGGGGTTGTTAGATGTCAGGCAACGGAGAGTGGACTCGAGCTGTTGGTTCATTCTTTCGGTTTGACCATTAGACTGTGGATGATAACAGACGTTAGAGAAGAATTGCAATTGAGAGCTGCGCAGAAAGCCTTCCAAACCTGGGAAATAAACTGAGGACCACGGTCTGAGAGAATATCCTGAGGAATTCCATGGAGTCGAAAGACATGCTTAACTAGGAGCTGGGCTGTTTGGAAGGCTGTGGGGAGCTTTCTGAGAGGAATTAAGTGGCAAGACTTAGAAAATCGATCGATGATGGTGAAAATGGTTGTCATACCTCGGGAGATGGGAAGTCCAGTGACGAAATCGATGGCTGTGAGACCAGGGACGAGTAGGTACAGGTAGTGGGTTCAAGAGACCAGAGGGTGGTTGATGTGAAGTCTTGTTTCGTGCGCAGACAGGGCAGGCCAGAACATACTCCTTCACGTCCTTGTGTAGAGTAGGCCACCAGAAACGTCTTGAAATTAAATGGATGGTTCTGCTTATCCCCGGATGAGCGAAAAACTTGGCTGCATGCATCCATTGGATCAGGCGTGATCTGACTGAAGAAGGGACATACGTTCTGTTTGGAGGACCGTTACCTGGGTCAGGTTCGGAGGCCAGGGCAGAGTTTATCAGGTCGGTGATTTCCCAGGTAACCACTCCAACTGTGCAGGATGCCGGGAGAATGGGTGCAGGCGTCTCGGATTGATCAACGGAGTAGAGACGAGAGAGAGAATCGGGCTTGGTGTTTTTGGATCCGGGTCTGTAAGAGATGATGAGGTTGAAACGGGAGAAAAAGAGTGACCATCTTGACTGGCGTGGGTTTGCTTGTTTGGCGGATTGGATGTAGGCTAAGTTCTTGTGATCGGTCCATACTAGGACCGGGTGTTCAGCTCCTTCAAGCCAGTGCCTCCACTCCTCCAACGCCAATTTGATGGCCAGAAGCTCACGATCCCCAACGTCGTAGTTCTGTTCAGCAGGAGAAAGTCTACGAGAAAAGAAAGCACAAGGATGTACTCTTTGATCAGAATCGAGTTTTTGTGATAATACAGCACCAACTCCAGAGTCAGAGGCGTCCACTTCGAGGATAAATTGTTTGGTAGGATCAGGCTGGATTAGCACGGGGGCTCTGGAAAACAAAGACTTAAGTTTGTCAAAGGCGCTTTGAGCTTCGGGGGTCCACTGGTAAGTCTTTTTGACTGAAGTTAGAGTTGTGAGAGGTAAAGCTGTCTGACTGTAATTCCTGATGAAGCGACGGTAGAAATTGGCGAAGCCCAGGAATCTCTGCAGCTGTTTACGGTTTTCAGGAACTGGACAATCCAAAACTGCTTTTATCTTTTCTTCGGATGGCTTAACCTGCCCGCCCTCGAGCACAAACCCTAAAAAGGTCACTGAAGATTTGTGAAATTCACATTTCTCGGCTTTTGCAAAAAGTTTGTTTTCCAGTAATCTCTGTAGGACCAGGCGGACATGTTTCTTATGCTCGGAGAGATCTTTAGAATAGATTAGAATGTCATCAAGGTAAACGAAGACGAAAACGTTCAAAAATCTCTGAGAACATCATTGACCAGGGCTTGGAAACATGCTGGAGCGTTAGTGAGACCAAAAGGCATAACTAAATATTCAAATTGACCCAATGGAGTTTTGAAGGCAGTCTTCCATTCGTCACCTTCTCTAATCCTGAGAAGGTGATAAGCGTTCCTTAAATCGAGTTTGGTGAAGACGGTGGCCCCTTGAACTGGTTCGAAGGCTGAAGCTAGTAACGGAAGTGGGTATTTATTCTTTACTGTTATTTGGTTAAGGCCTCTGTAATCGATACAAGGTCTTAGAGAACCATCCTTTTTACCCACAAAAAAGAATCCGGCACCCAACGGAGAGGAAGAAGGGCGGATTATGCCAGCTGCTAAGGACTCGTTTATGTATTTCTCCATAGTTTCTCGTTCAGGTTTTGAAATGTTGTAAAGTCTACTGCTAGGTAGAGGGGCGCCAGGTAATAGCTCAATCGCACAGTCATATGGTCTGTGAGGTGGAAGAGACGTAGCACTGACCTTACTGAAGACAGGAGCCAGATCATGGTATTCGGACGGGACAGAAGTAAGGTCAGGAGAGTCCATCTCCCCCCTACCTCTAGGAGACCTTACAGCGGGAGCTGCAGAACGAAGGCACGTCTCGTGACAAGAGGTCGAACATGCTTCGATGTGGCGATCAGCCCAGTTTATGTGGGGATTATGTCGTTGCAGCCATTCGAAACCAAGCACCACAGGGGAACATGCAGAGGGAAGCACAAAAAACGTCAGAGTTTCACGGTGATTACCTGAAATTAGTAGCTCGAGGGGTTGTGTTTGGTGGGTGACTTGGTGGAGTTCTTTCCCATCAATAGCGGAGACACAAAGAGGCTTGGATAAAGGGATAGTATCAATTTTTAGCTGCTGAACCAGATTGGAGTCAATCAGATTGCGTTCACAGCCTGAGTCGATGAAAGCAGACATAGTGAGAGTCTGATCTGAAAAGCACAAAGTAGCTGGGAGCATGAGACGAGGAGATTTCTCGGAAGTTGAATGGCCCGTCAGACTCCTCAGATCTTCTAACGGGCCCCGGCTTTTAACTTAGCGGGGCATGAAGCGATGAAATGGCCAGTCTCACCACAGTAGATGCAAAGCTTGCTTCTGACACGTCTTAGTCTTTCCTCAGGGGTTAGCCTTGTATGTCCAACCTGCATTGGTTCAGCTTCTGTTTCTACAGCATGAGAGGCCTGAACAGGCATAGAAAGTGACTGGGTCTTAGACCATGGCTTGGAGAAGGGTTCTGTGGGACCAGAAGAAAAAGTAGCATTATTAGAAGCAGGGTTTGACACAGAAGAACCTTGATTTCTTCGTCTAGAATGGTTTCTAGCACGGATTCTGTTATCCAATCTAATGGTTAGGCGGATTAATTCATCTAGAGTCTCTGGTTCTTCGCGGGTTGCAAGTTCATCCTTGATATTTTTTTAGAATTCTGAAAAATGAGTCGGCATTGGAACAAAAATCCTTTACAATCCTTCATTTTTCCTGAAAACTTTTCAGGTAGACTAGGGCGAAACTCAGGGGATGACGTCACCACCGGTGACCTCGGAGGCGGAACTGGACCCGGAAATGGTTGTGCTGCCGGCGTGGCATTAGCACTACTCATGTTGTTAGCATACCTTTGAAACATTTGGTTTTGGTAATTGATCATGCTGTATAACTCACAGAGGGTTTGAGTCTGTCCTTGGATTTGAGCATCCTGCTCTTCCAGTCTTCGGTGGAGGTGATCTGCGGGGCCTTGTGTTTGGCCGCAGTGTTCTGTCATGATTGGTTCTCAGAGAAGCCCAATATGCAGAACACCGCGGAAACAAAGGGAAAGTTTTGTAATGTTTATTAAAAACACAAGGACATGAATATGTGAACTGGAACTGGTTCTGGCCGGGGACTGGTTTACTGGAGTCTGCGAGGATGACAGTTCAGTTAGCGTTGGCACTGAGGAGTTAGCGTTTGGAAGTTTCTGATGAATACCTTGAGGAGTCCGGGTTTCTCTTTGAGGAAGGAACTGTTGGGTCCAGAGACTGATTTGTTCAGCAGAGTTCAATAACTGCTTCAGCGTCTTACTTCTAACTTGAATGCAGACCTTGGGTTTTGGTTTCCAGCTCTTAGCCAAGAGCTGCAGTGGAAACCAGAGGAGAGTCTTCAGGTTTGGCTCCGAGGGCAGGCTTGGCAGGTTAAGCTCATCCAGAGCTTCCAAGGGAACAGGTTTCCTGTGAAGCAAAGACAACGAAGGTTAGAAGATAGATTGATCACTAGGGAGATCACTTAGAGATTCTCAGGAGGTTCTAGGCTTAGGTGCTAACCAAACTGGATCAACACTGCGGCATTGAGGCAAGGTCTGAAGGCCGGTTAAATACTGCAGGTCCTCCTGATGACGAGATGCGCCTCAGGTGTGTTGGAGGCTCAGCTTCAGGAGGATCCACGGCGCACTCTGCTGGAGACGGATGGTACCGCTCCAGATCCCAACACTCTGCTTGAAAAGTATTTTCTGTATGATGTCATAAGGGTAAATCAGTTGTCCAGAGCAGTCTAGAGCAGACCAGTTGTCAAACTATATCCTTCATCTAATGTATTATTTAATGCTGCTAGCCGCTGTCCTTACGAAGTCTGACTGGTTATCATGCTCAAAGGTTGTGGGGGGCTTGGCAAGCCGAGACAGCTCATCCAGAGGAAAGCTAAATAATAATTTTGGTATATGCTCTTCCTAGTCTGAGAGGGCCTCATGGTTGATATTTTTTTATTTTGAAATGTAGAATAATGCGCTAAATTTAATTTACTTTATGATTTTTTTGCAGATCTAAATGAAAAAATTCCTAAACATGTACCAGGTAAAACTGCTGTTGATATATGTGTACACACATATAATAAATATAAATAAAAGTAGTTAAAATACTGTTTTCTTCTAAATATGTATTTTAACTGTTTTCTAAATTTGCAGGGAAAAGTGTGAGGACTCAACCTGCTAGTTATTACTACCAGGGAGAATGGCGAGCACTAGATGGCACCACGGTTCGCCAGTTTACCAACAACTCTGCAATTAGCCAGTGTCTGAAAGGCAAGGTGTTGCACCTGCTTGGAGACTCCACCATTAGGCAGTGGTTTGAATATTTAATTACAAACACTCCAGGTAGTTTCCCAACACACAACACTTGTAATCATAATGCACGTTACTGAGACCATCTATTAAAATCATGCAGCCAGACTGGTTAAAAGTGTTATTTTCTATTTTCTTATTTTATTTAAAGAGGCATTGCAGAGTTTTCTAATGATACTGCTACCTGTGGCCAAAAAACATAACTGTTTTTTGTTATTGTTTTACTTATTCACCTTACCCAGAGTTGCCATTGGTAGCTGAGTTGAGCTGGATGCTTGTCACTTCTTAGTATCCACAAAATTGTTTTGATTGTTTACTAGTTAGGACCCATTTAATATGGACATGCTTGACCTCACATCCGGTGAGCAGCGGGTGAATTTCTGACCCGAAGTACTTTCAGTAAGATAGACTACAAACTTATAGATGCATCGGTCCTGAACTACTGAGGTGTCATTCTGCTCATTAAACAATGTTTTATTAATAAATGGTAAAAAAAAAAGGCAAATTTAAAGATATTTTTCAGTTAAAACAAACTCAATGTCTCTTTAAAGAAACCCAGCTGATTTCATAGATACAAATACTTTTTTAGAATTGTAATGTACTGTAGCAACAGTAGACTTTTTCTTTCATTGTGTTTTTCACTGAAGCAATCCTTCTTACTGAGCATTCATGTAGATTAGAAAAACTCTTAGAAGGAAGAAACCTCCAGCAAAACTAGGCTTAGTGTGAGGTACCTTCTGAGGCCAACTTGGAGTTCAAGAAGACAGAAGCAGACACACAAAGGAAACATAGGAGGGAAAAAAGTTAAGCAGATGAGCACTTAGTAGGTTTTTATGCCAAAAGGGATAAAGGAGAACACAGAATTATTCACAGCAACAGCTGAGCCCATAGTTAAGTCTATGAGAGAAACAGAACAAATCACAGGAATATGAGAATCACATTACTGTGAATTCTCAAAGTTCTCAAACATGACATATTCAGGAGTTTGGCATGAGGGGTTTTAGATAAGCTTTTGCACAAATTCGGAGCGATCGGAATGTTTTCAAGTCAGTTCACAATTCAAATCCAAGATGTAAATAAAACAATTGGTAAAATAATATTTTAAAGAATAATTTCCCTACATCAGAAATAACCCGAAATTTTCAGCTGGAAATATTTTCCCTGAATTCCCAGACCTGCAAGGTATGTTGGTCGCTGTTTTGGAAAGCTGAGACATCAAAAGTTAAGCCTGGCCCAGGCTCTGATCTCTGAGGGCTCTATGCTGGTTAGCCTAGCCTGGAGGCTAGGTGTTGTCGTGGAAATGTCCTCCCAACGACTTAAAATTGTATGCTAAGTCTTGTAAAAATTCAAAGTTCTTAAAAAGCAGTTGAAAAGTCTTCTAACAATGGTCAAAAATCAGGCAGAGGCAGCTGGTCCAGAGTGGTTTATTGCAAAACACAGATCAACCACCCGAGATACACACCGGTGAGCATCTGACTTTCAAACAGAAACAGTCTCGCTTATATTCACTCCTGGGGCTTGGGGGTCCTCCCCTAAGCTCCTCCTATTTTGCATAATCTTAGGTACTATTTTCCATGGGTATTTCCAATTTCTTTCATCTTACCGGTGGAAAACCCTCCTCAAACCATATTTTTAATATATTTTAATTAAACTTTTTCTTTGATCTATCAAAGCCTTTCTTTTCAGGTCATGGTGACATCTCTTTACAGGTCATGGTGACATTTATTGCAGTTACATAAAAACTCATTATAACCTTGATCATCAATATGTCAAAAGACATTTCATTCAGGGTAACTTATTTTCATAACATTTCATTAAATCATTCAGCATAACTTTTGATGCTCAAAATTTCATTAAAACACAGCGCGGTATACCTTGTTGTATTACTTTGATATGACAACACAATATATCCTACTTTAACTCAGCTTTGTGGTGCAACCTTGATATGTCAAAATAATCCATTCTTTATGTGGATGACTTCACCATCAAAAGGCCTCATTTTGCAACTTCACAGCATCAAAGCTTGGACTCTTCCCAACACCTCTCTGTATCTCTTCCAATACCTGTGTGTTTCCCTCCTGATCTTATCTTAGACTTCAAAGGGCTTAGCTGCAGAAGGCCTTTACACACATTGCTCTATTTTTATCCTGTTGTTGCACACACTTTGGGCTCCTTGGCCTTTATAACATAAATGTATTTATTGTGAAACATTTACCCACTATATTCTATTCTTTAGTGCAGTATTTAATTCACTACAGTGTGTCCTTTGTTAGACCTTCTTGTTCATCATTCTCTCTAAAACCTCCAAGTTAATCCTCACTCCCTCAATAGCACATAGAGACTGCTGCGTCTTATTTCTGAGAGCTCCTTCCTGATCGGGACCCTTGGTTGTCAGAGTTTTAGAGGACTCAAACCTTTTCCAGCTTCCTAGAAAGAAAAGCTACACTGTCCAAAGAGGGATGTATGCCATCTCTCTTAATTTGAACAGGTTTCCCCCCAAAATTTTGCCATTTGTGAACATACCATAACAACTTTTCAGGACACAACCAGCGATTACACAGTGACTTGCAGCTAAACATGTCCTCACTGGTAAGAACAAGAAAGGGACCAGAAAAAAAAAGTGACTGACTTGTTTATACAAAGTAGCACAAGAAAGCAATGCTGTTTCTCACAAGAACATCAACCTATTCTCATTATGAGTGCGTATGAAATCGTACGAAAAGTTATGCACCGTAATATCGTACGTTTTGGACGTTTTTTTCGTGGTATGCGCATGCGCATCTGACGCACCATTCACGAATCTAGAATATAAATTACAATTAGCCCTAACCCTGACCCTAACCCTAAGATATAAAACAACAAGCAACGTAGTTAGAGACATGAATAAGTGATGATTGCACTGTTTTTCCCAGTTTTACGTCCGTCTGCGGATCTGCTTTTTTTTTTCTGTCAGCCAGCGCATGCGCACTGATGTGTTTTTTTTGAGGAAAAAACGTCCAAAAACGTACGAAATAGTGTGCATAACTTTTCGTACGATTTCATACGCACTGATAGTGAGAAGATGTTGAGAACATGGACTCATGTTCTTGCCAAGTAAAACAAAAACAATGCATTAAAGAGAGGGCTGCTGCTGCTAACGTTAGGCCTGGCTGCGCTTATTCTTGGAATTCCACTTTTTGACACGGTCCTCTCAATATAGGTAAAGAATTTTTTTTAAATTACGCACTAAATCAGTTAATTGGCCATATAGTAAAGCTCGACGTACTCGTCGTCTCCCGCTTTATCCAGAACCGGGTCGCGGGGGCAGCATATAGTAAAGCTTAAAAGTATAATGTTTTTGCATTAAATGACTTTAAAATGTACTTTTGTAGAACAACACCAAGAGAAAATTAACCTTTAATTTAATTCTCTTAGCTACCCTTGAAGCTGCTGCTGCCGCAGTGCATGCTGGACAGGTGTCACACTGAAGAACACACAAGTCTGCTTAGATGCATGCTCAGTAAAGAGGGAGAGGCGAGAACAACATCCGTGGCTTCTGTCCGTTCTTGGTCTTGTGTTCTTGTGAATTGGAACAGTACTAGGGCTGACCTTATGATGTTTTACTAGCACATGAAAATGCACTCATATGCACATTGAGAAATGCCCCACATTTAGTAACCTCTGTTAGGGGAAATTTCTAGTAACAGCTGAAAGTGCTTCATACTCTAATCTATTTTGTTTCCCTTTTTCAGATCTCAAGAAGTTTGACCTCAAAACATCAAAGCAGACAGGACCTTTCATGGCCTTGGATTACACAAAAAACACCTTAGTAAAGTTCCGCTGCCATGCTCCTCCTGCTCGTTTTCGTGACTTGCCAGTTATAAATACAGGTCATATTGCCAATGAACTGGATGGTGTAGTTGGTGGCAAAGACACTGCTGTAGTTATAGGAGTCTGGGCACACCTCAGTTCTTTTTCTGTTGAGGTCTATATCAGATGCCTACTGAGCATAAGAAGGGCAGTGTTGCGGCTGTTGAACAGAGCACCAGGTACAATGATCAAAATCAGGACTGCTAACCCCAAAGCACTGACACTGTACGATTCACTTACCAGCAGTGACTGGTTTGCAATTCAACGTGACAAGATACTAAGGACAGTATTTAAAGAGGTCAATGTGTGATTTGTTGATGCCTGGGAGATGACCTTAGCCCAACACCTGCCACATAACCTCCACCCACCTCCTCCTATAATAAAGAATATGGTAAATGTTGTTTTGTCCTATATATGTCCCTCTGATGGTAATTTTAAAAAGCACTAGAATAGCCCAGGTAATCAGACAGCTACTGGTGATTACTTAAACTTAGTTACATTATGAAAAGGCAAAACAATAGTAAATAAAATGGGGCACACAAGGGTAGTGTAGCCATCAGTCTATTGCAAATACATGTGTGTCCAAATGAAGTTGCTTACCCATCCAAATAATTGCTATCAGTTGTGAAAATTACTTCCTGAGGCAGATTTGCCTGGCATATTTGGCCAAAAAACATTACTCTCCTAACACCGCTGCTTTACTCTATGTTCTTACCTTGTTGTGTATTAATCTGCACTAATCATAAGAATAAAATAAAGCTAATGTTTTATAAGTTTAAAGTTGTTTTCACAAATACTGTTATAAGAGCCATTCAAGGCCAAGAGGAGAAAAACAGAGCAATGAGTGTGTGTAACTGTTGCACCTGGCTCTAGAGGAGTGGAATCTGCAGGAAAACGCAGGGTTGAGGCCCCTTAGTGATAGGAAAGCACCCTCATAAAAAATGAAATATTTGACATGTCAAGGTTGCCCAGCTCAGCAAAATTTGGCCATACAACTTGTGATAAATAGAGTTGTTATTTTCAAGGCACACTGTGCAGTACTGGTCCCAGAAAGGGTGATGCTTTGACTGGGACACAAGGGGGAACACTAGGCCAGAATGACATGGCTTGAAGTAGGGAAAGGATTAGTTTCAACATGTTTGTGATTGAACTGTCATAAGTTTCTGATTTAAGTGCACCAGATGTCCTCATGGCCTGAGAGACTGCTCTCACAAGAATGTGATGTGGCTACGAATGTCATCGTGATTTGCAGATAAATGATAATGTGACCTTTACCAAAGACTGTCGTTTAAATATATAAAAATATGTTCTGAAGGGGGTTTTCCATTGATAAGAAATGTATAAAAGGGAGCTGTTTTCACCAGTTGTTAGCTAATGCTCACCGGTGACCAGCTCAGTGTGAATGTGCTGTTTTTGGCAATAAAGACCCTGGACCTGGACTCAGTTGCCTCTGCCTGAATTTTTGGATCTTTGTTTGAGACTTTTTCTGCTTTTTAAGAACTTTGAATTTTACAAAACTTAGCTTCAATTTTAAGTCGTCAAGAAGACAATAATAGACGACAAATTGGCGAGCCAGCCAGGAGAAAAGCAAAAAGGGGATGTCGGACTATCTGCAGGCACCAGCTGGAAGGCGTGGAACCCCCAAACGGGCCCAGAAATTCACCGGTTAAAGGTGAGCTAATTTGTTGTAATATTCTAAATTAGTGGGGAACCAGCCTCCGGCGACTGCTTGTGGGTGTCAGGCGTCACAAAGCTCTTCTAAAAGAACCTAGTTTTCCAAATTTAATAAAATAATTTCCAAATTTGATAAGAATTTATATAAGAATATGCCAAAGACAGACTAAGCTGAGGAAGGGTCCAGATACGTATGAATGTATATGTATGAATGTATATACATTAATTATCTTGTAAATAAGTTAAGCTTAACACGTGTTGTTCTGAGCGGATGATTGGTAAAGGGACAGATTGGTCAAAGCGTTTTGACATAGTCTGTGGAAGCCATAAATCCGGAACCAATAGTGTGCGTGTGTTACGTGAGGGTATCGGTGACTAAGGTAGTCAGCGTGCTCCACGAGACGGCTTAAGTAGTATTAAGGTATTGGAATCAAGGTATTGAGAGGCTAAGCGATAGCCAGGCTAAGGGATAGCCAGGATATTACCGATTAAGCGATAATCGGAGAATAGTACCGCTCGACCATCTGGAGGACGTCTATGCATTTCCAGTTATCTGGGTGCAGCCGGGGCAGCAGGGAAAAACGTATATGCCACTGTAGGAAACAGTGAGGAAAAGGAAGAAGTGCACTGTAAATATATATAATCATTTGTCTTGTGTGTCTTTGTTAGTGTGTCAAGTGAAAGAGGTGGGTGATATTAATAAATAAAGATTATAATATTGATAAAGCTTAAAGATATAATAATAAATCAATAGAAGTAATTAGTACAGAATATAGTTAAAAAGAATAACCTGAAAATTAATAAGGATTGGAAAACAAAATTGATAACTGAAGGAAAAAAACAAAAACAAAAAAAAAACAAAAAAAACACAAGAATTATGAGAATGAAATAAATTAACAAAATTCCTAAATAAGATTGGAAAAAATTGTAAGCTTTATAAGATAAAGATATTATAAGTATATATTATTACAAACTATAGTCTACATAAAGTAAAATATATAAGGTATAAAATTAGTGAAAGTGCAAAATAAAATTACAAATTTGTTTTATTAAAGATTTTATCTCAAAATTAAAGAGATCTAAATTTAGGAAGTAAATTAACTAGAAAGAAACTAAAAGACAAATAAACACGATCTGTATTGAAGAGAGCAGAACCAGTTAAGATAAAAATTAACTGAGGATTACAAAGACTGGTGAATAAGCACGGACCTGACGGTTGAGTGACTGCTAGTAGCCATGGGAACCAATATGAGCAAACAACAGACTGACGGGCTGACGCCAGCCAAATTGGTAATAATGACACACCCATCCAATAAACGCAAAATTTAAAAATGTATGACCAAATGGCATAAGATGACATCTGGAAAAAATCGTTGGCCTAAAGAAGGCAGCTTTGATCCTTCATGCTGTGAGGAAGTTGAAGAAAGATTGAGAAATAAAGATAAAAAACGGGACCGAATGCTTTTGCATAAAAAACAGAGGCATGCTGAACAGAGAGACATCCTGCAATATTTCAAAGTAGAACACCAAAAGAGCCCAACAGCCCCTGAGTACATTGATCATAAGCCACCACCTTATCACCCTAGCGCAGCAGGTCAGTACCCAGTTGTGATAAAGTCAGGTAGCAAGGGAAAGATTACAGGACAACTTAAATTAGTTTTAGAAGAAGAAGAGGAAGAAACAGAAAAAGAAATGAGTAGCACACGGCAGGGAGAGTATGATTACAGCGGTGACTATGACGGATGGGATAAAACCCCAGAAGTAAGGAGGAAATCTACCCTTAGCCATTCCCTACCCCCAGTACGTCGCAGACATTTACCATACCCAAGAGGCCCCACCTGCCGCTCAGAGCCTAGGACCAAGTCAACACACAAAGGCCACACAGATCCCAAGATAGAGTTATTTTTGCAAGAAACTGAATCACTGGCAAAAGAGATAAACCAGGACTTGGTGCAACTAACGGAAACATTTGTACGACTCAAGGAGCAAGAGTTGGAAGAGAAAGCACAAAATAGACGATTAAAAAATTTAAAAGAGACAATAGAAAAACAAAAAGAGAAGAAAAGACGAGATGGAGAATTAGAAAAATTGAAGAGAATGGAAGCCGAGCAGCTTATAATAGAGGCCAAAACTGATTACCCAGACCTGCCAAGCCCACGGACTTTGTCTCTGATCGAAGAGGCAGGAAGGAGAGGGGGAAAAGACATGGAATATGAGGAAGAGGGAGGTGATGTGTCCGAATGGGAGGACATTGAAGGCTCAGACATACTGCCAACTACAAACCCATTCCATGAGGGGTTCAAGGAGGAAAGCAGGCCAGCAGCAAGAGAAAGGAAGCCACTCACAGCTGAGTGTGACGTGGGGCTACAAATAGTAAAAAGCGGCCCTAGCCCAATGGTGACCAGGTCCAAAACGCGACAGCAGAAGACAGGACAAGATCAAGGAGGGACCTATATGGCTCCCTTGCTGTCTAAAGGACCTCATGAAGACAGATACGTGCCATGCTCATTTATGGACATGATAACACTGGCTGGAAGGCTGACCCCATTGGCAGATGGTGCTGACAGATGGATAGAAAAGCTGGAAGAAATCACTGGAGGCATCAATCTGGCAACTGCAGACATCAAGGCGCTGCTAATTAAAACAGCAGGACACTCAGCAGCCAGAGAAGTGTTTGACGAAGCCCAGCTTCCAAGGGTCATGACCTCACACCAGTATGACAAGATACCATTCAACCAAATAAGACCCAAGGTGTGGGCAGCCTTAAGGAACAAATACCCCACCTAGAGTGATCCAACTAAGCTGAGACAAGAATGCCTAAAGGATGATGAAAGCCCCGCCCAGTTTCTGCACAGGTTCCAACAGAAATGGAAAACAGAGACTGGAAGTGATGGGAATGAACTTGAAACATCTGGCCCCCTGTTCAGAACCTACATCAGGGAGGCCATGCCCAAAGAAGTGCAAGCCAAACTGGACGGAGTTGTGGGGCTCATGAAGATGGACTGGCCTCTGTTCTCTGAGCATGTTATTCACTATGTAAACATGCATCGGGCCGAGAAACGGGCCTTTGAGGACCAAAGCAAGATGCTGGCCACCAAGTTAACCCAACTGCAGATTGGGGAATTGTCCAAAGCAAAGAAAGAGAAAGAGAAGCCCAAGCATCAAGCTGCACTGACTGTGGTGGCCACACCCCCAACCGAGGGAGCACCAACAGGGGAGGCAGTGGTACAAGCACCAGTAGTGTCTCCTGTTATTCCTCCACCCACACAGCAGATGCAGTATCCAGCAGCGCCACTCGTGGGAGGAGCCCTGCCACAGCAGACCCAACCCCAACCAGTCCCTCCTATTCATGTGCATCTAAACCAAGGAGGAGGTCCCCAACAAGCAACGTTCGGAAGGGGACAAGGGGGGCCACCCATGCGGGGAAGATGGAGAGGCCCACAAGGAGCCCCAAGAAGGCCCCCTCAAGGCCAATACCAGCAGATGCCACAAGCAGGTCCAGACATGGGACAACAGCGAGTGAGAATGCAATGCTGGGGATGTGGACAAATTGGACACATGCAAAGAGACTGCCCCACTAACCCATGGATGGGACCCCAGCCCCCTACTGCTGGACCAGCCATCTATGGAACGGGACAAGACACGTACTGGCTATAGGGGTGCCCAGAGAAACCTGATGGAGAGGCCATTCTACCTGTATTAACCCAACGTCCACAAACAGAACCCACCATTGATGTCACAATATATGACAGCCATCATCGCTTCATGATTGATACAGGAGCGGCCTACTCCTGTATAGGAAAAAGTGGAATTGGCCTGCCTCTCTCAGCATCAAAGATTCGAACAGTAGGTTTCTCTGGGAAGACCCAAATAATACCCATGACTAAGCCAGTTCCCATGATCATAGGTGAAAAGACTGTGTATGCACCACTACTTTACTCAGAAGATACGCCCATAAATCTACTGGGTAGAGATGTGCTGTGCCAGCTCAATGCAAAAATTAAATGTACCCCTAATGGAATTTATTTTGAAGCAACAGACAAGAATGAAGCCTACATGATGCCACTGGGCCTGCAAACAACCCCCCAGATAACAAGTCATGAGCCAGAAGACCAAGTATTTTGGCTGAAACTCACATCACAAACCTCTTTCCTCCAACTGGAGTGGGAAACATGGAGACCCCTGATAATGAATCACTACGAGAAACCTAAAGAACCTTTTCTTCCTCTCCATTGTACCATGTTTTATGACAAAGGCAAAACACATGAAGACTACGAGAAAAGCTGGGATGAAGACATAAACAACAAAACAACTGTCATCTAGTATGCTGACATAGTGGTTGGACCACAAGGAGCTGCAGCTGTTGTCACATTTCCTGATAAAGATGTAGCAGAATGGTTCCAGGTAACCAACTCAGCACCACATGTCACATTACTGATTGCAGACAAATATGAGTCACATGACCTGGGACCCATGGTTCAAGAAGCCAAGCAAGTCACCGAATGGGTCGACACAGCATGGGACAGCATCAGCATATCAAAAGATGGACTATTCTTCAAAATCTCATGTACACAAGCTGATGAAGTAATAGCAGAACACATTAAAGTTCCTGGGAAAAGACAAATGGCAGTGGCTGCAGAACATGAATCATTATTAGAACAGGTCCCAGAGCAGGTATGGTCCAAAAGTAAAACAGATGTAGTAACCCTACATCTGTTAGTAAAATCAGCAGACCCCATCAAATTTACCATCAAATCAAATGCTAAATTACCCTTTCAGAGACAGTACCCACTTAGACGAGAGGCAGTAGAAGGAATACAGCCTATCATTACAGGATTAGAAACAGCAGGAGTTCTTAAACCAACAATAAGCCCCTGTAACACCCCAATTTTTCCCATTAGAAAGCCCAACAGTAATGACTATATATTAGTCCATGATCTAAGATTGATTAATGCTATTGTAGCAGAAGAGATACCAGTAGTGCCCGACCCACACACACTGCTGAGTAATATACCCCCAGGTACCAAATGGTTTACTGTGATTGATCTGTGTTCAGCATTTTTCAGGGTACCGGTCCATCCAGATTCCCAGTATTTGTTTGCATTTACGTACAAAGGCCAACAATATACATATTCGCGATTACCACAGGGTTTCGTACACTCACCATCAATTTTCAATCGTGTACTGGTAAATGACTTAAATCACCTTGACATACCATCTACAATGTTGATGTATGTTGATGATATTCTGATTTGTTCTGTTTCTAAAGAGCAGTGTGTGAGTGACTCCATTACAGTGTTGACTGCTTTGGCAGAAGGAGGACACAAAGTAAGTAAACAAAAATTGCAATTCTGCCAGCAAACAGTGGAGTATCTCGGCAGGCAACTTAGTGGGGACAAGAGGTGTATTGCACCGTCCGAACTGGAAGCCATAACCCAAATGCTCAAACCTCAGACTGTTGGTCACATGTTGTCTTTCCTTGGCATGGCAGGTTACAGCAGACCGTGGGTGTGTGATTATGCCATCAAAACGGCTCCACTGAGAGCAATGATTAAAGCCGCAGGTCAAGGACACCAGTCGGCTCAATTACAATGGACAGATGAGGCAGAGGGTGCGTTCCAGCTGCTGAAACAAGATCTCCAAACTGCTCCTGCTCTGGCCAATCCAGATTATGGCAAACCATTCCATCTCTATGTGGCTGAGCGACAAGGGTATGCATGTGCAGTATTGATGCAAGACACCCCAACAGGTAAACAGCCAATTTCTTATTACAGCACAAAATTAGATGGTGTCGAAGAAGGTCTGCCTCCCTGCTACCAGGGTTTGGCAGCAGCAGCCTTCGCCTACAAAAAGGCCTCAGTTATTACTATGGGCCACTCTGTTATTCTGTACACATCACATCAATTACATGCACTGCTCACCAGTCCACGCTTTGTGATAACCCAAGCTCGTCGAACAGGTTATGAAGTTCTGCTTTCAGGACCTGATTTAACAATACAACGTTGTACCACCATTAACCCAGCCACAAGAATGGTATTGCCCACTGAAGGTGAGCCCCATGATTGTCTCCAGGAGACTTATACAATCATCCAATCCCATCTGATCTGACTCTGTTCGTAGACGGATCATGCGTCAGAGGTGAAACAGGGAATAGAGCTGGATATGGAATAGTCCAACTTAACCCCGATGGGACCTTTACCAGGGTACAATCAATGAGCCTAGATCAACCTTGCTCTGCCCAATTGGCAGAGATAAAAGCATTAACAGCTGCATGTAAATTGGCTACTGGTAAAAGAGTGACAATCTATACTGACAGTGCTTATGGGTACGGGGTATGCCATATAAACGCTAGCATCTGGAAACAACGAGGGTTTGTTAGAACAGATGGCACCCCAGTGACACATGGGCAAGAAGTAGTAGAGTTAATAAAAGCTATGCAACTTCCATCTGCGTTAGCTATTGTAAAATGTGCAGCTCATCAGACAGCAAAAACACCTATTGCCATGGGAAATAACTTAGCAGATGAGGCAGCTAAAGAAGCCACAGGTTCAGCAGTGCAGGGACCAATGGTCCACGTAGCTGAGTGCTAACCCATTACTAATTTGGCCTCCTTAATAGAAGCCCAAAATAACGTATCTGGAGCAGAGAAACGCCTATGGGTACAAAGGGGGGCGGCTCGGTTAACACACCCCCACGTTGGATTGTGGCGTAGTTCTCGAGGACATTTTGTACTACCTTTGTCCTTATTACCGACAGCCATTAAAATAATGCATGGACCTGATCATTGTTCACGAACCCAAGTTGTTCAAAAGTTACAGGCAGTTTGGTGGTCACCTTATATGACACCTATGGTAGACAGAGAACTGGCCTTATGTCCACATTGCCCTAAGTACAATGTGCGTAAAATGTTTACTCAACCCTTACCACATATCCCTATGCCAGACGGTCCGTTCCGCCATCTGATGATGGATTACGTAGACATGATAACTCGGGTTCAGGGAAAGAGGTACATGTTGGTGGTTGTTTGTAGGTTTAGCAGATGGGTAGAAGCATGTCCCACTGCTCATAATGACCACAAAGCAGCAGCACGGTTTTTGTGTAAAGAAGTTTTTCCCAGATTTGGCATGCCTGACACAATATCATCTGATAACGGACCACATTTTGTTTCACAGGTGATCCAGCAAATGTTTAAACTGTTGTGCATAAAACAAAAGTTTGGTTGTGTGTATCATCCCCAGTCACAGGGATCCGTGGAACGAGCTAACGGGATCCTGAAATCGAAGATTGCTAAGATAATAGCTGACAGCAACAACCGTTTGACTTGGGTGGACGCCTTGCCTGTTGCATTAATGGCAATGCGTTCTCAAACTAACCGCATAACCCATCTTACTCCTCATGAAATGCTTACAAGTCGACCAATGCCTCTCCCACAGGTTCGAGGACCCCAGCTGGCGGAGATTTCCCTAGCAAAGCTTGAGCGTGAAATGGGGGACTACCTCAGGTCCTTAACCCGCATTCACAGGCTTATATTTCAACAGGTGACAGCAGCTCACTGCCGAGACGAGACACACATTCCAGTGGACGTCAGGGACGTTCAAGTTGGTGACAGTGTGTTCATACGAGTCTTTAGACGTCAGTGGAACGAGCCTCGTAGGGAAGGCCCTTTTAAAGTTGTGCTTACCACTCCCACTGCCCTGAAAGTCGAAGGTAAGCCCTTCTGGTTTCACAAAAACCACTGCACCAGGCATCGGCCTCCAGACCCACCTGGACTCGATCCAGGACCGACGGGCTCTGCGCATGCTGACAGGGCAGCAACAAGTCTCCCTCCGCAGCACCCCTCCACTAGCTCACAAACTTTAGATGTTGCACCGGTGTCGGGCACTGATGCATCCCCACTCCCCTCAACGTCAGGCGTCCAAAGACGTTCGGCCCGCTTGGCAGCTCGCCAATCGCCAAGGTCAGGGGACTCTGAGGATGACATTGTTCATTCTTATGCTTCCCATCCACCTTCTGATTCTGGTGGCAATGATAATGATCCTTCTGCCGCTGAGACTTCTTCTGGGTCTCACCCAGATCCATCCGTCGCTTAGGCACTGGACAAACTTCTTTCTTCTGACCTATCAGATGTTGGTGGAGTCCTGTCCCCTTCATATCCCTCACCTGCACCTTCCCCTTTCTTCCCCTCCCTTTCCCCTTCCTCCTCCGAAGCAAGTGGGCCGCCGATCCACTCGGTCCCGCCCACCCCATTGCCGTCTGGGCATCTCCCGTATGCACCTTCTTCAGACTTTGATTAACTTTCTTGTTGTGTTAACCCTTTGTGGGGTAACAAGGGGGGATCTTATGAAAATTAATACTAACAGTTCACACACACAGTTAATGTGTCACACACAAACATGTGCACTAGCAATGGTAACACTAGCTACTAACCAAGGGGTAATCAATAATAATGATGGAGAAAATTTATCACTAATGCATGTGCAAATCAAAGGATATGATTATGTAATGTCTGAAGAAATTTTAGGTAACTCAATGGGAAAACATTGGCTTGGAGTTCCACAAAGCATGGACTGCCGTGAGGATGGGATGGTGATCATTGAGGTAAGATGCAAAATGAACATATGCCAAAACACATTAACAGAGCAGGTAATGACGGTAGGGAAAGTGCATAGAATGGTAAAATTGGTAAACAAAAGGCAGAAAAGAGATCTAGACAAATTAAAGACTGCACACTGGGAAACCAATATGTTCCAACAATGGATTCAGTACTCTGTCCAGGCAATGTTCAAAGCCAAAAAGCGCCCTAAAGATGATTGTATAGCCTGCTATAATGCAAAAAAATTACCAGCCCTTCAGATTATTCCTGGAAGTAAAATAGGCGACTGCCCAGATGTAACGGAGTGCTTTGCTCATTGTGCCATGCAGATGGCCGGAGGTCTTGCATCATTATCAAAAGACCACACAATATGCCCCAGAGCGCTGAACTCCTCAATAAATGATGTAATGAGCACTTTCTCCCTTCCACCAGTAGTACAAAAACCGGCTGAACTGATTTTTCCGTTTTGTATAGCCCGAGGGAAAGAACTGGAAACAGTGACTAATAGATCCTCTAGACAGATGTGGACAACGGATAGACTGGTTACATGTAGTAATAGGACATGGTACCCACCAAAAGCAGAAGGGAACCTCACCTACCACATTAAGTTTTGTCAAACGAGTCCCAATGCCACCATACGCTGTGAACAAGTAGTACCAGATGGGGGACATGTCATCTATGAGTTCCAACCTTCAAGTGTATCTCAGTATCGAATACTGAGCCTGGCGAGGGGATCTGTCCCCTTAGGTGACATTTTTTGGATGTGCCATAATGAGACACAAATATTGGCCACATTACCCCCACAGTGGGAAGGCATCTGTGCACCAGTAATGCTGACAGGACAACTAAAGTTAATAGCAAATGACCCAATAGGTATCAATGTAACATCTAACGAAATAACCAATCGCGTTAAGAGAAGTACCCCCGCTAAACACGAGTGGAAAACATCAGATGAGGTATATATCACATGGGATCAGATCCCATATGGAGTACCTGAAGAACAGGTTGCCATAGGGAGTGATTGGATAAAAAGCGGAAGAGGGGCTGGTTCAGTACCAATCTACGGATCAATTGTTAATGCACAGTATATAGCTCGCAATAGCAGGTGGGTAAATCTCTTATGGTATAATCAACAAAGATTTATAAACTTTACAATAAAGGGCCTGGATTTGGTAAAGGAACAATTGCATGCAACTTCACTAATGGTTCTACAACATAGGTTCGTGCTAGAATCCCGCATGGCTGGAGACCAAGGAATATGTGATTATATAGGGGAAGATTGTTGTACTTTAATCCCCATGCACACAGATGTAAATGGTAGCCTCACAGGAGTCCTACAGGAAATGAAACGAATGAGGTATGAACATGTGCTGCAGTCTAATTGGAACACTCAGCTGAAGGGATTCTGGGATTGGTTTCACAAGCTTGGAAGGGGAAAATATCTTGAGGCAGCAGGAATGATTCTAGGGGCAGTAATATTGATTATATTGATAGTTATGTGTTGCATCAGTCCCCATCATACGGGGACTGGTCTCAAGACTTGTTGTAAGTGTAACTGGTCAGTTCCCAGTTGTAGAGATACAATTGGACCAAGCGATATAAAACATAACCATGATCACCTTCCACCCTCACCAGGTACGTGCATTTCTTTAATAACAACAGTGTATATATGTAAATATTTTGTATTACAAGGACTTATATACTTACTCACGTAGACATAGCAACTTGCATGCTGAATAATCCATAGATATAAGAGATATTATGCCTTCAGATGATGCCTAAATTTGCCATACTATGTCCCCACAGGTAGATTATTGAACATGGCAGAGGCTAGTTATGATGAATATGAAGAAAACCAAATTAATTTACGAGCTGCACTGGCGTCGTTAGGCCCGTCACTAGGGGTAGGATTCCCATATCTTCCTCCCAGGCACCTACTAGATCCTAGGCCAAGCAGTGCACCTTCGGTTTGGAGCAAACCTATGATGACACCCAGCAGGCAGCCTGAGGATCAACCAATGATGACACCCAGAAGGCAGCTTGATGATCAACCACCATCACCTACTGGGAAGCCACTGTCCATCTCGTCATCACCGGGGAACCTCAGTATCGATTTCGGCCCAACCAGCACCCCTGCCAGTCCTGAGAATCCCAAGGATCGACGACCGCCGTCACCCCGCCAATGTAATTATCCGCCACCACCCCTTACAGGCGTACTGGCTATGTTCATGATCGTAGCAGATGACATAAACCTTGATCTTGCCGAAGCTCATCATGTTGCAAAGTTCTTGGCTCATCCGCTGGAGTCGTACGACACCAACAATGACCTCAAGCCTGAAATCACCTCTATGACCACAGCAGTTTATGCCCAATTCATGAAGGGTCTGGTGCACCCCGAGCCACGTCGGTCCTTTGAACGGATGCGCCGCACCATGTACAAACGCAAAGTAAAGGCTGGGAATCGGCAGTTGACCCGAGACAATCTGGAACTGAGGCAGCAACTTCGGGATGCACAGCAGACCATTATCAACCTACAAGAGCAGGTGATGCAGCTGACCGCTGATCTGCAGCGTATGGCTCCGTATACCCAGGGGGGCCCGAACGGAGGGCAGAATTATGGACAGAATTATGAAGGCCATTATTATTATTAATATCAACTTCAACGCCATACTGGATATAAGGACAATGCTGATTATTGATGATTATACATACCTATGTTAAAAATATTGGTAGAATTGTATACTTTATGTGACAGTACAAGTACTGTGCAGGAGAGTGCCACATGGTTACTCCTATGTTGGTTGTAATGACGGTCCTTTGACCACTAGAAGATGTGTTTGCCTGGCATAGTCCGGGCCTGATGAAGCTTTTTGTTTGTGTGTGTGTATTTATGGGTGTGAAAGACCACCTATGTAGGGGATAAATGCAGTGACCTCGTAACACAAGATGCTGCTTGGGCATTGGTATTTGCCTCTGCTGAGAAAACAGAATTAGAAAATCTTGCTAAAAAAAAAAAAAGTAAGCAACAAGGACGGGTCCTCTTAAGGGAGCCAAGAGGGGGATCCCTCTTTGTTTTTGTATATTCCGTTTTCTGCATTCTATCAGTTTAACATTTACACATTCTCCACCATGTTTTATATTACTCACTTCAACTATATGGTGTGTGTTTAATCTCACGTTTGGTTTGGTGTGCACAATATATATATATATATATAAACTTTTGTCACTTGTGTGAGTTCACATTTAAGGTGTTTTAGATTAGTCATCACCTGCACAATCACTTAGTTGATTCATTTAGGATCAAAGGGGGGAAATGTTGTGTATAAATCTGCACTAATCATTGGAATAAAATAAAGCTAATGTTTTATAAGTTTAGAGTTGTTTTCACAAATACTGTTATAAGAGCCATTCAAGGCCAAGAGGAGAAAAACAGAGCAATGAGTGTGTGTAACTGTTGCACCTGGCTCTAGAGGAGTGGAATCTGCAGGAAAACGCATGGTTGAGGCCCCTTAGTGATAGGAAAGCACCCTCATAAAAAATGAACTATTTGACATGTCAAGGTTGCCCAGCTCAGCAAAATTTGGCCATACAACTTGTGATAAATAGAGTTCTTATTTTCAAGGCACACTGTGCAGTACTGGTCCCAGAAAGGGTGATGCTTTGACTGGGACACAAGGGGGAACACTAGGCCAGACTGACATGGCTTGAAGTAGGGAAAGGATTAGTTTCAACATGTTTGTGATTGAACTGTCATAAGTTTCTGATTTAAGTGCACCAGATGTCCTCATGGCCTGAGAGACTGCTCTCACAAGAATGTGATGTGGCTACAAATGTCATCGTGATTTGCAGATAAATGATAATGTGACCTTTACCAAAGACTGTCGTTTAAATATATAAAAATATGTTCTGAAGGGGGTTTTCCATTGATAAGAAATGTATAAAAGGGAGCTATTTTCACCAGTTGTTAGCTGATGCTCACCGGTGACCAGCTCAGTGTGAATGTGCTGTTTTTGGCAATAAAGACCCTGGACCTGGACTCAGCTGCCTCTGCCTGAATTTCTGGGTCTTTGTTTGAGACTTTTTCTGCTTTTAAGAACTTTGAATTTTACAAAACTTAGCTTCAATTTTAAGTCGTCAAGAAGACAATAATAGACGACAACCTATGTTCTGAGCAAATCAGAACTCTTGTTACAGTCCAAAATCTCCATCTGCCACAAGTGAGACAATAGCTATTTTTGATATTTGAAACTCTATACACAATAAATTAGTCATTCATAGCAATTAGAAAATGTGTGTTCAAAATTTGAATCCCATTTCTTCTACAAGGTATGTTTAATTTTTGTAGATCTAGATCATTTTATTGATGTTTTTTGTAGAAATACTTTATAATAACTGGCTTTAAAAAACATTATTTAACACACCGTCTTTAAAGTAACTTGCTTTAAACTGTTGAAGACTACTTTCTTTTTATTTGACTGACTTTAAGATAAAAAGGGAAAGACGGCAGTGAGGTCTTCCCCTGACATTGCCAAAGACATAAGGGCCTGATAGAGGATGAGATCTTCTTATACAATTTGTGCTTATATTAATGATTTTGTTAAACATGACAGGAATAAATTATGTTCATACTTAACCTTCTATGTATACGCTATCTGAGAAACAATAACTCCATCGGATTTGGATTGGGTAAAAAGGGTTCTACAACAACAAAATGTTTACTACTTGTTTCAAGCTAATTTTCAAGTGGTTATATGGCTTTTATGTATACGCGTGTGAAGATATTTGTTTTGAAATTAAATTAAACATTTGTATTGGTGTTATCACACTAAACTAAAATAAAAACCTATTACTTTTGTTGTTGCTCCCATTTTTCATGAGCTGTACCTAAATGTCTAATTGTAACTAAGACCCTTTTCTATGGATATTGTCGTCCTATAATTCTCTTCTTGACGACTTAAAATTGAAGCTAAGTTTTATAAAAATTCAAAGTTCTTAAAAAGCAGAAAAAGTCTCAAACAAGGATCAAAAAATTTAGACAGAGGCCGCTGAGTCCAGGTCCAGTGAGTTTATTGCTAAACACTACATATTTACACAGAGCTGGTGAGCCGAAGCTGACAAATGGTGAAACCAGCTCCCTTTTATACATTTCTTATCGGTGGAAAAACCCCCTTCAGAACATATTTCAGTCATTGGTAAAGGTCACATTGATATTTATCTGCAAAACACGGTGACATTCATAGACACATCTCATACTTGTGAGAGCACTCTCTCAGGCCATGAAAACATCTGGTGCATTCAAATCAGAAACTTATGACGGTTTAGTCAAAAACATGTCAGCCCTTGCTTCAGGTCATGTCAGACGACCATACTGTTCCCCCCTCGTCTCATTACCCTTTGTGGGATCATTACTGCTCCATGTGCTCTGAAAATAACAACTCCTTTGTATGGCCAGATTTTTGCTGAGCTGGACTACCTTGGGATGTCAAATATTTCATTTTTATTGCGGGTGCTTTTCTTATCACTAAGGGGCCTTAACCCTGCGTTGTCCTGCAAACCTCCTCTTGGGGCCAGGCGCAATGGATACACACACTCACTACTCTGCACTTCTCCTCTTAGCCTTGAACTGCTCTGTTTTTCTCATTTGTGAAAAACAACTTTAAACTTATAAAACATTAACTTTATTTTATCTTATGTTTAGTGCAGATTAATACACAACATTCCCCCCTTTGATCCTAAAAGGATCAATTTACGTGATTATGCAGGTGATAACTAATCTAAAACACTTTAAATGTGAACTCACCCAAGTGACAAAAGTTTATATATATATTGTGCACACTAAACTAAACGTGAGATTAAATACACACCATATAGTAGAAGTGAGTAATATAAGATGTGGTGGTGTCTGAGTAAATATTAAACTAATAAAATGCAGAAAACAGAATATATAAAAACAAAGAGGGATCCCCCTCTTGGCTCCCTTAAGAGGACCCGTCCTCGTTGCTTACTTTTTTTTTGTAGCAAGATGTTCTAATTCTGTTTTCTCAGCAGAGGCAAATACCAATGCCCAAGCAGCATCTTGTGTTACGAGGTCACTGCAATTATCCCCTACATAGGTGGTCTTTCACACCCATAAATACACACACACAAACAAAAAGCTTCATCAGGCCCGGACTATGCCAGGCAAACACATCTTCTAGTGGTCAAAGGACCGTCATTACAACCAACATAGGAGTAACCATGTGGCACTCTCCTGCACAGTACTTGTACTGTCACATAAAGTATACAATTTGTTTAACAAAGGTATGCATAATCATCAATAATCAGCATTGTCCTTATATCCAGTTATGGCGTTGAAGTTGATATATTAATAATAATAATAGCCTCCATAATTCTGTCCATAATTCTGCCCTCCGTTCGGGCCCCCCTGGGTATACGGAGCCATATGCTGCAGATCAGCGGTCAGCTGCATCACTTGCTCTTGTAGGTCGATAATGGTCTGCTGTGCATCCCGAAGTTGCTGCCTCAGTTCCAGATTGTCTCGGGTCAGCTGCCGATTCCCAGCCTTTACTTTGCGTTTGTACATGGTGCGGCGCATTCGTTCAAAGGACCGACGTGGCTCGGGGTGCGCCAGACCCTTCATGAATTTGGCATAAACTGTTGTGGTCATAGAGGTGATTTCAGGCTTAAGGTCAGCGTTGGTATCATAGGACTCCAGCGGATGAGCCAAGAATTTTGCAACATGATGAGCTTCGGCAAAATAAAGCTTTATGTCATCTGCTATGACCATGAACATAGCCAGTACGCCTGGAATGGGTGGTGGCGGATAATTATATTGGTGGGGTGACGGTGGTCGTCGATCCTCGGGATTCTCAGGACTGGCAGGGGTGCTGGTTGGGCCAAAATCGATACTGAGGTTCCCCGGTGATGACGAGATGGACAGTGGCTTCCCAGTAGGTAATGGTGGTTGATCCTCAGGCTGCCTGCTGGGTGTCATCATCGGTTGATCCTCAGGCTGCCTGCTGGGTGTCATCATAGGTTTGCTCCAACCCGAAGGTGCACTGCTTGGCCCCTCTGCAGGATCTAGTAGGTACCTGGGAGGAAGATATGGGCATCCTACCCCTAGTGATGGGCCTAACGACGCCAGTGCAGCTCGTAAATTCATTTGGTTTTCTTCATATTCATCATAACTACCCTCTGCCATGTTCAATAATCTACCTGTGGGGACATAGTATGGCAAATTTAGGCATCATCTGAAGGCATATTATCTCTTATATCTATGGATTATTCAGCATGCAAGTTGCTATATCTACGTGAGTAAGTATATAAGTCATTGTTATGCAAAATATTTATATATATACACTGTTGTTATTAAAGAAATGCACGTACCTGGTGAGGGTGGAAGGTGATCATGGTTATGTTTTATATCTCTTGGTCCAATTGTATCTCTACAACTGGGAACTGACCAGTTACACTTACAACAAGTCTTGAGACCAGTCCCCGAACAAGGGGTATGATGCAACACACAACTATCAATATAATCAGCATTACTGCCCCTAGAATCATTCCTGCTGCCTCAAGATATTTTCCCCTTCCAAGCTTGTGAAACCAATCCCAGAATCCCTTCAGCTGAGTGTTCCAATTAGCCGGGAATAATCTGAAGGGCTGGTAATTTTTTAGCATTATAGCAGGCTATACAATCATCTTTAGGGCGCTTTTTGGCTTTGAACATTGCCTGGACAGAGTACTGAATCCATTGTTGGAACATATTGGTTTCCCAGTGTGCAGTCTTTAATTTGTCTAGATCTCTTTTCTGCCTTTTGTTTACCAATTTTAACATTCTATGCGCTTTCCCTACCGTCATTACCTGCTCTGTTAATGTATTTTGGCATATGTACATTTTGCATCTTACCTCAATGATCACCATCCCATCCTCACGGCAGTCCATGCTTTGTGGAACTCCAAGCCAATGTTTCCCCATTGAGTTACCTAAAATTTCTTCAGACATTACATAATCATATCCTTTGACTTGCACATGCATTAGTGATAAATTTTCTCCACCATTATTATTGATTACCCCTTGGTTAGTAGCTAGTGTTACCATTGCTAGTGCACATGTTTGTGTGTGACGCATTAAATGTGTGTGTGCACTGTTAGTATTAATTTTCATAAGATCCCCCCTTGTTAACCCACAAAGGGTTAATACAACAAGAAGTTAATCAAAGTCTGAAGAAGGCGCATACGGGAGACGCCCAGACGGCGATGGGGTGGGCGGGACCGAGTGGATCGGCGGCCCACTTGCTTCGGAGGAGGAGGGGGAAAGGGAGGGGATGAGAGGGAAAGGTGCAGGTGAGGGATGTTAAGGGGACAGGACTCCACCAGCATCTGATGGGCCAGAAGAAAGAAGTTCGTCCAGTGCCTGAACGACGGATGGATCTGGGTGAGACCCAGAAGAAGTCTCAGTGGCAGAAGGATCATCATCATTGCATTGGTCGACCTGTAAGCATTTCATGAGGAGTAAGATGGGTTATGCGGTTAGTTTGAGAACGCATTGCCATTAATGCAACAGGCAAGGCGTCCACCCAAGTCAAACGGTTGTTGCTGTCAGCTATTATCTTAGCAATCTTCGATTTCAGGATCCCGTTAGCTCGTTCCACGGATCCCCGTGACTGGGGATGATACACACAACCAAACTTTTGTTTTATGCACAACAGTTTAAACATTTGCTGGATCACCTGTGAAACAAAATGTGGTCCGTTATCAGATGATATTGTGTCAGGCATGCCAAATCTGGGAAAAACTTCTTTACATAAAAACCGTGCTGCTGCTTTGTGGTCATTATGAGCAGTGGGACATGCTTCTACCCATCTGCTAAACCTACAAACAACCACCAACATGTACCTCTTTCCCTGAACCCGAGTTATCATGTCTACGTAATCCATCATCAGATGGCGGAACGGACCGTCTGGCATAGGGATATGTGCTAAGGGTTGAGTAAACATTTTACGCACATTGTACTTAGGGCAATGTGGACATAAGGCCAGTTCTCTGTCTACCATAGGTGTCATATAAGGTGACCACCAAACTGCCTGTAACTTTTGAACAACTTGGGCTCGTGAACAATGATCAGGTCCATGCATTATTTTAATGGCTGTCGGTAATAAGGACAAAGGTAGTACAAAATGTCCTCGAGAACTATGCCACAATCCATCGTGGGGGTGTGTTAACCGAGCTGCCCCCCTTTGTACCCATAGGCGTTTTTCTGCTTCAGATACGTTATTTTGGGCTTCTATTAAGGAGGCCAAATTAGTAATGGGTTCACACTCAGCTACATGAACCATTGGTCCCTGTACTGCTGAACCTGTGGCTTCTTTAGCTGCCTCATCTGCTAAGTTATTTCCAATGGCAATAGGTGTTTTTGCTGTTTGATGAGCAGCACATTTTACAATAGCTAACGCAGATGGAAGTTGCATAGCTTTAATTAACTATACTACTGCTTGCCCATGTGTCACTGGGGTACCATCTGTTCTAACAAACCCTCGTTGTTTCCAGATGCTAGCGTTTATATGGCATACCCCGTACCCATAAGCACTGTCAGTATAGATTGTCACTCTTTTACCAGTAGCCAATTTACATGCAGCTGTTAATGCTTTTATCTCTGCCAATTGGGCAGAGCAAGGTTGATCTAGACTCATTGATTGTACCTTGGTAAAGGTCCCATCGGGGTTAAGTTGGACTATTCCATATTCAGCTCTATTCCCTGTGTCACCTCTGAAGCATGATCCGTCTACGAACAGCGTCAGATTAGATGGGATTGGATGATTTTATAAGTCCTCCCTTACCTTCATGAAGGTGTCCGTCTCCTGGAGACAATCATGGGGCTCACCTTCTATGGGCAATACCATTCTTGTGGCTGGGTTAATGGTGGTACAACGTTGTATTGTTACATTAGGTCCTGAAAGCAGAACTTCATAACCTGTTCGACGAGCTTGGGTTATCACAAAGCGTGGGCTGGTGAGCAGTGCATGTAATTGATGTGATGTGTACAGAATAACAGGGTGGCCCATAGTAATAACTGAGGCCTTTTTGTAGGCGAAGGCTGCTGCTGCCAAACCCTGGTAGCAGGGAGGCAGACCTTCTTCGACACCATCTAATTTTGTGCTGTAATAAAAAATTGGCTGTTTACCTGTTGGGGTGTCTTGCATCAATACTGCACATGCATACCCTTGTCGCTCAGCCACATAGAGATGGAATGGTTTGCCATAATCTGGATTGGCCAGAGCAGGAGCAGTTTGGAGATCTTGTTTCAGCAGCTGGAACGCACCCTCTGCCTCATCTGTCCATTGTAATTGAGCCGACTGGTGTCCTTGACCTGCGGCTTTAATCATTGCTCTCAGTGGAGCCGTTTTGATGGCATAATCACACACCCACGGTCTGCTGTAACCTGCCATGCCAAGGAAAGACAACATGTGACCAACAGTCTGAGGTTTGAGCATTTGGGTTATGGCTTCCAGTTGGGACGGTGCAATACACCTCTTGTCCCCACTAAGTTGCCTGCCGAGATACTCCACTGTTTGCTGGCAGAATTGCAATTTTTGTTTACTTACTTTGTGTCCTCCTTCTGCCAAAGCAGTCAACACTGTAATGGAGTCTCTCTCACACTGCTCTTTTAGAAACAGAACAAATCAGAATATCATCAACATACATCAACATTGTAGATGGTATGTCAAGGTGATTTAAGTCATTTGCCAGTACACGATTGAAAATTGATGGTGAGTGTACAAAACCCTGTGGTAATCGCGAATATGTATATTGTTGGCCTTTGTACATAAATGCAAATAAATACTGGGAATCTGGATGGACCGGTACACTGAAAAATGCTGAACACAGATCAATCACAGTAAACCATTTGGTACCTGGGGGTATATTACTCAGTAATGTGTGCGGGTCTGGTACCACTGGTATCTCTTCTGCTACAATGGCATTAATTAATCTTAGATCATGGACTAGTCTATAGTCATTACTGTTGGGTTTTCTGATGGGAAAAATTGGGGTGTTACAGGGGCTTACTGTTGGTTTAAGAACTCCTGCTGTTTCTAATCCTGTAATAATGGGCTGTATTCCTTCTACTGTATCTTTTTTAAGTGGGTATTGTCTTTGGAAGGGCAATTTAGCATTTGGTTTAATGGTGAATTTGATGGGGTCTGTTGATTTTACTAATCCTACATCTGTCTTACTTTTAGACCATACCTGCTCTGGGACTCGTTCTAATAGGGATTCATGTTCTGCCGCCACTGCCATTTGTCTTTTCCCAGGAACTTTAATGTGTTCTGCAATTACTTCATCAGCTTGTGAATACGAGATCTTGAAAAACAGTCCATCTTTTGACATGCTAATGCAGTCCCATGCTGTAGCAATCCATTCAGTGACTTGCTTGGCTTCTTGAACCATGGGTCCTAGATCATGTGACTCATATTCGTCTGCAATCAGTAATGTGACATGTGGTGCTGAGTTGGTAACCTGGAACCATTCTGCTACATCTTTATCAGGAAATGTGACAACAGCTGCAGCTCCTTGTGGTCCAATCACTATGTCAGCATACTGGATGACAGTTGTTTTGTTATTTATGTCTTCATCCCAGCTTTTCTCGTAGTCTTCATGTGTTTTGCCTTTGTCATAAAACATGGTACAATGGAGTTAGAAGAAAAGGTTCTTTAGATTTCTCGTAGTGATTCATTATCAGGGGTCTCCATGTTTCCCACTCTAGTTGGAGGAAGGAGGTTGGTGATGTTAGTTTCAGCCAAAATACTTGGTCTTCTGGCTCATGGCTTGTTATCTGGGGGGTCATTTGCGGGCCCATTGGCATCATGTAGGCTTCATTCTTGTCTGTTGCTTCAAAAGAAATTCCATTAGGGGTACATTTAATTTTTGCCTTAAGCTGGCACAGCACATCTCTACCCAGCAGATTTATGGGCGTATCTTCTGAGTAAAGTAGTGGTGCATACACAGTTTTTTCACCTATGATCATGGGAACTGGCTTAGTCATGGGTATTATTTGGGTCTTCCCAGAGAAACCTACTGTTTGAATCTTTGATGCTGAGAGAGGCAGGCCAATTCCACTTTTTCCTATACAGGAGTAGGCCGCTCCTGTATCAATCATGAAGCGATGATGGCTGTCATATCAATGGTGGGTTCTGTTTGTGGACGTTGGGTTAATACAGGTAGAATAGCCTCTCCATCAGGTTTCTCTGGGCACCCCTATAGCCAGTACGTGTCTTGTCCCGTTCCATAGATGGCTGGTCCCGCAGTAGGGGGCTGGGGTCCCATCCATGGGTTAGTGGGGCAGTCTCTTTGCATGTGTCCAATTTGTCCACATCCCCAGCATTGCATTCTCACTCGCTGTTGTCCCATGTCTGGACCTGCTTGTGGCATCTGCTGGTATTGGCCTTGAGGGGGCCTTCTTCGGGCTCCTTGTGGGCCCCTCCATCTTCCCCGCATGGGTGGCCCCCCTCGTCCCTTTCCGAACGTTGCTTGTTGGGGACCTCCTCCTTGGTTTAGATGCACATGAATAGGAGGGACTGGTTGGGGTTGGGTCTGCTGTGGCAGGGCACCTCCCACAGGTGGCGCTGCTGGATACTGCATCTGCTGTGTGGGTGGAGGAATAACAGGAGACACTACTGGTGCTTGTACCACTGCCTCCCCTGTTGGTGCTCCCTCGGTTGGGGGTGTGGCCACCACAGTCAGTGCAGCTTGATGCTTGGGCTTCTCTTTCTTTGCTTTGGACAATTCCCCAATCTGCAGCTGGGTTAGCTTGGTGGCCAGCATCTTGCTTTGGTCATCACAGGCCCGTTTCTCGGCCCGATGCATGTTTACATAGTGATTAACATGCTCAGAGAACAGAGGCCAGTCCATCTTCATGAGCCCCACAACTCCGTCCAGTTTGGCTTGTACTTCTTTGGGCATGGCCTCTCTGATGTAGGTTCTGAATAGAGGGCCAGATGTTTTCAGTTCATTCCCATCACTTCCAGTCTCTGTTTTCCATTTCTGTTGGAACCTGTGCAGAAACTGGGCGGGGCTTTCATCATCCTTTAGGCATTCTTGTCTCAGCTTAGTTGGATCACTGCAGGTGGGGTATTTGTTCCTTACGGCTGCCCACACCTTGGGTCTTATTTGGTTGAATGGTATCTTGTCATACTGGTGTGAGGTCATGACCCTTGGAAGCTGGGCTTCGTCAAACACTTCTCTGGCTGCTGAGTGTCCTGCTGTTTTAATTAGCAGCGCCTTGATGTCTCCAGCTGCCAGATTGATGCCTCCAGTGATTTCTTCCAGCTTTTCTATCCATCTGTCAGCACCATCTGCCAATGGGGTCAGCCTTCCAGCCAGGTTTAACATGTCCATAAAAGACCATGGCACGTATCTGTCGTCATGAGGTCCTTTAGACAGCAAGGGAGCCATATAGGTCCCTCCTTGATCTTGTTCCATCTTCTGCTGTCGCATTTTGGACCTGGTCAGCATTTGGCTAGGGCCGCTTTTTAATATCTGTAGCCCCACGTCACACTCAGCTGTGAGTGGCTTCCTTTCTTTTGCTGCTAGCCTGCTTTCCTCCTTGAACCCCTCATGGAATGGGTTTATAGTTGGCAGTATGTCTGAGCCTTCACTGTCCTCCCATTCGGACACATCACCTCCCTCTTCCTCATATTCCATGTCTTTTCCCCCTCTCCTTCCTGCCTCTTCGATCAGAGACAAAGTCCGAGGGCTTGGCAGGTCTGGGTAATCAGTTTTGGCCTCTATTATAAGCTGCTCCGCTTCCATTCTCTTCAATTTTTCCAATTCTTCATCTCGTCTTTTCTTCTCTTTTTGTTTTTCAATTGTCTCTTTAAAATTTTTTAATCGTCTATTTTGTGCTTTCTCTTCCAACTCTTGCTCCTTGCGTCGTACAAATGTTTCCGTTAGTTGCACCAAGTCCTGGTTTATCTCTTTTGCCAGTGATTCAGTTTCTTCCAAAAATAACTCTATCTTGGGATCTGTGTGGCCTTTGTATGTTGACTTGGTCCTGGGCTCTGAGCAGCATGTGGGGCCTCTTGGGTATGATAAATGGCTGCAACATACTGGGGGTATGGAACGGCTAAGGGTAAATTTCCTCCTAACTTCTGGGGTTTTATCCCACTTATCATATTCACATCTGTAATCATACTGCTGGGTTTTACTCATTTCTCCTATTTCTTCCTCTTCTTCTTCTAAAACTAATTTAAGTTGTCCTGTAATCTTTCCCTTACGACCTGACTCTATCACAACTGGGTACTGACCTGCTGCGCTAGGGTGATAAGGTGGTGGCTTATGATCAATGTACTCAGGGGCTGTTGGGCTCTTTTGGTGGTCTACTTTGAAATATTGCAGGATGTCTCTCTGTTCAGCATGCCTCTGTTTTTTATGCAAAAACATTCGGTCCCGTTTTTTATCTTTATCTCTCAATCGTTCTTCAACTTCCTCACAGCATGAAGGATCAAAGCTGCCTTCTTTAGGCCAACGATTTTTTCCAGATGTCATCTTATGCCATTTGGTCATGCATTTTTGAATTTTGCGTTTATTGGATGGGTGTGTCAACATTACCAATTTGGCTGGCGTCAGCCCGTCAGACTGTTGTTTGCTCATATTGATTCCCATGGCTACTAGCAGTCACTCAACCGTCAGGTCCGTGCTTATTCACCAGTCTTTGTAATCCTCAGTTAATTTTTATCTTAACTGGTTCTGCTCTCTTCAATACAGATCGTGTTTATTTTCTTTTAGTTTCTTTCCAGTTAATTTACTTCCTAAATTTAGATCTCTTCAATTTTGAGATAAAATCTTTAATAAAACAAATTTGTAATTTTATTTTGCACTTTCACTAATTTTATACCTTATATATTTTACTTTATGTAGACTATAGTTTGTAATAATATATACTTATAATATCTTTATCTTATAAAGCTTACAATTTTTTCCAATCTTATTTAGGAATTTTGTTATTTTTATTTCATTCTCATAACTCTAGTGTTTTTTGTTTTTTTGTTTTTGTTTTTTCCTTCAGTTATCAATTTTGTTTTCCAATCCTTATTAATTTTCAGGTTATTCTTTTTAACTATATTCTGTACTAATTACTTCTATTAATTTATTATTATATCTTTAAGCTTTAACAATATTATAATCTTTATTTATTAATATCACCCACCCCTTACTTCCCCTCAGTCACTCAACTCTTTCACTCGACACACTAACAAAGACACACAAGACAAATGATTATATATATTTACAGTGCACTTCCTTTTCCTCACTGTTTCCTACAGTGGCACATACGTTTTTCCCTGCTGCCCCCGGCTACACCCAGATAACTGGAAATGCATAGACGTCCTCCGGTTGGTCGAGCGGTACTATTCTCCGATTATCGCTTAATCGGTAATATTCTGGCTATCCCTTAGCCTGGCTATCGCTTAGCCTCTCAATACCTTTTCCTCACTGTTTCCCTACAGTGGCACAATACCTTTTCCTCACTGTTTCCCTACAGTGGCACAATACCTTTTCCTCACTGTTTCCCTACAGTGGCGCATATTCTTTTCCTCACTGTTCCCTACAGTGGTACATATTCTTTTCCTCACTGTTCCCTACAGTGGCACATATTCCAATACCTTAAGACTACTTAAGCCTTCTCGTGGAGCACCCTGACTACCTTAGTCACTGATACCCTCACGTAACACGCGTACACTATTGGTTCCGGATTTTATGGCTTCCACAGACTATGTCAAAACGCTTTGACCAATCTGTCCCTTTACCAATCATCCGCTCAGAACAACACGTGTTAAGCTTAACTTCTTTACAAAATAATCCAAACACAAAACAGTTTAACACAAACATTAATAACACCTAAAACATACATTCATACATACACATTCATACGTACCTGGACCCTTCCTCAGCTTAGTCTGCCTTTGGCATATTCTTATATAAATTCTTATAAAATTTGGAAATTACTTTATTAAATTTGGAAAACTAGGTTCTTTTAGAAGAGCTTTGTGACGCCTGACACCCACAAGCAGTCGCCGGAGGCTGGTTCCCCACTAATTTAGAAAATTATAACAAATTAGCTCACCTTTAACCGGTGAATTTCTGGGCCCGTTTGGGGGTTCCACGCCTTCCAGCTGGTGCCTGCAGATCGTCCGACGTCCCCTTTTTGCTTTTCTCCTGGCTGGCTCCGCCAATTATGTCGTCCTATAATTCTCTTCTTGACGACTTAAAATTGAAGCTAAGTTTTATAAAAATTCAAAGTTCTTAAAAAGCAGAAAAAGTCTCAAACAAGGATCAAAAAATTTAGACAGAGGCCGCTGAGTCCAGGTCCAGTGAGTTTATTGCTAAACACTACATATTTACACAGAGCTGGTGAGCCGAAGCTGACAAATGGTGAAACCAGCTCCCTTTTATACATTTCTTATCGGTGGAAAAACCCCCTTCAGAACATATTTCAGTCATTGGTAAAGGTCACATTGATATTTATCTGCAAAACACGGTGACATTCATAGACACATCTCATACTTGTGAGAGCACTCTCTCAGGCCATGAAAACATCTGGTGCATTCAAATCAGAAACTTATGACGGTTTAGTCAAAAACATGTCAGCCCTTGCTTCAGGTCATGTCAGACGACCATACTGTTCCCCCCTCGTCTCATTACCCTTTGTGGGATCATTACTGCTCCATGTGCTCTGAAAATAACAACTCCTTTGTATGGCCAGATTTTTGCTGAGCTGGACTACCTTGGGATGTCAAATATTTCATTTTTATTGCGGGTGCTTTTCTTATCACTAAGGGGCCTTAACCCTGCGTTGTCCTGCAAACCTCCTCTTGGGGCCAGGCGCAATGGATACACACACTCACTACTCTGCACTTCTCCTCTTAGCCTTGAACTGCTCTGTTTTTCTCATTTGTGAAAAACAACTTTAAACTTATAAAACATTAACTTTATTTTATCTTATGTTTAGTGCAGATTAATACACAACAATATGAAAGATGTTCCGTAAAAAATCAATTTCAAAGATATGGTCATATGTATTAATCTTCAATCACCTGCAAGCCAACAACACAGATTTTCTTCTAAAGGTGCATTCAGACCGTGCACAGTGTCCGCTGTGAGCCCCGCTCTGCATTTCAAATGCAGAGTTTACACCCCGGACCATCACATAGGAGGAGCTTCAGCTTCGTGAAGTTGACACCCCACCCACTTAAAAAAACTAAAAGTAAATAGACTAAATGGTTGGTCGTAGTCCAGGTTTGTGCAGCTATGATCATTTAAAAAAAAGTGTTCTACTTTTGTTTCAGAGATATTATTAGATAAGATTTTTTTAGGTGTTCCAGAAGACAACCAATTAAGCTCAGAACTGAATCAAAATTATCTGCTTTTCAGTGTTACTTGATTTGTGCAGGGCGTTTGTGCTGATTTGTTTTTTAAGAAGGAATAATTTTTAATTCTGGTTGATGACGTCACCATCCCAGCAGACCTTAGTGCTGCGCTTCTTTAAGAATAAGCAGTTATTGCATAGCATAATATGGCATTCCTATCCTGGCACTTAATATATATAGTGGGAATGTTTACCTTATTTAGTGGGTTGCTGTTGGCATTTTTATAATAGAAGCTTAACCATTGATTGCTGTTAAATTTCAGAACTTTTGATTCGGCTTGGTGAGAGGATCAATTTCTGGAAAAGCCCTGAAAGCATTGCTAAAAAGAGACCACCTCGGTTCATCCAGAACAGTGTCTGTATGTTGGTCAGAGTTGGCAGTACTTCCTTGTAAATATACCCAAGCAGAGAGTACCCTGGAGGGCCACAGTCCTTTAAGTTTTCCATGTAACTCTGCTCCCAAATAGTCATTGGAGATCTGTAAGTACAGTGACTCATTGATTAGAACTTCCCCCGACATGTTTTGCACTTACATGTGTTGCGCCATATGCCTTGATCATACTTTTTGGACATTGGGAACCAGTGTCCATATTTCATCTCTACATGATAATGTGGAATCAGCTGTGGAATCTCTGCAACAACCCCCGTTTCAGCAAAGGCCTCCACAGGCAAGTCACATGGAAGCCACCAGAGGTGTGAAAACCTACCCCTCTCTCTGTGAGGAAAGAACAAAACCACAGAGCACAAAGGATTCTCTCTCTTTTTGCTCTTTGCCTCCTCTCCCTTGCCCAGGAAACTGGGGTCCGCTGCGGCTGGTTCCCCACCACAGTGGAGATGCGGGCCCCAGGGGAACCAGATCTCCAGAACCATCAAGGGTGGGAAGGTAATAATTGTATTTAAGTTAAACTGCTTTAAAAATCCTGGTCCCCTGTTTCGCTATGATCGCCTCTGCATGCACTCTGTCTCTGTGTGTGTGTGTTTTTTTTTTTTTTTTCTCCTGCCTATAAGTGAACGGCTGCTCTGTGTGAGTCAGGCAGAATCTGTGTGTGCAGATAATGTGTGTGTGTTGTGTTTCCGTTTGCCTCGAGACAGAACTCGGAACCACCTTTTGGACCTTAATAGTGGGCGGTGGTGGGGTTTACAGCACTTAAATGTACTAATAGATCTTCTAACCATTGAAATGTTAATTTCAAGACATCGTAAATTGTAAATATATCAATCAATATATTTCTTATATTTTCAGCTTTCCTTTTCCAAGGTTTACCTCCAAAACATCAACAGCATTTGCATAACGACTGGAACGAAAGATAACCAAAACCCTTTCTAATAGAAATTGTCTAGACCATATCGTATTTCTTGATCATCTGTTTACACTGAAACATAATAGGACAAATATTTTATACCCCAGACGGATATTGAATAAACAGCATGCAACAGACAGTTAGACAAAAACAGACTATAAAGTCAGACACATGCCGGCTTCTAACATAGTGATGTTTATAATAATATCCTTCTGTATCTGTATTTTAAACAGATATAGAACGCCATGGCATTTTAAAGCTTCTAGAGTGTGAGTGTGTCAGCGCACACCCAGCAGGCTCATAGTGCGAGACGAGAGGAAGAAACGGGAGGGGGCTTTTTGCCTCAGTGAGGATGAGAGAAAAAGAAAGGAAAAGAAGAGAGAGAAGAAAAAATAAAAATACTTGTGTTTTGAAGCTTTCACACGTCGCCTTACAAAATTTAAACTTGTCTTATATCCCCAGTTTATGTAACAACTTGTTCTGTAGTAATTAAGAACTTATCGACCAAACATGTTTAAACATTGGGCACAATTAACCCTTTTTAGTTGTAACGCAGTAGCAATTAGAAGTGAAAGCAGACATCTTTTGCAGATATAAAGTGATCACTTTTCTTCCTTTTGTTTAGTTTTTTTATATTCTTAGAATTATTTATCCAATTATTTTCACTTATTGCTTTATTTCCTTTTATTTAAATTCCTGTTACCTCTTTTTATTTTGACCTTTTATGTTCCACACAGAGCAAAAATATTTGGTGTCACAGGTTATAATCTCAGCAACACACAATATAAATCTTGCAACAACACACAGTTAAGCATCTGCAGCACTCACATTCACACAGTTAAAAATAGCTGCAGCAGTCATGCGGCTCCATATACACTCTCTCTGTTTGTTCTCCTCTATTAGTCTCATTTTGCTTGGTGTGTGTCCAGCTCACAGCTCACGTATTTTTACCTTTAATCAACGTCTTTTCTTGCTGCTTTTTGTACAGCTCACAGCTTATATATTTCACCGGTCTTGCTGTTATCTACGTCAGCTCACGGTTTAATAAAAGATATCTTGAACTCACAGGAGTTTTCTTTTACTCGTTGTGTTATTGCGCACAACTCATTTTGTCAAATTTAGTTTTATCATGAAAAAACTATACATTTTAGCATGGCTATTTATTTTAGCTTTGGCAAGATGGCACCGGTGTTTGAGGCTTGCTGTCTGACTCTCTTCCTGTTTTGCCCTTGTCTCCTGTCTGCTTTTAATATTAAATTCTCTGATTGTGTATGATCGCCAAACATTGCTGGACATTGGTGCCTCGACTGGAAACCAGTACTGAGGACCTATAGGTGCGGCTAGTGCGATTGAAGGCTGCTCTGCGGCCCGGTTTCTCTGCCTCTAGGATGTGGGGGCTGGTGCCTTTCCTTTCCACCTTTCCTGCCCATTCCGTGTGTTAGATACTGTGGATTCCTGTCTGGTTCCTGTTGGTAGAGGCCGGGATGGATCGTTCAGTCCCGTGGTCCCTGCGCTTCTCGGCCCTGTGGACGCAGGGGGAATCCTAGCAACTTGCGCCCTCTCTGCCGGGAGTCCCGGACAGCAGCTGATGACGTGGATCCGCCGATTTCTGTCAGGATCGGTTTGATAAATGCCAGGTCACTGGCAAATAAAATTTTCGTAATTAGGGATTTCTTTTCCTCTCAAGGATTAGATGTTTTATTTATAACAGAATCATGGACACGTGGCTTGGGTGACTCCATAATTTTAAATGAACTTGTCCTGCGGAACTGCGGCTATTTTAATTCTCCAAGGATGTCGGGCTCTGGTGGAGGAATAGTGACTGTTTTTAAAAATTGTTTTACTTGCAAAAAGTTGCCTGTACCCTCGTATAGTAGCTTTGAGCTTAGCCTATTTAAACTTGGCAGCTCTCACACTGTGATGTGTTCTGCAGTCTATCGGCCACCAAAGTGTAAAAAAAATGACTATTCTGATTTCTTGACCGATATGCCAAAAGATGAAGGGGTTCTCACTGTTGGTAAAAATTGGCTCGTTACTTTAGTTTTGAATCATTTCAATGGAGTTGCCGTTATTTTTCACGTCATCAATACCAAATTCAATCTAATTGGATGGGAATCTACGTTGCATTTGACGCACCACTACAAGATGAATCGACAGATTCGGCGGTATTCATTCGCGGCAAATCATTGCAGCTTGGTGGCGGTGGCGTTAGCATAGTAGTATGGACGACGAGATGATTGAAAATGAACACAACGGAGATCTAGTCCTATTGGCAGACATCCATTTAAAATGTAGACAATGGCATGAAAAAAGTGGTTTCTACTTTTACTTTTATACTTTAAGTAAATTTACAAGCCTGTACCTTGTTTCTTTTATTTGAGTAAAGAAATTTAATCAGTACTTCCACTTTTACCAGAGTATTTTTTAACACAAGTATCTGTACTTTTACTCAAGTACGGAAAGTGAGTACTTTTGCCATCTCTGGTTGTATCTTATGGTCTATCAGTCTTTAATTTAGAAATTTGTGACTCATTCTTTTCTGACCATATGCCTGTTTTATTTGAGATAACGCTGTCCCGTGGAAAAGCTAAAACTCGAGCCGCAGAACGGCTCTGTCGTGTTTTTAACCCTACTACTGCTGGTCACTGTGCCATTCCAGAGGCTGTGGGAAATAAGACTGAGGAACCCAGCAACTGGTTTTATTCTACCAGTAAAGCAGCCTTGGATTTGGTGCCACCAATAAAAATTAGACTTCCAAAATCCAAGCGCAAACCCTGGTTAAATGAGGTCACTCTGGCTGCCAGGAGAGACTGCCGCAGAACAGAACGCAAATAGAGAAAGGACAAATTACAGGTGTCCCTTCAAATATTAAAGGAATGTTGGTACCATTTTCAAAGGATTGCAAAAGGCAGCCTAAGAAAATACCAGTCAGCTTTCATTGTATCAAATAGTCATAATCCTGCTATCCTATTTAAAATTATTAACTCTATTCCAAATGATTCATTAGTGGCTTTATGGAGACCTCACCTGCTGCATGTGAAAACGTCTTACACTTTTTTGTTGAGAAAGATGCTTCTATCACCTCTTCTTATTGTCCTTCAGTTGTGGTGCCTTATTCTGGTGTTTTCCACAGCTTTGAATGTGTGAACTTGCAATCATTGCAGGAAGTGGTTAGTGGATTAAGGCCAACTGGATGTTATTTTGCCCCAATTATTTAAAGACGTTTTCTCTAATATAGGTCCTTCTGTCCTTGCTCTTGTAAATAGTAGCTTGTCCTCAGGCGTTGTTCCTAAAACTCTGAAACATGCAGTTCGGCAGACTCTGCATAAGAAACCATACTGTTTTTGGCAAATTATCAATGTATCTCTAAACTGCCTTTTATTTAAACAATTCTCGAGAAGGTAGTCTGTAATCAGCTAATGGCTTATCTTAATGAACATTACATATTAGATGTTTTTCATCTCTTTTTTAAACCATTTCATAGGACATAGTCAGCTCTTTTCAAAGTTTTTAATGATATGCTTTTAGCAACTGATTCAGGTGACTTTGTTGTTTTGGTGCTGTTGGATTTATCATCTGCTTTTGATACAGTTGATCATGTCATTTTACTTTCCCATCTGGAACAGTGGGTGGGCATCGGTCACATAGCTCTAGATTGGTTTAAATCTTATTTGGCTGAACATACTTTTTGTGTCTGTTTTGATGCCCATAGGTGCCCCTCTGCTCCACTGCCATGTGGGCTCAGTTCTAGGCCCGCTTCTTTTCTTGCTGTACATCCTTCCTCTCAGCTCTATTTTTAGAAAACATGGGATTGCCTTTCAGTGCTATGCAGATGACACACAGATATATTTACCTCTAAAGAATGTAGACTTTACCTCTCTTCGATCTCTGTTTTTATCTCTCGAAGATGTGAAGGCCTGGGTGGCCCTAAATTTTTTGAAACTCAATGAAGACAAGACAGAGGTAATGATCTTTTGCAGATCCACTGCTGATTCCTTGATCAGTCTTGGCTCCGTGGTCCAGCACATTAAGCCTGTTATTACAAACTTAGGGGTTAAGATGGATGCTAGTTTTAAGATGGAAGCACACATCAGAGCCGTTATCAAATCCAGCTTTTTCCACTTAAGGCAGCTAGCCAAAGTAAAACCCATTCTTTCCAAACAACATTTCGAAACAGTGATCCATGCATTTGTGACCCCACGGCTGGATAACTGTGACTCACTTTATACAGGGGTCAGTGATTTGTATATTTCCCGACTTCAGAGGGTTCAAAACGCTGCTGCACGATTATAAAATTCTGTTATTTGTTTTTAAAACTCTTAATGGCCTTGCACCTCCTTATCTGTCTAAGCCTCTACATTCTTACACACCCTCCAGATCCCTTAGGTCGGCTAATCGGTTGCTTCTGAGGGTCCCAAAGACAAAATACAAGCTCAGAGGGGACCGTGCTTTTTCTGTGGCAGCTCCTAAACTATGGAATGATCTGCCTTTGAGCATAAGACAGGCCTCTTCTCTTGCTATTTTTAAGTCCCTTCTTAAGACTCATCTTTTTTCTTGGGGTTTTGGCACAATTTGAGAGGTTTCACTTTGTTTTATTCTGTTTGTATACTAATATGTATTTTATACTCTATCCTTTCTATTTTATAATTGCATTGTATTTTATGATCGTGTACAGCACTTTGGTCCTGTCCTCTCAGTGTATAAAGTGCTTCATAAATAAAGTTGGTATGGTATGGTATGCTTTGTGGTGAACATGTAGCACCAACCACAAAAAAAATAATTGTCATGACAAAACAAATGATTTTGATAATGAAAATGGGCTTATATGAAACAAAACTAAAGAGTCTATTCATAAAATGTAAAGAGTAGAAAGTAGAGAAAAAAAAATGATAGGTGTAGAAGTAAAAAGTTTTCTAAAAAATTATTTATCCAGTAATGTTTAGATAAAGGAAATTTCTACTTCAGTAAGGTAACAAAGTATTTGTACATTGTTACCTGACAGATCTGGTCAAAACTAATGTTTTCCTAAGCAGTTTATCTAATACAGCAGTTCCTCTTTCAGGATATACAGTTATAATGTTCAGTATGTATATAACAGAGATTTGGAAATGAATCGATCTGCTCTTTCTGCAGATGGAGTGGATGACTCTTAAGAGTGAGCCATCTCTCAATGGGCATTTGGAGTGGCCTTGATCTAAGAACAGGCTGGACCCAGAGATGTCTCCATATCTGCAAACGTGTATGATGTAATATGACATGTGATGATGTGGCAGGGTGTAATACTGGAGTTATAAAACATGTGTCTTTAACTTTGGGTCCGACTTCCTTTTGTGGTTTTGTTTCATTGTCATCTTACAGGTTTCATTTCTGCCAGAGCTTTATTTTTTTTTTTTTTGTTTCTAAATGGTCTGACATTTTACTCATGTGTCATCAAATACAACAAGGAATTCAATTTGGATTCTTTAGAGTTGTTCTTGTCAGGTCCTGCTGCAGCATAAAGTATCACCAAACCATCACAGTTCCACCTCCATTTTCATAGTAGGTATTAAAATCTCTCAGATGTGGTTTATACCAAAATTTCGAGAAAAAAAAAGAGAGCCCTGCCCCAAAATGCATGAATCATAATGCTGCTTTTGGAAATCTGCTGAGTCTGGTGCGCAACATAGGTGAGGAAATTGTTTTGTGAATATTTTCTGAAAAAGCACTCTGCATCCTGTTTCTCAATATCGAATCATTTCCTGTGTCCCTTCCACTCGTTTCAGTTTACAGACTGAATTTTACAGAGAACTGAGAGGAGGTTGCTGTGGGCCGTGGTTGTCGCTGCCTCAAATCAGTGACAAGAACTTCACCGCAGAATGTGTGAGGGAGCACAATGAAGCCCGCTCAGCTGTCAGCCCATCTTCAAGCGACATGCTTTACATGGTAAGTACTGCACACCTCAGCCTGTGTTTCACTGCCAAAAAAACAAGACCAAGCCGTGTTTACTGCTTAAGCACCAACATTAATGACATACTATTAGAGTTTACTTTCTTTCAGTTATGCAGTTAAAAAAGGGGAAGCTTGCATAAACTACATATAGTAGAGCACTGATATAGCTTTCCAAAAAATACACAAATGCTATGTTAAACTTACAGTAGGTCAACCGGTTCAAATTGGCTAAGTTAATTAAGTGCAAAGAGTATCACGTTGATACTTTTATAATAACTATTGAAGACAACTAAGGATTACTAAATCCAGCATTATAGACTTAGATTTGTATAACTTGCTGTAAGTCAAACTTAACAGATACTAATAAGTAGTGTCTCCCCGATACCTGGCTGTGCATTATTGCCGAAACCGATACAATACAGATAACATCTGTTTGAAATTGAAATTGTGTGTGTGTGTGTGTGTGGGGGGGGGTAATGTGTGGCCATGTCTTTAATACCTGGTGGGGACAATTTCCTAGGAATACGCTACATTTTGGGGACTCATAGGTACTTGTGGGGACCAACAACTGGTCCCCATAGGAAAGTTTCTCTTCTTGGGGTGGGGGTTAGGTTTAAGACTAAGGTGTGAATTGAGTTTAGGTTAGGTTTAGGGATAGGTATGTGTCGGTAATGGTTAGGGTTAGGGCAAGGGTCACGGTTAGGCCATATAAATTAGTGGGAAATGAATTCAAGTCAATGGAAGGTCCCCACAAGGATATTGTGACTCCACTGTATATATGTGTATATATGAAGAACTGTATACTACTTGGATGTAAAATAATTGCCATCATGGCTTTGTCAAGCTGCTGCCTACCTTTGTGAAGCAGGAAAAAGACTAATACAAAGTGAATCCAGTAGAACTTTTTATTGCCTACCTGGAATGGGTGAAATTAGTTGAATAAACTTTGGGCTCTCAAAATGGTATCGATGCACTATTTGTTGGTACTCCCCGACACCGATACTACCATTTTAGTGCTGGATCGGGGCCTGCTGGATACTTGTATCTGCATTGATGCAACACTACTAATAAGGCATAATCACTGTAGTTTGGTTCATTCTTTGGTTCATTCTGGAATTCTAGTGGGGTCACAGTGGCGGATGCAGGACTTGTTCCTGCTACCTAAGGATTGGCAGTTCAAGCCCCAGCTCTGGCTTTCAATGTCGTGTCGCCAAGACGCTTCACCCACATTACCTACTGATGGTGGTCAGAGGGCCTGGCAGCCTCACTTCTGTCAGTGAGCGTCAGGGCAGCTGTGGTTACAATGTGGATTGCCACAAGGTTGATGATGTGGGGGTGGTGAAGAACTGAAGAACTAAAGCACTTTGGTCAAGTCTCCTAACTTAAAAAAAGCACTGTATAGTTAGTATTTACCAGTTGCATTAATATTATTGACTTTCATTGATGGTGTTTCTTATATTGCAAATTAATGGTTATATTTTCTATGATTTTTAAATTTCCTTTATAAAAGTTTCAAATCTAAACTCTTAACTATATTAGATAATAAGATAATAAATGGCCTGTACTTAGACTTGACCAAAGCACCATTGTAGCCACAGCTGTCCTGGGACCACCATCAGTAGGCAAATTTAGGGCAGTATCGGCACCCCGTCCGATACTGGTATCGGTGCAACACTACCTAAAACCAGTCTCAGGACTTGAACTATCAACCCTTTAGTTGCAGGAGAGACTCTGGCATATAACACACATGTTACCCTTGAAGTCCTGTCTCAGACAAGGTATTTAGTTGTGAACAATAAGAACCAAAAGTTGTATGAAATAACTAAATATAAAACACATTTTCAAATGACACATTTAGCAAGATGCAAAGCATCCTGCGAAATAACAGGAAATCCACTTCCATTAACTGCTACAGACAATATTATTTTGCCTAAAATATCTTGTTGTTTAAATACATTGAAAACTGCTTATGTTTAGCAGAAATAAATGATTTTAAGTATTAAGCTGACTATAAAATAATTACATGAAACATGCCAAATCCCAATCTTATTTCTTACTTGGGAAGTAACTATAAATTATATTAATTAAAGCATATAAACCTATTTCATATTAAGTAATAGTGATACAAGGAAATTAATCTCTTTTTTTTATTCAATATGTATTTGTGTTATTTTAATTACAATTTCACCTGTTAATGTAAACCCTTTAAAGTCAAATGCATCATATTTGATACCTGAGTTGTTGAATCGTCTGCATCATCAGTGTGATTTTTTAGTTCTTGAAACCCTCACTGACATAATCAAATACATGTAGTGAATGGAAAACATATAAAAGATTATATAGAAATGAGTAATATATCAAAATTGATGCAACTAAAAGATGTAATTTAATGTATAAAAATTTATATTTTTATTTAATTTGTCAGAAAGTTCAATGACAACTGCAATTTTGGTAAATTAGAATTTTCTGTCAATTATTTCATGGTTCAGGCTTTAAAGGGTTAAACACATCAACCTAGTTTTGTTGGTAATCTGACTATAAAACAGTTAACTAAAGCCAGATGCAATACTATTTCACTAGTGCAGCCACCACAATTAAAACAATATAATACATAAAATACACTTTCTGAACTGAAAATCGTTTATTGCGTTGTATGGCCCTTGCTGCTCTAGTTTAGGGGATAGCTCTATCACTGTCACATAGAACCACAACCCTCACTAGATAACATGCCTCAAGCCAGAGGTAAAACCATCAATTACTGCCAGGATAGCACCAACTGCACCTAGTAAGCAGATAAGTTGTTAAAAAAAATTGCATAAGTCTTCTATTTACATAGCTCTGTGGAAAAAACAAACTAGAGAAAAAACATGTAAAATAGCCACACCCCTTAAGGATGGGAAGATAGTGAGACACAGATACACATAAGTCTAAACTCTTCTGTTGAAATGACAAAGTGAGGACATCAATGAAAACAAATGCAAAGGTAAGTAAAAATGACATTATTCTCAATTTATTTTTTCACTTTTTGAAAACACACATCAGACTAAAAAAAGTTGACTACTTTATTGTGAATAATAGTCGAGCAAATGTCGACATTCAGGAATTTTTCCAACCAACTTAAGTTAAAATGTGTTGTTTTTCTTAAATGGTTAGAAAGTTTCAAGTAAAGCTGCCTACCTTCCGTCTTACACAGTATAACATTTCAATTTTGAATTCACAGTGAACTTTGGGAAAAATATTTATGCCAGTTTAAAATATTTTGACTAAAGATAACACCAATTAATCATGAAACATTCCTGATTTTTTGTTTTATTTAAACTATTGGCTGAAACATATTTAGTTTTGGTTTGTAAACAAACTTCTCTTTACTTTCAATTATTATGCATCTGAACATTACCTTTTAAGTTTGTTTTTCATGTGTTCATCACATAAAGTAATTTGAGTTTTTTTGTTCCTTTAAATCTGTTTAAAATTTTACAGATAAACTTTCCTCAGCTTATTTTTCTTTTACTGAAATGTTAATGTTATTTAATCTGATATAAATAGATTATGTGCTGCACTTTTGAGAGTAGTTTCTCAAACGACCGAGCAGAGCTGTTCGAGTCCCAGGGGAATGTTTCTTAGCTAGTGTACAAAAAGAAGGAAACATTTGCAACACATTTACAAATGCCACATCCAAACAGGAGGTGCCTTCTCAAAAGTCTTAAGCTTTTGAGGAACCATATTGTAACCATATTACAGATGGTTAAGCTGATTCTTCTACACTGATAACAGTTAGCTTTTGTTTCGGTTGGTGGACTGTGCATCAAAGCTAGAAATCCCAAATATTCCAAGAAAATATGAATGATTTAGGGTGATGATATTGGTAATGATGACTGGATTATTAGATATTTTTTTCCACCTGCTTAGCTCCACCCAGTTTTCAGCTGCTCTCATCTATTCCACCTGTTCCAGTACCTATTTAAGCTGCCTGTTTATTGCCTGCCAGATTATTTGTCTCGAGTGTGAAAGTTCCAGCGTACCCTATTGTGTGTTCGATTACCTGATCCTACCTGTTACTGTTTTCCAACTGCTGTTTGGATTCTGTCTGATAATGACCTTGGCCCTGTCACCTGACCCCGGCTTGGATTCCCCTTCGGTATCTCTTCATTGCTCTGATCGACTGGCTTTTTTTAGTTTTTTAAATGGTCTGACATTTTCCTCATGTGCCATCAAATACAACAAGGAATTCAATGTGGATTATTTAGATTTACTCTTGTCAGGTCCTGCTGCAGCATAAAGTATCACCAAACCATGACAGTTCCACCTCCATTTTCATAGTAGGTATTAAAATCCCTCAGATGTGGTTTATACCAAAATTTCGAGAAAAAAAAGAGAGCCCTACCCCAAAATGCATGAATCATAATGCTGCTTTTGGAAATCTGCTGAGTGTGGTGTGCAACATACAGTAGGTGAGGAAATTGTCTTGTGAATATTTTCTTAAGAAGCACCTGCATCCTGTTTCTCTATATCAAATCATTTCCTGTGTCCCTTCCACTCGTTTCAGTTTACAGACTGAGTTTTACAGAGAACTGAGAGGATGTTGCTGTGGGCCGTGGTTGTCGCTGCCTCAAATCAGTAACAAGGACTTCATTGCAGAATGTGTGAGGGAGCACAATGAAGCCCGCTCAGCTGCATCATCAGTGTGATGTTTTTGTTCTTGAAACCCTCACTGACATAATCAGATACATGTAGTGAACGGAGCAAAAACCAGCAAAACCAGAACATATAAAAGATTATATAGAAATGAGTAATATATCAAAATTGATGCAACTAAAAGATGTAATTTTAAAAATAAAATAAAAAATGTATATTTTTATTTAATTTGTCAGAAAGTTCAATGACAACTCCAATTTTGGAAAATTAGAATTTTCTGTCAATTATTTCATGGTGCAGGCTTTAAAGGGTTAAACACATCAACCTAGTTTTGTTGGTAATCTAACTATAAAACAGTTAACTAAAGCCAGATGCAATACTATTTCACTAGTGCAGCCACCACAATTAAAACAATATAATACATAAAATACACTTTCTGAACTGAAAATGGTTTATTGCGTTGTATGGCCCGAATGTTCCTTGCTGCTCTAGTTTAGGGGATAGCTCTATCACTGTCACATAGAACCACAACCCTCACTAGATAACATGCCTCAAGCCAGAGGTAAAACCATCAATTACTGTCAGGATAGCACCAACTGCACCTTGTTAGCAGATAAGTTATTTAAAACAATTGCATAAGTCTTCTATTTACATAGCTCTGTGGAAAAAACAAACTAGAGAAAAAAAAACACGTAAAAATAGCCACACCCCTAAAGGATGGGAAGATAGTGAGACACAGATACACATAAGTCTAAACTCTTCTGTGGAAATGACAAAGTGAGGACAACAATGAAAACAAATGCAAAGGTAAATAAAAATGACATTATTCTCAATTTATTTTTTCACTTTTTGAAAACACAAATCAGACTAAAAAAAGTTGACTACTTTATTGTGAATAATAGTCGAGCAAATGTCGACATTCAGGAATTTTTCCAACCAACTTAAGTTAAAATGTGTTGTTTTTCTTAAATGGTTAGAAAGTTTCAAGTAAAGCTGGCTAAATTTCGTCTTACACAGTATAACATTTCAATTTTGAATTCACAGTGAACTTTGGAAAAAATATTTATCCCAGTTTAAAATATTTTGACTAAAGATAACACCAGTTAATCATGAAACATTCCTGATTTTTTGTTTTATTTAAACTATTGGCTGAAACATATTTAGTTTTGGTTTGTAAACAAACTTCTCTTTACTTTCAATTATTATGCACTGAACATTTCCTTTTAAATTTTGTTTTTCATGTGTTCATCACATAAAGTAATTTGAGTTTTCTGTTCCTTTAAGATGGTTAAGCTGATTCTTCTACGCTGATAACAGTTAGCTTCTGTTTCGGTTGGTGGACTGTGCATCAATGCTAGAAATCCAAAATAATAAAAAAAAATATGAATGATTTTGGGTGACGATATTGGTACTGATGACTGGATTATTAGATATTTTTTTCCACCTGCTTAGCTCCACCCAGTTTTCAGCTGCTCTCATCTATTCCACCTGTTCCAGTTCCTATTTAAGCTGCCTGTTTATTGCCTGCCAGATTATTTGTGTCGAGTGTGAAAGTTCCAGCGTACCCTATTGTGTGTTCGATTACCTGATCCTACCTGTTACTGTTTTCCAACTGCTGTTTGGATTCTGTCTGATAATGACCTTGGCCCTCTCACCTGACCCCGGCTTGAATTCCCCTTCGGTATCTCTTCATTGCTCTGATCGACTGGCCTGAACATCCGTGTCTGCTCCTTCACTTGCTCTGGATTCTCCGTTAGGATTCTTCTGCCCTTCTGCGTCTGCTGGCTGAAATGGAAAAGTCAGGGTGTGGATGAAATTACCGCTGAACTTATAATGGATTTCCACTAAACCTGCTTTGTGATATGGGGCCCATGAAGTCACGAAACGACCAAAAAACAGCTACATAAATTAATCCTAAACTCACTTCCCTCTGCTAAACGTAGGGATCATACTGGAAAAGTAAGAGTGGCAAAATGTCAGCCATGGAAGAGTTTTAAAGCCAAAACCACTGTTAGCCAAAATAAACAAAAGGACACAACTAGTACTAGTACTAGAAAAACGCTCTACTAAATAGCCTGAAATACCTTATAAAAAGGTGGGCATCCAGATATATTTACATAACAGCACCAAAGCATAAAATCAGAATAAAAAGTTCTAACAAGAATAATATAAAAAGGATGAAAATGTTCTCTTTCTATGTAAAAAATACATCAAAATATATATTTGAAAATACATAAAAACATTAGCAGATAAAAAAATATACTTAAATATTAGTGATAGTTTTGCACAAGGACATTTGTGAATGGATTCCAAAATGAAAATAATCACCAGTATTACAGATATTTACTGATAAATTTGCCTTTCACTTCATGAGAATAGGCTGTGATGTTATTAACTTTCCTTTGCTCAACAACCACACAATGTGATTTTTGCCAAATGCAGTTCGACTAGAGGACTAATGCTGAATAGTCCTTACTCAGGAGACAATTAAAGCTTTCAGGTTATTTTCAAGCATACTCCTCCTCCTGAGGCGTATACTTGAATGCATAAAGCCCTGAACACACCGAATCAGATTTGCACTCGATCCCACAGAAAATAGTGTCCTACATGCTTGTGGCATCTACAGATGTGGGCATGAAAATGTTCCCATTTCTACCAACTGTCCGCCTGCTCTCTGCTAAAGGACAGTCAGTTAGGTGTCCTCCTCTTGTCTGTTATGCTAGGTTCCCACCTAACGTGATGAAGCAGCAGAAGCAGCCGTTTACATGAAAAGTCAATGGTTAACGTGCACCTGAGCAGCTGAAGCATGTGACGCGCTTCACAAGCAGCGGATGTTGGAGTTGGAAAAATTTAACTTTTGCTGCTTGATGCACCACATCAACCAATCAGAGAAGCTGATCTGGAAGCGAGAAGGGAGAGAGACACAGCGCCGTTGATGCGGATCACTTTGTTAAATGGCAGAATGAAACAGTTTATTAACGGATGTTAAATGTGGAAGTTATGTCCCCCTGAAGGCAGTTGCGCCTCGGGACTTCCCTGCCGGTTCTTTTCCTGGGAACAAGTTGTTTACTACTCTTAACTCAAACTGGGTAAAACCATATAAAATAGGACTATAAAAACAGGAGTAAAAAAGTAACAGAGTTTATTCCAGAACAGGTTGTTACAGGACAGACAAAATGCTTGGAGCTTGCACAGCTGTGGGCACAAAATCGTCAGCGAGCGTCCGGCAAAGATTGAGCCCCAAACAAGGTCATCTCCTCCTTATTATACCTCATGAGTCCATGTTTTGCATCAGGTGGAAGCTCAGCTGTCCGTATCAGAAACTGACACGCCATCAATGCCCTGAGCTGTATGCATCTTGCCTCCATGCCCTAGAATTACAGATAGCTCCCCTTTATCAGACAAGCTCCAAGATGTGCCCATATCCTGTGTATTTCTAAAGACACAAAGGCTGTCCTAATTAGATCACCTCCATACACACAGTGACATCCACCGCTTAAAAATATATTAAAGCTACTTTTTACCAACTTATTACAACAAATATAACAAAACCACTCTCTGCCAATTAACAAAGGAGCAGTAAAAGCATCAGACGGATCAGTACACACTTCAATGGTTGTGCTTCAGGAGTATCAAAGATGTTCTTGAGGTGCGTCTCACCTTAATGTGTACGAGCATTAAAAATGAAGCGGCAGGCGCTTTTTTCCTGCCGAAATCCCGTTAGTTGTTAACGTAGCATAGGTTGCCCTGCAGGGAGACATGCCTACGTTCCCAATGAGCCTTGTTTAACTTTTAAAAAGTGTTTAAATGCAGGATCTCACAACAAGCCCTTGCTCTGCCACACTATGTGGTTTTCAACACTTGTACAGGAATGTTTTGGAATTCAAGAACCCAGGCGCCTCTGCCGCTGTTTCTGGTTCATAAGGGGCTTGACCTGGGGAATGCGGCACCTATAGCCCATTTACTGCACATGCCTGTGAGCGGTGGCTCTGGATGTTTCTACTCCAGACTCAGCCCACTGCTTCCGCAGGTCCCTCAAGGTCTAGAATCCACAATCTTCCATACAACCTCTTCTCGTTGTGCAGCATTTTCTGCCACACTTTTTCCTTCCCACAGACTTCCTACTGAGGTGCATTGATACAGCACTCTGGTAACAGCCTATTCGTTCACAAATATCTCTCTGTGTCATACCCTCTGGGTTCCGCAGGTCCCCCAAGGTCTAGAATCGACCCTTCTCCACAATCTTCCATACAACCTCTTCTCGTTGTGCAGCATTTTCTGCCACACTTTTTCCTTCCCACAGACTTCCTACTGAGGTGCCTTGATACAGCACTCTGGTAACAGCCTATTCGTTCAGAAATATCATTCTGTGTCATACCCTCTGGCTTGAGGTTGTCAATGATGGCCTTCTGGACAGCAGTCAGGTCAGCAGTCTTACCCCTGATTGGGGTTTTGAGTGATGATCCAGGCTGGGAGTTTTAAAGGCCTCGGGAATCTTTTGCAGGTGTTTAGAGTTAATTTCTTGATTCAGATGATTAGGTGCATAGGTTGTTTAGAGACTTTTTTCATCATATGCTAATTTTGTTAGATAGGAATTTTCGGTTTTCATGAGCTGTATGCCAAAATCATCTTTATTAGGACAATAAAGGACCTGAATCTAAAATATATGAATGTTCAAGTTTTATTATTACATTATGAAAAATAATGAACTTTATCGTTTGAGGCGAGAAGATTATACTTTAAAGCGTCACTACATCGTACATTTACCGATTTAATGTGTAATTTAAAAAAAAAATTCCGAAGTTGAGAGGACTGCGGCAACCAGTGGACCTCAGAGGGTAACGGCAGCCAGGGCTAACTGCAGTCCATCTGCAGCAGCCCTCTCTTGGCATAGCCGTGTGTGAAGTACCGCTGGCTCTGATGGCGATTTTTTTGTTTTATCTGGCAAAATGTTCTTTTGATTGTGTTTATACCCACTAAATAAAAAAAGTAATAATTTAGTTAGTTAAGTATTAATTCTGCTGTGTGCTCCCGTTCTCACCATACTTTCCTGTGTTCTTCTCAAGAACATACTTGGCAAGGACACAAGTCCGTACTCGCGTTATAGTGAATTGAGAAAAGGCCGTTCAGTCTATGTAGTAAGCATTAGCATTTACTTAAACCTTTAAAACCATCAGCAGTTGAATCAGAAAGCTTATTTAAAATAAAAACACCAACACGACTATCTACTCTACCTAGTTCACCCAAGCAGAGCACTTATAAAGCATCAGATAGAAAGGAGGGGGAGGGATGATATTACTGTTTTGGTTCCGTGGATTGAAGGCCTTCAGCTCCGTCCGGTTCTCTGCATATCCGTCTTGTCGTGGAAAAATCCCTCCAACGACTTAAAATTGGAGCCAAGTTTTGTAAAAATTCAAAGTTCTTAAAAGGCAGAAAAGTCTTCAAACAATGATCCAAAAAATCCGGCAGAAGCAGCTGAATTCCAGGTCCAATGTGATTTATTGCAAAATACAAAGATTCACACACGAGTTGACTGCCGGCAAGCAACTGAACAAATGATGAAAATGGCCCTCTTTTATACACTTCTTGGGGCTTGTGGACTCCTCCCACAAGCCCCCTCCTTTTTTCATCATTCTAGGTACTTTTTCTTCGGGTAAAACCAATTATTTTTATCTTACCGGTGGAAAACCCCTTTCAAAGCATATTTTTTATATATTTAATCAACAGTCTTTGTTACAGGTTATGGTGACATTTCTTTGCAAATCATGATGACATATATTGCCATTAAATCATAAACACATCATATTCTTAATTATTAATCTTTCAAAACAAAGCTTTCATCCAATGTAACTTATGATTATAACATTTCTTTGAGAACGGTCTTACAGGTCATGATGACATCTGCTGCACTTAAATCAGAAACATATGACAATTTCAATCAATAATATGTCAAAACTAAGCCTTTCTTCCAATGTGATCTAAGATCATAACATTACTTCAACCCAGGTCAGCATAACCCTGGTGTCCATGTCCCAGTAAAACATCACCCTTTCTGTGACCAATACTGCACAGTGTGTTGTGAAGATGACAACTCAATTCATCACAATTGGTTTAGCTGAGCTTAGCTGAGCTGTGCAACCTTGAAATGACAAATAACTCATTTTTAATGAGTGTGCCTCTTTCACTAGAAAGGCCCATCCATGTAGCTCTGCAGCATTTCCCAATCTTGGATTCAACCCAATACCTGCTTTTGACTGGATCCCAAACTTCAAAAGGCCAGGTGCAGAATCATACACACACTGCTTCTCTATTTCTCCCTTCGGCCTCCATAAATGTATTTATGAAAACAACTCTTTAAACATTTATAAACATTTAATTCTGTTTTATTCTAATCATTGGTGCAGATTAATACACTACAGTCTTCAGTCCAGTCCATTCATCCAACAGCAGCTCAAAGAGATTTGGATCAATCCGATGCAACAATAAGAGGCAATTTGCAAGGGGTTTAATTTTATAACTCACAGTAGCACTGGACGTCTCCCATTTTAGCTAAGGTGGTTAGCACATAGCCGCAGCTTGTAGCAGCACCTGTGCAGAACCTCTGCAGCACTGCTCCATCTCTCCGTCTTAGGCAGTCATGGTCTGTCGGCTTCTAACGGCTCCTTCAGCGAACAGCGATTGGGGGCCCCGTTGATCCGTGGTTAGCAGAGCTGGATTAGCTCTTCTCTGTCTCTGCTGCAGCAGGATTCTGGATACACTGCGTTCAACTCGGTTTGAATCGCAGGGAGAATAAAAACACTGCTTTCAGCTCCTCCTAAACAGCAGGAAAAAAGACAGTCTAACTTGGTCCAGCAAAGGCGCAAACTTCTCCAGAGGGATTTGGTTGCTACTTAGCGTAACCCTCAGCTGGAAATGCTTTGTTTAGCCTTCAGCGACACGAAGCTAACGGCAAAATGGGAAGCTAATATCGGAAGCTAGTCATTTTAAGACCTTCGCCGGAGGGGTATGTCTTCAGAGGGGCGTAGTTCCGGTTACATCAGCGACAATGGATCACAACACATTGATGAAGCCAAATGTGAGAGATCAAAGTGAGCATCAACAAAAATGTTGTCAAACAGGCAATGAAAAGAATGGATGTAGAAGTGCAGGTGGAAGAGGAGAGTTTTTCAGAGTTAAGAGCACGCTAAGAAGGTTTTGAGTTAGGGGATGCAATTGTGGGCTCAGTTCGGTGGCACGAAAAATATGCTCACTCCTCATACTTGTACTCTGATCAGACACAAACATTGATCTCCAATCCCAATCTGCTGCCTTTAAGCATATTGTCCCTCCTGTTGAATGATCAATTGAATGATCAATTGCTGAAAAACATTTATCAATTTCAACATGATAATTTCAAAACCCGTTCCATTCATAACAAAAGTTTCAGACACAAAAACATAAAGAGATAAAAATCTTTTTTTTCTTTTCCATTTTCCATTTCACATAATTAAAACAATCAATGAAATTATAAGAAAATTAAACAATGAGAATGTTTAAGAAACCTAAAAAGAGTTATGTAAAGAGCAAACCAAGCAATGCTGATGAAGGCACTGAAGCAACATATGCAGAGGTATTCAAATTACTAGTTGTAGGGTAAATCCAAGAGTTTCAATTAAATCCGTGTTAGGTTGGAGTTTTGTGGCTGACGCGTGTTCAAGGTTCCAAAAAAAAACAATAGCCTACACTGACGTCACGTTTTGCCTTTTTTATTTTAAAACAAAGGCGATAACAAAAAAAATTAACGTATACAAAAATATACCTCTTAAACTTTCACAAAACTAAATCTGAGGTTCCACAGAGTAACAATATGAGCATGGCCCAAGCAAAAACACGGTCAGAAAACCGTGAGCCACCAACCTTCCTCCTCCCATGTCTGTTTACAACAGTTACCTTACTGGGCACCTGGCGCAGAAAAATTATGTCATCAAAAGGCACACTAAACAGCGTCCTGTAAACATTTTAAATTAACATTTTTTAACTTGTATATATTTTTAAATCAAATTATTATTGTCACTCATAATAAAAATATGCAAAATATGCAAATCACTGTTGCATAACCAGGATGCCATAAATTAAGTACGCTAAAATGTCCATTGTTCTTCGTCCAAACTTTAAAGTCCTTGATCACTCCATCTGCAATGAAGAAAGAAAGACAGAGAGAAAATAGGTAAAGAAATAAAGAGAGAGCAGAGCCAGAGGTTGCTAGCACATGGCTCATCGTTGGGGCTTAGTCTTTACCACTAGCCCGGTCGGACTCCACAAGCAGGCAGATCTTCGTAATGGGTCTGTCCAAAACATTGGTCTTTGTCTTTATCTTGACTCTTCGGACCAGACCATTCTTATCTGGAACAGCTTCAATGATCTTGCCCATAATCCAGGAGTTTCTCGGCGCACAGTCGTCCACGAGAAGAACGATGTCTCCTACTGCAAAGTTCCTGGATGCTGTGACCCAGTGCTGGCGCTCTTGTAATTGAGGCAGGTACTCCTTGGTCCATCTCTTCCAAAATAAGTTGGACAGGTATTGTACCTGTTTCCACCTGCGCCTTGAGTAGAGGTCGTTTCGGTCAAACAATCCTGGAGGCAACGAGGGTGTCGTCTTGAGCAGCATTAAATGATTAGGCGTCAGAGCCTCTAAATCATTCAGATCGTTGGATGCCCTAGTGATTGGACCCCTGTTGATTAACGACTCTGCCTCGCACAGGACCATATGAAGGCCTTCCTCATCAAGGATCTGTTCTCTCACAGTTGAATTCAGCACCTTTCGTACTGATCGTATCAACCTCTCCCATGCTCCACCGTGATGCGATGTGGTGGGGGGGTTAAACATCCACTTGATACCATGCTGGAGGAACAGGTGCACAAATGGTGATGAGTTCCAATCAGCAATGGCATCCTTCAGCTCGCGATTGGCCGCAATGAAATTTGTCCCATTATCCGAGCGAATCTGTTTCACATGTCCTCTTCGTGATATGAAGCGCTGAGTCGCATTAATGCACGAATCTGCGTCCAATAATGAGGCTACCTCGATGTGAACTGCGCGAATGGCCAAACAAGTGAATATGACTCCGTACTTCTTCAAAATGGTTCTTCCAGGCTTGACCTCCAGTGGTCCGAAATAATCCACACCAACTCGAGTGAAAGGCGGATCATCTGGGATTACACGATCTTGTGGAAGATCAGCTATAAGTTGGGTTCCAACTTTCCCTTGCAGTCGGCGACACGCCATGCACTTCCCAATAACTTTCCTAATGGCCACGTGGCACTTGGAACCCAAAATCTTTGGTGCAGTTCAGAGCATGTGTATGCGCCCTCCGTGCCCTGTCTTTAAGTGAATCTGTTGGAGGATCAAGTCTGTTACGTGAAAGTCTCTGGACAGAATGACTGGCTGCTTGCTACTTTCTGGCATAGCTGCCCGACTCAGCCTTCCGCCGACTCGCAACAGGTCATCTTGAAGTACTGGGTTTAGCTTGTACAAGTGACTTCTGCGCTTCACACTCTGTGCCTTGTGCAAAGCCGCAATCTCCTCTGAGTATTTCTCTTTCTGACAGAATTTGATTATGTCGAGTTCTGCTTGCTCCAGGTCTTCTACTGAAAGCTGAGTATTTCTAATGCTTGCCTTGAAGCTGTCAATCTGGGTTTGGATCAGCTGTTCACTATTAACTGCACTTTCTCCGGTCTTGGCTGCACACAGCTCTTTGCGCTTTTGACAGTATGGCCTTCAACTTCAGGAACAACGCCATTGTTCTTTTCAATTTGATCCAGGCTGAGAAGTGGTTGATTAGTCCTTTGAATGGAGTGACATTCTCTTCCACTTCCACTCGATTTACTGTGACCTTTTTGATCTCTGCATCATCTAATGTAAGTTGTGTGTAGCTCAACAGAGTGTTGGGCCAATTCTCTTCAGGAACGTGTAGAAACGCAGGCCCAGACACCCATGTGGTGTTCTTTAGGAATTGAGCCACTATTTGCCCTCTAATCAGCTCCATCCGGGGAATAGTAGGAGGCCTGAGAGGTGCTACTCTGGACTTGCCCATCATGAACGTGCAGTGTGCCTTGTTCTCTGCATTGCGCAGGAGAAGGTGGCTGACCGATCCATACGCATCCTCGCTCGCGTCCGCGAAGTGATGTAGTTGCGCAAATATGCAACTTCCAAATTCTTCAGGCTTGAGACACCTGGCCACTGAAAAGGTCTCCAAAGCAGGAAGACTAGTTAGCCAGTCTGTCCACTGCTTCTTCACATGCTCCGGTAAGTCTTCATCCCACCCAATTTTCAATCTGCATAGTTCTTGCAGGATAGCTTTAGCTGGCAAGACTACAGGCGACAAAATGCCTAATGGATCATAGACTGAACCGATGACTGAGAGAAGTCCTCTCCTGGTGAATGGGCGATCTCTTATGGTGATCTTGAACTTGAATGTGTCTGACTCAACACACCAGTTGACACCAAGAGCCCTTTCCAGAGGTAGTTCGTCATGATCCAGATCCAAGGTTTTCATTTCTGTTGCCAATTCAGATTTGGGAATGGAGTCGAGCACTTTCCGTCGGTTGCTCACCCATTTGGTGAGGCGAAAGCCTCCTTTAGCGCAGATCTGTATCAGGTCTTGACACATGGAAACAGCTAACTCTTCTGTAGCGACGGACTTAAGGCAGTCGTCTACGTAAAAGTTCTGTAGGACGGTCTGAACCACTTCAGGTCTGAACTGCCCACTCTAATCTTCAGCACACCTCCTCAAAGCGAAGCTGGCACAACTGGCTGAGGATGTGGCCCCAAATATATGCACGGTCATCTTGTGCTCCATCAGCGCCTGGTTGCAGTCACCGCCTTCCCACCAGAGGAACCTGAGCAGATCAGAGTCTTCTTCAGACACCTTAACTTGATGGAACATTGCTTCCACATCGACCATGATCGCGACAGGCTCTTGTCTGAACCGTATCACGACACCAATCAGACTGCTGTTCAAGTCTGGACCCTGAAGGAGTTGGTCATTCAGGGATATGCCTTGATAGGATGAAGCACAATCAAACACAACCCTTAGCTTCTGTTTGACAGGGTGGTATACAGCATGGTGTGGTATATACCATACCTTCCCTTCTTTGTGCATCTTTTCATCCTCTGAGAGTTGCACCGCGTAGCCCTTCTTTAGCAGTTCTTCCATAAAGTCTGTATACTCCTGTCTGTAGCTGTCGTTCCTGAGAAACTTCCATTTTAAGTTTTGTGCGCGCTGCTCAGCAATTGGTCGATTGTTTGGCAAATGAACCGATCTGTTCTTGAGGGGTAGACATAAGGAGTAGTGACCATCAATCAGTGCAGCAGATTCCGTGACCATATCCATGAACTGGTAGTCTTCCCTGGACATCTCCACTTCTTCATGTTTTCCACTTTCTGGAAAATCCATCTTGAACTGTTGTAACCACAGGTTCTCCAAACTGCTGACTGATATGCGGTTTGTAGTTTTCCTCTTTGGCCCTCCTTTGTCTTCGTGGCTGTTTGTTTAGCTCTAGGTACATTTGCTCCTATGAGCAATCCAATGTCGGATTCGATATGAGGTAAGTGTATTTCTTTAAGGTAGGTCCACCTTTCAAGATCCTTTTGTTTTGGTATGTTTTCTTTGCCCATGGGTATGGATTTCTGTGTGAAGACGTCTGGTAGATCAATGAACTCCTCACCAGACAAACTGCTGATTTCTAAGCCTGACACGACATAAGTATGAACTGGTTTCTCTTCGTTCATGGTTCTGAGGAGTATGTCGGTCTTTCTTCCAGTGAGCTTCAACTCCTTCATCAATGCCTCTGTACAGAAAGTGGCCGAGCTTCCTGGGTCCAAGAAAGTGTATGTCTGTACCACCGCGTTTCCCTTCTTGGCCTTAACCTGAACAGGAACGATCGCCAACGTACAGTCGTCTTCCCCGGCCCCAGTCGGCTCACCCCCATCGGACTCTGCAGCAATGAAGGCGCTGAGGATAGTTTGTGTCTCACAACTCTGTGTCTCCTTTTCTGTTTCAGCAATGGTGTCTTTTTTTCTTAATGTGCAGCAACGTTGGATGCGTTAATGAACACACCTGACAGTTGACCTTTGCCTTGCAGAATTTTCTCATGTGGCCTTGCTTTAAGCAACCAAAACAACATCCTTTTCCCTTCAGAAAGTCGATCTTCTCATTGTGCGGCTTGCTTTTAAGCTTGCAGCACATGTCCAAGTTGTGTTCGCCATCACAGAAGAGACATGTCTTTGTTGCACTCTTTTCTGAATTTATGTTTTCCTTTGGCTTTGTGTTTGCCTGCTGTTTTTCCAACTGTATAGCACTTGTAGTGAATGACTTCTTAATTATGCTTTTCTTCTGCTCTTTGCTATTGTTTTGCTTGGGTGGAGGTGCTTTAACGGATGTATTATCTTTTATGTGTTGGGATCTGGAGCTGTACCACCTTCCTCCAGCAGAGTGCGCCGTGGGTCTCCTGGAGCTGGAGTCTTCCAGCACACCTGAGACGTATCTACTCATCAGGAGACCAGCCCTTTATAACCAGCTGCCAGACCTTGCTTCAACGCCGCAGTGTTGACCTTAGTTTGGTTAGCAACCTGAGCCTTGAAACTGAAAGAATCTTAGCTGTCTCTGGAGAGAGATCAGATTCTAACTCTCTTCTGTTTTTGCCTCATAGGAAACCTGTCTCTAGCCTGAAGCTCTGGATGAGCTTAACCTGCCAATCTGCCCTGGAGAGCCAAACCTGAAGATTCCTATGTGGATTCCCCTGCTGCTCTTAGTTAAGAGCTGGAAACTCTGATCAAGGTCTGCCATTAAAGTCAGAAGCTAGCCGCTGCAGCTGCCCTTGAACTCTGCTGAACAAACAGTCTCTGGACCAGCCCCTGACCCAGTACATTGTCTGATTATTGTGAAACATTCAATAAACCTTGTTTAACTTTTACCCAGCCTCCGTTGTGTTCTGCATATGGGCTAAGAACCTAAACCCATCATGACAGAACACTGCGGCCAAACACAAAGCCCAGCAGATCAACTCCATAGGAGGCTTGAGGAACAGGACGCTCAGATCCTTGGACATGCACATACCCTCCGTGAGTTGCATACTAAGCTTGAACATCAGAATCAAATTCTACAAACATTTGCCAGCTACATGGGTAATGCTAACGCCACGCCAGCGGTAGTTCCAGTTCCGGATCCACTTCCGCCTCCAAGGTCACCGGCAGTGACGTCACTTCCTGAGTTCCGTCCCAGTCCGCCTGAAAGATTTTCAGGTAATCAAAAAGATTGTAAGGGATTTTTATTCCAATGTCGATTACTTTTTGAACATTCTCCTGACAGTTTTCCGAATGATAGAATGAAAATATCATTTATTCTTTCTCAACTCACTGGACGAGCCCTTGAATGGGCAGAGGCAAGGTTCTCCTCTGAATCCAGTTTCACTTGTACTTTTTCCGAGTTCATTTCAGAGTTTTCCCAAGTATTTAATCACGACACAGATAAGACCATTGACTCTCGAGCCCTGCTGAATTTAAGACAGGGAAATTCCACAGTGGCTGAGTTCTCCATCGACTTCCGGGTCAAAGCCGCAGCCTCTGGTTGGAACGAATGTGCACTCAAAAGTGCATATTTTAAGGCCCTAAATGATAACATCAAGGATGAACTAGCCACAATCGACGAACCGACTAGTTTGGAGGAATTAATCCGTTTAACCATCAGATTGGATAACAGGCTCCGAACTAGAAACAACACTAGACAAAGAAGTCTGAATTTTTCCGTGTCAGCCCCTGCATTAAATAATGCTTCTGTTTTTTCTGGATCCACAGAACCTGTTTCCAAGCCAAAGTCTAAAAAACAGACTCTTTCTATGCCTGTCCAAGTCTCTCAATCAGATGGAGCGGAGGCCGAACGCATGCAGATTGGACACACAAGGCTAAGCCCTGAGGAAAGACAACGACGATTTAGGGGCAATCTGTGTCTATACTGTGGTGAGACTGGCCATTTGATAGCTTCATGTCCGGCTAAGTCAAAAGCCAGGGCCCGTCAGAGGAATTGAGGAGTCTGACGGGCCATTTGAAAACTGAAAAAGCTCCTCATCTGATGTTACCTGCTACACTTTTTTTTTCTAACCAGAACCTCACCTTGTCTGCTTTCATTGACTCCGGATGTGAGAGTAATCTCATTGATTCTAACCTGGTCCAGCAATTACAGATAGAAACCGTTCCGTTATCCAAGCCTCTCAGAGTATCCGCTATTGATGGAAAGAAACTCCATTAAGTCACTCATCAAACCCAACCTTTAGAACTGTTGATCTCTGGAAATCATCGTGAGACATTAACCTTTTTTGTTTTCCCTTCTGCATGCTCCCCCTTGGTGCTTGGATTTGAGTGGCTGGAATGACATAACCCCAATATCAACTGGGCTGAACGCCACATTGAGTCTTGGTCCACGTCCTGTCACGAGACATGTCTTCGCTCTGCAGCCCCTGCTGTTCAGTTCCCTAGAGGTAGGGGGGAGATGGACTCTCCTGACCTTACTTCTGTTCCTCCCGAGTATCACGATCTGGCACCAGTCTTCAGTAAGGTCAGTGCGACGTCTCTTCCACCTCACAGACCATATGACTGCGCCATAGAATTATTACCAGGAGCTCCCCTGCCCAGCAGTAGACTTTATAACATCTCTAAGCCTGAACGTGAGACCATGGAGAAATATATTAATGAGTCTCTGGCTGCTGGGATAATCCGTCCATCTTCTTCTCCTCTTGGTGCTGGTTTCTTTTTTGTGGATAAGAAGGATGGTTCCCTACGACCCTGTATAGATTACAGAGGCCTAAATCAGATAACCGTCAAAAATAAGTACCCACTACCATTACTGGCATCCGCATTTGAACCTGTTCAGGGTGCAACAGTTTTCACCAAGCTCGATTTGAGAAATGCTTATCACCTCCTTAGGATAAGAGAAGGAGACGAATGGAAGAAAAGCCTTTAAGACCCCCTTAGGCCAATTTGAGTATCTGGTCATGCCTTTTGGTCTCACAAACGCTCCTGCCTGTTTTCAGGCTCTAGTCAATGATGTCCTCAGAGATTTTTTGAATGTGTTCGTTTTTGTGTACATTGATGATATTTTGATCTACTCCAAGAACCTATCAGAGCATAAGAAACATGTCCGTCTGGTTCTTCAGAGACTTTTGGAAAACAAGCTCTTTGTGAAGGCAGAGAAGTGCGAATTTCACCAATCATCTGTTACTTTTTTGGGGTTTGTGCTCAAGGGCGGGCAGGTTAAGCCATCCGAAGACAAGATAAAGGCAGTTCTGGACTGGCCGACACCTGAAAACCGCAAACAGCTTCAGAGATTCCTTGGTTTTGCAAACTTTTACAGACGCTTCATAAGGAATTACAGTCAAACAGCTCTACCTCTCACCAGTGATGGGACTAACGGCGTTGAAATTAACGGCGTTACTAACGCCGTTACCTTCTTTTAGTAACGAGTAATCTAACTAATTACTTTTACTGTAACTATAACGCAGTTACCATTGCAGACACCCCGTTACTGCGCGTTACTCAGGTCGCACAATGAACCTTTTTTCATGATAGGACACGTGCGCAGCTGCGTGAAGCTGACACCCCACCCACGTCAAAAAACTCTGCAAATAGACTGAATGGTTAGTGTAACGTTAGTGCAGATTTGTGCAGAAAAAAATATTGTTTGTGCTACTTTTGTTTAAGAGATATTAAAGATTATTTTTTAGGTCATCCAGAGGTGCGCGCCTTGTCATGAGAGAGGGGAGGATGAGAAAGGCTGATGTATAGTGAGATTCCGTCTGTCAGTGGGTAGGTGGGTGTTTCTGCTGGCGGGTGTTAACGTACAGCACACACAGAGAGATGGAGAGTGAGGATGACTCCAGCAGCAAACAGCGTTTTCCTGATGTAAATACCGGTGTTACGTCGAGCTGCGTTTCCCCATCAGATAACGGTTTCCTCTGCATCTCCGCACAGCGCAGGCGGCACGAGTCACCGCGCAAGCGACAGGAAACGCGCATGCTCGCTAAAGGCGCGCAACAGTCGCCCTGTGCTCGCGCCAAAGGAGAACTATGGAGAGCGTGAACGATCAAATGATAGCCTATATGGAGAAAGGGAGAAATCTGGATGGATGGATGGATGGATGGATGGATGGATGGATGGATGGATGGATGCTCTGACTTTTCAACCTACTGTATTTTTTATTTTAAACATTATTTGATGGCCTTTGTGGCAGGGATGGAGATCCATATTTTATGTCACACACAGAGTATACATCTAGATAGATAGATGTTGCAGTATCTATAACAACCCAAACACACAGGATTTCAGAATTAGACATCCCCAGTTATTAATTTCATATACTCACCAGATCTGAATGCCCTGTTAAAAAACTTCACATGGCGTTCCCCCCTGATGTCATTTACATTGAGTTGCAATAAATGCAAAACTCTCTGCAGGTTCTTGTCTTTGTCGTCCTCTCTATTCAGCTGGCTTTTGAATCACACCGCAAGAAGGTGGGGGCTGGGTGGTGAGGGGTACGGGGGCGAGAAACGCAAAAGTAACGCAATAGTTACTTTTACTAGTAACTAGTTACTTTTATTGTGGAGTAACTCAGCTAGTAACTCAGTTACTTTTTGGGAGAAGTAACTAGTAACTATAACTAATTACTTTTTCAAAGTAACATGCCCAACACTGCCTCTCACAACTCTGACTTCGGTAAAGAAGACATTTCAATGGACACCTGAGGCCCAGAACGCTTTTGAGAAATTAAAGAACCTGTTTTCTAGAGCTCCCATTCTGATCCAGCCAGACCCCTCTAAGCAGTTTATCTAAGAGGTGGATGCCTCAGACTCCGGTGTTGGAGCAGTTTTGTCTCAACAATTTGACTCAGACCAAAAGATTCATCCTTGTGCCTTCTTTTCTCGTAGACTCTCACCAGCGGAGCAAAACTATGATGTTGGGGATCGAGAACTTCTAGCCATCAAACTCGCCTCGGAGGAGTGGAGACACTGGCTTGAGGGGGCTGAGCATCCAGTTTTGGTCTGGACAGACCACAAACCACAAGAACCCGGCTTATCTCCAATCCGCCAAACAAGCTTATCCACGTCATTCTAGATGGTCTTTGTTTTTCTCCCGATTCAATCTCATAATCTCTTACGGACCTGGTTCGAAGAACGTCGAGCCCGATTCTCTCTCTCGTCTTTACTCTGCTGATCAACCTGAGACGCCCGAGCCAGTTCTTCCTGCCTCCTGTACTGTTGGAGTGGTTTCCTGGGAGATGGTAAATGGTAAATGGCATGTACTTATATAGCGCCTTTATTCAAGTTAGGAGACTTGACCAAGGCGCTTTACACTACATTCATTCACCCATTCACACACACACTCACACACTGATAGTGGCAAGCCACATTGTAGCCACAGCTGCCCTGGGGCTCACTGACAGAAGCGAGGCTGCCGTACAGGTTGCCCAGATCATCAACCCCTCTGCTGTACGTCTGCACCTTCCTCCGAGTCTCCGCATCCATCCCACGTTCCATGTCTCCCAGATTAAACCAGTTGTTTCTAGCCCCCTGTGCCCTCCATCCGACTCCCCTCCACCCGCCCGGGACATCGATGGACATCCTGCCTTCACCGTCCGCCAGATCGTGGACTCCGTCGGCGAGGTCGCGGTTGGCAGTACCTCGTCGATTGGGAGGGCTACGGTCCGGAGGACCGCACATGGGTTCCTGGCTCTTATATCCTCGATCCGTCACTGATCGAGGAATATGAGAGCTCCCTCCCGTCGACATCTTCTGGACCGCCAAGAGGCGGTCGTTGAGAGGGGGGTACTGTTGGGATCTGGAGCTGTACCACCTTCCTCCAGCAGAGTGCGCCGGGGGTCTCCTGGAGCTGGAGTCTTCCAGCACACCTGAGACGTATCTACTCATCAGGAGACCAGCCCTTTATAACCAGCTGCCAGACCTTGCTTTGAAGCCGCAGTGTTGACCTTAGATTGGTTAGCAACCTGAGCCTTGAAACTGAAAGAATCTTAGCTGTCTCTGGAGAGAGATCAGATTCTAACTCTCTTCTGTTTTTGCCTCACAGGAAACCTGTCTCTAGCCTGAAGCTCTGGATGAGCTTAACCTGCCAATCTGCCCTGGAGAGCCAAACCTGAAGATTCCTATGTGGATTCCCCTGCTGCTCTTAGTTAAGAGCTGGAAACTCTGATCAAGGTCTGCCATCAAAGTCAGAAGCTAGACGCTGCAGCTGCCCTTGAACTCTGCTGAACAAACAGTCTCTGGACCAAACGGTTCCCTCTCTCTCAAAGAGAAGCCCGGATTCAATCAAGGTATAATTCTGAATTATCAAAGACTCATTCTCATCAGCCTGTCTTCTAATCAAACTATCTTCTCAGCAGACTTCTGTGAACCAGCCCGGACCAGCCCCTGACCCAGTACATTGTCTGATTATTGTGAAACATTCAATAAACCTTGTTTAACTTTTACCCAGCCTCCGTTGTGTTCTGCATATGGGCTAAGAACCTAAACCCATCATGACATTATGTCTCCAAAGATTGGGTGCAGTGCAATTTTGGCTTGTTTGTTAATAAACTCAACCAAATCTTTAAATTTGATTCTCTTGTCAGGCTACTCTTGCACACCAAATACAACACCTCTCCACCTTTCACGTAGCTTGTATGGAAACTTCATAACAATAGCCTTCAAATTTGCCACATTGTCAAGCTCCTCCATGTAACTGACTTCAGTCATGGTGTTAAGGCATGCTGTCAGAAAGAGTGAGAAGGCATTCAGCCCTTCAGCATCCTCTGGCTTGATAGGCGTCCAGTTTACCACTTTGTTCATGTAGGCAACAGCAATCTTGTAATCATTGCCGAAATGTTCTTTTAACAACCCGTTTGCTTTCTGGTAGCCTTCTTCTGGCTTCATATGAAGGAAGCTCTTTATTAGCTCTTTAGGCTGCCCACTAGTATATTGCTCTAAGAAATAGAGACGATCCTTGGGGCTTTCGGTGCTTGATTCTACACAATGTTCAAATGCCCGTACAAATGTGTTGTAATCTAGGGGGTCACCACTAAAAGTGGGAATATCTAATGGTGGCAGTGTCATCATTTTTTGTTGCTTCACCATCAACTCGGTTATTGTATTCTGACGAGTCATAACACTGCAGAGTGTTTCAACTGTATGGTTATCTGCTACAGTTGTAGCTTTAGGCTGCCATTTGCCAGTAAGCTGAGGCTGCTGTGCACCAATGGGTAGAATATGCTGTGCAGCAATAGGCTGAGGCTGCAGTTGCATGAAATAACCATGAGTACTGTTATTGTCAGTGACTAGATTTCGACTTAAAGGCAGTTGAATAAGTACTGACTCAATTGTCATTGAACGGCGTGATGAATGACGTGATGAATGGCTCATTTGAGATAAACATTCATTTTCATAATTTTTTAACACTTGTAATTTTGCGTCTGAAGCTGCAATGAGCGTTTGGAAATCTAATTGTTCCTTTTTTGCCTTTATTTCAGCTTCCTGGCGTTTTAATTCCTGTTTTTGCTGCAAAGCTATTGCCTCTGCCTGCAATGGAGCTTTCTCCATCTCTGCTTTAACTCTAAGCTTTGAGGAAGTGGTCAGTGGACAGTCTACTTCCAAATACTGTCTCTTGTGATTTACTCCTCTTACTCGAGGCAACAGATACAGCGGATGCACTGTCCGAAGGGTTAATTTCGGCGTCACAGCGTCTAGCTTGTTCAGCGCGAGCCGTTACTGCTTTAATCCACATTTCCACGTGATCAATGAAGCCCTGCATTCGCTTTGCATTGGGGATAAACCACGAGTTTTGATCCCTCTCAACCTCTTCCTCATCCATGAATTGTTGCAGACAGTCATTTATCTTACACAACTCTCCAAATGAATCTTGAAAACCCACACGTAATTTCTTTTTAACTGCATCCACATTATTGTCGAATTCCATTAGTGTTTCAAGCTGTTTAAGTTGGCTAGTTAAGTGTCCTAGCTTAGCTTTTCTTGACTGTCTTAAGCGATGTAGCTTATCTTCAACGGCTTTCTCAGTCATTTTAGATTCTCTTTTACCACTAGTTAATTGTTCAGTAACTTCTTCCATAATGGCAGCTTCCGTAATATCCAAACAAATTGCAGCTTACCAGAATGATCATCCACGCTTCCTGTGGTTAGTTACCTTACATCCATGTGTTTGTGGTAAAAGTCCGACCTTGATAATCGTTGTCCACGGTTTCCAAAGTTTCCTTAGTCCTTTTCAACGCGAAACAGAGCCAAGGTTTTCTGACAAAAATGTAGGGTAAATCCAAGAGTTTCAATTAAATCCGTGTTAGGTTGGAGTTTTGTGGCTGACGCGTGTTCCAGGTTCCAAAAAAAAACAATAGCCTCCACTGACATCACGTTTTGCCTTTTTTATTTTAACACAAAGGCGATAACAAAAAAAACGAACGTATACAAATATATACCTCTTAAACTTTCACAAAACTAAATCTGAGGTTCCACAGAGTAACAATATGAGCATGGCCCAAGCAAAAACACGGTCAGAAAACCGTGAGCCACCAACCTTCCTCCTCCCGTGTCTGTTTACAATGGTTACCTTACTGGGCACCTGGCGCAGAAAAATGATGTCATCAAAAGGCACACTAAACAGCGTCCTGTAAACATTTTAAATTAACATTTTTTAACTTGTATATATTTTTAAATCAAATTATTATTGTCACTCATTAATGTAAATGAAATATCAAATTCTCATAATACAAATAATTTCAAACTATACATAAAACAGGCATATGGCGCCTACACTAGTTGTTTTGTGATTCAAACAAGTCTTGAAAGTTTTCACCTTCAGGATATGTAAATAATCAGGGTTTTCTCTGCAGTCTCTCTCTAGATAGTTTAATTGATGAATAAATAAGCTCTAACTCCTGTTTAATCGTGATTTATTCTCCCTGTCAACCAATAAATCGTGGGAAGGTGATGTAGGAAAATAATATCTTACTATTTCACCTCAACAATACACAGACCAATTAAATACAGGGAAAAATCACTGTTATCAATACCGATACTTTTTCTATATTTAAGCTTGATGTTTAATGTTTAAAACTGTTGACCTTTTGGTGTTTTTCTGATTTTTACTTTTATTACTATAATATAAAAAGAATACAAAAAAAGGTCAACAGTTTTATTTAACATCAAGACGAACAAAGAACCAAAGCAATATAAAACAAAATCTTAAGACAATGAATTTAAATGAGCACATCACAATAAATATTTCTTGTTTGGCTGGCACTGCTGAGGCGAGTGACGGTGCAAGACAGTGATGAGAGGGGGAGGAGCATTGTTATGAATACTAGGATCGATCTGCGCACCTCTGGGCTGCATGTTATCAAAGAAACATTTTTGCAACTTGACATTGCATGTGTTGAATTTAAAAAAAGAGTTACACCAAAAATGTTTTGTTATTTTAAAATTAGCTCAATGGATTATCAGTAATTACATTTTAATGCAGAGGGAAAATCTTTTGTTTTCTTTTTAAAGTTCATATTTTTTGAAAACCTGCGCAGAGAGCTGGAGATAGGCACCAGCACCCCTTAGGACCCCACTTGGGATTAAGCTTGTAAGAAAATGGATGGATGGATGGATGGATGGATGGATGGATGGATGGATGGATGGATGGATGGATTTTCTGCAAACATTTAGTATATAAAATGCATTCTGTGCATAATCAAGTATACAGGTGCTGGTCATAAAATTAGAATATCATGAAAAAGTAGATTGATTTCAGTAATTCCATTTAAAAAGTGAAACTTGTATATTATATTCATACATTACATACAAACTCATATATTTCAGATGTTTATTTTGTTTAATTTTGATGATTACAAATGACAACAAATGAAAATCTCAAATTCATCATATCAGAAAATTAGAATATTACTGAAGACCAATAAAAACAAAGGATTTATAGAAATGTTGGCCAACTGAAAAGTATGAACATGAAAAGTATGAGCATGTACAGCACTCAGTATTTAGTTGGGCCTCCTTTGGCCTGTATTACTGCAGCAATGCGGCGTGGCATGGAGTCGATCAGTCTGTGGCACTGCTCAGGTGTTATGATAGCCCATGTTGCTCTAATAGTGGCTTTTAGCTCTTCTGAATTGTTGGGTCTGGTGTATTGCATCTTCTTCTTCACAATACCCCATAGATTTTCTATGGGGTTAAGGTCAGGAGAGTTTGCTGGCCAATTAAGAACAGGGATACCATGGTCCTTCAACCAGGTACTGGTAGCTTTGGCACTGTGTGCAGGTGCCAAGTCCTGTTGGAAAATGAAATCTGCATCTCCAAAAAGTTGGTCAGCTGCAGGAAGCATGAAGTGCTCTAAAACTTCCTGGTATGTGGCTGCGTTGACCCTGGACCTCAGAAAACACAATGGACCAACACCAGCAGATGACATGGCACCCCAAACCATCACTGACTGTGGAAACTTTACACTGGACTTCAAGCAACGTGGATGAAGTGCCTCTCTTCTTTTCCTCCAGACTCTGGGACCTTGATTTCCAAAGGAAATGCAAAATTTACTTTCATCAGAGAACATGACTTTGGACCACTCACCAGCAGTCCAGTCCTGTTTCTCTTTAGCCCAGGCAAGACGCTTCTGACGCTGTCTGTGGTTCAAGAGTGGCTTGACACAAGGAATGCGACAGCAGAAACCCATGTCTTTCATACGTCTGTGTGTGGTGGTTCTTGAAGCACTCACTCCAGCTGCAGTCCACTCTTTGTGAATCTCCCCCACATTTTTGAATGGGTTTTGTTTCACAATCCTCTCCAGGGTGCGGTTATCTCTCTTGCTTGTACACTTTTTTCGACCACATCTTTTCCTTCCCTTCGCCTCTCTATTAATGTGCTTGGACACTGAGCTCTGTGAACAGCCAGCCTCTTTAGCGATGACCTTTTGTGTCTTGCCCTCCTTGTGCAAGGTGTCGATGGTCGTCTTTTGGACAACTGTCAAGTCAGCAGTCTTCCCCATGATTGTGTAGCCTATAGAACTAGACTGAAAGACCATTTAAAGGCTTTTGCAGGTGGTTTGAGTTAATTAGCTGATTAGAGTGTGGCACCAGGGGCCATCAATTTTGAACCTTTTCACAATATTCTAATTTTCTGATATGATGAATTTGAGATTTTCATTTGTTGTCATTTGTAATCATCAAAATTAAACAAAATAAACATCTGAAATATATGAGTTTGTATGTAATGTATGAATATAATATACAAGTTTCACTTTTTAAATGGAATTACTGAAATCAATCTACTTTTTCATGATATTCTAATTTTATGACCAGCACCTGTATGTTACTCAAAAATATAACAATAAAGACTTTTTATAGGATAGACAAATTTAACATTGTTGTTTTTTTTTCTTTTTGTTACATTTTTAAAACTTTTAAAAGTCAAATCAAAACCTTTTCTTCTAAAGGATGTCTGTTCATGGAGAAAGTGCATACATTGGAAAATAAATGAAATGATAAATGATACTGGTTACCTTATGAATTTCTATTGCCTTGTACTTGTTTTGTTTCTTTGTCCTCCCATGGAAACAAGAATTAAAATAGAATTATATATAAAATTTTTCAAAGTTTATTAAAGAAGTAACAATCCATAACCTAAACGCATTTTTGTCTTTTTATTTTTACACAGGACCAGATCCAGTCAGCACTGATAATGGGAGGCCAAGTTTTAAGTTTTAAACATTTTCTTCAGAAGTTCAGTTTCTTCCTGTTCTTGATGTTTGCTGTATGGTTCATGTACTACAGTAGCAACTTCCCTGATCACATAACTTGTAAACCAACAGAGGTGAGTATTAATGATCTTTAAAACATTAACTTGAAATATAAAAGCTTCATAAAATGTTAAAAGCAAAGCTTTTCCCACCATCTTTAGAAGGTAAAGCTCCGTCCATATAACCATAATTCCTTAATAGAATACAGATGACTGCCTTAAGAAAAATTTATGTTACATTAGTTATAGGTTATTATTAAGTAAAATTTATTATCTCAGGGTATGACATCAATGCCAGCATGAGAAATATACATCAAAATTACACCCATCTATAATTTTAATTTTTCAGACAAAGCTAATATTTATATACCCATCCTCAAGTTGTCTCTTTTATCACAGACAGGGGCAGGGACAGATGGCAGCCAAATGCCTGAGCCACTTCAGATGACTCTATTCAATGTGGAGGATAGTTATTTCTCTCAACTGACTTATGCAAAATCAGTATTACCAACCTGTCTTGTGATGTTCGCCTCCATTCTCCCCATACTTGTGAACAACAGCTTGAGAAACTTGAACTCCTTACATCAGACATGAACTCCTCTATGACTTTGAGAGGGCAAGCCACCCCTTCAAGTTTACCACTATGGACTCAAACTTGGTGGAGCTAGTCTTCATTCCAGCTGCAAACCACCACAGGAGCATTTCTGTTGGAGTGCAACATTCACCAGGGAACATGTCCAACTTTATGCTGGCAATGCAAACCAGACTCCTGCACTGCTTGTTAAGGGACTGGGTGATGCCTCTGTGGTTGGAACACACCCTCCAGTTAACTTTCTTGTGAAGAGGGACCATAATGCTAGTTTGTTAGTCAAGGGGCACTGTTCCCAATGCCATGCAATGCCAAGCAGGCATCTCAGCTATAAACACTCCACAACATCCAGAAGCTGAGATACTCAGGGCAGATATAATTACCCCCCACAAGTTTTTTTTTTACCACCTCGCAAGTTTCTGCCTATAGGCCTGAAATCCTCAAAGGATTCTTTAAACTGTCCGACAAAATCCTCTGTCAGGGTCAAGAGCTCCCAATTCCAATTCAAAAACATCGACATGAAAATATCCTAAATAGCAACTATAGAAAATAATTGCAAATCAGAGGTTTAAAAAAAAACATGAATTTAAAATGGTAAGGATAAGGAGATATGGTGCAAAGTATATAAAAAAAAAACTGAGTTAAGCTACATAGCTGAAATTTAGTGAATTTCATGTCAGTGGTTCTTGGTATACTTTAAAACTAGGACTAACCAGAATTCTAAAAGTATTGTGTTTTGTGCAGATACTACATTTTGGTGATGCTTGTTTTTTTTTTGTTTTTTTTATCCTATTTTTTCTTTAGTCAAAGAAGAAATTCCAGACAACTGAGGCTCCGGTACTGAATAACATAACTTTCAAAGATCGTACTGAGCTCCCTATGCCTCCCAGTGTCTGCTCGTTTCATTCTGTGTTACCAGAGGATGTTTCTGAGTTAGAATTTTTGAAGGAGTCTATTGCCTGGCCTGAAATACCATCTCTACCATCTAACTTTTCTCTGAACGACACAAGTGATCCTGCTCACAGCACCTTCACCATTATTCCAAAAGATGGTGGTGGAAGTTGGCACGTAGGCGATCAACTGAAGGTTTTGATAAAAATTTCTGACTTCCATAGTCACCCAAAGAAGTCAGGGGGAGACGTTCTTCTCGCTCGGCTACACAACCCTACTCTTCATGCAGGTGTGGCAGGGCAAGTGGTGGATCATCTCAATGGTTCCTACACTGCTGTATTCTCTTTACTCTGGGAAGGAAGTGCACAAGTGGAGGTAACAGTGAAACCTTTCTTGCTAAGCGTGTGTGATGAAAAAAAATGTCCTTCATAAATAGAAGAGATCATGGTCATAAGCCTCTCTCTTAAAAGTGTAGAGAGTGTCTCCCTGTCTAATTATTTACAGAGAAGTGATATCCCTTAGGTGTTTAGGTGCTGGCTTTTAAAGTGGCAGTTGATTTATATGCAATTTATTTACATTCTCAAAGCATTTTTGAAGGAAAAGGTTGTTTTCAGGACCCCAGTGAATTCCAGAGTGATACTGTAATCAGAAAAATGATCTGCCCTGATAGCTCACCTTAATTATTCATTCCTTTCACCTGCTTAACTCAGCCCAGCTCCTAATTATCACTCATCTCATCCACCTGCTTTATATTCGGCTCAGTCAAGCTATCAGGGCCAGATCATTGTTTGTTTGTTTTCTTTTTGATGTCTTTTGGTTCTGTTTTGTTAGTTTTTGCTATTTAAAGGTTAATGTCCCTGTTCCAACAAGGAGATTATTCTCGAGCCTTTGTCTTCGGGAGAGTTTACTCCCTAACCAGTGGCGAGAGCATTTCAGCGTTTCCTACTGATTTTGATTTCCTGATTCTGTTCCATCTCACCCACTGGTCTTGTCTGTCCCCCGTCTTAGCTGTTCGCCTGAACCATCTTTGGACTCCTGCTGGATTCTGTCTTTCTTTCTCGGTGCGTTTCTTTCTGAGGTGGTTGCTCGACTCACGGAACCTGCTTTCATGCTCTGTGGGTTCTTGGAACCCTGGATCTGTCTGTTTCTGTGTGGATCGGAACCCCTGACCAGGCTGAGGACTCCTGGATTCTAGAATTGTTCCTGTCTGATCTGAATATCTAAACTGGATCGGATTCCTTCCCGCTTATTGGGGTTGCTGCATAGGGGACACTCCTCCAAGCTCCACATTACTACAATTCAAGACTAGTATGTAAAGCTCATGTTTAGACTTTCTATTGTCCAAATTTTCATGCCTCTTGACCGTAGAAGATTGGGAATACTCTCTCTGATGAGTGACACCTCTCTGTCCAGCAATCCAAACGCTGGTAATGATAATGAACCAAACTTTTTTTCTTTAAGTGTCAGTTGTAAAGTTTAGTCCAGAAGGAACAAAAGTGCTGTAATATGAAATATGGACGATACATATAATTATAGACCAGTGAAACCTTTTATATTGAGTCTGTAGCTGATTAATTACTTTCAAGACATCCCCAAAGAGAGAACATCCAAGTTGGAATGCCTGTGATTTCATGTGGCCCCAAACTAAAGTTTTTCCATAGCCTGAAATCATTTTTTTTATTACACAGCCACAACAATAGAACATAAGGAAAAGTGCATTAATTACCACCTTACTCGTAGGCCAGACATCTTTCTTCAAACTTGAATTCAAAAGTTAAGTAAGCTCTGTTTTCTCTGAAATCAATAACTAAAACAGGAAGCCACATAGCCAAGCTGTCCATAGTTTTATTTCGGCTCCTTCTCCTCCACATGCAAAGGATGATGGCAGTCTTGGCAATCAGGAGCTTAAATCACTTTCTTGTGATATATACCTTGGGTTCCAGTGATAACATTATCAGAACTGATTCTCTCCAGGAAAAGTTGGCCCTCAAAAGGAAGGTGGATGGAAAATCTCAGTTTTAATGTGTGGCAAAAAGAATAGAGCTAAAACAATAAAGAGTAGCTAACCATCCAACATGAAACCTATACAAAGTGGAGCTCAACCCGCTAGAGACTCAATTACCTACAAGTTATTTAAAATTGCTTTAATTAACATAAGATCTCTGTCAGGAAAATAATTGTTATCAGTTATCTAATTATTGGGCTGCTCAGTGGCGCAGTGGGTAGCACTGCTGCCATGAAGCAAGAATGTTCTGGGGTCGGTTCCCGGCCCAGGGTCTTTCTGCATGGAGTTTGCATGTTCTCCCTGAGTATGCATGGGTTCTCTACGGGTACTCCGGCTTCCTACCACAGTCCAAAAACATGACTGTTAGATTAATTGGCTTCACTAAATTCTCCTTTGGTGTGAGTGTGTGCATGAATAGTTATGTGTCCTGTTTGTCTCTTTGTTGCCTTGCAATGGACTGGCGACCTGTCCAGGGTGTACCCGGCCTCTCGGGTACACCCTGGACAGCTGGAGATCGGTACCAGCACCACTTGTCATTGTATTTAACACCTAATTTACTTTTTAATTTTGCAGTGTTTTTCCTGTTTCATACCTTAGTTTGTACATTTTGTTTAAAAATTCTTGTTCTTTTTAATAAGGTAACCCTGGTCCACCCCAGCGAGGCAGTCACAGTGCTACAGCAAATCACACAAGAGCAGCCTGCTAGAATTTCTTTTAAAAGCATCTTCGGCTCAGGTTCTGTCACTGAAACTGCCACATGTAATGTGTGCCTAAAGTCTCCCCCGGAGCAGCTGTGCAACTTCACTGACATCTGCACAGGCGAGCCTTGGTTCTGCTACAAGCCAAAGAAACTTAAATGTGAGGACAGGCTCGACCATTCATTTGAAGGATTCAGTCAAAATCTAAAACCAATGGAGGACAAGCTTTTTCAAAGGTGAGTGTAATGGTAATTGTAAAATTAACTATTTCAATGCAGCATAACATGATTTGCCAAACAGGATCTGACAAAAGCATTTAGAAGCTACATCATTATAGGGAGCTTTCAATTGATGTACATTATAACAAAATCACATTATTACTAATAGGTCTGTTTCTTTGTAATAACCAGACACCACTTAATGTCATGTTGGGTTCAAGGCGTCTAACCCACATGCAGAAACAACTCTTTAGGCAGGGAAAAAGTTTAAATGATTTATTTACAAAGTGAACAATGAAAGTGAAGCTCGGGTTCTGGGTTCTTCGGACTGGTCAAAGGAGGAACACCACTGAGGAGGACAGAGCAGTTAGGATTGATCCAGGAAACTTGCAGTTTAAAGATGATGGGGTAGAATACCTGCTTGGAGATGGATCTGATCAGCGGGGGGGTGGGGGGGACCTTGTGAGTCCAGAGGCAAGTCGGCAGGGCTGAGGGCAGAGACTGAGTGCAGGCAGGCAGATTCCAGACAGAGATTTCTTTCTCCATGTTTTCAGGTTTCAGGAAAGTCAGGATCTGTGAGGCAGAGATACAGGGTCAGACAGGTTCTCAAAAATCAGGGTTACAGATTTAGGCAGGCTGGCTCAGGTTTTGCTAACCATTACTGGCAAAGACTCTGGCAGGGAAGTGTTGTTGTTGTTGTTTCTTGTTTTAATGGCGGTTGACAAGCAACTTATTGGTGTGCATTACCGCCACCTACTGGTAAGGAGTGTGGATCAGGACGCAACTTAAAAAAAAAAAATAAAAAATAAAAACTAAATCCTTTCTATCAGTTTAGTTTTCTTAAGAAAGCTTATTAAATAACGTAAATATTCAGAAGAGGAGCAATATACCAACATATCTGATATTTTTAACTGTAACTTATTCTTTAGAAGTCGATATTCTAATTTCTTTCTCTCCTCAGAGTACTTTGGACATAACAACAAAACATGTTCTACTGTCTCTTCTTCAAAACAAAATTCACAATTTCCTGATGGATGTCTTCCCATTATAAATAATGTACTGTTTAAGCCTGTATGACCAAAACGTAACATGGATATGATATTTTCTTCTTTTCTACTTCTTCCTGTTCCCCTCATTACCCCAACTTTCCTTTGAATGCTATAAAGCCATCTACCAGTTCTTTCCTCCTCCCACTGCTTCTGCCATCTTTCCTTAACCTTTTGTTTTATAATAGATTTTATCTCCTCTTTACTAAATGGAATCAGTATCTCAATGTAACTGTTTTTTGAAGCTTGTTTTGCATATCTGTCTGCCAATTCATTTCCTATTACTCTTATATGAGATGGAACCCATGTAAAAATGACAATTAATCCCATGGCTTGAATTCTAAAAAGTATTAACTGACTCTCCAATAGAAGGTCTGGTATACTATTGGACTGATTATTTTTAATTGAATATAACGATGAGCTTGAATCAGAACAAATTAAACTTCTTAAAGGACGAACCTCTTCAATCCAACTTAAAGCCAAAATAATTCCCATCATTTCCCCTGTAAACACTGATACGTCATCAGAAATCCTCTTACATTTTTTAATATTAAATTCTGGGACGATAAATGACACCCCATTGTTGCTACTTAGACTTTTAGATGCATCTGTATACACTTGAACATAACCAAAATATTTATTTTCTGTATATGATTGGACTGAGCAAGATTCTGAAAAATTTCCTTTTTCCCTCTTCTTCAACAATGATAAGTCTACAATGATTTCATTAAATAGAGATGGGTGAACCAGTGACAGAGGAACTGTATCACTCATTTTTATGGATGATAACTGAAAATTTTTAATATCACTTTCTATCTCCCAACCAAAGGATTTTAAAGTTTTTTTTCCCTTTTTCCCAACTAGGTTTTAAAATTTCTTGACATGGATGGTTTTCATAATGACCCTTTAAATAACTCCAGTAAGATAATCTTAACTGTAATCTTCTAAGGTAAAGTGGTATTTCCCCCATTTCAACTAACAAAGCTGAGATTGGAGTTGTTCTGATGGCTCCTGTACACAACCTCAAGGCCTGAAACTGAATAATATCTAATTTCTTAAGAAGTGTTTCTGATGCTGATCCAAATGCCAGGCTGCCATAATCTAATACAGATCTTATTAAACCCGTATAAATTGATTTTAACGCTTTCCTCTCAGCGCCCCATACTCTCCCCACCAAACACCTCATAACATTTAAAACTCTCTTACACTTATCCACTACTTTTTGAATATGACTACTCCAGGTCAATTTTTCATCCATCCACAAACCCAAAAACTTAAACTCCTTTACTCTTTCTAAATCATGTTTATACAAATATAATTTTAAATCACTAGATACTTTCTTCCTAGTGAAAAATAAAGTCTTTGTCTTATCTATTGAAATTTTAAAACTCCAATTATATGACCACTCTTCGATACTATAAATTGCTTCTTGTAATTTCTTAACTATGAATTTCAAGTTCTTACCTCTCTTCCAGATTGCTCCATCATCAGCAAATAATGAACAACCCATCCCACTCTCCAACTTATCAAACATATCATTAATCATAATAGAGAAAAACAAAGGACTCACAATACTTCCTTGAGGTGTTCCGTTTTCAACAAAATATTTTTCTGACAATTGTTGACCTATTCTTACTTGTATAGATCTATTATGTAAGAAATCTTTTATCCAATTAAACATTGATCCTCTGACTCCCATTTTTCTTAATTTAATTAAAAACCCTTCTTTCCACATCATATCATAGGCTTTCTCTATGTCGAAGAAGACAGCCACCACACTCTCCTTATTAACTTGCCCTTTTCTGATTTCATGTTCTAGACACAAAACAGGGTCCATAGTACTTCTACCTTTTCTGAATCCACTCTGAAATTTTGACAAAAACCCCTTCTTCTCCACAAAATAACTCAGCCTTTCATTTACCATTCTTTCCATTATTTTGCATATATGTGATGTCAAAGCAATGGGCCTATAGCTTGTAGGATTTGACTTCTCTTTCCCTGGCTTTAAAATTGGAACTATAATTGCTTCCTTCCATGCCACAGGTAAATAACCCTCTTCCCATATCTTATTAAAGAAATCTAATAATATCTTTTTAGATGAATTACTAAGTTTTTTAATCATAGTATAAGAGATATTATCTTTTCCTGGAGAATATTTTTTTGTTTTCCTTAAAGAGTTGTTCAATTCAAATAATGAAAAGGAATTATTCAATAGATCATTATATTCTGTATCTACTTCTAATAGATTACTATTTTCTTTAATAATAGAAGCTCTTTTCCTTATTTCTCTATATTTAAGTTATTGCTACTATGTATTTCAACAAATTTCCTACCCAGCATATTTGCCTTCTCCTCCTCATTTAGAGCCATTTCATCTCCATTCTTAAGAACTGGATAACTATATTCCCTTCTAATTCCATTCATTCTTTTAATCATTCCCCAGATTTTTGAAATATTTGCTTCCCTTCCTATTGAATTACAGAAATTTCCCCAATAAACCTTTTTAGCACTTTTTACTGTTCTTTTAACCAAAGCTTGTGACTTTTTATATGCCAACAAATTCTCAAAATTCTGATTTCTCTTTAACAATCTAAAAGCTTTATTTCTAGATTTAATTGCCAAATCACATTCCTTTGTCCACCATGGTACTGTTTTTCTCTTATAATTTCCTTTTTTCTTTTGAATCGTTCCTCGGGCCGCTCCTAAAATAGCTTTGCAGATAGAAGAATTTACGCTATCTATATCCAAATGTGAATTAACCTTTAGCATTTTTTCACCACTTATTATTTTAAATTTTCCCAATCAACATTTTTAAAATTCAATTTTTCTATATTTCTATTAACAACTTTCTCTATTTCTAAACCGATTTCAATAACAATAGCATAATGATCACTTCCTAATGTTGATTCTTTTAAAACTTTCCAATTACTAATCCCAGCAAAATTCGCTGATACTAGAGTTAGATCTAGCGCTGATTCATTTCCATTTCTAATATCAATTCTTGTCCCTTCTCCATTATTAATACAGACCAATTGTTTCTTATCCATTATTTGTTCTATCACTTCTCCGTTTTCATCATTTTTATGACCCCATACAGTTCTAAAAACATTAAAATCTCCACAACAGATTAGACTTTTTCCTCGATTTTTAAACATTTCCTCTATTTCATCCAAACTAAGTTTTTTACAGGGATTATAAAAGTTTATTATCCTAATATTTTCTTTGTTAATCCAAATTTCCACAGATACCCATTCTAAAGATGATCCTTTATCTACAAACCTATACTGAATGCCTTGCTTAACAAATATTATACAACCTCCTCCACTTTCTTTCTCCCTATCCCTTCTAATGCTATCATATCCCGAAATCACAAAATCTAGTTCTGGTCTAAGCCATGTTTCCTGAACACAAATAATATCTGGTTTAATTTTCAAACAGTTTACATATCCTTTCAATTCTTGACCATTTGCTATTAGACTTCTTGCATTCCATTGTAAGATAATCATTGAATTTTTCCTCCGCCTTGTTTTCCATCCATTTCAAGCCTTTTATTTATTAGTTCCCAAGATAAATCCTTCACGGCCAAAAATTTTTCTGCACCTTTCATTATAATTTTAATTTTTTCTGTTTTCTGTTTTACTTGATCAGTGCAGTTGATTACATATGCCATGAATAATATTAATTTATCCATTGTGATCTCCATTCCAGATTTTGAAGTTTGGCTGGGATCAGCACTTGTGCTAGACATTACTTGTTGACTTTTCTGAACCGTTCTTTTCTCTTGAACACTTTTTGCTGCCTCTGCATAAGTGATGTTTTTAATTGTTCTCAGCTGTTGAATTTCTGCTGCCCTTTTCCTTGCCTCACAACCTCCATATGCTACATTATGCTGACCCCCACAGTTACAGCATTTCATTTGTACATCCACTCCACATTCATCATATCGATGATCTCCTCCACATCTGGCACATCTTTGTTTCCCTTTACATACTGCTGCGATATGACCATACCTTTGGCATTTAAAACAGCGCAAAGGGGGAGGGACATATGGTCTTACAGAAAAACTCAAGAATCCAATTTTAACCTTATCAGGAAGGACTTCTCCTTGAAACTCCAAAAGAATCGTTAGGCTCTCTATTTTTTCTCCATTTACATGCTTTTGCAATCTTTTCAATCTCCGAACTTCTCCCCCCTGTATATTCTTTTTGAGTCTTTCTAAATCCTTCTCCAGCGGAATACCAGTGATAACGCCACGTGATACTCTATTTTCTCCAAAAATTAGTTTCTCACTAACAACTTTTTTGCAAATGTTGTCAATCTGCATGCATTTATTCTTTTGTTCTTCAGATTTGCATTTTATCAACATGTTTCCATCTCGTAATGTTTTAACAAATTCCACCTCCCCTAGTTTCTTTTTTATTTCCCTTGAAACTTGAATCGGGCTTAGGTTAACATTTATATCTTCGTTCCTGAATTTAAGAATTACCTTAAATTCTTCGTTTGTTATTTTCTTCCTGACTGATCTGTTTTCTTCATCTGAGCTGTACTCTTCCAAACTTTGTTTACTGTTCTGGCTACCAATTACTCTATCCTCTTTCAGAACCTTCGCCCTCCCTCTACCTCTTCCTCTTCCTACCGGTGTCCACTCATCAAAATCCATATCATCCTCACCACCCCCATCTCACTTAGTTGACATCCCCATCCAGTCACAAACCAGTTTATGTCAACCGCCTTTTCTCCGCTTCCCACCAACCGCTCGCACACCTGGCGTCTCAATCCGTTTCCTTTTGGCCGTGGGGTCCAAAATGGGGTCCGGCAGGGAAGTGTCAGCCTCCTCCTCCTTAAGTAGGTCACCTAATGAGCAAACAGGAAACAGGTGTGTAAGAGAAGCTCATACCCTCAGGAGGAAGATCTCAGGCGCCCTCTGGTGGAGAAAGTGGACAAGCCTCCAGATCCCAACACTTACTGATAAAATCTCTCCAGAACTTTTCTTGAGAATATTTGAACTTATTGCTAAAGAAGCTACTTTTCACTTAATTTGATCTATATTGAATTTATAAGGTTAAATATATATTAATATGACCTTCCAATTAATTGCTGTCCAAGTGTAGTTACTTAAGCAAATCAACTACACAAAAGTACTTATTATTCAAGAAAATACAAAAGGAAATAATTGAATCACAAATTATGTTAAAAAAATAAGGTACAATGTTGTACAATTGAGTTTCTTTTATTTAGATTAAATAATCTGTGTTTTTGGCAAAAATGTTGAATTTAAGATCTGACTTCCACAAAAATAACTGCGCCCTTCATCAAAAATAAAATAACATAAAAGCCTCTAACACCTGTGTTGATTGTAACATCTCATTCTGTTTTTTTTATATGCTTAAGATGTTGTAACTCAAAGAGGTTTTTTAAGAAGTTGTTGCAGATGTAAACAGTTGTGGGCAAGAAGGATCCTCCATAGTTGTCTGTCTTGTACGGGATTTGAAGAAGCATTTGACTGAATCACTCTCTAATTGATCAACAGTCAATGCTCAGTGTTGTCTACAATGTTATTGAATTTATGAAGATTTTTTCTTTGTGAAATCAGAGATGTGTGGATACTTGTGCAAGTGTATTGCCATTGGCCTCACCTCAAGGGTGTTTTTTCACAACCTCATTGAGTTTGCAATGAATGCTCTTAGAGTCCTATTGATGTTGTGTGATCCAAGTGTGTGGCATTGAGTAGTAGGCTTTCTTGTATTCAATCCAGGCAGTGCTCAGGTTAGTGTTATGTGTTCAACAACAAAAAACAACACTAAACATTTCTGAAAAGTACTTTAAATCAGTCATACATACAGAGTATGAGGGATTTCGGGGTTAGCATGACATGTTGGTCATGCTGCTGTTAGCGTAAACAAAACGTGTTGCACAATGCTCGCACACTGTTGCACTTTTATCCACAACTTTCTTTCCGCCGTCATCGTAGGTCACTCTAAATGCAAAGCACTCCCATACAGCAGACCTATAAAGTGCTGCTGGAGCGTCTTCCAACTCCTGTTCTTTCCCACTCGCCATTCCGACACAATTCTCCACAACAACTGATTTTTTTCCCCTGCTACACCCGGCTAAGCTGCTTCGCTTCTTCTTCTTCTTTACTACTGGTAGTTGGCTTTGGTCGCAGTAGCGCCACCTTCTGCTCTGGAGTGTAATCTCTTCGCCTATGAGAAAAAGGAGCAGCGCATGAACCGAACGAAACACACGCGAACCGAACCGAGACAGTCGAACCAAACGGTTCTGACGGTTTTCATAAATCGTCCCATCCCTAATGAGCATGCGACCGATCGAATGGACGGATGATCCACGGACCTTTGTTGATTCAGTTATTTGTTTTGCCAAAAAGATTAATTATAATCCTTTTTCATTAAATAATAGAGATGCAGATAAATAGAAATAAACAGTTCTCAGATAAGATCGGAGGTTTATGAAATAAGATAATGCAGTCACTATGTTAAATTAATTAATTAACTTTATTTTAATCAAAAACATCATATCATCATAAGATTTTGGTTGTTTATGCAAATGGTCTCAATAAACTTTTCAGTTGACTGCAGGCCCACAACATCACCTTTAGCACGGCAGAGCTCCCAAGTGCCGCCTGGTGGTTGTCCGGGTACATTGCAGTTCTTTTTGGGAAAAAAAAACTGGCCTCAGGAAATACATCGTGATTCACGCAGGAATCACACAGGAATCATGCAGGAAACCATCCATTTCCAACCAGTGCCCACTGTACATGTCTTAATCAATTCTAGGACATATCCTGACATTTGAAAAAGGAGGCAAGGGAACCAGAATAAAGTGTTAGCCTCGCTGCATGCAGTTCGCCAAGCCTTGCTGCTAAATAAGTATATAAACCTATCAGTCAGCCGCACTTTCAGCTCTGGGCGCATGAGAGCTGTGCCCCAGGATGGTCCTATCTTTTGCATTGAAGAGGAGCTACTGTGCATGTACAATATTTAACAAGACTCTAGATTTTGGCCAAAACACCGCTTTAGTCATCATTAAAGATTATATATTTATCTTAGACATAAAAAAAATATTATATTTCTAAATATTCGAATTTTATAATTTAATTTTTGTTTTCTTATGTCATAATCAAGGTTATCAGGTATGTGGGTCGGCGCCCTACTATCCTCTATTAGCCAGCCGCTACTGCTTACATGTTAACGTCTTTTTTTATATTCAGTATCTCAATAATTTCATGTTATATTATATTTTATAAACATTTCTAAGTTTAACTATGTATAAACAGATATTTTTTATGAATCGGAAAGTATTTGATAAAACTGCCACAAAAATAATGTAAAACCATAATACCATTCTTAAAACCAGTTTCTCCTAAACCTTAATCGTTGAGTCAATCAACTTTATATGTACTCCTTAATCTATAACTTGCCTCATGCAAGGCAAATGTGTTTCCATCTTCAATTTAGTGCAATAACCTTTTTGGGAAAGAAAACCTCTGTGTAATGTGAAAACTATTTTTTCTGCAAGATTACAAAGTCTGATATTTCCATCAAACTTTTTAAGTGCATTACTTAGAATTCTTGCATTTAAAATCTGCAATAAAAACGTTGATAGAAATAAGACTCAAGTGGCTCTAGTCAGAGAGTTTTTCACTGGACTGAACTCCAGTACACAACCATACCTGTCAGTACAGAATTATTTATTAAAGAAATGTTGATAATAATATTAAATATACTGTATAAGGTCAAATCAGAATTAACTAAATGTAATTGCATTAAAAGTTATTTAGATAGAGAAATCTTGACATTTAACAGAATAATATCTAGTTCAAATTCTTTTTATTCAAACGTTTATATCTTTATGTGTTGTGCTATAGGGGAGTCAACATGAAAGTCTTCCTTCGAGCATCAGGGCCTTCTAATATCACTATTTTTCCCAAGCTAAAAGGTAAAAGGCTTTTTGAATCTGACATAAATTGCCCCACGAAACGATTACAAATCAGTAAATGTACTTTCCTTTTTTTCAGATCTGAAGGAAACAATTTTCAGAAACACATCAGGTAAAAGCAATTTCAAACAAGTGTTTTAAAATATTTTTTGCTATTTTTCACATTGTTATTGTTTTCCATCTGCCTTCTGACCTTAAAGGGGGAAGTGGTATGACTCAGCCTTCAGGTTATTACTATCAGGGAACATGGAAAGCACTAGAAAGCACAGCAGTTCACCAGTTTACCAACAGCTCTGCCATTAGCCAGTGTCTAAAAGGCAAAGTGCTTCACCTGTACGGAGACTCCACCATCAGGCAGTGGTTTGAATATTTACTCACATCAACAGAAGGTAAAATCCCAGTAAAAATCTCTGATAACATTATGAATTGGTTCATGGTTCTGTCTAATCTGATCTTTTTATTAATTTCAGATCTCAAGAAGTTTGACCTCAAAACGGCAAAGCAGACAGGACCTTTTATTGCCTTGGATTATACAAAGAACACCATGGTGACATTCAACTGCCATGCTCCTCCCATCCGTTTTGGTAACTTACCAGTCAGTCTCCAACATTATGTTGCCAATGAACTGGACAATGTAGTTGGAGGCACAGACACTGCCATAGTTATTGGAGTCTGGTCACACTTCAGTACTTTCCCTGTTGAGGTCTATATCCGTCGCCTTCTGACCATAAGGAAGGCAGTATTACGACTGTTAAACAGGGCGCCAGGTACGGTGATCATCATCCGGACTCCTAATCCCAAAGCTTTGACACTCTATGAGACACTAACCAACAGTGACTGGTTTTCACTTCAGCAATACAAATTACTCAAGATTATATTTAAAGGGGTGAATGTTAAAATTGTTGATGCCTGGGAGATGACTGTGGCCCACCACCTGCCACACAACCTCCACCCACAGCCACCTATAATAATGAATATGGTAAATGTTGTTTTGTCCCACATATGTCGCTCTGAAGGGAAAATATAAAAAAGCTACTATGGAAGTGGAACAACAAGGTAATCAGGCAATAAAAATATACTTATGATCTGAAAGAAACCCTGAAAAATTTGTAAATAAAGTAAGGCAAGAGGTAGTTTAGACATTGTTGTACGTAGGATTTTAAAATTTATATACGGGGCAAGTTTTTAGAGGTGCTAATTTTCATACCACGCAAGCTGGAATCTTTGCTCAAAATCCTCAGACTCTGGTGGGCTTTTCCAATGTTGTTGAACTACTCTCACTCAGCCTGTCTCAATCTTGATCCTCTACTAATATCTCTTTCTCCTTCGCTTTTTCTACAGTTGACCAAAAGACGTTCTTTACATGTATGAAGTTCACTTTAATAAAACAAATAAATACCCGAACATCACCTCTGACTTTCTTCTTTTTCATGTTTTATACCAGAATTCTTGAGCAGTATCTATTCAGTAAGTATCAGTAAAAGGTAATGGCTGGCATTAAACCCAATGTCATGTGCTCAGGACTTTGAGGCAGGGATCCCCCCAGCTTTGGCTGCTCTGGTTTAGCGAGAAACACAGGTAAGTGACCATGATAATCTGACAGAAGATGATTATCCATGTGAGTCACTTACCTTGTTTAACAGTCCAGTCCAACTCCTAAGAGGATCTAGCTGGAGGGTTGCCAATAAATGCGTCGGGAGCCACCCAGAGTGAAACCAGAAGCTGCAGCCCCAGTCTGTCAGGTGTCTTAGCCAGGTCTGGGAACCTGTTCAAAACAAGAAGGTTCTGAGATCCAGTGTCCGTAACCTGGTCAGGGGTTCCGATCAGAACAGGAACAGGCAGATCCAAGGTTCCAGGAATCCATGTAGCATTCAGGCAGGTTCAGGGTTCCATGAGTCCATCCAATTGTTCAGGCAGAGCGTTCTGATGAGAGAAGACAAGCTCTGTAGTTGAGAGGCAGAACAAGGCAGGAAAACTGTATTCCTCCTCCTTGTCATAGCTTTGCATGAGCTCCCTTCTGCTCTGCCGACAGACATACTCAAAGAGAGTGATTACGTCAATGCCTGTTAACTCATCTTTCTGGTGGTCTGGTCCTACTGTCAGGATATTTAGTGGAAAATAACTAAAGCAGCCATTAGTAACCACCAGGAATGAAAAGCTTTTGCTAGACCTAAGGTACAGCAGATGTTAGCATCAGCACAATCTAGATTGTTTGTGTGTTTCAGAAATTTTTATGGAAAAAATTAAATGATAAAGTAAAAAAAAACTAGAGAATATAGTATATACAGAGCACTCATGGGTCATTGGCATAATAAATGTGATTAAATATATATAAAATCTGACAGTGTCTAATTTTGCTTTATCATTAAAAAACTGTTTATTTTAGCACGTGGCGAACATGAAGCACCAACCAAAAACAAAAATTATTGTCACGGTGAAACAAATTATTTTGATGGATTTTGGGTTTTTATAAATACCAAAATAATAACCAAAATGAGCTTAAATGAAACAAAGCTAACATATCTATTCATAAAATGTAAAGAGTTGAAAGTAAGTATAAAAGTCTAATAAAATGTCTACTTCAGTAAGGTCACAAAGTAATTATACTTTGTTACCTGACACATCTGATCAAACTAATGTTTTCCTAAGCAGTTTATCTAATACGGCAGTTCCTCTTTCAGGATATGCAGTTATAATGTTCAGTATGTATAAAACAGAGATTTGGAAATGAACCGATCTGCTCTTTCTGCAGAAGGAGTGGATGATTCTTAAGAGTAAGCCATCTCTCACTGGGCATTCGGAGTGGCCTTGTTCTAAGAATAGGGTGTTATTTTGATATGGCTGGACCCAGAGATGTCTCCATATTTGCAAACATGTATGATGTAATATGACATGTGATGATGTGGCAGAGTGTAATACTGGAGTTATAAAACATGCGTCTTTAACTTTGGGTCCGACTTCCTGAAGTCATCTGTAACACAAGTCCAGCCATTTTTTATTTCTTACTCGGTTCTCGGCAGAAAGTTGGCAGCTTTTGGGTCATTGTCATCTCACAGGTTTCATTTCTGCCAGAGCTTTATTTATTTTTTTGTTTCTAAATGGTCTGACATTTTACTCATGTGCCATCAAATACAACAAGGAATTCAATGTGAATTCTTTAGAGTCGCTCTTGTCAGGTCCTGCTGCAGCATAAATTATCACCAAACCATGACAGTTCCACCTCCATTTTCATAGTAGGTATTAAAATCTATCAGATGTGGTTTATACCAAATTAAAAATTAAAAAAAGAGCCCTGCCCCAAAATGCATGAATCATAATGCTGCTTTTGGAAAGCTGCATTAAGAGTGTGATGCGCATCATTGGTGAGGAAATTTTCTTGTCAATATTTTTTTTAAAAGCACTCTGCATCCTGTTTCTCAAGATCGAATAATTTCCTGTGTCATTTCAACTCGTTTCAGTTTACAGACTGAGCTTCACAGAGAACTGAGAGGATGTTGCTGTGGGCCGTGGTTATCCTGAATTTGGGGACTTTATCCATGTCGCTGCCTCAAATCAGTGACAAGAACTTCACCGCAGAATGTGTGAGGGAGCACAACGAAGCCCGCTCAGCTGTCAGCCCATCTTCGAGCGACATGCTTTACATGGTAAGTACTGCACACCTCACCTGTGTTTCACTTAAAAAAAAACGAGACCAAGCAGTGTTTACTGTTTAAGCACCAACATTTATGGCATACTATTAGAATGTACTTTCTTTCAGTTATGCCGTTAAAAAAGGGGAAGCTTGCAAAAGCTACATACAGTGTTGCACTCATACGACTTCCCCAAGAAATAACACAAATGCTATGTTTAACTGACTTAACCAAGTTATGTCAACCGGTTCAAATTAGCTTAAGTGCAAAGAGTATCACGTAGATACTTTAATAATAACTATTACAGACAATTAAGGATTACTAAATCCAGCATTATAGACTTAGATTTGTATAACTTATTGCTGCTAGTAAAACTTAACAGATACTAATGCGATGTAATCATACTACTTTGGTTCAGTTTAAAAGGTATTCTTGAATTCTAATTCAGGGCCAAGACACTTCACCCAAATTACCTACTGATGGTGGTCAGGGGGCCTGGCAGCCTCATTTCAGTCAGTGAGCCCCAGGGCAGCTGTGGTTACAATGTAGCTTGCCACCATGAGCATGTGAGTGTGTGTGGGGGAGTGAAGAACTGAACGCCTAAAGCACTTTGGTCTCCTAACTTAAAAAAAGGACTGAAGTATTTACCAGTTGCATTGATGTTACTGAGATTCATTGATGGAGTTTCTTGCAAATTAACGGTTATATTTTCTATAATTTTTAAATTTCCTTAATAAAAGTATCAAACCTTTTACACTGCAGTGTCCATATAATCTGTAGAACTCCCTGCATAATTATAATAAAGAAATTTATATGCATGAAACAAGCGGAACACTATGGCGATAGCCGTACTGCTCCACTAGTGAAAGTAAAATCTGTTGGGCTCTTTTTGGAATCAAGACAATTATTCTTAATGCCACATTGCCAGACAGGACACTGCTTAAAAAAAAAAAAGTATCAAACCTAAACTCTTGACTATATTAATAAGAAGATAAATGGCCTGTACTTATTTAGCACTTTTTCAAGTAAGGACACTTGACCAAAGCTCTTACAAAACATTCAGTCATTCACATGCTGGCACGCCGGTGGTACTAAGCAACATTGTAGCCACAGCTATCCTGGGTGTCACTGATAGAAGCCACGGTATACCGGCCCCACCGGGCCTTCTGACCACCATCAGTAGGCAATTCAGGTGAAGCTGATTGCCTTTGGACACAATGGCACCTAAAACCAGCCTCAGGACTTGAACTAATAACCCTTTAGTTGCAGGAGAGACTCTTGCATACGACACCAGTGTTACCCCTGAAGTCCTGTCTCAGACAAGATAGTTAGTTGTGAAAAATAACAACCATAGTTGCATGAAACTTTCTGAATATAAAACGCATTTTCAAATGACACAGTTAGCATGATGCAAAACACCCTGGGAAATAACAGGAAATCCACTTCCATTAACTGCTACAGACAATATTCCTTTGCCTAAAATCTATTTTTTACATTAAATTAAAAACTGCTTATGTTTAGCAGAAAAAAAATTATTTTAAGTATTAAACTGACTATAAGATATATGCATGAAACATGCCAAGTCCCAGTCTTATTTCTCACATGGGAATTAACTGTAAAGGATATTAATTAAAGCATGTAAACCTATTTCATATTAAGTAACAGAATTATAAGGAAATTAATCCCTTTTGATTCAATATATATTTGTGTTATTTTAATTACAATTTCACTTGTTAATGTTACGCATATCAAGATAGTTTTGTTGGTAATCTGACTATAAAACAGTTAACTAGAGCCAAATGTATTTCTATTTAATTTTTTATTTTGCAGCTACCACAATTAAAACATTATAATACATAAAATACTCTTTCTGAGTGGATTTTTCTTAATTCACAATACAGTGAAACTAATAATGTATTTCAAAGTAATCACCTAGAATCAGAAGTTCCTGTTCTTATAAATGATTAAAGTGAAATAACAATTGCTGTGTTTCATGTCGTTGCATGTGCTGATGAAGTCATGGGACGAAGCGTTAGCCGTTACTGCCAGAGCATGGGCCAAACACTGCCAATTTAAGCACAACATCTACCTGAAGGAGGTCCAGCGTGTGCACCCTACCTATCATTCCGTAGGAGAGAACATATGGGTGGGGACCCCACCGTCGTACTTCAGCGTAAAGGAAGCCTTGAGAAGTTGGGTGAATGAAAAGCAGTTTTACAGCTACGAGGCAAACAGCTGCAAAGACATGTGTGGTCATTACACACAGGTATGTGCACAGTGAGAACACTGTTCATCTACAGCTGATTCAGGTGTGGGACACCTTTATTTGATCAGTATCTGACATTAGCACTCAGCTTTTCTTGTTTTATGACACCTGAGATTAATGTTTTCAGTCTGCTAAATTCCAGAACAGTGTAAAAGTTTGGATTACTATGCTTTTAAACCGGAGGTCAAGGGGTCCGCGACCCCTAGGGGGTCCACGGAGGTACTGCATGGGGTCGCGAAAGTTTCGGTTGGTTAGACTTTTTATATATATTCTCCCCCTGCATTTTTTTCCACTAATTGAATTGAATTCAACACACTGTAGTAAACAGATAAATGGAGGCAGAAGATGTCTTCTGTCATCAATGCTCACATTCAGCGACACACAGGAGCTTTTTCAAGCTGGGCACCGTTTCATTCACAACACCTGTCCCATCAACCAGGAATCAGAATCACAAATGCTTTAATAATCCCAGGGAGAAATTACTTTCCTAACAGTTTGAGTAAGTCGGTTTTAATAATGTCAGGACTTGCATGCTCTTTGAAGGGTTATTTTAACAATATGAGTTAAATTAGAACTAACCGGACAAATTAGCTAATCAAACCTGCTGGAAAAATCAAATCTCCCCAGATATCAATTAAAGACCTGGTACCTTCCTAAGGGACAGTTTCCAGATACTTAAAGATGGTGACTTGATTAGTTCAAACAATGATATGCCAGGATAAACACCAGGTAGACATTCATTTTTTGAAAAGTGCTTATTAACTCAGGAGGGAAAGCAAAACGTCTTGTGACGATACAGACTGCTGCAAAGGAAGAAGCAATTTCTGCAAAAGCAACATAAAAACGTCAGATTTATACACGCAAACTGGGACAGAAATTTTACCTTCGGACGTATTTAGCAGTGATAAATTTTGTTAAATCTGAAGTAAAAAAGTGGGAGGATCATATGGGTGTTTTGTGACAGCAGAGACTGGTATACTTCAAGAAACTGCAGGGCAACTGTGGATCAGTGGGTAGAGTAATACTGTTTCACTAAGAAGATTTAAACTTTGATTCTAGCTTCTTCCTGAAAGGCACCTAAAGTTGGTGACTGACCTGTGTAATGGTGTATGAACATGTGAAAACTGTGAGCTAAGTTGGTTGTTTGGACTTCTACTCAGTATTAAGGATAACAAATAGGAACGTCTGAATTTTAAGAACTGACTTAAAACGGGAAACGTTGAGTTTGATTTTACCCTTAATAGGACAAGTTAGCGTTTTTGATCACTTGAATACCCCTTAAAAATGGAGTCCCCCCATCCCTCAGTGACTTCTAGAAGCACAAGATCTGTATCCAGCCATTCAGCAAAGATGCTGCTACATGGCTTCACATCTTAATTGGAATTTGACCAATTGGATGAGCCCTTGAATGATAGATTACCTACTGTAAATAAAGTAGAAAAAAAGTTAAGATAAGCAAAAAAAGTTAAAAAGCTAACTGAATATTTCAAAAGTAAAGTGCAAAAGTTAATAAGCCTAGTTAACAATTATATTTAGGTTTATTAGATACAAAACGTAAGTGCCAGTATCAGCATTAATGTCTCTAAGGTTATGTTGGACCAAAAAAAATTTGAGTGTTTTTCATGAATTTCTAATTAAAGCACTTTTGTTATTTTTCTTAGTATATTAGGGCAAGTTGGCGTTTCTTGTTACTACATTGACATACATTTTTGCCATCAAAATATCCATACTTTTTTTAATGTTACAAAGGTAATAAGGTCTTGTCCTGGATTCCAATAACTGTATTGACTTGAAATTTTGTTTTTCAAACTATTTCATTGAGTGCCCTATAAAGGGTAAATGTCAGACAGAGAAAACTGTCATGATTGGTTTAAAGCTAAACCCACATGCAGAACACAAACGGAGGCTGAGTAAAAGTTTAACAGAGTTTATTGACAAAGGTTTTCACACAAAGACATGAACTGGTTCAGGTACTGGTCCGGGTTGGGTTCACTGATGTCTGCAGAGATGGACAGTTTGATTAGCCAGGTAGTCAGATGATTAATTGAGTCTTTAGATAATTCAGAGTCTACCTTGAAGAAGTCCAGGCTTTACTTGTGAGAGAGGGAACCGTTGGGTCCAGAGACTGTTGGTTCAGCAGAGTGCACAAGCAGCAGCAGCGTCTAGCTTCTGACTTTGAATGGCAGACCTTGATCAGAGTTTCCAGCTCTTCTCTGAGAGCAGCAGGAGAAATCCAGACTGGAATCTTCAGGTTTGGCTCACCAGGGCTGGCAGGCAGGTTAAGCTCATCCAGAGCTTCAGGCTTGAGACAAGTTTCCTGTGAGCAAAGACAGAGGCAGATTAGAATCAAGTTTCTCTCTTGAGATAACAGAGATTCTTTCAGGTAACAGAGGCTCAGGTTCGCTAACCAAACTAGCTAGTTTGGTTAGCGGTCTGGCAGCTGCTTATGTAGGGAAGGTCTCCTGATGGGCTGACGAGTACCAGGTGCGCTGGAGGGCTCCAGCCCAGGAGACCCACGGCGCACTCTGCTGGAGAAAGGTGGTACATCCCCAGATCCCAACAAAAACAAGCTAATGTGAGATTTAACGCAGCATAATGTACATAAACATCTGGTCTTAACTGCATCACACTTGCGTTTTCAGGTTGTGTGGGCAAACAGCTACAAGGTTGGCTGCGCTGTCCAGCTCTGCCCAAATGGCATTAAACACTTCGATGGCCGTGAGGGTGCCATTTTCGTATGCAACTACGCCCCAAGGTAACCTGAACTCTGTATTTGATGAGAAAGGAAGTGGTTTAAAAAAAAAATATAGACCTGATGAGGCAGGAAATGGTATACCATCAAACTCTTCAACAGCAACCGCTTGTTTTCTATTTTTAAAGCCAGGCTGCACATTGAGAACTAGAAGCCTATTTAACGGTTCAGGACTAATAACAAACAGGAGGTTTGATGCTTCCTTTAGCAGTATTACTGGATCTCAGCAGGATTTGACATTGATGATCTTTTAATTAGAGCTGCTATACATCTTGGTTTGCCTTTCTGGACAGGTTCAGACCCTACTTGAAAAAAAACTGAACATTTAGAGACTACAAAAATCACATGTGGTGTTCCCCAAGGATCCATATTAGGGTGCCTCCTATTGAATATCTACATGCCCCTCTAACTCAGATCTCAATGAACAAGAAAAGTTAACATACGTTAAGATTTCATCAAGTGATTATAAACCCATTTAAGATTTGGGTTAATAAACAAATAGTAGAAATCGACACATTGATGGGACAATATTTTTTTGCATCAAAATAATTGAAATGATTATTATTTATTTATTCTTTTGTAGCATTTAAAGGTTAGCACACAGCTTCAGGTAATCTAGCTAGAAACCACCAATAATCAATTTGGGTGATAGACTCAACCCTGAACCTTCATAGGCTCATTGCGATGGTAACAACCTCGGCCTTCAATCACTTAAAGAACGTCTCCAGGATTTAAGGACTAATGTCTCAGCAGGCACTTAAATAACTATTTAATGTGTTCATCTTTAGTAGAATAGATTACTTCAACGGGTCTGGCCAAAGGTCACAGTCGGCATACCCAGAAACAGAACCAAACATGGAGAACTTGCTTTAATTCTTATGCTCCATTAATCTGTAATAAACTCCAAGATAACTGTTGTTGCTTTAAAATCTATTTGTTAAAAGTGCACTTTGGCTATGCTATCGAGACAGTCCATTCATTTTAATCAAAAAACATTTTTTTTTTTTCAAATATGAATTTTATTCATTTTTGTTCTCTAGAATAACTTGTGTTAGCTCCAGCAACTGGTTTGTACTTATCCTTCATTTCTCGTGTACAGCACTTTGAATTGTTTTGCTATTGAAATATAAAAATTAACTTGATGTGTCTTGCAGTGGTAATTGGTTTGGAAAAAAGCCTTATGCTGAGGGGAATTCCTGCTCTGAATGCAAAGACATTTGTGAGCGCGGTCTCTGCCGTAAGTATTATGCTTAATAGTTGAAGTAATGAATTTAACAACAATTATTGGACTCATTTTACTGAACTTACATGCATGGAGTGGGAAATAAAGCTTGTGTGTCTCTGCAGGGAGTGGAGAACGAGACAAACTAAGAAGTAAGTCCAAAAAGCCAGAAATGTTCAAAATAAAAGTGACAATTTATAAAAAAAATCTGACTTTTGGTTTTCGTTTAGGCTACAGCTGGACTCCGGACTGGGACCCCGACAACTTTAGCAAAAATTTTAAAGTTATCCTGATTGTCCGGCCCATTTTCCTCATCCTGATATGCATTTCTGCATACGCTGTCCGTTATTTTTACCCTGATGTCTTCTGCTACGAGTAGACCTTTTGTTGGTAAAGTAGAACCAAATGTTGCATTAAAATAGTTGCATTTGTTCTTGAATTGAGGAGGTCAGTGAGACACTTTGCCAATGGAACAACATAATTTACATATGAAATAAGAACAAATAATTGCATTGTCTTATTTCAAGTGCATGTTATCTAATTATCTTATTTTAAGAGTAAAAATACTCATTCTGTTTGCAAATTATCTTATTTACGTACTCAAATTTAAGGGTAAATACACTTCAGAAATGTTGACTTATTTCTAGATGGTTTTTGCAGTGTACCACTGTATTCAACATTTCTTCCCCCAAAAACGAACAGATTTTTAACATCAAAGAGAAGCTGATTTCAAACTGCAGAACACCATGGAATCTGCTGTAATATATTTTTCTTAAAGTCTTGTAATGGACAAGAATAAACAAAAATATCCCCCTAAAGACAAACAATGGGTAAAATCCACCAAGCCAAGTAAAACTGGACAATAACAGGTTAAAAAAAGAAAGTTCTCCAGGTCGGATCACTCATTCCAGCTGCAAAATTCAGGTTGTTGGGTCAGGATTGAGTTGCACATGAAAGGATGCTGCTGGTTATATATGGGAGAAGGATACTGGATGAGATGTTAACTCACCCAAAGGGGTAAATGGAGGATCTGAATGAAGAAAACAGAGCAATGCAAGCTAAACAAGACTTTTTTTAGACTTGGATCCCATAAATTACCAATTACGGATCAAAATTGAGCACTCTGAGATAAAGTTTGTGTGTGAAATATGCAGTTTATAATACAAATGTAACACAAATAAAGCAGTCTAAATATAGAACTTTCTAAATCAGTATTTGTGAGAGTGTGAAAGTGTAACTGAATGGGTGAGCGACTGGAGCATTTCAATTGAAAAGCATTTTACAAGTACAGGAGTGTTTGTCGTTTTACTGAATCTATTTAACATGTTCCATATTTTTGACTTTTTACAAAGTGTAAAATCAAGCCCTTTAATTCCAAATGCTAGTTTTTTATTTATTAATTTCTGCATTTTTCTTTTTAGTCATTCTTTCTTCAGTTTTAATCATGATGCTCCTCTCTGATTTGATACATTCTGTAAACCCCTTCCTGTGTGGATGAGTTACGTCCATTTTCATTGTATAGTAATGGGGTGGAAAGTAAATTTATTTGTTTGTACTTTTTTTTAAGGTAGTTCACAAGTTTAATTTGTACTTTTACCAGAGTAGGTTTTAAGAATGTTTCTCAGTTACATTCAACAAACATCTGTTAGCGAGTGAAAATTAAAACAGGTCAAATAAAGGGGAAAAGCAGGGAATCAGCACGTAGGGGGCGCTGACACAAACCCGACCTATAGTTAAAGATATACTATGCAACCGGTGTTGATTTTCCAGCGAGGCTCCCCCCAGAGGGCGAAAGTAAAAGTGCACTGTCGTAAATATGCTTTGTGCTTTATGCAATGTCTTGGAACACAAATTACATTACATTCATTACCATATTAATAATACTTTATTTGCAATGTCTTTGAACACACATTACATTACATTCATTACCATGTTAATATTACTTTATTTGCAATGTCTTGGAACACAAATTACATTACATTCATTATCATATTAATATTACTTTATTTGCGATGTCTTGGAATACAAATGCAGAGCTTATACACTAAGCAAGAATTCATCATAACATGAATCAAAACTCAAACAATGAATTAAGTAAACTACTTAAGTATTAGAACAAGGAATGAATGACTTTGTTTTTCTTAGGAAAACTCAGCCCTGTGAAAAGCGGTCAGGATTTCTATTTTAATTTCACTCCTCTTTTCACGTGAAAGGTTTCTGAGACGTGGTGCTAGATTTAAAAGAAAGAGCTCCTCCTCATCTGCAGACTGGTTAAGCACATTCATCACCTGACTCTCAAACTCATCCTTCTGTTCCTGCCTTTTTTTGGTTTTGCTTGATCCCTGTGGAGCCAGGGGTGCCCGTTGGATGTAAGACGCTGCAGGGGCATGGGAGGCTGCTGAAGTTGCAGGGGCATGAGATGCGGCTGAAGCTGCCGGGGCATGGTAGGCTACAGCTGAAGCTGCAGGGGCATAGGAAGCTGAGGTAGATGGGTGCTCCTGGGACACATCAATAGCTACTGGGTCAGGCAGGGTCTCAGAAGATTCATCGTTGGCCAGAGATACAGGGGTAGACGGGGAGCTGTGAGATACTTCGGTCAGGTAAAGGTTTCAGGTGGTGGTGACTGAGCAGCCAGGAGTGCTGAAGTAACGTGGGGAGCAGAGGACCTCTCTTCTAGAGATGGGGACATATTGGAGGAAGTGGCCCTCTCTCTGACATGAGGCTCCAGGAAGCTCATAATGGAGAAATACTTCCATGTGGTCTTGTGTTCTGCCCCTGCACCACTCTTCTTCTCTCTCATGGTCTTTCTTTCCTTAAAGCTGCAGTCTGTAACATTGAGAAGAGAGCAGACTTCGACTGAAAATTTGAAGAAAAACAGGTTTCACGCCACTCCCCCACCCTCTCTGCTTCACTCATGCCCCACCTCCAAGCCCCACCCCTCTCACAGCACCTGCGCGGCTACCGCATGCGACCAGAAGCGTCCAAGCAGCGTACGCGGCATGGAGTGTGAACCGGTAAGAGCGATAACACTCACCTCCAAGCAGCTAGATATAAGATGCTGGTTATACCGAAGTTTGCCGTGTAAGCAGTTGTTGGCAGGGGCAGTAAGGGCAGTTTCTCTTTCGCTGGTGGCTATCGCTCCGCCATCCTCCTGACTGCGGCAGCCGGGCGCTGCGGCAGGTTAAGCGGTGGGGGGGAGCTGTGATTGACACTCCATCAGACCCTCCTCTGGCTGTGATTGGTTGTTTTGACTCGTCCCGAATTATTCTTTTCAGATTGAAATACAGGCAGTATGCGGGACCAATTGAAGCAGTTTTTTTCACAGGTTACATATCACATGTACTGCTGTCTGGGCATAGGGACAGTTTTAGCCAATATGACAAAAAAGTGATTTTTTTTTAAAACTTAGACTTCAGCTTTAATATATCTGTCCCTGAGATTTTTCCATCGCCTTTTACACTCATCCTCTAAATAATAGGAGAAAATGTGTTAAAGGAATAGTACACCCAAAACATGATTAGCCTTCATTTTCTACTCACCCCCATGCTGAACAACACTCTGGAGTACTTTTTTGATATCTCAAATGCATCTGGAGATCTGGGAGGCTTCTTGCTGTCTGCTGACATTCAAATAATGGAGGTCTATGGTGCCCAAGGCAGAAAGGTCCATAAAAGTCCACAAAAAAAGTGTCAGCTTCTCAAGTGCGGTATTTCCCCCACAGACCACCAGGGCGGCCTAGAATACCTTTGTTCAACCTGAAATGACTCATTTAATCATCCAAAACGTTATGGAACACATTAACTGAAAAATGTTGCATAGTGTGCCTTTAAACTGTAACTATCAGTTATTATACAGATTAAACTGCCTACCTTTAACAACTCAACATCAAACCTGTAAGCATGTGGAAGTTATAAAAAAATAAAAGGTTTGAGTTTAGTTAGAAACTTTTTTTGGACGGTGATGGTTGAAGGGCCTTTTTTTGTCTTAAGCAACCACACGTCATCTGAAGCTTAAATAAGCATCGTTAGCTCTAACCTGGTAAAAATGTATTACTGCAGGTCTTTAAAAGGTGGAGAGTATTTAGTTTATGCCTCAGACTATGACCATGTAAACTTACCGAATGTTTACAAAAGTAAAAATCAATGTTTCCTGAGTAAATGATCAGATTCATCCCATTATAAAAACACACAGTACCTCCCAATGATGTACTTCATTAAGTACCTTTAAATAAAAGGTGTTGTCTATGTGAATACAGTATGTCGACATGTTTAATTTGACTTTTACATGCATGCTTCTTTAATTCTAAACAACTTAATATATAATTTTTTCATGAAATTGACTAGAAGGATCTTCTCACACAAAAGTAAGTTTTACTTGAAATAGCTCCAATAAAGTACTTTGTGCTGTTTTCTAGTTATATTTGTATTAATGTCAACTTTTTATGTTTTTACTGGGATAAATATTTTTACATTTTCTCAACCTACAGATAGCGCCTGCTAGCTCTCCCTCTAAAAACACCATAAAGCCTCTAAAACTGCTTTTGATCTTGGGAACATTAGTGAGGATGATATCAGTGGAATCTCAACACAAGGATGACAACAAAACAGTTTATAGAAGTAGGATTCAAGTCATTAAAAAAAAAAAAAAAACTTTACTTTTACAGATGCTACCGCTATCATCAGTTCAAAACTGCGGCACAGGGCAGGAAACAGAGACAAGGAAGTAAGAAATGCGACTCTGTACATCATCTTTAACAGTCTTTGTATCTTAAAAGAATGAAAACTTGTTTGGGACTTAAACTCTGGAAAGAATTTTTTCACTCCTTTGCATTTCCAGTGTCTGTCTTCTGTCCAACAAACAGCAAATGTTAAAAACACGATGGAGCTGGATGTGTTCTTAGCCTTTGTCTTTCGTTTTCTTCTTCCTTTTGTCTGTGGTGCTGCTGGTGGGTGGAGCCGGGATCACAGGTGGAGCTCCCAGTTTCTTTGTTTTGGCCTTTTTGACTTTGTCCTTAATGGCTTCGATGTCCAGCTTCCCTTCTGGAGCTGCAAGACAAACAGATGGTTAATCAGTCACCCTTAGAAGTCAATCCTCTCATCTCTGACCTGTGTTTTCTATCTACCTTTAACTGTTTTCTTCATTAATGGCTTCTCTTTAGGAGGAATGAAGGCTTTGTTCCGCTCCTCCTGCTTCTTGGTCAGTGCTTCTCCTTGTTTGACCTGAGGAAGGAAAAAGGTCGCAAAAAAGTTCACATTAGCCATTCATCAAAAAGATGGAAAATCCTGTGGGGTTTTTTTTTGCTAACCTTTAATGAAAACATGTGTTCAGTAGGAACTAAGCACTAGAAGAACCAAACAAATTCTTACCTTAATTTCCTCCATCTTCTTCCGCCTTTTCGCGCTTTCACGCAAAAAGAATTCACCCGAGGCGAGCTCCTTATCAACCTGTGAAAGAGTCCAAACTGTTAAAACTCCTTACAACTATGGACCCTTCTGATCTGATCATGCATTTCTTTTCAGCAGTAACTTTAAAAAACACACAAAGCTTCCTTGTGTGGCATCACTGGAAAATCCGTACAGGGAAGAAATGCCCCCTTTATTGATATGGGCTGAAATGCCGCTCAGGGTGGAAGAAGCCATTTTAAAAAAGCAATATAAATTATTTTGAAAACATGCCAAGTGGTCTGTTGGAACTAAAACTGAGGTAAACAACTTTTAGATTAATGGAAAGAGGGAGACGCTTGTGAACCTGTGAACACGATCCCAGCTGTAATGTATGGAAGTGGCAGCATCATGTCATGGGACTGATTGCACTACAGTGAATGACTCGAGTAAAAAAGAAAAAGAAAAAAAATGGAAACAGCATTTTGGGACAAAAGGAAAGCAAGTTAAAGCTACTAAATGGCCAATTCCTATTATTATACTGCCAAATAAGTAATAAGGTGACATAAGGGCAGTGATATTTAAGGTTTTGGATTGTCAATCTCAATGAAAACATTAAAAAAAAGATTCTCCAACAAGAAACTTCTGGCTTCTAATTTAAAGGTTTAGGGTCTAGAAAATATTCTGGTAATCCCAAATTATTAAAAACCAATCGAAGATTATCTATTTCTTTTCAATTTAATCTAATATTTGATTTCACCAAAATCCCTTAAAATTTTCTCTTACACTTTGATGTTTACAATGCATGGTAAAAATCATAGTAGTGACACATACATTCATTATTTTACACACAAACTCTTTCTCACCTTGCTTTCTGGCTGTGTGGGTGGGAACGGTGTGTACTCCTTCTTCACACTCTTCTTCTTAGGCTCCTTGCGCTTGGAGAGGTTTTTGGAGCGGAACTTGGGCAGGAAGCGTTCCCAATTCTGTGTCCGCAGGTCCGGGTCTTTAGAAAGTTCCTGTTTGATCATCAGTGTCTGGCGGTAAAGACGGGGAGAGTGATAAACGGTTAAGGCACATTGGTGGAACACCAGTGATGGTTAAAGGTTTAATGGCTGCGCCGACTAGCGTCTTATTTTTCATGCCTTCAGCTCCAGGTGAAGCCAACCCTGGCTTTCAAACCCAGAGAGATTTATTTCAGTCAGGAAATCAAGAACAAGGATGGAAAAATCTTCATTAGACATGAATGCAGATTTGTAGCTTGAACTGGAAGCCCGTTAACCTGACTATGCATCTGAGAGCAGCTGAATATACCTTGATGTTGTAGATGGGGTGGATGTTCTTCATGGTGTCCATTACCACTTTTCGTACCTGTATAATAAAAGACTTTTGTAGCAATGAATCAATTAAAATGAAGCAATCAAAAATGTGCATTTATGCGTTTATTATCTCAGTTTGTTATGAAAAAAACTGATTAACATTTATAAAAATAGTTTGTTTTCTTACTGGAATCAAAACTAGGCTCTCAAACAAAAAATCCTTCAATTTACTTTTTACTTTATAGGGGATCAATTATTTTGAATTATTTATGAAGGAAACATTAAATCATTTTTGTCCTTAAAAATAAAATAATAATAATAAAACAGTTGGGGGCGTCTTTTAAAGTAATTCAACCTGATGATATTTTGGTGCAATAAGACCACATTTGCTGTATTGACACTGATTTTATTCATTAAACCGTTTTGTTGTATGTAACTGATACTTTACCAATACTAACCCTGCTAATGACAGGCTACTGAGAGATTCTTACCTCCTTCAGGCCACTGTAGGGCCCCAGTGCTGACACGGTGTTACCCTGCACCATCACATAGCAGTTGGTCAACAACTCTAATGCCTAAACATGAGAAAACAAATTATATAATGATTAATTTGCAGAGAGGCAATGAGTTTGATCATGTGGCTTAAACACATTGCTGCCACCTAGTGGTATTGAGCTAATAATGAAATTGAAGCATCCCTGTAGGAGCAGAAGTCGGGGGCTAAAAGAGTCTTAAAATTAACAAATGCGATGCACACATGTACAGGGCAATGATGCACAATCGTATATATTAACAAGACAAGATTCAAAAAAGTATTTGTGATGCACAATTATGTCTTTATTTACAACCTACCAGTGATATTTGAATTTCAATGCAATGGATTTTTGAGACTCACCTGGCTTGATGCAAAAATGCTTTTTTTTTTTTTTTTTAAAGCCATGATTTGCAACCAATTAGATAACTCCATTATTTCAGGCAATCACAAGAACCTATATTACATGGGTGATATATTTGTCACATGAAGAGTGGGATGTGCTTGTTTGAATCATTATGTGCATGTTCAAATCTTGTGGGTTTTGTTCTGTTCATTTGTAAATCTTCTCCTGTGCGTGTGTGGATCACAGATGTGAGTTTGTAAATATTGAGACTCTTCTAAATCCATACAAATGTGAATCTTGTTTAAACATTTCTTAAAGCTTTTATGCTATAATAGGTTTAATGCAACAACTTGTATATGAATTTTTATCCACAAGCTAAATTCCATAATAATGGAAACCTGCATTGACAGCTTACTTTTAAGGTGGAGCCCTTAGGGCCGATCAGCCGTTGCCTTCGCTTTACAAACCGCTCTCTGTTCCTCACCATGGTGCCGATTTTGATGATGTCACAGGCCACGTCATCTTGTAATATGCGGACAGCCTGGAAACAATAATCAATAACAATCAGTGGGCGGTTAGCAGTGAATGTGTTAAAGGTTGGAATTCAAATGAGCAGGTCTTTACCTGCTCATATGGGACACTCCTCGCCAGCAGCTTGATGAGGTCTCTTGCTTTCACGATAGCATACGGGTCGAACGTCTTCTTGGTGGTGCTGACGGTCATGCTGCCCTCTATCAGGTCCAGAGAGGCTTTGATGTGCTAAAAAAAACACAAACAGCACATTACATCTAGGCTGCTGCTGGATGTGGACATCTGTATAAACAGCTTTATTTCAGTTTTTTTTTTATTTTTAAACACCTGATTAGGCAGAAAATACAATCTGTAAAAATGTATACGAGTAAAAAAAACACTGTGTAAAAAGTAACTAGTCCTTAAACCCAAAATATGACTGAGATGTGATAACTGGAAATAGGTGTTTAAAAACCAATACGGAGCACTTTCTTTTCAGAATGATTGGCTCTTTAACAGCTACTATGAAAGCATCTCAATAAGCTTTGAGCCTGGACTTTAACACTCCAGAACCTTTAGGCGTGAAAATGAGCCATCAACAATGATCGGAACTTTTCATTTATATTTGAAAGCATCATCTTGTGCATTTAAAGAGCTTTAATTGTTTGTTTCTTTTTTCTTTGATAAAATATGATTAAACATTTAAGATTCATTGTGATCTAACAACTGTTATAAAGAGTAGACTTTGTCAGGTTTATTTTAAAGAGTCGTTATCAGCCAGAAAACTGCAATCAGGGCACTACTAAAACTGGGATCCTGTCTCAATGCAACCAAGGCTAAAAGTTAATCAACTTTAGTCTTAAATCATTTTTGAAAAAAAAAAAACTGTAGAGGTCAAAAGTATAAATATTTGAAAAGGTATGGATTTAACTTTGTCAGTTAAAACATAGTTTTCATGATCCCACTTTGGAATCGAGGGCAGGATTAGCTGCAGCTCTGCACATCTGCTTTTTATTTGCAATCTGGATTCCAGGTGGAAAGGTTTTCTCTGCTCTGCCGCAGCATGCAGGCAGCCTGCCCTGCAGGATGACAGCAGACAGCGAGAGGGACAGCCTTATAGATCCAATCCCATTATCAGGACAGAGTTCACTACTTTTATCTGTCTATTAACACAGAAAAAAGCAGCTATATTTGGTGTTAGGTTGCTTTTTCAAAAAAATAAATGCACTAGAGGTTTGAATAGTTACTTAAATGTAGAGTGGAGGATGTGCCTTTTCCAGGTGGATCATCCAAATAAGTGGTCCCCATTTTCACTTACCAGTTGTGAGTCTGACATAGTGGAAAAATTGCAAATCTTCTTCTGGAAAGTAAGCTTGTATGAGCGATGCAAACAGCAACTTTTAAACAGAAGGTGCATAAGGAGAAATGGACTCGTGCATGCTTTGGCATGCGTTTAATAGGCGTTCCATCTGCGGAGCAGGTACAGGGTTGTGCATTTGTATTTATTTTTTTTTTTAGAGTGGAGGGGGCGGGTCTTTTCAAAAATTTGTAAAAATCCTCCACTATACAATTAAATATAGCTACAAAAGTGTTTAGTTGGCAACACTAAAACGACCCCCAAATGTAACACCACCGTGGTTTGGTTTGGTTTTTTTAAATGCTGTGTGTGTTTACAACAGATGTAACAGGATGCACCCCTTAAACGTTAACTAAATTAAACCTGTAAATTCTTTTGAGTCATTTTTTTCTGTAGGCAGGATTCTATTGTCCAGCCAAACGTAACTTCGGAGTTTTCAGTGGGTGGTAATACTTGACCTAGAGAAGAACAGGGGGGTATGGATAGTTTATTCTCTTCATAAAAAAACAAAAGGCTTTTGAAAAATCCTCTTTGTCTTCATTTTCCACATTAAAAATGTTTTTTTTATGATCAAAAAGATTTAAATTTGACTAACTATCCCCAACTCAGAAAAGTAAGGATAAATAAAAATTTACTAAATGATAATTTGGTAGAACACTATATTGATTTTGAATTGTTATTGAAAAAAGTCTTTATTAGTTTATTTGTATTGCTTTTATACTTATTCTTTTTATTTTATGCTCTCTGTAATGAAAATGTATTTAAACTTTCAGGCACAACTGTTTTCAAAGAGTGGGAATACTTTTTCACTCCAGTAAGTAAAACAGCAGGTGATTTTTTTCTCTTAAAATCAATCACATCGTCTGTACTGAGTAACCAGTTGGAATCAGGGATGCAAAACTACCTTAAGGCCCCTGGAGTCATCATACAGGTGTGTTTTTCCCCGTTTTTTTTTTTTGGCCCCGGATTATAACGTAGCGGTCTTTGGTTTGGTGTCATATTGAAGAAAAGAGTAAGAAAAATAAGCAAAATGTGCATTAAAAGCAAAATAAAGAGAGGTAATATCAGCAGATCTGCATCTTGTCAATTAGTTTCTTGCTGCACTTGAATGCAGCACCTGAACAGCCATCTGATCCTTGACCAAAGAGAGCTTTCAATGACGTAGTAGTTTATTATGATAATTTCACACCAAGTATTTGATTAGTTTTGATTGAAGGATTCATCTATTCAGTTTACCTGCTTGACAAAGCAAAGGTTTCTCTTAAATTGCTACAGGGAGTTAATATGTTCATGTTTATATCTTACAGGAGGGTAATTGCAGAAATCCCCTTCTTAGGATGACAGTTTAAATTTAAACTATCAGATCGTTTTATATAACTTTAACATCAAGTGTCTCCATGGACTTGAATTGCGGTTTATGGATGTAGACTGTGTGTACGTACTGCCTCTCCTAAAGCGTTCTCCACCAGCGGCCAGCACTCCTTTAGATAAGCTTCCCTGTATTTAGGGAACAGCGTGGCGAAGCTGCTCTCCTCCAGCAGCCCCCGAGGATTGTCATCTCGAGTGAACGCCGGCTCCTTCCACCCATCAGGAACAGTCAGGAGCTCAGATTCGTCCACTGCAAGGCAAAAAAATAAAAGATAACACAATCGGTAAACAAAGAACACCATCCATTCATTCGCTTTCTTCTGCCCTATCCGGGGGCGGGTTGCAGAGGCAGTATCGATGGCTGCTGTCCTGCAGGTTTTATTTTTTATTTTTTTAATACAGTGTCCTGTCTGGCAATGTGGCAATAAGAATCATTGTCTTGATGCCAAAAAGAGCCCAACAGATATTACTTTTACAAGTGTAGCAGTATGGCAATTGCCATATTGCTCCACTTGTTTCATGCATATAAATTGCTTTGTTATAATTATGCAGGGAGTTTTACAGTTTATATGGACTGTCCTGCAGGTTTTAAAGGTTTCCCTGCTTCTGCACAGCTGATTTTCATTGATTGCTGATTAAGAGACTTTTGCTGAACTGCAATCATCAGAATCAGCCGTGCTAAGCAGAGATGCCCAGACTGCCTGATCCACACACACTTCCTTGAGCTGCTCTGGCAGGACCCCCAGGCGACACCAAGCCAGCTCAGAGACATAGTCCCTCCAGCGTGTCCTGGGACTTCCACAAGGTCTCCTCTCAATGGGACATCCCCGGAACCCCACCTGAGGGAGGCGACCAGGAGGCATCCGAAAAAGATGCCCGAGCCACTTGATCTGGCTCCTTTCGACACCGAGGAGCAATGACTCAGCTGTAAGCTTCTCCCTGGTAATTGAGCTCTGAGCCTGATCTCGAAGGGTGCACCAAGCCACCCTGTGATACAGTGACTGCATCACTGCTGATGCCATTATGATGTGTCCCTCACTAGTGAACATGACCCTGAGATACCTGAACTCCTCCACTTGAGACAAGGACTCTTCACCCACCTGAAGAGGAGAGTCTACCTTTCTCCAGTGGAAAAAAAATGGCTTCAGAGGTGCTGATCCTCATCCCAATATCAGTTTTTTATATAAAAAATAATAAAACTATTAATACTTTTTTTTTTTTTTTTTAAACAGAAAAAACATCTGATTCCGTATACCTTCCTTTGTTCAGGTCTAAAAGTAAAAAAGGCAACTGAAGTTCAAACTGAGCATCAGAGGAAGAGAGATTTCAGGTGACTTTAAATGTGCATCAGTTATTGGTTCATGTAGCTGCTGGTCTGTGTTTACAGATTATCCAGTGAGGGAGCAATAAATGTCTGAGGAAGGACAGGCAGACTGATTCAAGACGATAAAGAGTTAAATTGAAAAACAATTGCAGCCATATTCATTTGATTTAATAAACAAATATCTATGTTTATCAAGTTGTCTGTCTCTACAAAATACATTAATATCGTCAAATTAAGTGTTGAAGTATCGTAAATCATGCTATTTTTTTTTTAAAAAATCGTCTTTAAATCTAGAAAGGAAATGTATGTTTGATTAACTTTATTAATGAACGCAACATGTTAGTGAAATTTTTATAGACGGTTCTTTAAAAAATATCTCCCTATTTCCGGGTAGCAGTTAATAGTCTCTGACTCGGTAGGATCCAGAACTTACCTTGTATTTTGTTTTTTGAGTTTTTTTTAGCTGTTTGGCTTCCACTCATGCCGTCTTTAGGCATGGAGGACGCCATTTTTGAGAAGCGGAAATGACGCAAAAAGACGCGTCCTCTTCTTCTTTTTTTTCTTTGTGAAGTTTGATGGCGGTTGGCAAACAACTTGAATGCACATTACCGCCACCTACTGGTAGGCGTTGTGGAACAACATGACAGTATTTCTTTTTTTTATATTGCAAAAAAGAACATACATGAACAATATAGAACATTAACAATTACAAACATATACAACAACAAAGGGCTTTACAGAACAAAACTATTATTTTAAAATGTCAAAATTAAATCTAATCTACGCTCGAGGGTTATAATAATTCTTAAAGGGCAGTTTTAATTAGCATGGCTTTAGTATTTGAGCTAAATTTTAATGATTCTATATAGATTGGAAATTAGGTTTTTGTTGTAAATATTTGGAGGTGTGGAAATTTACCATAAATAATAAAACAAATCTATAACATATAAAAGTTCTGTTTTGATAAGTTCACATTTCTCCATCCCAAACAAAATATCTTTAGCTTTTAAAGTAATGTTAAGATTTTTTTGGTATAATTACAATCCCAAAAAAGATGAATAAGCTTTTCTTCATTATTTTTTTACAAACAATACACATTGGGTCCAAATCCCATTTATATCTTTTTATCAAAAATGCTTTAACAGGATAAACATTATGAATAATTTTATAAGAAATTTCTCTTACTTTATTGTTTATTAAGTATTTTTTAAGGAACAACCAAGTCCACTTCCAATAAAATATTGGTCCAACATCTCGTAATAGAATATTTCTTAACCTTTTGTTGGTTGTTTTCTTACTTTTAAAAGGACAATTATAATAAATATTAATGAAGTTTGGATCAAAACTTGGCCCTGAGTAAATTTGAAGTGTGGGTAAAGATGATAAAAGCTTTAATGAGCCACTGGGAATTGCGTCAAAAACAAAAGCATATCCTTTAGGGGTAGTAGGAAATTTGAAAAGTGACATAAAGTAAGAATAAGACAATAAATGACCATTTGGATTTAGTAATTGGCTTATAAGTAATATTCCCCTTTCAAACCATTTTCTATAAAAGATTGTCGTATTTTTGTATTTAATGTCTTCATTATTCCAGATATAATATTTTCAAATGACAGTATTGTAGCCAATCTACTTACCTGCTTTACTGTTATATCCAAAGTATAGTATATAGGGCAGTCGTGGGTGAGCGGTTAGGGTGTCAGACTTGGATCCCAAAGGTTACCGATTCGACTCCCGACCCGCCAGGTTGGTGGGGGGAGTAATTAACCAGCTCTCCCCCATCCTCCTCCATGACTGAGGTACCCTGAGCATGGTACCGTCCCGCCACACTGCTCCCTTGGGGCGCCATTGAGGGCTGCCCCCTTGCACGGGTGAGGCATAAATGCAATTTCATGGAGTGCAGTGTTCACTTGTGTGTGCTGTGTCACAATGACAATGGGAGTTGGAGGAGTTTCCCAAAGGGGTTTCACTTCACTTTCACTTCACTTCACTTATAATAATCGAATGTCCTCTGTCTTTATTTTAAATAAATTGTATTGATTATTAACAATATCCTACACTTTTATATTTTATTCTTAATTTAATTAACTAAATCCTCCTACTGTCTCTATTATTTATTAATTTGTATTACATTTTCTAACATATCCATTTATTAACTAAATCACTATTCATTTACTATTAACATCTTAAATTATTTTGTTTTAATTAACACCTAAACTGATAACCAGAAGTTATTAAAGGTTGACTTGTTATCTTATTGGGCAGGTTTCCATTGTTACCTTTTTTAAATAAAAACTGTTAAAAAGTGTTCCTAAAAAAAGCGAATTGAGAAAGCTTCCTGGAGAGGTGGCGAAACGTCTTCTTGGAAACCAAGTCCAGTGGATTGTTTTTTAAACTTTGACGGAATACTAAAAAAAAAGCTAAACTAAAAAGATGATAAACCCTGCGCCTGTGTTATTTTAAGTTTGGATCCATTTTTATTAGAAGGAACTAAATACAAAAGAATGTCTCGCTTTTATTTTAAAAGTGACTTTAACATGTAAACTCTTCAAAACTTATAAGACTTAAAGTCCAAACTTTTTCTCCCTTCTGAGCAATTTTTCTTATGATTATTGTCCCCCTTTTACAGCTCTGTATTACTTTCTTTCATTTTATGTTTTGTTTTATTTTTGTCCTGCCTGTCTTGAAATGTAAATCTGAGACTATTTTTTTTTAATAATGATTAATTATGTAAAAGTCAAAAAACAATCCACTGGACTTGGTTTCAAGGTTTGAAGATGTTTCGCTTCCCGTCCAGGAAGCTTTCTCAATTCAAATGTCTGGATTTGCATTGAGTTTCAGGCTTTATATAGACAAGGACTTGTATTGCTTGGAAACATGCAAATTGAAGCCGACGAACAGGTCATTTGCTTCTAACGTTAGCCTGTAATATCTGAAACCTGCAGTGATGGGACTAACGGCGTTGAAAGTAACGGCGTTACTAATGCCGTTACCTTGTTTTAGTAACGAGTAATCAAACTAATTACTTTGACTGTAACTATAACGCAGTTACCATTGCAGACACCTCGTTACTGCGCGTTACTCAGGTCGCACAATGAACCTTTTTTCATGATAGGACTCGTGCGCAGCTGCGTGAAGCTGACACCCCACCCACGTCAAAAAAACTCTGCAAATAGACTGAATGGTTAGTGCAACGTTAGTGCAGATTTGTGCAGAAAAAAAATATTGTTTGTGCTACTTTTGTTTAAGAGATATTAAAGATTATTTTTAGGTCATCCAGAGGTGAGCGCCTTGTCATGAGAGAGGGGAGGATGAGAATGGCTGATGTATAGTGAGATTCCGTCTGTCAGTTGGGTAGGTGGGTGTTTCCGCTGGTGGGTGTTAACGTACAGCACACACAGAGAGATGGAGAGTGAGGAGGATCCAGCAGCAAAACAGCGTTTTCCACATGGAAATACCGGTGTCACGTCGAGCTGCGTTTCCCCATCAGATACGGTTTCCTCTGCATCTCCGCACAGCGCAGGCGGCACGAGTCACCACGCAAGCGACAGGAAACGCGCATGCTCGCTAAAGGCGCGCAACAGTCGCCCTGTGCTCGCGCCACAGGAGAACTATGGAGAGCGTGAACGATCAAATGAAAGGGAGAAATCTGGATGGATGGATACTCTGCCTTCTCAACCTACTGTATTTTTTATTTTAAACATTATTTGATGGCCTTTGTGGCAGGGATGGAGATCCATATTTTATGTCACACGCAGAGTATACATCTTGATAGATAGATGTTGCAGTATCTATAACAACCCAAACACACAGGATTTCAGAATTAGACATCCCCAGTTATTAATTTCACCAGATGTCATTTACGTTGAGTTGCAATAAATGCTAAACTCTCTGCAGGTTCTTGTCTTTGTCGTCCACTCTATTCAGCTGGCTTTGGAAACACACGGCGAGAAGGTGGGGGCTGGGTGGTGAGGGTTACGGGGGCGAGAAACGCAAAAGTAACGCAGTAGTTACTTTTACTAGTAACTAGTTACTTTTATTGTGGAGTAACTCAGTTAGTAACTCAGTTACTTTTTGGGAGAAGTAACTAGTAACTATAACTAATTACTTTTTCAAAGTAACGTGCCCAACACTGGAAACCTGTCTATGATTCTGAAGGTTGGTCGTTGAAGGGGGGGATTGTTCACCTGGCTGAAGAGAGGAGGTACTTTGTACCTCTGTTTAAAGTTTTTTATCTCTTAACATAGATGGCTTCCTTCACACCCCTCTCAAACCACCTATTTTTCTTATCCAGAATGTGAACATTCTGGTCCTCAAAAACTCCCTTTCCTTCCTAAGACGACTTCCTCTTTTATGAACTGGAAAGGTTCATAAAAGAGGAACTTTTCATTTTATTATTATTGCTGAAAGGTTTTAGAGCGCTCTTTTCTAACTCCTGATGGTCCTATTTGTGGAATCACATGATGTTTTTTTATTTTTTTTTAAAACAACCAAAATATGGTTCAGCATAAAAATGTATCCAGAAAATTTAATATAAAATGTATATTTCATGAGAAACATGAAAGTAAATTACAATAAAATATTTAATATATTAGGGTTAATTAGGGTGAAATTAGCCTGAATCTTTTTACAAAGATAAATTAATTAATAATTTTTTTTAATCCAATTTCTCTATCTTAAAAAATACAGTTTGATTGATATTTTTTAACTGAAACTACTGTAAAAAACTGACATATAATTGTTCTGTCAGATTTATCCCAGCGAATTTCAAAAATATATAACTGCTAGAAAAGAAGGTTGCCATGACAACATTACAGAGACAATATTAACAGCAACAACTTTAAACCAAGGACATTTTTATTTGTACAGGCTTAACATTTTTTTCTTTCTTACATAAAAAAAGGAAGTGTAAAAATGAATTCTTCATCTGATTCGCTTCTTAAATTCGATATTTCAGTTTTGGTCAAGAGCTCCAAATCTCAAAAGGTGAGTAACGCCGAGACGATCGGTAGTAAAAGGCTAATACAAAAAAAATGGAACATATACAAACACTGAAAAGCTTTATAGATGCAATAAAATAAATTTCAGTATCATCAGATGGCATAATTAGAATTTTAAAATAATCATACTCAAGCATATATATGGATATATTTCAATTATTTTATGTTTTTTTAGGTTAATTGGCATTTTTAAGCTGCTCTTAGGTGTGCATATGAGTATTAATAAATTCACATTAATTGTAATTAAAAAAATATATATATATAACTTCTAGTATTTTTAATTTATATAGATTTAGCATTAAAAAACAGTCCATAAACCTGACTTTATGAGTATATCTCCTTTAAAAACCTCTTTCACGTGAGATTTCATCACAAAATCTCCACAAAAACTTAAGAGTTGGAGACTTTGTCTAAATGATTCAAATAAACAACACAAAGTTGATTTAGTATCAACTTATTAGCCATACTAATGTTTCATCTTATCACGTTCCTGCAGTGGGCCTGCTTCACACAAAATCCATCGCTTCCTGAATCAAAATATGCAGCCGCTGAAGGTCCCACCGTGAAGAAAGAGATCCTGGATGCCATCCATCCACCAAAGTACCTCTGCTCTTATTTAGCAAACTCTTTCATTTAGTTCCAACTTCCTAACTATCAAATGTTGCAGGGAATGGTCAAAAGGAAACAAAGTGTGGGTGCAGAGGGTATCCAGTGCACCTTCTACCAGAGCAGATCTCCTCCAGCTGCAGGAACAGCTGGATACAAAGCTGGAGCAGGAACAGGCCCGACACGCAGGCATCTGTCTCATCCGCAGAGAGCTTTATTCTCAGTGTTTTGGTAAAGGCTTCATACAGATTATATCATTCACTTTCTCATTATATAATTTCACTGAGGGTTTTGCACAGCTACAATAGTTATTGCTATGATTATTCTATTCATTTAGGTCCTTCTACTTGTGCAGCCGGAGCTCTGTGTTCAGTGGTGGAATCATTAATCAGCCACCTCAATTTAGATAAAAAGAACTAAATGAACTGAGTAAAAAGCAGACGTAAGTTGCTGCTGAATTACACGTTTTTTCAAGTCATCAAAGCTTTTTTGCTTTATTCTGGATATTTGACCAATCGCCCAGGCAGATAAATTTTTTTTAAATATATTAGGAAAAATTGCCATATTTGATCACCCAGTTGGATTACTGGGGAACTGGGTTGGCTTTTAAGAAACTCTTAGCGTTTGTCATTAACAGGCAACATGAGCTGGAAGGTTTATGACAAAAAAAATGAATATGTCTGTTCATTTGAGGGTGAATGAAACTTGCAGTTTTTCACATGGAAAAGTCAAATGATCTCTGCAGAAAAGGTTTATTACAAGAGGAGACTGGGCCATGATGGCGATACAGATATTTAACATAACATAGAGCTTTTAAAATGTAAAATTCAAACAAATCTGTCAAGGCAGCACCGCTATACAGCTCAAAATACAGGAAAATATAACTAAATTCAAAGATTTCCCCTCGTAAATATATGGTTAAAAGACTGACCTAATTAGATCCTCTAATGCAAACACAAGTTAAAGCTGACTTTTAAATAAACCCGATTCACCTGTAACCTGGATGATATATGAATCCCTATCCTTAGATGAATTGTTAAAGGTTTTGATTAAATATTTTATATTTTACAGATATAAACAAACTATTTTAAATTAGTTAACATTATCTGCCAAGAACGGTGGTCAAAATCCAACATGATCTAACAGAAGCTAGAGAATAAATACAAATATGTATGACTGCTCTGCCACTCTGACCTGCAATATTAACCTTTAGTTTTTTTTCTTATTAAAGATTCTTAGGAAGGAAAACTATGTTGTTGTTTAATCCTTGCTCCAAATAACTCCAAATTTATAAAATGTGTTCGGATTATGATTTTATGTAAAAATTCAAACCTGACACCTCTAAGAAGGGGATTTTCTACATAGCAGGATTTAAAATTTCATACTTTATATAAAATGTGTTCACCTGTAACCTCAACAGCACATTTATTTCTTAGATGAATTAATCAGGCAGGAAAGCATCCTCTGTGAGGAGAGGGGTCTGCTTCTGCTGCGACTCAGGGATGAGATCAGAATGAGCATGGCAGCCTACCAGAAGCTTTACGAAAGCACCCTCTTTCATGGCATCAGACATGTCATGAGAAAAGAGGATTTAGAAGAACGGGTAAGGGTCGGTTTAATCATAATTAATGATTAAAAATTGAGTAAGAACTAAGATTGAATCGTGTTAACAATTTATAGCCTAAACTGTGATATTACATTGTAAGCAGAAAGCAGCAGTTCTTTCCAGAAGCAGCAGATGACTCTGGAGTTCCTACTGTGTTTTTTTTGTGTGTGTGTGTTTTGTATCACATTTGTAGATTAAAGTTCTGGAAAATGAGAAGCAGGAACTGCTGAAAAAAATAAATGAACAAAAAGAGAACAGTGATGCGAATAAGAAGAGACAAACTGAGATGAGAGAAACAGCAGAAAGGAAGTATGATGAGGAGAAGCAAACCAATCAAAAGTCAAAGGTGACATTTCTATCTATCTATACATCTATCTATATCTACCTATCTAGACACCTATCTATCTATCCATCCATCTATATATCTATCTATCTATCATCTATGTATCTATCTATCCATCTATCTATCTATCATCTGCCTATCTATCTGTCTATCTATGTATCTATCTAGACACCTATCTATCTATCCATCCATCTATATATCTATCTATCATCTATGTATCTGCCTATCTATCTATCTATCTATCTATCTATCTATCTATCTATCTATCTATCTATCTATCTATCTATCTATCTATCTATCTATCTATCTATCTATCTATCTATCTATCTATCTATCTATCTATCTATCTATCTATCTATCTATCTATCTATCTATCTATCTATCATCTGCCTATCTATCTATCTATCATCTGCCTATCTATCTATCTATCTATCATCTGCCTATCTATCTGTCTATCTATGTATCTATCTAGACACCTATCTATCTATCCATCCATCTGTATCTATCTATCATCTATGTATCTGCCTATCTATCTATCTATCTATCTATCTATCATCTGCCTATCTATCTATCTATCTATCTATCATCTGCCTATCTATCTGTCTATCTATCATCTGCCTATCTATCTGTCTATCTATGTATCTATCTAGACACCTATCTATCTATCCATCCATCTATATATCTATCTATCATCTATGTATCTGCCTATCTATCTATCTATCTATCTATCTATCTATCTATCTATCTATCTATCTATCTATCTATCTATCTATCTATCTATCTATCTATCTATCTATCTATCTATCTGTTCAAATACTTATAGTAATACATTGTTTTTGTTTTCAGATGAAGCTGTATTCAGAGGCAGGAATACTTAAGGAAAGGAAACGAGATGAATAGCAGACACATATACATACATATATATGTATATGTGTGTTTTGTTCTTTTAAGTTACTGTTCAGTACTTCTGTGTTTATACAAATGAATTCTGTGTGTTATTCTGTTTTCAACATTTTGAACCGACTAACGTGCAAAGCTCTTCTTCAACATCTAATAAAAAAAATCTGTAACTTTGATTTCAAATGTAAACAGTTAAACCAAATAAACCTATAAATAAACAGCTTGTTTTCGTAAAATTTCAGCAGTAAACATCTCATATAAAACCAGAAATAAAGAAAGCAATAAAGACAATGCGCTTTACGATTGCTTTACTGTGGTTTCATTTTTGAGCTTAGGACTCTGTGCAGACTTATAAACACTGAACAGACGCAGAGGAAGGGTTTGTTAATCCAGAGAAGATGTCATCACTGCTGTAGAGCCCTATGGCCTTATGCTATTGTAATTAGAGATGTGATGTTTAGATGCAGGGGCTCAACCATGGAAATGCATGAAGTTGAAGAAATTAATTATAATTTTGCTGTTACAGTGAGCTTTGGAAGGCTTTTTTAAAAAATAATCTAACCAAGTTACACCAATTGTTAGCACAAATGTGAGCAAGTTAGGGCGATTATTTCTGGACTTTTTGATATCAGAACACACACCCCTATTTTTTCCTATGTTAAAGCCTGGAATATATTTTTGTATTGCATCATATTTAGAGACAGACTCTCTGATTCATAAAATAAACTGCATTTAATTCATTTGAAAATAATTGTAAATGGCTTCATTTAAAACAGATCATGTGGATTAATAGAATTTAAAAACTCCCAAATTGAGTAAATACACCTTCAATAAAGGGATAGTTTCTCTTAAATTTCTGGTAAGATGCTGCTGCTGCAGTAAAAAGTGTATTTGTTCATTTATTTACTGAAAAATAAGGAGGAATTAAGCATGTAAATGAAAAATTAATAGTTTTAATTAATGGTAAAAATTAAACACAAGCGCCCCCTACTGGACATGATACATACAGTTTGGGTTCTATGAAAATATGCTGCAGGATTTTTAAAATATTTATTTTGATAGCAGGTTTTCCATTTTATATTCACTGCAAACAAGGGCTGCAAGGCAGAGGTGACTTTTTTTGTATATCTATGAAAGGTTAGTTCACATAGGAGTGAACAAAGTAGTCCACAGATTAACTTTCATCTGTGTGAGGATCCCTCTCCACCACCTGCTGCCTCCTCTTCCAGATTCCCAGCATGCACTCCTGCCGTGTCAGTATCAAGTTTAGAAATCTCCCAACTGATCTGTCCAAGTACAACGTGTTCCAGTGCGAATCTGTGCTATTACACCAGATGGCCACAAGATGGAGCTGTTTACTAGCGGATGGGCCTCCCTGCAGAGATGGCTTCAGAAAGTTGAAGCTGTGGAGTGAGAGAGAAGGAAGCAGGGGAGGTGGAAGGACGTTACATGCGTTTAGTGTCCCACTGGGAACTTTTTGTTTGGCTGTTTGGGGGCAGCTTGGGTTTATACTCCTTCCATTGGCACCATATGCCACCAGAGGCCAGACTGTCACATCAAATGAGAATCTCCAGGGTGATGGCATAACTGTCTGAGGAGTTACTATATATATATATGGAGAAACATTAAGCTATTTAATTGAAACAAACAAAAAAAATTATAATATGGATATATTTTCACGCTTACTCCCCTTCCCCACCTGTTGCTGTCCCTACTAGTTAGCTGGTTTACAGGTTAACACATATTTCCCTTGTAATACTTTACCTGCTTTGGGATAATCTTTTATATATATATATATAGGTAGATAGATTTTAGATATATTTTTTGCTGCTGTAAAAAACAGAATTTCCCCACTGTAGGATAATAAAGGAAGTTCCTATTCTAAATTTGTATTTATGTATTTATTTATATTTAAAAAAGCACAAGTAGATGATTAATGTTAAAAGTGGTTATGGTAAAACTAATCTATTAGACCATATTCTATTGTAGAAAAGCAACCAGAGGTTTGACAAATCCAAAGGATTAAATATAATTTTTAGTAGTTAAAAATATGTGAAAAACTGTGTTTTAAATATGCAAGTCGAAATCTTTTTACCTGCTTGGACACATTTAGTCAAGATTTGATTAAATAGCAAACAACAGTTATTTTATTATAGAAACACCACTGTAGATGTTTTCACAGAAGAGTTTCACAAATCTTCGCTTTAGCAACAGAGCAAATTAATTAATTAATCTGTTGTCCTACAATAACTGTGTATCTAGATCTCAAGTTTTAAAAAAAGGAAAACAAATGATTAGTTACAAAAAACAAACTTTAAATGTGTAAATAGTTAAGAATAATTTAGTCAAGGCTTGCCTTAAAGAAAAAAATACATATTATACAGAGCTGGTGATCTAAATCCCAAAAAAGCAGGCACATTTCACAGAAAATAACATGTGCCAATCCAGATAAAGGTCATTTTTATCTTGGATTTTAAACCACAATTTATTAAATGTATTTATTTAAAACAGATCTAGCCTTTTACTCAAGCAGCATATTAGAAACTTGTTTTGTTTCGTACAATAAGTATATTTAGGACCAGCTTTGCACAATGATCACGAGCTTAAACGCGATAAAGTCCAATAATAATGTAAATTTAATATTATAACACAAGAGTAATAATTGCTGCACAGCTGTAAACAAATAACAGCAGTTAACTATCCGGTTAATCTAGGGAGGATTTAACGTTCATTTCAAACATGCTAACAGTTCTCCTAGCGATACTTTATGTCGGTATAAAAGGTTAAGCATTTAAAAGATGGAAAAACATCTGAATCCCCGACAAAATGTTTTAAAAATATTCGAGTAACACCATGATGTTAAGAGGTTGGAATGTAACTCGCTAGCTGAGCTAGCTTAAATGCGATTAGCCAACAAGTACGGTCTCTTCCTATAGTGGTGGTGTCTGCTTTTATTTGCTGATAATAAAAGCACAGATTATATCCTTCTCCTTGGTGTTAGGTTCCAACGAGTAATTGGATTAACACGGATATCACCGCGGCGGTTATTTTTTTAGCTAACATTCACAGTGCTAGCTAGCTAGCCAGCGCGTGAGCGTATCCGTTAGCCCAGAAATGGGATGGCAGAGTGGGGGAGCACAAAGAGGCGCGAGGTGAACTCCAGCGCGCGGCGCTTAAAAGGCGAAAATAGCAGCACCGTTTTCCCAACCGCACACAAAAAACCGACACGCGCTTTTTTCACCGCTGTCTTGTGTCAATTCCTCAAAATGGGGTCTGCTAACGTGCGTCTCCGCCATTTTGTGACAGGTTTTTTTTTCTCTCTCTCTCATTGAGCAAAGGGGTACGTGTAATGGTTGAATGTAACCCCATCAAGAAAATATCCGCTTTGGCAGCAACAGCGAGAAGGGATCAGGAGCAATTGCAACCGTCCCACCCCCCCGTCCCCTCTCTGTAGGATAAAGTTGGTTTGAGTAGGTCAGCAAGAGGTAGTGGCAGTCCACAGCAACCACTGACCAAGTGTGCAGCAACAGATTGCACAAAGGAAAGCTTCCATACACAGCTGTGTATATATATATATATATATATATATATATATATATATATATATATATATATATATATATATATATATATATATATATATATATGTATGTATGTATACACACAAAAGGGATGACATGAGGTTTATATATATATATATATATATATATATATATATATATATATATAAGCAAAAGGAATTAAATACTTGCTTAAATACTTGCTTAATCGCTGTACTTTATCTGCATTTTGAGTCTGTTTTTTTAGCTTTTTTAGCTAGCCTTAAAATTTGAGGATAAAGATCTGAGCTAGTTATTAACACTTTAGAATATCTCCAATATGCGCTTTCCATTCACTCTTAATTCACGCTCTTGATGTGTACATTAAGAATAGGATAGGATAGAATAGAGTAGAATAGAAAATCCCTTCATTGTCCCATAATGGGACATTGACAGAGTGACAACCTAGGACTGTATGGTTTTGTTAATCGTTATTGTAATAAATTTCCCATTATGAAAATTTCCGATTTATCGTCTGAATGATGAGAAAAAATAAAATGTAAAAACTTTAAAACTCAACACAGGATGCACGAATTCCAGAAACATTATTAAAGGTGATCACTGTGGGATATTTTGTGATATAAATCCCACTTCTGTATGTACCTGGTGTATTATTTGAAATGTGTATCGTTTTCCAGCAGCAGTATTTGTAAAGCTATTATTGCTTATGTGGTGGCCTAGTGGTTAGGACATAGACCTTGGAATCTTGACACTGCTGCCCGAGGCGCCCCCGCGATGGCAGCCCACTGCTCCCCTAAAGGATGGGTTAAATGCAGAGGCAAATTTTTCCAATGTGAGATCAATACAGTTCAATTATCTTATCATAGCTATACAATGACCTGAGAAAGACTATGAGGAATAATAATTATTGTTATTATTAATTGATCACTCCTTTCAACTTCACTTTTATCATTATCATGATAGAACTGCATTAAAAATGGATACATCCAGCCCTGCACCCTATATGTACCTACTTTTAAACCTCTTTATTGATGCTAAAATGGGGATTATACTTACTTTAGCATGGGAACATTGATTGTATGCTGTTATAAGTAATTTATGAGCACTGTATAAATGCCATGAAAAGCTAGCGATTAACCGTTAAATGTATATACACTACGAAACTTCAGATTTATTGAGTGACATTTAAACGTCTATCATTTTCAATCTAAAAATTTACCAGTGGGTGGTTTTAGACCGGGGCCTACAGGGGCCAGTCCCCTAAGTAGAGCTGGCCCCTGTACTGAAAACATTCAGCGCAACATTTAGATATAAGCAGGCCAATTTTTCTTGAAGTTAGAGTATTTCCCCCTTGATATAAGAGGGCAAATGTGTAGATTGAATAAGATTATTTAAAATAATAAGAAAAAAACAACAATTAAAATGTTTTATCATAGATCCTAATATACTGATTTTATGAAATTTGAACTCTAAGGCTGTGTCCGAACATCTCCCCTAACCCCTAAATCACTACATAGAGTGGGGACTACATACATAGTGGACTTTATAGTGAACTTAAAGATTCGGACAGATGATCACTATTTTTTGCTCCCTGTTGGTCACGTGACTCCGTCTACTGGCATTGTTTCTGCGCCATCTTTGTTATTTGTCACCACTGTGACAACAAATACCATGATGCTTTGCAAGGAGAGCTCTCACAAAGTATTCTGAAGTATATCTGGTCATTTAGTGACCATGGATGATCACTACTTTTCAAGATGCATTGTGGGAAAAATCGAGCCAAGTACTTTTTCATCCACTAGATGTTTGGACACTCATCTAAGATGCAGTAATCACTAATGCCCTATATAGTGATTAGGGCAGTCATTCAGACACAGCTCTAGATTAGTTTTTATATCAGTGTTTACAGTATAATATCAAATGATTTCTGTCATCGAAATTAGAGACTATAACTGATTTGTCCTGTGGACCAATTTAACATTTTATCTTTGAAATATAGTTTCAGAGTTATTTATATATTTCAGTCAGCAATAAGCTTTAGCCGTACTAAGATAGGATTGCAGTTTTCATTAGAGTCTGCAACCTTAGACAACTTTTATTGTGATTTTGTATACACTGAGAGTATAAAAAGTATATAAAACTAAATTTCGATTAGTACAGCTTTCAGGTAGTGAATGAGCAGCAGCTTAGCAGTGAAATGAACATTTCAATTTCATAAAGAGTAGCAGTGATCAAATGTAAACAAATGTAATTTGTATAATTTTTAATCAGGGACAGTGCTTATGATCTCAGAGGGGATAGCATGTTCAGAAAACCAAAAGCAAGAACAAATGTAAAACAACATTGTATTTTTTTTGTTGGGGTTGATGTATGGAACAAATTAGATCAGGAGCTAAAAGATTATACAACATTAACAAGGTTTAAAAAAATATTTAAGAACAATACAATAAAAAAAAAACACGTGAATGCAATAAAGAGCAGTAAAATATTTGGTGCGTTTTTTTTTTGTAGAATAATAATTTTTCCTTAAATCATACGTTCATATGTATTATAAACAGTAGCCATCTTTTTTTTCCTTTTTATTTCTAGTCCAATGTAAATTGGCTTTGGAGGGTTTGCATTATAAGCTTCTTGCTTCTGCCAGTACAACCTTTTTCCGACTGTTTTAATTTATGTCAATGGCGTAAATATCGGTAAGCAGAGACTGCAGTTGCTTATGGGCCCCCGACCTCTAAGGGGCCCCATCACTGGCACCTGGTTGTAATCAAATATAAACACAAATTTGATCAAATACTAAACTAAGCGACTTAACCTTTTTTTTCATTCTTATAATTGATGTTCATACACACAAAAACAACAAAAAAAGAAAAAAGAAAAAACCCTGCCCCACCAGGTAAATTTGATCTAGAACCTTCACTGTATTTAAACCTTGTCCAGCCCTGGGGCCCACATCCGGACTATCTGTTCCTTTTTTTTTTTTTTTTTTTTTAACAGTGTCCTGTCTGGCAATGTGGCAATAAGAAAATTGTATTGATGCCAGTTAGAGTCCAACAGATTTTACTTTCACAAGTGGAGCAGTACGGCTATCGCCATAGTGTTCCACTTGATTTATGCATATAAATTGCTTCATTATAATTATGTAGGGAGTTTCACAGATTATATGGACACTGCAGTGTAAGTAGAACAGGAAAAGAAAAACAGAAAAGATGAAAGAAGTATATTTGTTCCTGACTGAAGATAAACAGTGTTCAACTGGACTGAGGATTAAAAATGTTTATACTATCCTACTGTGAGTCAGAATACATTTTAAACCATGGAGGTAACTTTACGTGTAAAATACTACATGCAGTCAGTGGTAATTAGTTATAATCATTCCCATCCCCCCAGTGACATTTCCAGGACCCTTATGACCCGTTCCAGTAGGGCAAAGAGAGGAATTGTCAGACGGTGCCTAAAAAAGAAAACAGTCTCTATTGTTCCATCAGCCGCTGTGACACTGAGTGTAGTTCCACCGCTCGCCGCGGGTGGCGCTGTGTAGCAGCTCGGGCTCCGCGGCCTTCACATCTTTTTGTCTGAGAACTGGCTCCTCTGGCGCTCTACAGTGTGTGCGATAGCCTCGGAGCTGCGTCCGTAGCACTGTCAAACCACTCCAAACCAACACAGCCGCGACCAAAAGCACTAATTCAGCACCTTCAGCCATGGCGCTTCTAACGTACCGGTAAATCGGCCGTGTTTGGGACTGCTCGAGGGAAGTTAGTCCGAGCTTGTATCGGGTTTTTTTTTTGCTCGCTGTGTGCATCAGTCTTTATTAGCGAGCTGCCGCTCTCCTTGCTACCATCTATTTCTTTAACTTTTTAAACCACTCGGCTCGGCGGATGACTGAGCGCCGGCGGAGTATGGGATCCTTGGTGTCTTAGGAAGCGACTGAAGCGGGGTTCGAACGTTTTTGCGTGCAAAAACAATGGCAAATTCGACGGGGAAAAATCTCCTAGATCAGCGAAGGAAAGGACAGGCTTTCCTGGACGAGCTGCGGCAATTTCACCAAAGCAGAGGGTGAGATTTCAGGCGCCTTTTAACAACAAATACAACTTTAAATCGGAATAGCACAGCCGTGCAAGTTGGGCAGAAGTGTTATTTTAACGTCTGTTGATTGATTTCATGTTTTATCTTAACAGATCGCCTTTCAAGAAGATTCCTATCGTGGGTGGGAAAGAGCTGGATCTGAGCGCTCTCTATATCAGAGTCGTCTCTTTAGGTGGATTCGCTAAGGTGAGTGGGAAGCTAAAGTGTTATTTCTCCACACCGGACCGTTTCTGGACCACTCCACGCTGATAACCCGGGACAAGTGGAACCCTTCCCTCCTCCTCCCCTCCAGAAAGCCGTTAAGGGGGGGTCGACGTTGGCCTTGTGCTAGTTTTGCCATGTATCTCAATGCGATGTGTTGTTGTGTGGTTTTTGAATCGAGGCGTCCCAGCGCTCGTGGAGTCTAGAGCGTTAGTTGGAGCGACTCGAAATTAGCGGGCACGTTCGCCATCGATTATCGGCACGGAGCCCGGCCTGGGGGGAGGAGGAGGGGGACACGGGGAGTCGCTCCCGGCGTTTACACACAGTTTTAACCCGGAGGAGGAGGAGGGGGAAGCTTACATTCTGTTCCTCGCCATAGCCATCTTTCTTCGGCTCCCCCCCCCCCCCCCCACCCCCCACCCCCCGGCTGGTAGGCCTCAGTCAGAGGGCCCCTATGTCGGTTGATACGCTAAACCGCTCGCGACACTTTACTCCGAGGAACAAACGGCTGTGCGCGTGCCTAAGCGTTTGTATCCGAACGGAGCCAGCTTATTGGCCAGTTCGGTATCGGAAATTTTCTAAATGGGAGGAAAAAAGAACGTCAAGTTAGCTTGTTAGCAACATGGCTAACTAGCTTCAACTGTAACGTTCACGTCCCAAATGGATTCACGAGTGTTCAAATTCTACTTAAATTGACATAATTTAAATTAAAGAAGAATTTTACTTTCAAAGTTTAAACTTTTATTTTTTGGTACGTTTCGCCCTAAATAAGTTTGAGAAAGTTATTGATAAACTGACGTTGCTTTAAATGAATGCGCTACTTTTTTTCCCCTCTTTTTCTTTAGAAAGTTTGTTTTTGTTTTCTAATTAGCTCACTTTGTCTATGTTTATTCGCAGGTTTCTGATAAAAACCAGTGGGCCGAACTTGGAGAAGAGTTTAACTTCCCGAGGAGTTGCTCCAACGCAGCCTTCGCTTTAAGACAGTACTACCTGCGGTAAGTGAGAACCGCCGAGCAGCTCTGCTTCCACTCGGGTTCAGGTAGCAGCATGTGCGGCGTGTTTACAAATGTAAAGAAGCAGTGTGCAGCCTCTCTCAGAGGAGCAGCAGCTTTGAATGAACGCAAAAGGCTGCAGTTCATTCTCAAGTTTTTAATTTCTTTGGAATTACTTATTGGGTGTCATCTGGAGCAGCTTTGCATGCTCTGACTCTGGTTTAGCCAGCTGTTTTTATAATGGAAGTAAAGCAGCTGGCATTTGCGGCTCTGTTGCAAACATTGTCCCCATCCCTACCACCTGCCCTGCAGAGATTGCACCTGTGTGCCCATTCATGATTATTCCACAAAGCAACTGGTTTTGAAAGAAGGGGCTCTCTTATTTGCCTGTTGTCAACAAGTGGGAGCTTGTTGGAAGTAATTGGATTATTAGATGTGATGTGTCCTCTGGATAATAAATGGTATTCCTGCAGTTAGCTACTGTAAAAGGGTTTTAATCTGTCTGGGAGTTTGTTTCGTCTCCTATCAGATCATACAATTGTCCATAAGGTTGTGTTCTCTAAGATTAGATTTTTGGTTGTTTTTTTTCCCCCTCATCTGTGTCTTTGATAGTCTTGTCTTATCAGACTATATTGTCCCAAAAGTTAGAAATTTGTATATATTTTTTTAAAATCCTCTTAAAATCTCTTTGTTTTTTGTTATTTCACGCAGGCCAGTTAGTTATATGTCAGCTTGTGCACATAAATTCAGCCAATCATATATCAACGGTCATCTGTCAGTCACATTTTTTCGGCCATAGCATCTTGATTCATATGTCGCAGCTAATATACGCAACTTTTGAAATGAGAAATAAAAATAATTTACTTTACCGTTGAGTTAGGTCCCAGTGTTCACAGGGATGGATGTCTGTGTCCTCAGCAGGCGTAGAGCTAACAGAACTGCCAGCTCTGCGAGGCAAGAGCTCAAACATGTACGGCTGTAAGCCTTCTACACCAAACCAAGCTTCTGCATCTTCGTCCCCGCTTTCCTCCACTAAATAAAAATGCATGACGGCGGAGACTCATCCACGACCTCCGACACAAAACTCTCCTCTTGAATGTTTCCGCTGTGCATAGCATTCCTTGACAGTGTCGTTTCTAAGTCACCAGTTTAGTGCTACTTGGTCCCAATGTAATTTCCAATTGGGAACCTACTAGCACTAAGTTGCTAACTGGATAGCAAGATGCTTCTCACAAACCGGCCACAATCAAACTTGCTTGCACACCTTCCGCCATAACAACCCTGCCCCCTTGATATTCGACTAATCACATTCACTTTATTCACTTGTGTAAAATCATGCACCACTCGGGAGAATTTGGACCAACATCAACTATTGGAATAGCTGCTTTCCTACAACTTTAAAGTATTTATACTTTATTGTTTCTAAATTTCTATCCTTTTTGACACAGAACCATAAGTTTTGATTCAGGGCTGAATCACCTTAATTGGATTAATCGATTATTGAAATAATCGTCAACTATTTATAATCGTCAACTATTTAGTAATCGATTAATGATTAAATGGAGTATAGAGACTGCGAAATATGCTTTTAGCTGACAGGGCAACCCACTTAGAGGAGTAATTGTACTAAAAGTGTAAAAAAAAAAAAGAAAAAACCCAAACATTTTGCATTTAAGATAAAAAAAAACTTTTCTGCCTGTCAATATGCTCTATGCAAAACTACACTATTGCAAAGGTTTGAGATTCACCTGGTTTAATTTCACAGAAAGGCTTCTTTAAGGAACCTTTTGCTATCCGATTAATTGGAAAAATAATCAACAGATTAAGCGATTTGAAAAAGAATCGTTAGTTGCAGCCCTAGTTTGAATCTTCTCGATTATCACAAAGTAGAGAAAAATATGCTGGAGGGCAAAGGTTGTGTGTAAACACCTTTTCCTTAATACAGATATAAAAAAAAAGTCTCATTGGGTGCATCCAACCATCCTGCCTCATGCTTCATATTCTATGTTCAATTTCAGACAGGTTGGGTGTCGTTCTGCATTCATTTGTCTTCTACTCTTCCTTCCTTTCTCCAAAGCCACTATCACACCTTGACATTGCCGGCTTATGCCTGACGTCCCAGGATCTTCTAAAATACTGGCATACACTGAACTAATGTATTTTGTCAATTCTGGGCGTATATATAGAGTATTCAGAAGGAGTCCAGAACTTATGTCCAGCGATAGCCTGAATTATGCATAGCACACCGCTGCGTAATGCCCATGATATGCCACAAGCCAGTTTCCTGAGGGGGGACAGCAATGCACCTGGAGGCTCGAAGCTTGCGTAAAAAGATTTATTTGGAGATAAGTTCTTGATAAGTAACACAAAAGTTTGTTTTTATTGAACTTCTTTTTGCATATGATCTGTTTTCAAAAGGTAAATCCAATTTATTTTCTTAAAATCTTATATCCATGTTACCCAAGGAGGGAAGACCTGCCACCTTGAGGTTTATCTTGAACCGTGGTGTATGGACGTCGGCTAAACTTGTCTCGCATAAACTGACACTGATGGTGTCCTTCCTGATCCTGTTACTACAGGAAAACATGCAGTGCCTATTATGTATTTATATTTTTTAATTCTCCCTCCATCTTTTGTCACTTATTTGATTTAGGTGTTTGTTCCTAACAGCTGGGTCAGATGCACTTGTGTCACTCCAGCACACTTGAGCTGGGTGGATGTTTGCCTACATCAAGTTAACCCTGATTATCCAGTTGAATGCCCACCTGTAACTGCTGTCTGCATGTGTTTGCGTTGGTGGCAGCAGCTACATTTAGAGAAATGTGTTTTCAAGACGATGAATGAAAAGGGCTTATAGTTGTGTGTAAAATGAGTAAGCAGGTCGCAGTAGAGGAATGCTTTTTCTTAGCCGGAACGACCATCTGTTGACTGAGTCACCCCGTTTTGAATGAATCGGACAATCTTCCCGCTCAGGAGCGAAACAACCGACAGGTTATTGTGCCGAGCTCCTGCTGCTGCTTATTGGATATCTGAATGCCGCTCTAATAAGCCAGCGCTCCTGGCCAGGAACACTTTCCTGCTCGCACTACACGTCCTCCCGGCAGCGCTTTTTTCAGCTCTTTGGGACGAGGGATGTTGGATCCAAGCCTCTTCGCCCTCTGATCCAGTCTCTCCTTGGCCTGAACTCAGGGAAAAAGTGTAATGTTATTGATAAGTGGGGAAAAATGCTTTAGTAGCTTTTAAAAAAAAAAGACTGGCAGTTACAGGATATGGTTCTGTAAAATCCTCTTTTTTATTTGCTTTACAGTTTTTCTTTCTTTGAGACTTAAGGAGCTGACCTATATTTTTATTCTGAGTATTCTGCTTCGTTTCATTTTCTACACCAACATGAATTAAGTCATGTTCTACGATTTGCAGTTTTGCACAGAGAAGGAATCCAATCATTACATTAGGCTGAGCTTCTTCACTTTCCCTCCAAACGGCAGAGTGTTGGCTGGGGCTGATACCGCTGGTTTAACCTCAGTTTGCCCCCACGGCCCATGAGTCACTGACTTCTAGGAAGTCTGCGTCGAGCTGCAGCTCTAGTGCTCCGTCAATGTGCTGCTCTCCTTTCAGATTAAGATGTAAAACTTGGCTGGTTTCTTTCTGGGGTTTTCTACACTTTTATAATATACTGCGACTTGCTTTTTGCTCATGTGGATATGTTCAATTGAAGATTTATTTAATACAACAATAATTTTGACAGTTAAACTCAAGCCAACTCACGTTATTGAAACCAGTATTTACCGTAATCCATGTAAATAAAAGCATGAATTATCACTAGTAGTAAAAGGTTGAACAGAGCCTAAGTTTCCAGACTAATCCTACATTTTTTTTTTTTTATTTGGCTACATTTAAAGGCTGCTTCACACTATTAGTCAGGTCAACAAAGTCTGTCGGCTGGTGTTTCTGTTTCTGCCGTGGCATTCAAACATAGCTGTGCCCCTGCTCCTCCTCATTCCTTTGAACTTTTAATGTTGTTTTCTTCTTTTACTCCAATGTGTCATGTCCTCTCCTTCGGATTTCTGTAATCGGGACAGGCAAGCATGACAAAGCAGACAAATTGGTCCTTGACCTGTTTAAGAGTCCTGGTGTGGGTTCACATTCGGTCTCATTCGTCCTCAAAACCGGATTTCGGTTCAGTTTCTGTCACCACATAGATAAAAGCTACCCAAAAGAAGAAATGCATGCCCAAGCGTAGTAGCTGTGTCTCCAACAGAAAAATAAATATTATCCTCATTTTTGTGTTAAAAGACATCTAACGTTTTGGAGTTGGTACGCATTCCTGGTTGATGGTTAATAAAATAAAAATCACAGAAGTTCCCCATAAGTGATTCTAAAATGTGTTTGAGCATCGAGGACGTTTTATTATAGACCGCTGATTTAGTTTTGTGATTAAGGAACCATGCTGTTTTCTGTCGAGTTTAAAATAATCCCAAAACATTCCTCAGTCTTAAACTGCAGCACCATCCCTCTAGAAATACAAACAGCAACATGGTGGGACCAGTAAACATCGACCGACTTGCTTCCATGCGCTGCAGTCATTTGAGTTGTTCTTTCTTTTTTCCTTAAATTTAACCTGTTAAACTTTAGGCCTCTTTAGAGTTCTGCTCTAAAAGCACAAAATAAATGGGTTCATTTGAATGGTTCTGGTGTCACAGAAAGGCTAACCCGAGGCATTATTTCTGAGAGCTCTACTTGGATAACTGGGTGAATATAAATAAATCTGCTACAATTAAACATGAAATAGTGTATATATAAACTGTAAAAAAAATATATATATATATATAGATATGCATTCAAATCATTTTTACTAATATCAGGGGAAACGGGCAGCACGATTGGCTAATTAGTTGTGTGCTGGGAAACCTAGAACTCTGGTACTCGGTGAGCGGTGGCAGGGAGCTAAATACGCCGCAATCCAAGGAAAAAAGAAAACATAGGTTGTGGCCATAAAACAGTAAAGCTAATTATTTTCGGTTTGTAAAATAAGTCATGTTTTTCTTTTTCTACGGCTGCTGTTGTAGTGAGTTTTAGATGTAAAACTTTCTAGGTTTGTGTTTAAAAAAAAAAAAAAAGAAGAAAAATAAAAGAAATCAATATTCCAATTCTGGATCGATTCTCATGTGAGAAAAGCTCTATGAAAACGTGAACCAATATAGACTCTTTCGCTCTTATCCTGATTTGCTGGCAGGCAGGCGAACACATGCACTAATGCCCTGTCATCCAACAGATGACCTTTCCCAGCTGGCAGGTGTATCACTGCAGCGTCTCACTGGGTCAATCTGATAGTTTTCACATAAAGGAGACGTATGAACATCATCTCCCAATATGGGGGAATGGATTCATCGATGAATTTTGATATAATGCTAGTATCAATACGTTGCGTGACTTCGGTCATTAATTCACATAACAGCTAAAAGAAATGTCATCCAGTTTGAGATGGAAAAGAATTGATTCTAAATGATCTGAACCAGAACAATTCTCAAAATTTTAATAGAACTGTTGGAAAAATGCTGAATTTTTGGCTTTAATTTGAAAGGTCATGTCTTTAAATAGGGTCATGTTGTATTCAGGTATTTCTCTTTAGCTCCTTTTATTACATATTCTTCATCTAGTTTTGTTGTAATTTGGTCTGTCGGGGTAAAAGTCCCTGCTTTCATTTAGATGATACTAAGATATTCAGTGTATTGGTGAATGTTTGAGTTGAATTTGTTGGCAGGCGTGCCGATTTAAAATGCTAGATTATCAGTCCATCCGTGTGCTCAATAATGAAGTCTTTTTAACTGGCAACAGAAACATGGATAACTGTCATATGCAGTCAGGATTCAGATGTTGTTTCACTGCTGCTAGAAGGAAAAAGAAACCAGGTCTGAACTTTACCCCATCAGAAATTGTTGTATGTGTTCGGTGGGTGTGAGTTTTCACACCGCGTGCTGCAGTTTCTGCCCCGACTCTTGTGTCTGACGCTGGATTCCCCCACTGCTCATCTGAAACAAGCAGCCTGTTGATCTCATTCACATTAGCTGCACTTTATTCCACCCTGACCATGTTTTTGACAAAGATGGACATCTTGGTGCTAGTTCCTTCCTTCTCAAACAGAGTGAAGCAAACTGTTATCGCTGATAACATCTGAAGTCTCTGGAGACTTTGGGTTTTTTGGTCTGTCTGTAATTCGACCTGCCCCCTAGCACTGTGGGCCACCACTGATAGCCTAATCTTCTTCTCTCAGCTTCCTCACTAACAAGCAGATGGGCAGATCTGCCTAATGCCTGGCAGTGCAGCTACAATCTGGCTTCAACACTTCATGATATTTAGGATACGTCCCATGTCTGTTACAGCCCTTATGGTTGTGTTTCTTCTCTGTCTAGTAGGAATTAATCAAGGTTATAAGCTGTAAACCTTCATCATCAATGAAAGGCTTGAAAACTATTCAGTACTTCCAGGGTAATCTCCTTGTTCATTCTGCAAATCAATACTTAAAACTCTCAGTTTTAAGGCATCAACAAACTGAATATTTATATATGAATATAATAAAGCTTGATCTCAGTTTATTTCTGCTCACTTTTTGATGTTAAGACATGGAGAGAAAAGCTTAAGTTTTTAGCCAAGATGTCTTTTGATAAAAAGGATAAAATGTAGGTAAGGTACATGTTGATCACTGGTCAGAGTTGGTCACATTTCATCACTGGCTCCCTGAAGAGTCCATTTTTAGTCGCTGTGCTTTTCTATGAACAGTTTTAGCACTTTGTTTATCAGAGGCTGCTCCCAACTAACAAGACTATAGCCCCATTTACACTACCGCTTTGAAACCATGTTGGGAACAGTCCGAGGTTGGTAACAGAGATAACTGTTGAGTGTAAATGGAACGCATCTGAACTGGACCGTGCCAGACACAACCAAACCGCACTACATCTAGTACTAGTTCAACAGTAGGGCTCAATACGGTTCATCTGTGGCTCGGTTCTCTGATGACAAAGAGCGCAGGAGCAGGCCGCATCAGCTACTATTTACAGTCAGTTGACTCACTGGTTTTCCAGCTTGGTAACTCTCTTCACCTGTTCACAACACGAACTTCTTCTCAACCTATTAACAATAAATGGCATCAAAAAAAGTGTGGTGCGACCTGGGATGATGCAAAGACTGAGGCTCTGGTTGAAAGGATGCTATCCAGCCACATAAGTACCTGAATGTTATTGGTGTGCCATTTTTGTTTGCGCGATTCCCACCTTGAGAGTTGTAGTATCATGGACCACATATAGGAGGTGAGGAACCGTGCTAGCGTGATGTGTAAATGGTTGTAAGGTACCAAGCTCGGCACGGTTAACTGATCCAAGCTGGGTCAGAACTCGGCACAAATGGGTTTCAGAGGGGTAGTGTAAATGGGTCATATGTAGCTGTTTGCTTCTTTTTACTGCTCTTATCTGCTATCCATCCCATATATACTTGGATTCTTATGGTCAAAAAAGGAAAATCCAGTATTGTATTTCATTGATTTCTGCTGTGATGTGATCTGGGTTTGCTCTGGAAAGTGTTCCTCGATGGTAACAAAGATCCAGTCCGCAGTCGATGAACAGCATTGTTACAGTCGACAGTACAGCAGACTTTGAGTTTGGATTCTTTGCTTTTAGTTCATAATGGATGCGGAAAGTTGTTCGGTCTGAATGAGAATGGGGTTGTTTTTCTTTTCTTTCTTTTTTGAGGACTTTTCCTGCATGCTGCACTTGATTTATTGTGGGAACACATCCACTTGATCCAAATGTAGAGCATTGATCTATATAAGAAAGAAGAAATGCTGTTTTGTTGTAAACCGTTTTACAAAAACTCTTACTTATATGTACATGATTTTTCACATACAATTTCCCCACCAAAAAAAAAAACCTCTGCTTTGCTGTAAGCATTACAGTTTTGCTAAAAGCCCTTCAGTTTTTCTGTATATAGTTACATCAGTTGTCTTGGGGACTGCTGTCTGGTCTGTTTGTCATTTTAGCTCTGATAAAATGAAGAACTATTATTATTTGGCAGCCTTGGTTGAAGAAAATGCCAGTTTAGTCTCTATCACCAAGAACTTTACAAAGCAAAACAATCAGCATGTCTAGAGAGCAAATTCCTGGACAAGTACAACCGCACCATGTGTATGTTAAGGCAGTCTTATTTATTTGGCCGTTGAATAGAGGGAAAGAAGCCATTAGCCAATGAGGAGCTGAAAGACTAGCAGTATTTACCGTCGTCTTATATCATATTTGCTCGTTAAGTGGTAAACCGTTGCCTAAATATTCTGCGGGGATCTAGGTGGTTTTAGATAGCGAACGGTTCTTCTGGAAAGCTGCCTCATGGTTTAGTTTTTGTTTAGAAGCTCTTCTTTCTCATAGGAATCAGTTTCCCCAGTGTTCTTAATTCTACTGTAAATGTACACATCTTCTATTTAGCCACATTTATATGGGCAATGGTAATCAGAATAAATGTCAGATTGGACTGAAAGCAGCAGCACACATGATAAGACTGTTCTTATGTGCTTTGGACGGCTATAACAAACTATGGCATCTTTCTTGAAACTTTGAGTATCTGGGATCATTTAAAGTCATAATTTTTTTATACTTCCCTCAGTCCAAAAGCGTGGTTGGTTGACTGGTCGGGTATTTTTTGCCTTTGGCGTTAGCCTGGAGGGAGAACGAAAATTTTATATTCCCTCTTTCCTACATTTATTTAATCCCCAGAAATCAAAATAGTATAGCAGATTTGTGAATCTGGACCCTTTTCAAATGTAATGCTTCTTAACTCCAGTTTATAACTTACCTTTTGTGTTCACCTAATTATGGAGTCCACTTTTGAGTCAATCTTCCAAACTTCTGTGGAGAGAAGTAGTGGACAAACTAAGGCAAACTAAGGAACACAGATCAGGGAAAAGCCAAGTTATCCCATGCTGTTCAATCCATCCATTAATAACCATTTATTTTGTCAGAGAGAAAGATGTTGCATACGTCTTTAAACTGGGCAAGTCTAGTCATGAGTTGGTTTGGTCCAGTTAAAGTCCAGGCATTTATCAAAAAATTGAAATTAAAGCTAGTTCTATGGATATGTTATTGAGGCTTAGTGAGGTCAGTCTCCCTCTAGGTCACACAGCGTTGGTCAGCAATATGTTGCTTCAAGGACTAGTCGATAAATCGAACTAATTCCCTTAATTAGGGTTTTTAAAAGTCCATGATTTGAAATTTTGCTAAATGGAGGAAGTCTCTTCTGCATTTACGTGCGTCTTTGCTTCCGCTTCCTTCCGCCTGATTGCATGCAGCACTGTTTTACTCACGCCATGGCCGCTGCTCAATCTGAAGAGTTGGTACCGAGAAAATGGATTTGTGTTTCGTCGATTATAGGAATTGGTTCGATGTGCCGATGTGGAGCAGACTACAGACGTGTGCAATGTTTGTTGAAATGCTATCAAAACCAAGACTAGCAGCACAACAGTGCTCGGAGCTTCGGGAGTGCAGTGTGGGTAACCCTGGCTGCCTCATTTATTAAAGCAGTGCCGACCGACGAGTGTAGTGTGTGGCAGATAACCGACACTGTAGCTGTTCATATAGAGAAGGACATGGTGCCCATTTACACCGTAGAGAAGCCTGGCTTCCTTCACATGATAAAAATGTGTGATCCAAAATATGACCCACCAGGTCGCAAATACTTTGCTGAAGTTGGGCTACCAAAACTGTAGAATGAAACACTACAAGTTAGACTATTTTGTTTTAAGCAACTACTACATACCTTTGTTCCAGCTGTTGTTTACAAACCACCTACTTCCCAGAAAATCACACGGTGGAGATCATTGCACAGGGGCTCAAAGGCTCATTGGCACTGTGGAAGCTCGATGAGAAGAAAATGGCGTGCATGATGACAGTGGAACAAATATGATAAAGGTCTTGAAGCTAAACCAGTGGACACACCTCAACTGCTTTGGGTACAGTCTATAATGCAATAAAAGTTATTAACTGTTCGATTAATTACATATTTCAGCAAATGAAGCTCCTTTTTCTTGTACTGAATATATGCACTGGAAAAAAATTGATATCTAGATAAGACATTTTTTCTTATAATAAGTGCATTTGTTCTTGATTTGAGGAGGTTAGTAAGAAACTTTGCCAATTGAACAAGAACATTTACACTTAAAATAACAAAACACAATTGGATTGTCCTATATTAAGTGCATATTATCTAATTATCTTATTTTAAGAGTAAAAATACTCATTCCATTGGCAAACCATCTCATTTACCCGTTCAATTTAAGGGTAAATATTTTAATTTTTACTTATTTCTAGATCGTTTCTCCAGCCGGGTGGCCGCTGGTCCTTAAAAAGTCTTAAAAAGTCGTAAATCAATTTTCCTCAAAATAAGGCCTTGAAAAGTATTAAATTGTCTTAAATTCATTTTGCATGGGTCTTAAATATTTGTGTGTCTTGTCACCATGAAAATGCGGGCTATCTGTTCTGCGAGGTCGAATATTTTTTTCTGGTAGCCTATGCGCTGCGTTGTCTATGGTTAGGTTAGAGCGTAGCCTACTGCGCAGCTCTTGATGGCGTAGGCTAAAGCATCTACAGGTAGGCCGAATACAGCACCGATAGCCACTAGACTACTTAAACACGGGGAAATGCAAGTTCAATCACAAATGGCTAGAAAAGAATGAATATTCTTGGTTAAGGTCGGTGTCTGGCAGCGCTTATGAAGCTATCTGCATTGTATGTCGGAAGAATTTCAAACTTGGGACAATGGGGATCAGAGCAGTTGAATCTCACGTACAGAGTAAAAAACATGAAGACTATGTAAAAGCACACCAGCAGCCTGCAATTCCTAGTTTCTGCTCCACCGTTTCCACCGCAAGCAACGATGTTAACAGTACAACGCTGAATGCTACAATAGGTATTTTATATATTTACTTGATTTTATAAGCATTTGTTCATGGGACCTAAATGTTCTGAAAATATTGTAATAAATATAATTTAGGACTGTAATGACATCTTTGTTGTCTTCGCTTTACACACATTTAGCCGATGTTCTTAAACTCAACCGTCATTTTGATTTGTATTTCCATCGTACGTTTGGTCTTAAATTTCATTTAAAAGTGGTATTAAAAGGTCTTAAAAAGTATTAAATATAACTTGTTTATACTTGTAGACACCCTGTCCAGTGTAAATGTACATATTTTATTGAATGAAAAATCAGTATAATTATCGTTGGCTGAACATTTGTTACCTGCACAAGATTTATGTTAATATTTAAGTTTACAATACATTTATTGATGGCTAAAGATTTGTTACTTTGCACAATATATTTTGAATAAAGTAAAAATATTTTAAAATAAAATACATGCATGTAGATTTTAATACTTCTAAACAGATTAAAATCGTAATCGTCCAAGATGACCAAAAAAATCGAGATTTTATTTTTTAGCCATATGGAACAGCCCTGGGTGCTTCTCTTATGGGAGGTGACGGTTAAATTCCTGCCAAAACAGCTGTGTAGAAATGGGCTGTATTCATGTCCACCAGGGGGCGCATTCTGAAGGCATCTGGGCAGCTGGCATCCTGGAGTCAAAGCCAGGGGTTTCTCCACTGCTATCCAGATGTCTAAAAATAAAATGGCACTGATGGAGAGGAGGAGGCGGGGGGGTTCATCATGCTTTGCATTGGGTGTATTGTTTTGCTGGAAAACAGCCCAGTACCTGCATGGATAAAAGACGCGCTCTCTCCCAAACGGTTCTAGTTAAATTCATGCAAACGCTGGCGGTTTGTGCTCTCTGTCGGTTGGTAGATGTCAGTCCTTCAGGAGGCAGTTGTTTCTCTATTCATGCATGGTTTTTGAGGAGGGGGGGGGTTAGGGGAAGTGCCGTCACATGCAGCTGCACTCGTGCCTCCACCAGTCTCACCAACCCCCATTTTTATTTTTTTTTATCTTGCCTCTGCTCAGACAGCAGTTGATGCAGTTAGGCCAGGCCCCCTCTCCCTCCCTCCTCAGGCTCCCTCCCTCTCTACAAATGATGGCAGAGTGTATTTATAGTCCAGCGTGCCGAGCGGCAGCAGCCAGGGAGCCGGGGATTACCTCTGCCACGATGAACAAGCGGGGGCCTAATTCAGAGGCAGGCACCCGCTTGGTGACTCACGGCCACACACGCTGGATTCAGCACAAATACGGCGGCTGCTGCTGCTGAGCTATTTTCCCTGTTTGTCAGATTTCATCACATTACTATAAGGTATTTATCAAACCATTGGAAAAGCGCATGCCAAGGCTTGGAGAAATGGGCTTTTATTTGCGATTTACAAAGTCCTGTTGGAATATTGCAAAGATTTGTCTTTACCACTTTATTTCTTCACAACTTTTTCTTAAAAGCAGCTGTCGTTAGCCACCTGTTAACCCATCAGGGTGAGACAAGACTGTGAATTAAAAGCAGAGGAATGTGACCACAGTTTATCTGTGAGCAGGAATGCAGTTATGGGAGCAGATGGAGCTTCATAACTCCTGGGAGAAAGAAAAGGAGAAAACTCTTTGCTTAGTTTGCTTGTTTGAGTGATCTGCAGGCTAATCTCTGCTTTGCTTGGTGGTTTAGAAGACTAAAAGTCCCTGGGTTTGTTGCCTGATGTCTCAGCCTGTCTCTATTGATGATGGTATCCTGCTGTTCATTCAAAACTTAGTTTTATATTTATTGTAATCTTAGTTGCTGGAGTGGATATTGGGGTATTTCACAATTTTATTAACCTGGTTTAACAACTTCTATTCATGACTGGAAACTAAAATGGCAATTCATCTTCACAACATTTCTTAGAATAAAAAATATGTGACATCTTAGTAAATCAGTGGTTGGTTCTGGCAGTTCTACTCACTCGATCAAATCTGAACTTTAAATAAAAAAAAAAAAACTTCCCATTACCAGGCAGCAGATTATAGTGCAAATAAAATCGTAGCATAAGGCTTTAGTCTGCAGTCAATACTGCAGAGTGCGCTCAAAGATCGTCTGCTTTCTTCTGCAACCTGCTTAGAGCTTCTGCTGCTACTAGCGAGTTGCCAACACATGTGGCCTGGATGTTTGGTGTAGGCTCAGGGTTTCCAGCTTCTGCCTCTTGGCACGCAGGATGTGTGGATCAGAGATTCAATGTTTACAAAACAAGCTTTATTGGCTAAACTAAAAACTCTTCAGCTATTTGCAGGAAATTGATAACTAAGCCAAAAGTTTAAGTGGTTAAACTAAGCTAATATGATGTTTTACCCAAATGTAGCTACTTCTTAGAGATGGACTTGGAATCTAGTCTAGAGACAAAGGAGCTGCTTTCTGAGGTTGCTCTCTGTGTCTGCTGGCAGGGCAGGAGAGCATGTGTTCACCTGCCTGTAATCCAATCAAGGTGAAACTCAGTGGATGAATCTATAAGGCATGCAGTAGGTGGATGGCCCGGTTTCTCATATATATGTGTAAAAATAACATTTTTGGCATCATTTCAGAATAATTTTGCATAATGATCAGCTATGGTGAATAAAGCTGGTGCCCTGCAAACATTAACATATAAGTGAGTCTAGGTCTTGGGGATATGGCTGGAAAAATCTGATCTCTGATTATTTTATGTTTTCCCTACCAAATCCAATTAATTGCTTTTAGTTTTTCCCTGATTTAAGTCTCATAATAATATGAATGACATATATTGCTTTCAAAAGCTAGATTTGATTTCAATGATCCCCTCTGGGAGGTGACCTTAATTTAAAGGGCAACAGAATAGAAGAAACATGGTTGTAAAATAATCATGTTACACAATAAACAATGAAAGCTAGTTTATTAGTTAGAAATGCACATCTGAGAGAAAAGAGGTGAGCTGAAAAAAAATGGTTAATGGATTTTATTGAATTAAAAAGTATATTCTATGTAGATTTGAGTCAGTAAGGAGACAATTTTCCAATGAAATAAGATATATATTATGGTTTAAAAAGTTCATTTGACATGAAGTGTGTTGAAAACCTGTGGCAGGGCTTTGAAAAGGCAGCTGTGACAACACATAGCCATGAATATTAATCAGCTGGAGACGTTTGGGCTCAGATTCCTGGAGAGCGCTGCCAGGAGATATAAACTGTCTTTCCATCAGGTCATAATAACAACAGCCTGCAATGCTGAATTTTAAAGATGATTTCTGTTGAAGGGTTCCTCGTCCCTTCAATAGAGGCCAGAGGAGCTGATATTTTTCTTTCTTTGAATCTAAAATGGCATTTTTTCTTCTTATTTATTGAAGAAAAAACATCTGCTGCTTTAATTTTCTGATCAGACCTCATTTGCAGCTGGTGAATCATTTGCAGCTGGTGAATCATTTGCAGCTGGTGAATCATGTCGGAGTTTAAACGGGGTTAGTCTGAGGACACCTCAGCTTGTTTTTGTTTACTTTTAGCTGCTCATAAAAGTAAAAGAGGAACTGCTCTGGGGTTTAGAAGCTAGAATTACTGAAAAGCGTATTGTTAGATGGGATCATGAGGACAGCCAGGACTCACAGCAGCAGCAGAAGCTCATTATGTTCGTCCTTAAGTTCAGAAATTTTTCATTGTATTTATTGTTTCATTTTAGCCAGATTAATGAAGAGGTTTTGACTCCTTTGTTGCATGAATGTTGTGAACCCTTCCTGCCTTCTCCTGTCTTATCCAGTCGGCTGCACAACTGTTTGTTGATCTGTGGAGTTTGACGTCGTTCTCACATATGTTTCTCTTTGCTGCGCTGCAGGGCAAGGAAACCTAACTGTTGGCAGATATTCTTTAACGCTACAGATAATTCTGCAGAGTCTTCAGGCCCAAAAACATCTCCCTTATGAGTCACATTAGTACATATAATTGTTACTTTGAAGTCACTTGAAGCCTGATTTTATTAAAAATGTTAGCAGCAGTATTCACCTACTTTATTGCGATTCTGTCTGCCTTTAATGTCGTCCTCATTCCTAGGAGAAATACTCTTTTTTTATGCTTTAAATTGTTTAGGATTCACATAAAACGTTTAGATTTTTATCACAAGTCTTTGCTCTTTAGGTGCCAGCAGAAGTAGATCATATCAATGGTTTGGTGATGGTTGTTGTGGTATCTTTAATAGGGATGCACGATATTGGGATTTTGGCCGATATCCGATATGCCGATATTTTAAAACTCATGTAGCCGATAACCGATATCGATACCGATGTTAAAGCTGGACAAAAATAAGTAGTCATTAAAAATAGCAGTTTTGTTATCCATTTCTGACACTTTGAAAAAAATATACTAAAATATATTTTCATATGCTGATATCAAATTTAATTTAAAAACGCGGTATCGATCTATTTTACTTTCAAAATCTCGTGAAATTTCATCGTTCTGTTACAAACTCTTGTGATATTTTGCAAATTCTTGTGATATTTTGTTAGTAAAATAGATCGATACCGCGTCAATATATCAACATATAAAAATATGGCAAAATTTCGATGACATATAGCAATATTTCATTAGTAAAAGAGATTGATATGGTGTTTTTAAATGGCAATATATATCAGCATATGAAGATATTGTGATATTTTAATGCATCAATATTTTTTCCTTTGTCTTTAGAAGTTTTTAAGTCTGTAAAAAATAAGTTTTTGAGGAAGAAGAAGTAGTATTTAATTTTTTTTTTTTTTTTTAGACTTTAGAAACTCAGAAGCTGATCAAATATCGGGTTAAATATCAGTGGGGTGGCCGATGTCCGATATTCAGTTTTAAGGCCGATACAGGCCGATACCGATAGGGGGCCGATTATATCGTGCATCCCTAATCTTTAACAAATTAACTTTTATAGGATCTGTTTCCATTACCCCAGAACTCACAGAGACAGGTTGACTTTGTTCAGAATTTTAATTCCCTACCTGCTGCTATAAGACCAAACAGGATACTAAGGAAAAACATCAGAATGAAGATGTTTTGTTTTTCCTTCCTCTGACACAGATACTTGGAGAAGTATGAGAAAGTCCACCACTTTGGCGAGGATGATGAAGAAGCGCAGCCGGGGAACCCCAAAGCCTCCCTTCCTCTCGGTGCAATCCCCAGTTCCTACAACTACCAGCAACATGTGGTATCAGGTAGGCAGAGTGTCACCGTTCGCTTCATCTTGTCTGGTTTTGCTGTTTTTACACTAATTGTCCGAGGAGCTCTTCACTCTCCTCCTGAAAATTCACATCATGGTTTCACATCATGCAGCTTCCTGTTGTGATTGCCTCTCTGTATAGAAGATGAGATCTGTTTCTGTATCTCTAACTACAACCAGGGATCCAACTTTCTCTTTTTATATCATACTTTTTTTTTTTCATTCATTTCACATACAAACCCTCAAAGCTGAGTTCTGATAGTTCCTTTGATCAGATCTGTTATAAATCAGTTCCCCTGAGCATAATGTCTCTTTAAGCCTCAGCATTTTTAATTTCCAGATAATTTGCTTTGAAATTAATTTTCTCCACTTTCAAATCCCAAAGCATCTTGCACTGAACTCATTTTAGTTTAAAAGAAAATAATCCATTTTCAGCAGTGAAGCAGTGCTGTATTTTAAAAACCAGTCTTTCCTCTTAACGCTCTGGAACAAATGGATGTACATATTACTTAATAGAGCAAACAACACAAATGCACCTTTAAGCACAAAAAAACAACTATTTGAGACAAAATTCTTAAGAGCTGGAAAGGTAACCTCATAATTAAGTTTTTGTATTAGACGAAAAACAGTCTGTCTCCAAACTGTCAGAGTGAATTAAGATAGAAGAAATGGTTTCACGTATTTAAAGGTCATAAAAAAATATATTTTTCCAAAATACATCCATAAAACATCTACAGTGGTGCAGAATAAAGATATTACGGTATGGTGGGAAGGAATGAACCCTATCACTGCGTTGTAGGTTTTTTAGAGCTTGAAATTGAAACCACCCCCTCTGTTTAAGGTTGCTTTTTCTCTCTTAAAATAATTCACACCCATTTCAAACCATCTGTCTTTTTTGTCCAAAATGTGAACATTCTGGTCCTCAAACGACTGTCCTTTGTCCTTAAGGTGTAGCTTGACAGCAGAGTCTTGTCCGGAGGAGGTAGCTAGTCTGTGTTGAGCCATGTGTCTGTGGAGAGGTTGTTTGGTTTCTCCGATAGAAAGATTCAGTCCAGTGTTTTTTTTTTCAACTTTGTTGGAATGACTATGACCTGGATGACTGAGAATCTTCACCAGTATATTTAAATAATTGTTTTATAAAATCTGATGGGTCAAAGACAGGCTTTTATCTAGGGATATTTCCTATGGTGTACACGTTGGTGTATCACATCTTTAGGCTTTGCGTGGTGTAGGGGGTCAGGAGGTATCCGCCCCTAGAAAATCTTTAAATTTAGACTCTCTAAAACACTTTTTCTCGCTTTTTGAGGTGGAATGCAACTACATTTGTCTTTATTACAGAACTAGTTTTGTCCTGATTATGGGAAGTAAGTGTGCTTGACTAGAGGTGGAAATTTCATTTTTACGTACCTATGTTTCATAGGTTAATTTAAAAAATCAAAAAGTGTAATCCTATCTTCACACAGTGATTTAACCTGCAAAATTGCATCTGCTGCTTAATTTTTGATGCTTTTTCACATTATGGTCTGATGTGTACAGATTCACCTGATGCTTGTGCTGCTCCGGTGTTCAGTGGCAGTGAGTGGCTTTGCTATATTTGCTGTGATAAGTGGGTAAAAAGTAGTTTTAATATGTTTTTATGTGTGAAAGTACACTTCAAAACATCATCTGTGCAGTCAGTTCATCAAAACTACGATCCTGTCTTAAAATATTATTTCGAAGCTGCCCAGACCCCCACAAAGCGATGGTGGGCTGTCACTGGGAATCCCCAGCAGCAGCTGCCTCAGGCTTATTTTTTCCCTGCTGTTCGTGGCGGTTAGAAGCAGATGTTTTCATGTACGTGGCTCCAACTGCAAGCACCAGAATGATAAAAGCGAGCATATGTGCCGACAGTTTCGACATTTAGGTTAATTTAGGCATTAATAACCTGTTTCAGAGGATTGATAATAGCGATCTGCATCAGCAGCGTTGTCTGTCTTCCTGCCAGCTCACAGATTAGCTTCTCTGATCGGTTGATGTGGCACATCAAGCAGCAAAAAAAAGGAAAAGTTTCCAACTCCAAGCATCTGCTGCTTGTGAAATTTTTAACATTTGAGCGAAGTTTCCAGGGGAAAAACAGGCTAGCTAAAAGCCTGGTCAAAGGTATATGAATATGTACTTTTAGATAAAACAGGGATGTGGGCCTGAAAGGATTCTCTACTGATTGGAATAGTAGCTTGAAGTCATTTGAAACAGACCCTAGTACCTTTGTAGTAGAGCTGAGGAATGACTTCTACTCGAGGTTGCATGTTTTCGACCGAAGTGAAATAAAAAGCAAAACAAATAAGACAAAAACGGTAAATGGGTTGTGAAGGCTAATTTTCCTCTGAACAGGTAAGTTAAATGTTTGCTTAAGCTAACAAAAGTTTAGACTGGCAAACTGTCCTGAATGAGTACTGGTGAACACGGCTGGAAAGATTTAATATTTTCACTAGGGCTGCAACAACGAATCGATAAAATTGATAAAAATCGTCTTTTAAAAGCGTTGGCAACGAATTTCATCATCGATTAGTTGTGTCGCGCGATTAATGCGTCATCCGCCGCCGCCGTCATCACTGCCACTTGACTGAAACGGGGGAAGAAAAAAAAATTACGGCAGAGCGAGCCAGCGCTACAGGTGCAGTGTTGCCAACTCAGCGACTTTGTCGCTATATTTAGCGACTTTTCAGACCCCTCCAGCGACTATTTAAAAAAAAAAAGCGACTAGCGACAAATCTGGCGACTTTTTACGGTGTCACTGGCGGCTTTTGGAGACTCTTACGTGAAAGCATGTATCGTTCCTACTCTTGTCCTGCAGCAGCAGCTGCTGCCGTGAGGCGCCTCCGCCATCCAACCCCGTTCTCCCGCAGGAATCCCTCTCAGCGCTGCAGTCAGAGCCGCTGGATGTTTCAGCGTCCAGACTGCAAATGAAGCGCGCATACGCCGGGATTGACGGCGCAAATTTATCACAATAATTAAAATAGCCTTTTTATAAATAAATTAACTTGCCAATTATGAGGGCAAGGCTTTTGAAGTTTAAATCTTATGGCAAAGATAAAGTAAAGAAGATCCTGCAATTTATGGAAGTAAAGCATAAAATCCAGCAAGATCAGTAATATGTCAATTACTTATATGCCACATTCCCATGTAAATGTCTGTCTTTGGAAGATGTGTTTTTTAGCACCCCTAGTTCTCTCATTTTTATTCCAAATACAATTTATAATTTGAATCACAGGGCTATTTTTATCTATATGGTTAAGTATTTTCTCAAGTAGCAACTTTAACTGCTATACTTTCCTGTCTTAAAAGGCAGAACTCTTCTAGTCTAAAAAAACTAATTTGATGAAATGGGGGGACCTATTGTTTGAACCCCTTAGGGGCTTTTAAAAACAAAAATGCCTTTTTTTGCGCTTTATGAAACAAAGTACCCTATATTTTGTGAATGTACAGCTAGATTTCTCATGTAAGTTTGCGTAGTTTTATCACAAACATTTATTTTTCATATTGCACCAGTACAGTTAATGAGCAACCTGTACTTGTGTGCTTGTTTGTTCTGTCTAAAATGTTTATTTTGGAATAAAGAGGTTAATATAAAAAATATTTTTTGTCCGATTCATCGATTAATAGAAAAAATAATCGGCAGATTCATCGATTTTTAAAATAATCGTTAGTTGCAGCCCTAATTTTCACCTTTAAAAAGCTTAAAATATTTTTTGGTTGATAGTTTTTCACTTTTGGCATTGAAGATATTTAGCATGGCTAAATTGACCTGGTTTGGGTATAAGTTGTTGCTCTCAGAAAGCCTGAATATGTCACCAAATCCAGATGAAAGCTAAGATCTTGTTGGTTTAGTCAGACATGATCTAGAAAATCTGTCATAAACACTGTATCTGTTAGCTGGAAGTTAGATAGTTAAACATGAAAAGCAGTGTTATTTTTCTCTATGCATATTAATACAGGGAATGAAAAACAAACTCTTGGTAAATTGGATTTTATAATGCCAATGTAGTTTGAGAAAATTTTCTAAATTAAATACACTTGTTTTTAATGTTTTTGTCCAGCAGTGCAGTTGTGACTCTGCCCGTCGTTTTTCTCTCCTGGTTTCTGCTAGTTTAAACTTAGACACAGAATCTTCTGGGTTGAAACTGGAGTTTTCTCAAATCGTGTCCTGAGACCAAAGCCACTAGTTATTGGTGGGACTACAGACTGTCAGGCTCTAATGCTAACTAATGGGTCCGGAGCTTTGAGTCTCTTCAGTCCGCACTGCTGTGTTTTCACCAAGGTTATCAGGATACTTTCCCTCTTTATTTTCCCCTCGCCACATGAATGCATCAGTCCAGCCTTTTCTGCAGCAGGAGTGTGAGAAGAAAAAAAGGCTCTGAGTAAAGTCCTGTTTTAAGCTGAATGTTTTTGTCGACTAGACGGGTCTCTCTGCCTTATCTGTGCATGTCCCTTTGCCACACACAGTTGTAGTGTGGACCAGCGGGCCCTGCTCTCTCAGATAATTGACTTTCCTGACAGCGGTTATTGATGAAGGGAAGAAGGACGCACTTGTTGGTTTTCCTTTCACCTCAGTTTAGATTAGTCTCCAGCCTTTTAGTCTCAGAATCCCTCTCTGGAGCAGACAGCCTTCTGTCTGCTAAGCTAATTGACTCCAAAACATGATCACTGTGGGAAAATGCAGTTTGGTGGCCTTTTCTCCCTCGCTACTATCTAAAGTTGGATTTTAATGAGCAAGCCTGAATCACAAACCTGTTATAGTTTTACTGTACCTAATGGTGATGGTTATCTTGGCTTCAACAAAGCATTTTGCATTTAAAAAACACGATGGGGTTGCCAAGAGGGGAATAGACTGATGGATTAACAGATGGCGTAGTTTTACTGATTTGTCCAACAGCTTTAGTCTTAATTTCTTTTTCCCTGCATCTAGTTTTATTTTCTGCATTAAATCTTTCAACTAGGCACACAGAATGAATAATTAACTTATTAAATAAGGAACTAGAAGGTGCATAGACTTTATTTAATGTTTCTGTACGGCTTTGCCATTTTTAGCCAAGGTGATGTGGATTTCAAGGGCTTTTAAGTTAAGTCAAAGAAATGACCAGAATAACCAGAACTGTATCTGCCTATACAGACCTTTAGAGTATTACATCACTGCCTGCCAGCTGGTTGAAAGTTCATCACATATTTCTTTTTGTTGAGGACAAATTTAATGTATTTCAGATTTTATAAAACAGGGACAGTTTGGTGTTTAGTTTAAAGGAACATTGCATGTAATTCCTATTGGGTTTGTACCATTTTTAACCTGCAGCTGATGAGCTGCTAAAGGCTCATCTAGACTGCTACTTGGATTCGGCCGCCACGAGACCCCAGTCTGATGACCTCAACTCAACTCTTTAGACGTCACACAGCAGCACACTGTTAATGGAGTTCATAGCAGATGCAGGCGATTGTTGAGAGGGATTGCTGTTGAGTCAGTGACTGGATGCAATTAGCTGTTTTTTCTTAGATGGAAGACTGAACCAATCTGACTGAAAGACGTGATTGAATCGTTTCTGTAAAGTTCTCCAAACTGACGTGTGTTGTGAATTTACTTTATAAATAAACTGATCGAAATTGCTTTGAATGGTGTTCTTGAACAATAGGAACTGGTAATATTATACACACTTTATAACAAGAAGAAGAAGGGTCTAAAAAAGTGAGCAGAACGATTTACAATGCGTCTTTAAGGAGCAGATTATTGGCACGCTGATGATAATACTCCACCTATCCCTAAAGTTGATGGTGCACATGGGTTAATAATGCAGTTTATATGTACATGTCATCTCAGGATACTTTAGAGTTGACTCGATAGTCACACAGTCAGATTGGTGAAAAGTTTTCAACTTGAAATGGCAGCAAATGTCTTATCGTCTCCACATCCTGAAGAAGCAAATCCTGCAAAGTCAGTAACTGGATGGAATCAACTGGTTTTCCTTATGCGTTCGATAAAACATCAAGTGCTGTATACGTTCATCAGTGGATATTGATCATTTATGTATTTTGGTATTTTGCTTCTCATGGATGAGCAGTAGATAATAAATGGGTCAGTTGTTCTAAATAATGTGACCTCATGAAACTTTTTCTACTATACAATCTGTAATAGAAGTAGTTGCATTGTTATCGACCAATGCTTAAAACTTCAGTGTCAGTATTGTTTGAAACAATTGGATTTAGAACCAGATACAGAAATAGCCCGTTTTAAGATTTTTAGAGATGAAAATATCTAAAAACTAACTGCTTAAAGTTGATACGAGTTACAGAGACAAAGAAATATTAGTGTCGCATTTGCCTGCTGTGCGAATGTAGGTTAGTAAGCAAGATAACGGCCTAAGAAAAGACTAGTTCAATGAACAGGACAGCAAAAAGAAGACCCCTTTACATTTTACTCTGTTTCATTGCAGCCATTTGCTAAAATCAATAAAGTTCATTTTATTTCTCATTTATGTACACTCAGCACCCCATCTTAAAAGAAAAAACAAAAATGTAGAAATTTTTGCAAATTTATTAAAAAAGAAAAACTGAAATATCACATTGTCATAAGTATTCATACTCTATGCTCAGTATTGAGTAGAAGCACAGCTTTTTTTTTTTCTTTTTATTAGAAGCTCCCTTTTGAGCCATTACAGCCATGAGTCTTCTTGGGAATGATGAAACCAGTTTTTCAAAGCTGCCATTCTTCCTTGCAGATCCATTTCTCCAGAGATGCTCAATTGTGTTTAGGTCAGGGCTCTGGCTGGGCCAGGCAAGATTGGTCACAGAGTTGTTCCCAAGCCATTCCTTGTTGTTTTACCTGTGTGCTTGGGGTCATTGTCTTGTTAGAAGGTGAACCTTCAGCCCAGTCTGAGGTCCTGAGCACTCACGAAGAGGTTTTCTTCCAGGATATCTCTGTACTTAGCCGCATTCATCTTTCCTTCAATTGCATCCACTCGTCCTGTCCCTGCAGCTGAAAAACTCCCCCATAGCATGATGCTGCCACCACCATATTTCTCTGATGGGATTCCCTTGGGCAAGTGATGAGCAGTGCCTGGTTTTCTCCAGACATACCGCTTAGAATTAATGTCAAAATGTTCAATCTTTGTGTCGTCAGACCAGAGAATCTTCTTTCTCACAGTCTGGGAGTCCTTCATGTGTTTTTTTTTTTTTTTGCAAACTCTATGCATGCTTTCATATGTCTTGCACTGAGAAAAGGCTTCCGCTGGACCATCTGCCATAAAGCCCTGACTGGTGGAAGGCTGAAGTGATAGTTGACTTTTTCTTCTCCCATTTCCTTATTGCTGGAGCTCAGTCACAGTGATCTTTGGGTTCTTCTTTATCTCTCTCACCAAGGCTCTTCTCCCACAATTGCTCAGTTTGGCTGGACGGCCAGGTCTAGGAAGAGTTCTGGTCATCCCAAACTTGTTCCATTTAAGGATTATGGAGGCCACAGTGCTCTTAGGAACCTTGGGTGCTGCGGACATTCTTTTTTAACCTTGGCCAGATCTGCACCTTACCTCAATTCTGTCTCTGAGCTCCTTGAGCAGTTCCTCGTTTCTCGTTTGCTCTGACATGCACTATGAGCTGTAAGGTCTTATATAGACCGGTGTGTGTCTTTCCTAATCAAGTCCAATCAGTTTAATTAAACACAGCTGGACTCCAAGGAGGAGATGAAGAAAAGGACAGCCTCTGAGTTAAATACAGCAACGCTACAGCAATACTGTCACGGCAAAGGGTCTGAATACTTAGAACTATTTAATATTTCAGTTTAGTTAGTAAATTTTTCTGTCAAGATGGGGTGCTGAGTGTATGTTAATGAGAAATAAAATTATCTTTTTTGATTTTACCAAATGGCTGCAATGAAACAGAGTGGAAACTTTAAAGGGATCCAAATACTTCCTGTACACACTGTATAAAGATGTCCTTAACATCTCTCTCACTAATCACTCCTTACCGGTTTATGCAGAAATGGCGAATTCCAACTTTTTGTTTTTGAATTCTTTAAATTCTAAATCTTTTTATTATTATTCTATATTCAAAGCTATCATAGCTCATCCACCCCATACCTCACTCTGATGATCAAATCAGAAGCTCACCTGTAAGAACTGATCATCTGAGCGGTATTATTCTTATCTCTCGCTTTTCTTTGCTCTATTTATGAACATTCGTTGAAACATCCAGCAAGGAGTTAGTTGAGAAAAGCATGGATAGCCATAAAGTACAGTTAGTTAGTTGAATGAGTTGGAATTTTTTTTATATATAATCTTTGTAAATTACCATAATGAATTATTACTATTAGTAGGATTTATCAGGCTCAGTCATGGTTAATTTAAGCTACTGTACGTGATGCTGTGTGTATTTGAATGACTCGCCCAGTTAGGAACCAGTTCTTTATGTTTATCAAAGCATGGGCTTTGGGCCAGGAGTACTGGTGCTTGAAAAAAAAACAAAGGCTCAGGAAAAGAACCTTTAAGTGGTATGAAGCGAAAGGCTTGATGAAGACTGATTTCTGTTGCACTGCACTGGGGAGGTTCCGTTTTCAGATAAAGCAGGAAGAGACTCATGAAGTGATGAAATAAAGCAGTATCTCTCAGGCCAGTTTTTATCTGCTGCTGAAGTTGCATCACTGGTGATATTTTTTTTTTTTAGCAGGAATCTTAAAAGCATAAAAAATGCAGCACTGAAAACCCTGCACCAAAATAGAGGAGCATTTATCTGGAGAAATGGTTCGGGGGTTTGGAAAATTGAGCATGATTAGGAATTGTCTTACAGATTGTGCTCTTATTTAACATTCAGTCTTTGTTGACACCATTCTAAGCGTTGCCAGTTTCTCCTCACAGCTAACATTCCTGTTAGCAGTCAGAGCACTTGCTGTGGTGTAACATCTTTAGAAAAGCTTGGATTTGATCTGTACTGCTCTATCTCTCACTCTCCACTGCTGATCCATGTTCCCTGATCCATCTCCTCCTTTCTCTTTCAGACTATCTCCGCCAAAGTTATGGACTCTCTACAGATTTCATTCAGCCGTGCGACTACAACAAACTGGTGCTCTCGCTCCTCTCCGGCTTACCCAACGAGGTGGACTTTGCTGTTAACGTTTGCACATTGCTCTCTAACGAAAGCAAGCACTCCATGCAGCTGGACAAGGACCCCAAACTGGTCACGCTACTGCTCGCTCACGCTGGAGTCTTCGACGACTGTAAGCCCCGCCCACTCACTTGCAGTTTTAATAGTTTTTGCTTTAGAACTCTATCTCTTTTACAACAGTTTGCCACCTACTGCTGCCTTTTTTTGTTTGTTTTACCATCAAAGTCCATTTCTTTTTTTTACCTCCTGTCTAACTCTGAGCTAAGCTCCGCCCCCACTAACCTCATGTTCTACTGCAGCTCTGGCCAGCTTCTCCGGGGTGTTTGGGACAGACTGGAAGGAGAAAACCTCAAGAGACTTTGCCAGGGTAAAGTATATCTGCCTTTCATCTTTGGTTGGCCTTTGAATTGTAAAGTGGAACATTAGATTAAAAAAAACGCCACATTACTGGGATTTCATTAGCTTGAAACTAAGATACCTCACTAGCTGTGTTTGCATGGACACAACTGATGGGATTAAAGACCAGATCAGCTCAAAAATGTTCCAGGTTAGCATGTTAGACTAAAGATTCCTCCCTAAATTGGAATGATTGGAAATAAATTGCATTTTGAAAAGGAGAGGTACCCATGGTCACCATTCCGATTACACACCCATTCGGATCGTTGGAGGAAAATAATCTCCTCTGCACATGTGTGCAACATCTGTTTGACCGTTTGGGGGAAAATAAGACTGTTCTTCTCATACTTAAATTACTTGATCTGATAGAACACTTGGTGCATGTAAACACATGATCGGATCATTTTATATAGTGTCGATGCAAACAGAGATTTTTCAGATCAACCAGGGTTTAGATTGGATCGGGAACATTTTGTGCAAGTAAACTTAGCTTCTATGGAGTGAATTTTGTTCCATTATTGTTTGAAGAAAACATTTTGTAAATGGAAATTAGAAAAAGAAATGCAATCCAGAAAGGAAACTTTGAAAACGTCTTAATCGAGAAAAGGTTTTAATCAACTCAACAGCTTTTTTTTCTCAGTTTTTTTTTTTAAAGTAAAAAAAAAAAAAACTTCAGATTGAGCTTTCAGATTATGTCATTCTTTTCAAATTCTTGTACAGAACACATTCTCTTCACTTTAAGCCCAATCCAACCGCTCACTCTTGACCACTGAGTTGTTGTCACTAACGTCCTGCAGACAAATAGAAACGCGTCTTGACTCCTCACTTTAGAGGAAAGCCCGCCCCCAGGAATAAAGAGAATGTGATCCGTAACATGTAATTTAAAGCTACAGTGTGTAATAATTACAGGGATATACAGTCAGAAATGTAATATATTATACATAACTATGTTATTTATCATCATCTACAAGCTCAGCCTCTTAACCTTAATATTTGCGTTGCCTTAGAATTCGTTATTTATAATTACATTGGAGCGGGTCTCGCAGCCGTGGAGGCAGACATCTTTGCGCTACGGCAGCGCAGAGCCAACAAACTAGTGATTGCGAAATCGCCCATTACGCTCGAAAGTAACTACGGCAAGTTGAGAGAGATGAACTGAGACGGTACTGAACAATAGATGGCAGTATTATGCCTGAGAATACTATCTGTAAAATTATCTATGTAAACAAACCTCATCACTTGAGAAGGTAGGTGATGCAGACGTCGTGGAAGACATTTTGTCCCGTAACGCTCGCCGTACTGTTGGGGGGGGGGGAGAAGCAGTGGGGGGGAGATGTTCATGTTGCTAGTGTCTGCAGTCTGGACGTTAGATGTCGCTAAAAATTACACACTGTAGCTTTAAGAAAATTTAAATCTATAAAGCTCAGTCTGAAAATATGAAAAATTCAAAGTTTAATTTCTAGATTGCATTTTGTTTTCCATTGACAAAACTTTCACTCATTGACAAAACAATTCACTCCATATCTCACCTGTTAAAAGCATGTGCTGCTAATGCAGTGGGTTTACCATGTGAACATCAATGCTAGCTAGCATCTCTACAGAGGGAGATGTGTGTTTTTTCCTTGGATTGATTTGCTTGATCCCTATACCAGGCTGGAAGATGACAGCAGTGAATGATGGATATTTACAGGACTTTCTGTGGTGTCTGTGTGCTTCTCTCGTCCATGTTTGTATTTTTTGATCAGGATGCCTAAGATCCTGATTATGTTGGAACTGAAGGGCTTAAAGTGAGAACTGTGTCCACATATTTCTGTTGGTCTGACAGTGAGTCATATTGACTCCTTTTGCTGTTTAGCCTAATTATAACCTTTTTTTTGAGCTCCCACTTTGGTAGCAAATCACAACCTGGACCAGACTGTTGGCGAGGATCGCTGCAGATTTTGTCACCCTGGTGTTTTTACAGCCACATTGACAGCGTCTGTTCCTCTACAGTTCTGGAAGGAGGTGGTGGAGGATGCTGAGGTCAGGGAGCTGATCTGGGACAAGAGCAATTCAGCAAAAGGTAAACGGCCTGCAGCAAAAGTCTTGTCGCCACTTCACGCTCTCCAGCTCAAACTCATGCTGATTTATAGCAGATCTTTATTTATTATAGAAATTTAAGTTAAACTCCAGGTCCTGCTGTTTATAAAGAATAGCAATTGCTTTTTAGGAGTTAACATTGTATTTACTTTGATGTTAAAAGAGGAGTAGTTGGAAATAAGAGTGCATATGATTTATGGTGTTAATAATTACAAGAAAACAGCACTTTTAACTAGGAGAAAAACAAAGCAGAGAAAATCTCTATGGCATTTCAAAACAGCTGCTTTAATAAGTGGCTTATTTGCACCTCTGGCAATAAAATATCTGATAAATCATATCAGGGTGTGTGAAGGCATAAAATGCTCAGCCGTGCATCATAAGATCCATTATTTAACATAAAAACTACGCAGAAATGTATGATAACCACTCATTAATGGATTTCAGTTGGGTTTACTGGTACTTCTAGATCATAGATCTAGATTTCTGGTTCTTATTTGAATTCTCTCCCCCCCGTCCGCTTCACAGATGGTACGTCCCGGGAGGAACACTGGCAGAGCCTCTTCCATCCGCCGCGGAACCCAGGAACCGGTGACATGGAGGCCCAGCGGGTGCTGCAGATCGCCGTCATCCTGCGAAATCTCTCCTTCGAGGAGGCCAACGTCAAGCTGCTGGCGGCCAACCGAACGTGCCTGCGCTTCCTGTTGCTCTGCGCCCACTGTAACCTCATCTCACTCAGACAGCTGGGACTCGACACTCTGGGCAATGTAGCCGCTGAGGTAGGTCTACAGAAAAGTTTGCCTGGGTTCATTTATGATCATGACTGTGGGATAGAAGAGGTTTTTTGTTTTGTTTCCAGTCGCTTTCCTAGGCAGCCAGTTAGCATGTAGCTCTAAGGACTCGATGACCAAAAGATGGCGTCTTCTGCTGTATCTTTGACAGTTTTCTTATAGGATCAGCCCACTGTTGGGCCCAAGAGAATTCGGTCACTTTTGTATTTTAGTGTTAATCGGTTCATGAAATGGGACTTTTGTTGTTAGCAAATATTTCTTTAATTTCAATTTCGGGTGAATTTATTATAGTTAATTTTCAACTCTGACTGAGAATGTCAGAACATGAACCAGCTTTTTATCCTCCTCTGAATTCAGGAAAGTGTTGATCTGTGCTTTTAGCTGCTGTCTTCATGCTTTTTCTGCTTCAGTCTGCTTCCTCTGGGGTCGGTTTAGATATTAAATTGTCTGTTAAATTGCCGTGTGAGACACTGCTGTCCCTTTCTGTGCCTGTCTGAAATTTCAGCCCATGATGGGTGTCTAAAATGTGTTTTTCTTCTTGTAGCTCCAGCTGGATCCTGTTGATTTTCGGACGACGCACCTGATCTTTCACACTATAACCAAATGCTTGATGTCCAGAGACCGGTTCCTCAAAATGAGAGGTGAGTTTAGTCCCTTCAGTTGTGTTTGCTTGGAAAATATTGATTTTAATCTTTCAAATCTTTGGGTTTTAGCTATGGAGATCCTGGGGAATCTCAGCAAAGCGGATGATAACGGTGTGTTGATCTGTGAGTATGTGGACCAGGAGTCCTACAGGGAGGTCATAATGCTCCTCACTCTGCCGGACCTCATGCTCCTCATGGCCTCCTTGGAGGTGCTGTACCTGCTGGCCCAACTGGGAGAGATTCCCTGCAGCAAGATCGCTTCGGTGGACCACAGCATAGGTAACCATTTACTGCCATCACCTAACGCTGACAAAATCTAGAAATAAGAATTGCCGCACTTCTCTGGTTGGATATGGAGAAAGATGGTTTTGGATTGGCCTAGTCAAAGTCTGGGCTGAAATCCCTGTGAGATTGTGACAGAGTGGCTGTTCTCCCTTAATAAACAAAGTATTCAAAAGCTAAAGTTTGTCTTAGATTAAAAAATGTCTGTAATCTAAAACACAAGTTTGAAGAAGTTTGTTCTTTTATCATCACTGACTCTACTCTGCTTCCACTTCCCTGTTCAGACTTGTTGGTGCGGTTAGTATCGGTGGATCTGCACACGTTCGGACCGGACGCCCTGACAGCGGTGCGGTTGATCGAGCATCAAGCTAACGCCGATCAGGCCGCCGAGGTCCGACCGCAGTTGGTGGAGCAGGTACCTGCGGCAGTACAGGCAGCTTCAGCACCAGGTACGTTTCTAGGAGATGCCTCTCACGCTTTGAAACCCTTAGAAGTATTGAATTTACTTAACTCCCGGCTTCGTGCTGTCCTGCCAACCAGACAAAAAACCATACTATTAAATTAGAGCTACAATAAAAGACTGTCAGAATGGCCTAGTTAAAGTCCAGAGCTAAATTATAATTGAGTTCTGAATTCTGATTTTTGGGTATTGAGGTTCTTGGTGGCAAAACATTCCAAAAAATCCTGTGAAGTTGGTAGGTTTGACTAGAAGAAGCTCTGAGCGAACAACAATTTTTCCAGACTCTTCGCCTTACTGGAGCTTTTGTGTAAAAGGTTGCTTGTTTTTAAATCAGAGTTTCCGATCAGCTGAAAACAGGCAGCCTTGAACCAAAGCAAACAAACATGACATCTTCATTTAGATAAAGTTTCTGTGAACTAAAGAGACTCCTGACTGCTGATTGGTTCCTTATTCACGGTTGTTGGTTTGCTGACATCTAGTGAGCTCTAAGTAGTACTACAGCTATGCAGTGAATAAAGGATATGTTTTGTTGTGAATTGTCCTTTTTTTTTTTTTTCTCTTATGTTTGTTTCCTTTTCTCTCCTCAGTAACGAGGGCCCCAGTTCAGCCCAATGTGCCACCACCTGGCATTGTCGAACTAGATGGGGAGAAGTTTACGCTACAGTGGTAAGATTTGGGTTTTCTCTAAATCTCTTTGTATGTGAAAGGAAAACGCTTTCTGTTTCTTTCCTGGTCAATTAAAACCTGTTTCTAACAGGCTAAACGCACACTTTGAGACGAGCCCTGAGGGAACAATTTCCCGATCAGAGATGTACTCTGAGTACCTGGCCACCTGCAGCAAAATGGGAAGAAGCAACATCTTGAACTCCACCGGCTTCCTCAAATGCCTCCGGTAGGTACAGAGCGAACTGCATCCCAGGCAGTTTGCAGCTTCAGAAGCAGATCAGCAAATGTAGAGATTCTCTCTGATGATGGCCGACTGCTCTTCACAGGACGGTGTTTCCCAACCACACCATGAGGCGGCAGGACGAGGCCAAAGCCAGCAACCAGCTTCAGATCCTCCTGGTAGGAATAAGGCGACGAGCGATCCCTCTCCCCGTCCAGCTGTACTACCAGCAACCCCAGAACCCGGCCGCAGCGCCTCCACCTCCAGCAGCGCGGCATGAAGCACCTGGAGACCCTCAAGCTCCCCAACCAGGTAGAGCTGCTTTTCCACTTGGATATGCTCGCCTCTTACTTGTTGAAATACCGACAGTGTTTCTGTGTTGTGTTACCAGGGTTGCCGCCAGGACATCCTAATCTTGGACCACAGTTTGCTCGGCCCATAAGTGCCTCAAAGAGCTCCCCTCTTTTGGCGGCGGCTGCCCAGGAAACGTCTCGTGTAAACCCCCCAACTGTTCCCCATCATCCGGTGCCGCGGCAGCCGTCCCCCCAGCTACCACCACACCCTCTGGCGGCGCCGCAGCTTCAGGTCCGGACCGCTCCGCCAGTGCAGACATCTGCGGCCGCCCAGAATCACAGCCCGCAGAACCCCACCCCTCCTCCCGTGCCTCCGCAGCAGCACTCCCCCATGCTCCCCACAGGGACTCCTGTTACCCTCTTTCAGCCAGTACCACCGAGCCACATCCTCACCGCCAGAGTACAAGGTGTGTGCTCCCCAGTCGCCCAGCAACCACCTCTGCCTCAAACCTTCCCCATCTCTGGAGTGCCCCAGGTCGACGCCCAGGGTTCCGCTGCAGCTTCTCGTGTAACATTTCAGAACATAGCTCCCAAACCAGCACCAAACCAGTCAGGTGGGCCGACGGCCACAACGGCTCCTCCCAACCAGCAGCCGCCTCAAAGCGTAGTAATAGTCGGCCCCAACCCACAGCAGAATGCAGCCTACACCCCGGCCATCCACCAGATCGTTCTCACCAACCCCTCCACCATTCCCGGAGCCCAGCCTGTCCAGATAGGACAGCCTGGAGCCGCTTCCAGCCCCTGCTCCCCTGCTGCCTCTCAATCAAATGCCCAGGTCCACACACTGACCCCCCAACGGCCTCATCAGCAGCAGCCGCCGCCGCCGCTTCAAATCATTTCCCAAACTCCTCCCACTCAGCCTACCTCCACTGAATCCAGCTTGATCAAACAGCTACTGCTTCCAAAGCGAGGGCCTTCGACGCCAGGAGGGAAGTTAATCCTGCCCGCTCCACAGGTCCCCCCTCCCAACAACACGATAGCCCCCAATCCGCAGGTCATCTACCAGAACCCCTCCCCTCAGCCGGTCAATGTGCAGCTGGTCCCAGGCCAGCTACCCGCTGCAGGAGCTCCTCCCCTCCAGACGGTTCAGCTCCTGCCAGGCCAGCTAATTTCCACCAGTTCACCTGGTGGAGCCGCCATCATTCAGGGTCCCACAGGCGCCGGAGTGACGTTCACTGTGGTCCCAAACACCGGCTTCACCACCTCCACCTCTGCTGTGGCTGCTGTGAGCCAGGGCGTCCCCCAGCCTCCATTTCCTACTGGAACAGTCCCCCATCACATCTCAGCACCACTCCCACCACCACTGCCGGCACCCCTCAGAGGAGACAAGATCATTTGTCAGAAGGAGGAAGAGGCCAAGGATGCCACAGGGCTGCACATCCACGAGAGGAAGATTGAGGTGATGGAGAACTCCTCCATGGCAGAAGGAGACTCTACAAATGGCAAAACCAGCAACGGGGACGTTGCTGCAGGTGCCAAGCTACTAAACGGTGGGAAGTGCGTGGAGTCTAATCTACCTCCATATAACTCAGGGAACAGCCAGGGAGTCCTCAACGGCCCACTGACGGAGAATGCTTCCTCCAATGGGAAGCAGGCTCTCTCTCCAGGCCCGAACGCTCCGCTGGAGGGAAACCCGGACCCCAAAAAGACCCTGGTCAACGGGGTGTGTGACTTTGAGCGAGGCGAAAGCGGTGGAAACTTTAACAAAAACATTCCAAATCACATTGCTTCCAAACAGTACTTGGGGAACGGGGAGGTGGGCGCCTCTGAAAAGACTGCAGATCAGAGTCTCCCCAGTCCCCCCCCTTCCCAGCAGGACACTGCCAAAGCCCAGCAGGCGGAGCGCCTGGCCAACGGCCCCCATGCAGCGGTTCGGCGGCCCTCTGCGGAGTTAACCAACGGGCCTCTAGGCCCAGGGCACGGCGTGCCAGCTCTACGGCAGCAGCTGCTCCCCAACTCCTCGCTGCCCGCTGCCCCGGCCAACGGAGTGGCCTCAGAGCCCCGGGGCCTGAAGAGGCCCGCCGAGAACGAGGACCGCAGCACAGGAACGGCTCCCTCCGGGATCCCCAGCAAAGTGGGAGTGCGGATCATCACCATCAGCGACCCCAATAACGCCGGCAGCAGCTCCACCATGGTAGCGGTGCCGGCAGGAACGGACCCAAGCACAGTAGCCAAAGTAGCAATAGAGAACGCCACTCAGCAGAGGAACTGCTCGCCTACACAAGCAGCTGGATCCACGGTGAGTCACAGTGGTCTGGGACCAACCCCGTCTCCTTGTTTGCTACCACAGTTTTATGACTTCTGCTTAAAAAGTCAATTCTGGAATCTTTAAGATTAAAGTTAAGATTTAATTAACAGTTGAAAGAAAAGATTAGTCCTCATTATTCGAGGTAAATGCATGTGTTGAACCCTGAGGGTCCATCTCTGCTGTAGTTTGGTTTTCAGGGCTGAAATCAGGAACCATCTCTGTGTAAACATTTCTACAACTACAAAAAATTTATATTTTAATGTGGCTAGTCTGATCTAAAGTTGTGGAGGTTAAGAAGGTGAGTCCAGTTAAGACCATGTGGCTCTCACTGATACCCACCTCCTACAGCAAAGCAGCTGAGAGAACAACTTCGACCAAGAGACGGGTCTGGGTTACATCTCAGCCAACAAACCCACCCTAGTCTGGTTCTGAATCAGAAGAACTAAAACTGTGTTTCCTCTCTAGCCGGCTGTAACCCCGCCCCCAGCTCCCTCATCGCAGCCCGCACCAGCAGGTAACCACAGCCCGCACCTCCCGGCGCAGCAGACCTCCACTGCACCGTCGGAACCGGGCAGGAAAGCAGGGCAGAACTTCAAATGCCTGTGGCAGTCCTGCAAACGGTACAAAGCTCTGTTCTGTTACCGTAGCGCTCCCATCTGATGGTCTCCACATTTATCAAGCCTTAAACATCTTTGGTTTCCAGGTGGTTCGAGACGCCATCTCAGGTGTTTTACCACGCAGCGACGCAACACGGAGGCAAAGAGGTGTATGGAGGCCAGTGTCTGTGGGAGGGGTGCGAGCCTTTTCCCCGTCAGAGACTGTCCTTCATCACACATCTGCAGGTAAAATCCTCTCATCATTCACAGCGATTCATTAGGTTCAGATCTAAAGCGCTTTGATTTAACCGGGTCTGCTCTGCTTTCCCAGGATAAACATTGTTCGCGAGAGGCTCTGCTGGCTGGACTCAAACTGGAGGAGCAGCAGGCGCAAAGTCCCAATCAGACATCTTCCCAGTGCGTCGACCTTCCACTCTAACACGACTCGTATCACAGTTTATCAAAAATCAGCTTTAATAACCAGAGTTTGTTTTTTGTTCTGCGAAGGACGCCGCCAGCAGCAGGCAGCACTCCGGCTCAGCGGGCGCCGAAAGCAATCGTCAATCATCCCAGCGCAGCTCTCATGGCCCTACGCAGAGGTTCTCGAAACTTGGTCTTCAGGGACTTCACAGTGAGTAGAGCACGCCACATGTCTCTGCTTTCTGTTCCTAAATCTGTTCAGCTCATCTGTTCTCCTGCCAGTTAATATGGAGCACGTCAGATTTTTAGTTGCTGCGATAATCTGCTGAGTCATGTGTCACATTTCTTTTGTTTCCTGTAGGATGAGAAGGAGGGACCAGTGACCAAACACATACGACTAACTGCTGCCTTAACATTAAAGAACATCGCCAAGCACTCCGACTGTGGTCGCATGTAAGTTTGTCATCTAATGATCTGAATCGGATTATTTAGTATTCACAGAAATAATCAGTTGGTCAAAGAAATGCAGCAAAGCACCAGTTTTCTGTTTTTATTTTAGTTTTTTTCTAATATATCATTTGTTGGTGTAAATGTGGTGCACACAGAGGCCCTCAATGGGAACATGTAGTTATTTTTGCACTATGCTTAGTAAGCAAGGAACTGTATCTAAGGGTTACAAAGTCTCCATAGCAATGTGTAGATGCCCCACATGGTAGACGGGCAGTTTGCTCATCACTGCTGGGAATTTTACTCCTTTTTCGCAAACATACTGTCGCTATAAAATAAATGACTTTTAAGTTTTCTCTCAGACCTAAATTTTGCATATTTCAATATGAAGTTTTGCTGATGTTTAAAAACGTTCTTCCTCGTTGTTCAGGTTGGTAAAAAGGCATGAGACGCACCTCTCAGTGCTGGCGTTAAGTAACATGGAGGTCTCCACCACGCTCGCCAAATGCCTTTACGAACTCAAGCGCTCGCTTCAGGCTTAACGCCAGAGGGACGACCCCTACCATCCTCTGGTCCCGCTCCTGAGGAGAGAGGAGCGAGGGGCCGATGAGCAGTAGCTGGTCCATGTGTTGAGGGACGGGGGGAGCAGAGGAGGGGGAACCAGGACAAAGTTCTGCAGCTTCCACCTCCACCTCTAAACGTCCGTTCAATCCCTCACCTTCTTCCTCGGCGACCTGTGTAAAACCCGCTCTCTACCATCACACACAGAAAGAAGGGGGGAGGAAAAAAAAAAACTGCCTTTGGGGATCTTCCACCAGCTGCCCACCAGGGGGAGCTCTTTTTGAGACTGCTTCCCTGAGGGACTCCACTGACAAAACCCCAAACATGAGCACATTTAGTTTGAGTAAGTTTTTCCCCCCCCTGTTTTTTTGTTTTAGTCCATCCCATAAAACAATAGTGTGTTGGAGCTTTGGGTGAAGAGCAGGAACAGGGCGGGGCTACTAAAGGTTCTCACAGGGTTGGGTGGAAGGAGGACTCGGCGACTGGAGCAGATAATTTTTTCTTTAGAAACTCGGTAGCTTGGTTTTCTTACTTGAGTCAATATATTTTCACTTATTTATTATCAAAATGAATACCATTACAATGAATAAAAAAAAAAGAATCTTGTAAATATGTTGTGAATATATATAAAGAAGATCCTTTGATGCCGATGCAGCCACTGGAGAACATGCTCTGTGGGGTAATAGAAGCATTACTTTGACAGGATTTAATAAAGTAGTATGTTTGTTTTTTTGTTATCTTGCTTTTTTTTTTTTTTATGATCCTTGGTCACTTGTATCTAATGTGATTCTATACTCAGCAGTGGATGAATGTACTTAAAAACTTGTAAATAATTCTGCAAAGGTACTGATGCTGTAAAGCTAAGGGACGGGGGAAAAAACAGTTTTTTGTGGAACTGTGACATTTTTTGTATTATAATACCTTGTAGAACTCATTTTGCTGGCTGAAAGAGTATGGAATAATATATCTCATGTCATTTTGTAGAAGAAAAAAAAAAATATTGAAGGTATTCCCCTCTCCCTATGCCCTCACCCCCCTTCTCCCCAAAAACACGTGCACACACACGAGGAGCATATAATCCACTGTAAACGTTTTTTTTTTTTTCTTTTTGTCATCGTACGGGCACGGGGCGCGTACCAAAAGAAAATTTTTTGTATTTGTAAATTGGTTTAAATACATGGAGTTTTTATACAGGCTTTCTCCTGTGTTATTTGCTTTACGTGCAGGTATGATATTTTCTTCACTACTTTTTTCTATCTTAATATAGTGTGGAGTTTTATTGTACTATTTTTTCATTCTTACTACCATGCCACATTCCGGCTCACGTCCTCAGACTGTCCTCTCTCTACCGCTTGTTGTGTAACATTTGACTGCCTGTCGTATTAGCATCTGACCGGGGCGACCCCAACCATCTTCATTTCTGCGGTGTCAGTAGGATGTGTGACTATACATAGACCTAACAGTCTGTTAGAGATTGGCTTTATTTACTTTGGTGACTGTTTATAGTTTTTAAATAAAACACTGAACATTTTGCCTGGGCTTTACTCCTTGTTTCTGCTTTTCTTTCATCTCAAGAATTATTTAGCTTATTTACAGAACAGGAATTCAGGAAAGTCTGAGTTTTTCAGGTGTGCAGAGTTGAAAGGTTGTCCCTCCCTTATAGATTAAACACATTTAGAGCTCAGAGAGCCTGATTGAAAGATTCCATTTTCAAATGAATCCATGCATGAAATGAAAGTAAAAGTTATTTTGGAAATATTTTTGGAGTAATTTTGCTTCCACAACTACTGACCCGCATTACATTGATTTGAGGATTTTGGAGGCAGTTAACACTTAATTGAACATTTAGTTCTCTACAACCTTTCCTGAAGTTGTAATGTACAGAAATAATCTGTGAAAATTTTGGAATCTTACATGATCTGTTATTAAAGGGAAACCTGAATCTTTATTTTTTTATTTGAGTGATGCTATGCTATTGCAATAAAGACTAGATGGTGGCGGCCTAGTGGTCAGGGTATAGAGCTTCAAATCCTGAGGTTCTAAGTTTGAATCCACTCCCATTAACTGCCACTCTGGGCCCCTGAGCAAGATCCTTAACCCTTGATTGCTCCCTTGGCGCCCCAATATGGCAGCCCACTGCTCCCTGAGGAGATGGGTTAAATACAGAGGTAAATTTCTCCAATGTGAGATCAATAAAGTTAATTTAAAAATGATCAATCATTGCTAAGATCCTCTTGCTAAGTCTTCATGAAGCTAAACGAAATAAATTCCCCGAGAGCAGATGCAGGAAAAGGGCAAAGATGTGTGAGTTTACTCCTGAAATTTTGTAATATAGATCTGCTAAATATAAATAGTAAACATTTTTATCAAGATTACTCTTAAAAAAAAAAAACGTAAAAGTCTGATAGGAATCTTTTTCCCTCCAACTAAAACATGTAATATAGATCTGCTAAATATAAATAGTAAACATTTTTATCAAGATTACTCTTAAAAAAAAAAAACGTAAAAGTCTGATAGGAATCTTTTTCCCTCCAACTAAAACATTGTAACAACACAAATTGCAAATTAATAAGGCAATTTAAATCATCTGCATAGAAGGTAACTTTGTTTATTGATCTCTCTAAATACCCTGAGAATGCCCCTGTATGTAGAGAGATTTCCAGGTCCTTACTTTATTATTTCCACATGTATTTATGGTGGCCCATGGACTTTAAGCCTGGTTTTTGAGCACAAACGAAAGCGAATGGATAAACCCTTTACTGTAATACTCCGCGCTTCCAATAGGAGGCGCCAGAAGCGCAACTTTTGCAGCTAGACTGCTTGACATGTGGCTGTGGCTTTCTGAAATCTATGCCTCAATTTTAGCTAAAGATTGTTCTCAGATACCCTCATTCAGACAAACAAGAGTACGGATTGGACGCTAACGCTGCTTCACCGAGAAAAATTAAGCCTGAACTCCGTTTAAAGGTGAGTAACGACCATTTACACTAGCCGGAGCTAGCCGGAGCTAGCAGCTCGGAAGCTACAGGCGACGTAAGCAGGTGCTGTTGTTGAAAGCCGCTAGCTTCTAGCTAAATATGCCTCCTATCCCATTTAGCTAGCTAGCTTCTGACCTTCATTGCAGCCCATTTCGCTAATGATAAACATTATTCAGACGCTCTCGTAGCAATAGTAGTGATTCGGAGATAGCTTTTCGAAGCTTCTTGTTGTAGCTAGCTGCTGCTATCAATAACCATGTTGTTACCATCGTGTTGGCAGAAGTTGGTGCTAATTTAGTGTCTCCAGTCAGGAGGCCTTACGCATAAAAACAGCTTTTAAAAATGTGAACTCCAACGCTTTAGCTCGTGATAAACACATTTGGATTTATTTCAGAATTCAAAGATAGTTTTTTAATGGAAAGTTGAGCTGACAACCGGAAAAAACTCCGGTGTTTGTGTGTTGACATGATTTCTGCTGAGGCGGTTAGAAAATGTCTTTAGGCCAGAGTCTGTCAGCCTAGTTTAAAACTCTTTCCCTTGTTTTTCTTTGTCTTATTAAACCTAATCTAATTGGATCCAAGGGTTAGACTCGGGTTTTCTACTCGTTTGTAGTAAAGCTTAATGTTTGTTTACTATGACTCAAACTTTGGCAAGTTGAATTTCTTTTCTTTTTTCTTCTATTTTATGTATATATTTTTGAAATCCGTTCCCAGGTAGAGGGATTATATGCTATCTGCCCATGTCAACATGACAAATCATTCATTAGCAATGAAAAAAAGAGGATTGTTGGCGCTTTGGCAGATCCTTATTCAAAAAAAGCTCCATGTCTCATAGCTGAAGCTCTACAGTCCTAAATGTCAAAGCTTTCAACTCATATATTGAAAAAAAATAGAAGCAATAGGATATTTAAAAATATATATATAAATCAAAATGATGAACTTTTATTAAGATGAATTAGATTAACCTCTTTTTATCATTACCACAGCTGCTATCTAGTAAGGATACATAGAGTATATAAATAGTGAGTTTTATTCTTAAGTCGTCCTCTAACCAGACCACAGATTCTATAGAACATCCACATTCCAGGCCACTATTTATGGCATTATATAAACATATATATATCTTTCCAGATTTATTAGTTTTTCTGCCGTTTAGTCTTAGTTAAAGGTTTCAAATCGTCCAATAAGTTGAAATATTACATGAGAGAAGACCATGACATGACACTGTCTCCACTGTGTTTCAATGCTGTTGTTGTTTTTTTGTAGCAGTTGTTTTGACTCTTGATCTCCTCTGTAGTTGCAGTAATCCAGTCTAGGACCATTGCCGCTAATTGGAAAACAGAATTTAATCAAGAACTTGGTTCTTGTTTCAATTCTGCATTGTGATCCAGGCATGGGTCCTCTAGCTTGATAGGTTGTTGGCTGCAGTCTGATTGTTCTTGTTTTTATCATTAGCTGCTATAACCATGCTACTTTTTACAACTTATTGATCTAACTGTCTGTCCCTGGATGTTAATCCTTCATCAAACTCTGGCTGCAGTGGAAAAGAACAAAAGCAACTAAATGCAGGAACCTTAGATGGATGTTCAGATATGAAACCGTCATGTAGCAACAGACAGGTCATATGCTAACATTAGCGTGTGCCTGTTGACATCTTTAGTCCCTTACTGTAGTTAGTGGAGCATCGTCTGGTTTGTAGTTTCACTTTGTGTTTTCTTGCTATTCTTGCTATTTGTTTGCTTTGTAGGTGAAACAATTTGGAGCGATGCTGTTGTCTGTTTGACCAAAATTAGCTAAAACACTTTTCTCCAAACCTATTCATCCATTTCGACGACAAGGATCCATTGAAAAAACACTGCATTTTTTGGTTACAAAAAAATCTACATAGTGTTTTAACCAAACATTGTAATTTCCCTGCCACGCCACTAGGAGGTGGTATGTTCTTTGAAACTGAAAATCTGGACGTGCAAACACTCCCTGCTAATGCAAAGCCACAACAAATTACTGGTTTATTCTGATCCATCTACATTCTGCGTGAAAATGAGGCGCTTATGTACTGATATTATGCTTTGTACATCTGGCTAACTCTAGGGGGCAGTGTAGAGCACAGACTATAAGCTTACAACATTACCGTATTTTCACGACCATAAGGCGCACCGTACTAAAAGGCGCAGTCCCAGTTATGTGTGCCATTTCTGTATTTAACACACACATAAGGCGCACCGGACTATAGGGCGCGTTTTTTATATACAGGTACATGTCCTCTGCTACGTTTAAATACCTCTACTGCGTATTTAAAAATACAGCGGGAGCAAAACTGAGTATGACTGTGCTTTATTCATGTAATTATTACAAAGTATTAATCAAACCTGGGAGCTGGCCGTGAGACAGACACATCTGCTCCTATATTAACTTAAAATCCTGAAACCTGCCGACAGAATATGTTCGCTTTTATTACCGGTATCCTGGTGCCTGCAGTTTAAATTATTTAGATGAAAAACACCTGCCAGCCGCCGCGGTGAACCCGGAGGCTGCTCGGCCTAGAGGCTGCTGTTGAAGGGATTTCTACTGTCAGCGCACCGCTGGTATGTGGGGGTCTGAGCGCCTCTGACAGAAATAGATAATCTGGATGAACTGACTGCAATTATTAAGTTTTCAGGTGGACTTTCTCACTTAAAAACATATTAAAAATACTTTATTCCCACTGATCACAGCAAATATAGCTGCAAGATTTAGATTATTTAGATAAAAAACACCTGCCAGCCGCCGCGGTGAAACCGGAGGAGACCCGGCCCAGAGGCTGCTGTTGAATTAAGTTTTCAGGTAGAAAAATAGAGCGGGAGCAAAACTGAGTATGTTTGTGCTTTATTCAAGTATTTATTACAAAGTATTAATCAAACCCATCAAAGTCATCATCCTCTGTTTCTGAATTAAACAGCTGCGCTAAATCAGACATGCCAATTTCCCCTTCTTCGCTGTGAGAGTCACTTTCCGTGCCGGGCGGCTCCTCAGAAATAATGCCGGCTTTTGCGAAAGCTCGAACAACAGTGCCAGCAGACACGTTAGTCCAAGCATCTACAATCCATCCGCAAACGGTGGCGTAACTTGCCCGGCGCTGCCTTCCACTTTTCCTGAAACAGGTGGTCTCCGTCTGTCATCAATCGCTCCCACGCCGCTCGCAGCCTTACTTTGAACGGCCGGTTCACACCGTTGTCGAGCGGTTGAAGTTCCTTTGTCAGACCTCCCGGGATAACGGCGAGCACAGCGTTTATTTGTTTCACCATGTTTTTCACATCGGCTGTGAGATGGGCACGCATGGAGTCACAGATTAACAGAGATGGTGATGCGTGGAAAAAAACCACCTGGTCTCCTTACATACACCTGCCTCAGCCACGCTTTCATCATCTCCTCATCCATCCAGCCCTTTTCATTTGCCTTAATATCATATGTCATCAGAGTGATGTGTCTGTCTCGCTGTCAGCTCCCAGATCAGCTTCTCTGATTGGTTGATGCGGTGCTTCCAGCAACAAAAATTAAATTTTTCCATCTCGAGCAGCAGCAGCGCGTTGGCGGCGCGTTAGATGCTTAAACGCTCCCGACGCGCTGCGCCTGCTGCTCAAAACGCGCTGCGGGAGCTTTTGCTGCGCCTATACGCGCGTCAATCATTGACTTTGCATGTAAACTCGCTGCTTCTGCTGCGTCCGGTTCACACAGATATCAAGCGGTTGAACAGCGAGCACAGCATTCATTTGTTTCACCATGTTTTTCTCATCAGCTGTGAGATGGGCACGCATGGAGTCACAGATTAACAGCGATGGTGATGAGTGGAAAAAACCACCTGGTCTCCTTACATTCACCTCCCTCAGCCACTCTTTCATCATCTCCTCAATGAGGTGGTCTCAAAAGTCGCAGTTACAACACACATAGGGCGCACCGCACCAAAGGGCGCACCGCACATTTTGAGGGAAAAAAAAGACGTTTATGTGCGCCTTATAGTCGTGAAAATACGGTAACAGTTTTTCACAATCTCTTGATTGTTGTCAGCATTTATGCAGGATTCCCGCGGGTCATTTAAAAATTATAAAAAATCATTACATTATTATTTCTTAAATTAAGGCCCTTATAGGCAATAAAATGTATTAAATGTTAGCTTTGTGACATTTAAAATGCTTTATTAAAAAAATTGTTTATGAAAATAACTTCATCAGATATAGGGCTGGGTAAAAAAATCGATTAATCGATTTTGAATCGATTCCTTTACATTTTTGTAAAAATCGATGTCTAGCGAATGAGATCAATTACTTTTATAGTGACGTGCATGACGTTCACATTCAAATTATTAGGAAAGATGCCCTCAAAATACCTCAAGCCAGACAGCTGCAAATATAGCTAATAGGTTGACTGAAGACATTAACAAATGGAGGCTGACCAGCAAACACCCTGTAGTTGTTACAGACAACGCTGCTAATAGGGTTTGTGTAGTGGAGATAATGCAGTTCATGCATGTCTGCTGTGTCACGTCTGCTTGCTCATGTAAGGCCTTTTCACTTTTCACAAACAAGATGGCACTTTTGAGACAGTTTTGTTCACATCTCATGTTTAAACTGTCCGATTTACAAGTTTGCACTTTGCGTTTAATATGATAGGAAAAAATCTAATACATGAGTGTTTTGAAACACAGTTGAACCACTTTCATTATTATAAAAACAGATCGAATTGAAATTAATTGATTAATTAATTTCAATTCGTATGAATCAAAATCGAATCAATTAAGGACTTTGGCCAAAATACCCAGCCCTAATCAGATATATTATAATGCGATATATTTACGCAGAACTGCTTCCCGTTGATCGAAAAGCCGTATGTTTGGAAATGAAGCTGGAGGCATTAAAAAGCATTCAATTAGAGTCAATCATTCCTGTATAAACCATGTAATGCAATAACATGGTTTAAGATGTTAATTAGGGAAGTTCTGATAGCAGATTTCTTCTAATCAAGTACAAATACTGACATTTTAGCACTTGCTAATACTGAGTATTTATAAAAGTGTGTAATAATTTTTTTTGGATTCAGCACAGTTTAGCTGCAGCTGTTTTGGTCTCTATCTAAAGCCACTGCCTCTGCTTCAGCCTCTGCACCCTTTGGGTCATAAATAGATCAGTTTTCCACAGTTTGAGTAGCATCACTTTAACAGGCATTGTCTAACATTCCCCCACTAAAAGGGAAAAAAAGTATTAATAATTAGTGATCATATCAGGCCAATCCTCAGAGCTGCAATATAAATATCGTATCAGAAATGAATAGTGATGTATATTAGCGGCTCAGATCCGTCGAATCCGTACATCAAGATTCACTTTAACTGTAAAGATGACAACGCTAACTGAGAGCAGGATGTTTTCAATTATGACAAATGAATTAATTTCCTGAGTTTCTTTAGTTCTGAGCATGATGCCTTTTGAGATCTGTTTGCCTACTTCTGGTTGTCAGACAGGTTCTGTTTTAGAAAAATCCGGATTAAACACGCAGCAGTTGGCACGCCTGGATTTTACTGATAGAACTGGACAGTTAGTTCTAGATAAACAAGGGGGACATTTATTTTTCCTCTAAATAAATAGATTAATCAACTGTTTGAAACTTTTTTTTTTCTCTGCTTTGGTGGTGAAATAATTAAATTAAAATATCTGAATCACCTAAGCCTGGGAGAAAAAAACAGCTTTAGAGAGGTTAAACTTTTCTACAGGTTGTAAAGTCCTGGTTAATATTGTTTAATGAAAGCATTTTTAATGTGTTTTATTGTTGATAGCAGTTTTTAATAACCTTTTTTTTCCTAAATTGAAGATCCAAATAAGATTTTAAATCTTACAACAAAATTAACTTATCTGCTCTGAAGATAATTATTTGTTTCATTATTTTACAGATTTGTATTTATAAAAATGTAATAATGTTAAAGGAATAGTACACCCAAAACATGATTAGCCTTCATTTTCTACTCACCCCCATGCTGAACAACACTCTGGAGTACTTTTTTGATATCTCAAATGCATCTGGAGATCTGGGAGGCTTCTTGCTGTCTGCTGACATTCAAATAATGGAGGTCTATGGTGCCCGAGGCAGAAAGGTCCATAAAAGTCCACAAAAAACGTGTCAATATTCCTCCATACTGCTCGTCCAATGTATTCCAAGTGTCCTGAGTGGGTAGCGTCCATAATTTATTCAAAACAAAGTCATTTAGAATGTTTTTAGAGCATAAACAGTAGTGTATAGGATTTCCTAAAAGCGCGCGCCTGCGAGTTCACGAGCCTACGGAAACCGTGGCAGACCAAACCAGATGAAAGTGCGCATTCAGCTCGGCAAAGAACTCATGCTCTTCCTCAACACTGAAGTCCTCAGACATTTTTCTTTCGTTGTTTCTTTCTTTGCACAGGTAAACAGCAAATTTCTTCTTCTACGCTTGCATTATCAAGAGCAGACGCTGAATGCGCACTTTCATCTGGTTTGGTCTGCCGCGGTTTCCGTAGGCTTGTGAACTCGCAGGCGCGCGCTTTTTTCGGAAATCCTATACACTACTGTTTATGCTCTAAAAACATTCTAAATGACTTCGTTTTGAGTAAATTATGGACGCTACCCACTCAGGACACTTGGAATACATTGGACGAGCAGTATGGAGGAATATTGACACGTTTTTTGTGGACTTTTATGGACCTTTCTGCCTCGGGCACCATAGACCTCCATTATTTGAATGTCAGCAGAAAGCAAGAAGCCTCCCAGATCTCCAGATGCATTTGAGATATCATAAAAGTACTCCAGAGTGTTGTTCAGCATGGGGTGAGTAGAAAATGAAGGCTAATCATGTTTTGGGTGTACTATTCCTTTAAAACCTGCTGCTTTATTGCTCTAGTATTATAACGACTCGAAATAAATACCATAGAGTGACATTTGCTCAGAAAAATGAAACACAAATGTAAAGAATAATCTTCCTACTTCAATTTAAAGCTAAAGGTATATAAAGCTTTTCTGCTGCTAAATGAAATATCTGTCAGAACCATGTGGAGGTAATCCCACCTTTTTAATTAGCCAAATTGGAGCAGAATTACATCTACAGCTGTAAATCCAACAGTGGTTTTTTTTTTAGTGCTTGTTGTGCAAAATGTTCAAACCTGTTTCATGCATTTCGTTCTATAAACTAATGCAAATAAAGAAAGCTATTAGCCGGTTAGTCAGGTTATTAGTCGAAGAAGCTAGCCTGCAGGCAACTGCTTCACAGACATGGTTGTTTTAGATTTCTGTTGTTTTTTATGTTATCGGTTCAATACTGGTGTGATAGCATGTGGTTTTTTGCTTCCAGGTATACTTTGAAAAGCCAAATTTGTCGCAGCTAACCAGCCTTTTTTAAATGTTACCAGACTTTGATACCAGAATCTGGACTATTTTAGGCGTAGACTCATCCTTTAACAGGATTATCAGTCTGTTGAAGTTACAGATCAATTAGATGGAATTAAAAAAATTTAATAAAGCAAAAGTTTAGTTGTTTTTCTGACAAATAGAAATCACTGATGGTTTGTTAAAAGCCAAGCTGTAATTACGACAAGCAGGAGATGTTAGAAATAACTTTTCTGATGGATCTGCAGTTTAAAACTTTATAATTTGTTGTTTTTGTTTTTTTGTTGTTGTCGTATTTGTGATCAGGACCACCTGGGGCCCGAAATGACTGGATCTGGAAGTGGTGAGATGTTCATTATTACATTTTTTAGAAAGAAGTCATTTGTTGAGGTGCATTATAATGAATGTCTGCAGATTAAACTTTTCTCTGTTTGATAATTTTAATAGAAAAGCTGCTGCTTCCTACAGCACTCCTCGAGCCAACACATTACACAACATTAGATTATAGAACTAGTCGCTCTGCTTTCATAATTGTTAGAATAATGGTTTTGTGGTTAAAACGAAGTATTTCCCTCCAGGCTGTGTTTTAATTATTCCAGCTCCCAGATATTGAAAAAACCCAACAGTTGGTTTTGTTTTGTTTCCAGGAGGCCCATCTGATGGCTCGGATGCCGAGGAGCCAGAAAAGTGTCCAGTCTGCCTGGGCGCCCTTGCTGGAGGAGAGCTCGCCATGCCGGACAGCTGCTGCCATGTTTTCTGCCTCCGATGCCTCCTCACGTGGGCAGAGGTTGGGCTAAGCATTTGATTGTTTCTCTGTAAGAATGCCTGGTCTTCAAAAATGCATAATGAAATGTCTTCTGATTTGTAACGTTGCAGCTGTCTCCCTCATGCCCTGTGGACAGACGACCGTTCACAAATGTTTACAGATGGGATGGCAGCCAGGGCCTCGTGCAGGTGGGTCAGCATAAATATGTTGGCCTGGTCCTGAGCAACCTTTTGGTCAAACATGTTCTACTAATGTTTATAGATGTTGCAAAGCGTCATAAATCGACATGAAGAGTTTAAGATAAATCCTAATTAATTTCTTATCGGCATGGAGGAATGATTCCTTTTACTGAGATGTTTATCCTACTTCCTAGATTCGTACAGGTTCTATTGAAACAAATTCAGGTTTTGTAGGCTAAAATGAAGCAAAAGAAGGTGGTTAGTGGGTTATACTGTGGGGGGGTCATTATATATTAGGCTATAGGACAGAAACTGCTTCTATCTGGTGGATAAACTTTGCTGTGAAAGATGGCTGGAAGTCTAGAACTCGTGGATTCCACCAGATGTGGGTTTCCTCCATTTTAACGGCTTAAAAGTTTGTTTCGATCCAAAGTTTATTCTTTTACCAGTGAAATGTATACACTGTGAGGTTAAGGTCAGGTGACTGACTTAATCATCCAATAAGATTCCACTTCTTTGCTTAAATAAACTCCAGGATTGCTTTTGCTATGATTTGGGTCCAGTTTTAATCATTGCACAATAGAAAAAGCTATGCATCACTATCATTTATACCAAAGAGCATCCCATTTTATGCGCATCGTTTGAAGTATTTCTTAATAATTGCGTTTACCAGTTGCTCTGAAATGTGAGGTCACATTCTTATGTTTACTTGGGCATGAAAATAAATATATCCTTAATCTCAACAGGAACTGAAATCATGTTTGTCTTCCTGCTTTTTCCTAAATGAAAATGAAAGCCTTTAAATCTGTAAAGAATTTAGTGGTGAGTTTCCTAACATCACTCAGTCCCATTGTACAGGGAGTTTTAGCTGGATTACAGCAGACAGCGTTTCTCTGGACATCTCAGGATTATTTCTCCTGTCTCATATCATCCATTAACGTCAGAGCAGCTGGCAGCCATCCTAGCCTGAGGCATCACACTACCCGTGTTTTATTAGATGATGTGGCTTAATTTGAATAGTAGATAGGTGTCCAACCATAAATGGGCCTGAATGTAGCATGCAAAAAATGTCATTTGTTTTTCACAGGTTGGTTTGAGTGACCTTTTTTTATAAATATAATTTAAAAGCTGCTTTGGTTTCGTTAGAAAGAAAAAAAACAAATGTTTTTGTTTCCAGATTCCTGTAAGGAGGAAAAAAGTCCAGCTAGAAGCTGACATCTGCTGCTGCCAAAAGCCTGAACAGAAACTCTGCCTCAAGTGAGTCCTCACAACACGATAGTGCACTGGAAAAAAATAAAATCTAGATAAGTCATTTTTTTCTTAAGATAAGTGCATTTGTTCTTGGATATAGGAGGTAAAAGAGACATTTTGCCAATGGAACAAGACAATTTACACTTAAAATAAGAAAACACAATTGCATTGTCTTATTCGAAGTGCATTTTATCTAATTATCTTATTTTAAGGGTAAAAATACTCATTCCATTGGCAAAGTATCTCCTTTATTTACTTAAACTAAGGGTAAATACTCTTAATTTAAGAAATATTTACTTATTTTAGATATGCTTTACTTGGAACTCGTTTTTTTCCTCTTATAGAAACAAACCTGCTAGAAGAATACGGCAGCAGACGACTGACAGAAAATCAGATGTCAAAACAAGAGGGCTCGTACGAAAGTGTGAGTTTTAAACCTTATAGAAAATTTTTCTGACATGAATGCCTCATCTCTTCAACCCCTGGCTTCTTCTTCTTCTGTTCTTTTAGGCAACGATGAGGAGCCACCTTCCCTGAGCAGAAAAAAGGTGCTCTTCTTCTTCCCTTTCTACTTATTATTTATAAATAATAATATAAAGACTGAAAATCTTGCAATTCTACTTCTTACTTAGATTTGTTATATTAACTAAGTATATATGGAATAGAATATAGGTTTCCAGGTGCTGCACACAGAAATGAGCTGTAATTTTAAATAGAGGTTCTGTAAAATGTGGCTAGATTGCCCAGTGTTTAGCAGTGTTATAAAAAATAAAACTACAGATGGTGCTTAGTCAGTGACTGTTACTGCTTATAAAAATAATCTCCTCAAAAAGAGACAATAAAACCCGCCCTTATTTAATCTGCGGCTACAGCCCACTGATCCTACCGCGGCTTTGAGGGACAAACAAAGCCGGGTTTTTGTGTCGGGCGGGATTAATTGTTGATTAATTGTCAGGTAAGAAAAGATCCAGCTGATGTGAAAGCAGGAGGCCTCACATGGAGGCTGGAGCACAGGAAACCACACAACTAGTTGGGTTTTAGGAGGAATCGGGTCAGAACTGGACTGTCAAAATATATTTTTTTTAGGTTGACCAGGATGAAAAACAAAATCCCTATGATTGCTTTTATATGCACACACTGCATGTTATTACTCCAAATCATAACCTAAAGAAGATTTATCACATCTGGTCTTAAGTTTTAAATGATTGTAAACAACACTGCACAGACGTTTTAGGCAGCTGAGAGAAAAAATATATAAATTTGTATTTAATTTACAAATAACAAAGTTGGGCAACAAAATTCAAGTCATATCAATGCTTGGTTTTTCCAACTTTTTCCTTGAAACCAGCATCATTTCTTATATTATCTCTTAGGAGTTTAGTCGGGTGATAAACCAATTACACCAACAAGATACAAGGTAGTTTTACTGCATCAGCAAAGTTCCTTCTAGACAAAAAGCAGAGTGGGGTTTTGATATGTGCTGCTTAAGCTGTTTAGAAGAAGCACAACGATCCAAGCAAACAGATGAAAGATATCTGGCCAGAAGTTGACTTCATGCAAGGGTTGCAGGCTAAAAACGTAGTAACTGGGCTGCAAAAAAATGGCAGCAGAGGCTCTGGACTGATAAGTTAAAATCTAGTATTTGGCCGTAGGCAGTTTTATTCATTGAAAGGACTGGAGTGTGTAGAGTGAGTTTTTGCAGGCAACAGTGAAGGTTTTTGAGCTGCATTTCTGCATATGGAGGTGGAGTTTTTTTAATAATAGTTGTGAGAAATGTAGCTGATAATTATAGATCATACAATGCTGTCAGGGGGCGAATGATTGGCCCCGCATTTATTTATTATGTATATAGCCAAAGTCATTAAGAATCTTCTTCAGTGTAAATAAAAACAAGAAGTGCTAGAGGTTAGTTTGGTCCCGACAGAGCGCTGATTTGTTGATGGAAAATAAATACTTATCACTTCAATTTTTTTAAATCTTTATTTGTTTACCACTGATTTTTTTTTTCATTTTAAGGTTTACATCTTTGTTTCCATTATCTCTCCATCATTTGTTGCCTTCTTCAGGTTTGCTATTAATCTCTTTACTTCCCATCATTGTTTCCATATGTCGTCTCCAGGTGAGGGGAGCAGAGTGCTCCGCGTGGTCCCCACCCCCCTGCGTCTCGGTAACAACACCAACACAGGACATGTAAGCCAAACCTCTCCCCGTCAGTTTGTAAGGTTAGCGCTGCATGCGTGTTAACAGTTGTATTTATTGCCCCCTGCAGTGCAGATCCTGTTTGGTTAGATGAGCACCTACCATACGGCACTGGATTCAAACACTGCAAGCTGCAGGCGCAGCGTTGTCCATGGCTCGCCTCTGCTGCTCCCATTCCTGCTGACGGCTCCTCGAGGTAAGAAAACGCTGCCTCCTTCTGCTGTGAGCTTGTTTAACCTGTCATTAAGCTTTTCCTCCTTCACCTTTTGGCTCCTAGGCATCATATTTCCTGTGTAATCGTAATAGTTGTGTCATTAAAACACATCTAATGTTTATAATTAATACCTCTCTTATGTTGGAGCTTAAAACCCCTGAGCTTTAAAATAAATTATCCTTTTAACTTCAGCTTTAATTTTTTACACTTTTTTTATTGTGAAACCTCCTAAAGAAAATGGACCTGTTAAGAATGTGTCACTGAGAGAACCATGAAAGCAAGAAAATACAATGTTTTTACCTCAGAGGAGCGATATGAATGAACCAAAACGAGAAAGGCCAATGTCAGGGCATTGGCTGCAGGTCACATCCGTCAAATTCCCACAAACACAAACAGCACTACTGTTCTTAAAGGGGTCATAGAATGCAAAAGTTTACATTTTCATAGATGAATAACAATGGTTTAGTGGGTGAAATGGACGTACAGAGAAGTTAAAACCCCATCGACACCTCCTTTCTCTGCAAATCTCACAATTCTAAACTTCCACCATAAAACGGGCGAATACAAATGAAGCCCCGAATTGAAGGCAATTTGGGGATGTTGCCTTATTTGGTTGTGGCCCGTACTTTTGTCACGCCCTGAAATTGACCTACAGACCAGCCCACTGGTTCACTGGCCCAACGGAGGGGTTGGAAATGAAGTGTCGACTGCTGGGCCGCTGACTGGACTGGACCTCAGCAGAGAGCCATAAGCCGCCCGTCCTCAGCTGGAGGAGGGGGGCTGGAGGCCAGCAACAGACATTCCAAGTCTCGCAGAAGTTCCGGGAGTCTCCTTCATATAGATAGCTGTTCACAGATGGCCGCGAGTCAGATAAATTGTCCCGAATTTTAGACTATGTGAGGTGTTTTTTTAATGCGAATGAGAGCGTGCAGGCAATACAATAATTTGTACATCATATGCAGATTAGAACTACTTTGATTGCGCAGACACAACTAGAGAGAGCGGGGTGTGAGGAGGTGGTTGCATGTGAAACCTATACGTATCTGTCCTAAGGGATGCTCTGTTCAAAGAGCGTTCGAGGTGACTGGTTGTTAGAGAGCGCGCTGATTGGATTAGTCAGAAAAATAAACCAATAAGTTTCTGTTTACTCTGTTACAGTCACCTAGTTGCCACTCAAAGCGGTGCATCCTGTGAAATAGGTTGAAACCTCCAGTAAAAAAAACAATAATATAAGACTCATTTTACAGCAGAATATACTACAGTATGTCCACGTCTAGTGAAGTTGAAGAATGATGAAGTGTGTATGTATGGGGCACTGTGCGCCTCGATTGTGTTCGGCAGCTGCGGGCAAGGGGTTGCACTGTAGTCGACCAAAATCCCGGACGATTTTGAAATTCCCCCGGACATTTTTTTGGTATGAAAAGTAGGACATGTCCGGGAAAAAGAGGACGTGTGGTCACCCTACCATATCAACAATTTGATGTTTCAGGGAGTGAGTGCTTGTTGCTATGATGCATCTTTGCTCAGCCGCTTCACTCGTTGTAAACCAACCAATCAGCGCACAGCTCATCTAAATATTCAGGAGCATACCATAAGGAAGAAAACCTGTCGTTTCATTTATATTCAAAAACCAGGCTTGCATTACGCCGCATAGAACAGCAAATATTCCATTTTCAGCCCAACCAATGTTACCCTATTCAGAGACCTTAAGGGCTAGCACTAAATACTCTGTATAATCATTCTATGACCCCTTTAAAAAAAGAAATAAACATTTTAAATGTGGTCCTTAAGGACACCAGTAATGTTAAAAAAAAAAAGTGATTCTTATCGCCAAAGTACACAGTAACGGTAATTAAACATTTCTGTGAATTCACTGATTTTTATGGGCACTCTTACATAACCAAGAATGGTGAAAATGCTCAGTATAGTTGAAAATACTGTTCATTTTTGTGGTGTTTTCAAACATTGTTTTATGGTTTTAGATCCTTACATATTTAGTCTTTACTGTTGCGCTTGGTCTTTACTGTTTGATGTGTTTCTCAGGCAGCGATTTCCTGGTTGGTGCAACTCATCTCCATTTGAACTCATCTCATCTCCCTTGACCTCCAGCTCATCGTTTAGCTCAAGTAATTTTGGTGAGTAACATCTGATTCTTCTGAATTTATTGCAAAGTCCTAGTTGTTACTACTGCATGTTTATCATCAGGTATGCAATCCTCAGGAATAAATTAACCTAAAGGCTCCTAAATGGTAATAACATACTTTACAGATTTAATTGTTGCTGTCTATGACATTAGAAAAACCAACGACGGGTGAAAACAGTGTTTTATATTGCTATGACGATATCACTTGTGATGTAAATAACATTTGCATCTGGAAGGTCTTCACAGCATCTTTTAACATGTTGGATTATAAACTTATTCTTTTTTATATTAAATAAGTGGTTCTCAAAGTATGAGGGCACCTCAAAGCATATGAGGGTAATTCCGGCCATTGCAACTCTCACTGAACTTAGTCTTTTGTTTGCCACCTATGTCTACACAGGGGCTCAGGCATGTAACTTAAACAGCTCCATCCGATTGGCCATCTACATGAAAGCTGCATTTGATTGGTCAACAACTTTAAGCTTCAGTTTATCGGAAAAAAAACCCTGATGTCTCGCATAATTGCAAATATTAGAATCATTGATTTTTTGCAGAATGCCCATCGCACTAGATATAAATACCTCAAATATTCACATTTAAAGCCCCCCAGAACTGAAATTGCATGCTTTTTTTAATCTATTATGTGGTCTGCTGTTCAATAACTGATATCTTCTGTCCTGTAGTATTTCATGGTGTTGTCTGCGCTGTCACGTGTGCTAAAGGAGGAGAGAAGAGGGGCAGCAGATCGTCAACATCTAAAGCACCCACCAAAGAGCCAGAGTCTCTACCTTCCAGAAGATCTAGACGCAACACTAAAAGTCAGGAAGAGCCTCCTGCCCCAGACCCAAAATCACCAGCACAGGCCAGTTTGTCAGACTCTGACTCATCCGCTGGTCATTCTTCCAAGCCGAGCAAGCCTTCTCCGGCGCCTACAAAAAGAAAAGGGAAAAGAGTAACAAACAGAAAGGCCAGCGGCAAACGAAAAGCAACAAGGAAGAACAGCAGCAGCCCAGCAGTCAGCGAGGAAGAGGGGGATGGAGACGATGACATTGAAAAGGAGGGAAAAAAAGGTGCAACTAAACAAGAATTGGATATGAACAACTCTGATATACTTGAGGCTAATAATGAAAATAGCCTCAAAGAAGAGCCGAATGGATGCAACTCTACTGATGAGCTTGGAGCCGTAGAAAATGAGCTGCCCAGTTTCCCAGACTCCACTCAGAACAGCCCTGTTTCAACCTGTGAGGGAATCCACAGCCAGGAAGATGAGCCAGGCAGCCCCAGCTCCAGTTCAGACCAAGAGTATGGCGATAGGACTTTGCAATCTCCCCGTGTCTCCCAGATCACCCTGCAGGAAGACCAGTTGTCTCCTCAGAGTGATGAAAACGTAGAGCAGGATGATAAGACGGAAATCTGTGAATCACCAGAGGAATCCATAGCAGGAGAATCATCCAAGCAAATAAAGGATGAAAATTCACTAGACTTGAAACAACCTGAATCACTGGCTGCTGGAGAATCTGAGGGAAGCATAGCTGATGAAGATGCAAACACATCTGAAGAAAAAAGTTCTGAAACGCCTAAATCAGAGGACAGTTCAGGAGTTGAAAGTACTGTAGCAGTACTTGAGGAAGATTCCACACCCAAGGTGGATGTTTTGACTAAACAAGAAGTTTTAACAGACTCTACCATCCAAGGGGAGGGTATTATGAAGGAGGATTCTGTGGCTCAAGAAGCGGACATCGGCCAGAAGGACTCTATGTCCATAGAAGAAACCCTAACGACGAAGGACGACTCTACATCCATGGAGGACAATGTAACCAAGGAGGAAGACTCAACGTCCATAGAGAAAACCGTACCAAAGGACTCTATGGTCATAGAGGAAACCTTAATGATGCAGGACTCTACAGCTCAGGAGCAGGCTTTAACAAAGGAGGACTCTGTGGCCAAAGAGGAAGGAAAAACCGAGGGGAAATCTCCAGTCAAAGAGGAAGCCATAACGAAGGAGAATGATACACCCAAAGCCAACAATGACTCTGAGCCCAGTTACGATTGCACAACCAAGGATGACACAAATGTTGTCCCCATGGATTGCAGCTCACCTACAAGTGATCCTGGAAGCAGTTCCTTTTTGGAACTTCAGAGCGACAAGGATAACCATAGCGATGTGGTGAAGCCTGCTGCTGTTCCCCAAAGCCAAGACAACCAGACTCCCAGTGCCAAGGAACAAAGGGAAAGGAGCCAAGAGAGGAAGAATGGCAAGCAGCGCCGCTCCCGCTTCCACTCACCGTCCGCCAAATGGTCCCCTAAAAGAGATTTGAAAAGGGACTCATCAAAACGCTCACAGTCAAGAGATCGTGATGACATTGCCTCGAGTCGGTCGTCCCACGCTCGCAGCAGAGATAGAGACCGGGATGGAGAACGAGAATATTCAAGAAGGGACCGGAGCCGTGAAAGGAGGAGAAGGAGATCCAGGAGTCGCTCTCGATCAAGGTCTAGGTCTCGTTCCAGATCTCGATCAAGAACAAGGTCTTACAGGCGAGGACCCAGCCCGGACAGGTCAAAGTCCAGAGAGGAGTCTCCGCAGAGGAAGGAGCGTAGTAGGGGAGGCTGGAAGTCTGAGCATGGCGGTGGGTCTAGTTATGAGGGACGAAGATATCAAGGAGGTTCTGGCCGCTTTGAAAACGGTCTCTCACAAGAAAGTTCTAACGACAGGCAGACCTGGTCAGAGAATCCCGACTGGGTCACAGAAAAGACTCGGGCTGACGCCGAAGACAGGAACCGAGACTCGAGCTCGAGTGGGGGTTCAAAGTGGGATGACCAGCGCAGGGGTGGTGGAAACGAGGGAGAATCACGTGGACGTGGGGGTCCGGGAGGGTTTGAGCGTAGGCGGGGTGGCGGTAACCGGAGCTTCTACAACCAACAGGAAGAAACTTCGGAAACCCGTTGGCAGCCCAGAAACAATTTCTCAGGTACAGGCAACAATTCAGGGAACGACTCGTACAGCCGCTTCAATGAAAACCGGGGCGGCAGTCGGAAGAAGGAGCCGGAGCCAGCAGACTCCATGATCGACCGGTCGGGCTGGTCCTCCGCCTCCAGCTGGGCTGTGAGGAGGACCCTGCCTGCAGATGTGCAGGATTATTACTCTAAGAGGGAGAGGGGAGCAACCGGCAGCTGGAACCGCCAGGAGGAGGAGCAGCAAACACAACCACCAGCGGCAACAGCAGGTTCTTTTTGATCCGTTTCTCTAAACTTAGATAGGCAGGCTTTTCCTGTTACATTCTACTGCTAGATGAAATGAAAAGTCAATATATTAGATCCAGGCTTGGGTTTTGGCATTGGCTCGTCCGTCCTTCACTGTCCAACACATCTTTGTTACATCAGATTTTCAGAAACCTTTAAGTCCTCAAAGTCGGGTCTGGAGGAGGAGGCAAACGCCTAAAGCTTATTGGGCGAATCATCTAGAGGACCAGTTCTAAGAATCACTATCGTAGTGGATTGTAGATCCACTTCTGAGTTTTCAGTTTTATGGACTTTATTTTGATCTGATGTGGTTCAAGATGATTATAGAACATGTTCTACCCTGTCAAGGAGATTTACTTGAAAGAAAAAAAGTCTGAAGCAACATTTTTAGCTGTTTTTAGGTTTAGATTAGCAAGTAGTGCTGCTAGCATTGTTGAAGGTTAGCCTATCGTCTTAACCTTTTAACTACTGTCCATTAATTAGAGCAGCCAAAACATTTATAGGCTTTTAGACTTGATGACTTTGCTCTAAATTTGTCTTACTATGATAGCCTAAATCTGTTTTGAAGGCACAAGTTGTTATAACCTGGTGAAATATGAATTTCCCTGGTCCCTGAAAGCAACACCAATAGCTTCAATGGATTTTAGTGTTTATTTAGCACAAAGAATACAATGACCTTGGTAGAAGTTTAGTCTTTCTGAAGTTTTTCTAAAATCCAGATGGTTTTCCCCTAATGTTAAAATGGGCCTGATGGAAATGGCTGCTTTTACACAGAGCTGCTGCGTTCGGACTCCGTTCAAACTCTACATTCAGGAAACACGACTTAAATAACTTAATGTAGTGTTTTTTAAGTTAACAGTAAGTTAGGGTATTAAAACGCACACAGCTGGAATCAGAGCTTATTAAACATCCCAAAAGGCAACGTTTTCCCCTGTTGGCTGAGGACGGGCCGTACTTTTAGATATATCTTCCATGTTGGACTGATTTTAAACCTCCAGCTGGAGCTCAGTGTTAGGGTTTTCAGCCATGATCATGAAGGGGAGGGGCCTCTGTAGAGTAACAAAACGATAATCGGTCAGTTTACGATTTTGATCCAAATTATTATTAATAAACAACTGGGAACAAAAGGAGCATCTACCAGGCTTCCTCCTTTATTTACGTCCTACATTCTCACCTTTTTTTATTTAACTCTTTACTTATCTCCTTATCCTACTTTACTCACCCTTCTCTCTTTGATTCATCTTACCTTACTTAGTTGTGTCTCCTCTTCCTTCTTTATTTTAAGTTCATTTCAACATGAAAAAGTCACATTGTGTTATACAATATAGTGACTGAAAGGCTTAGACAGGCATCTGCCTTCCAACGAAATTAAGCTACACGCAACAACAATAAACTATGTGGTGAACATACAGGAAAATATGCTTTACTTAGAAAGGTAATTTTCAAACGTAATATTGTGCACAGTCTTTTTTACTGAGAAATGATCTCCATAATATTAGTAGCGTTTACCTTTCTTAATCCGTCAACTGAAATGCATCTCATTTTGATTTACTTTTTGTACGGTGAATTTACATTTATCTCTAAAGTAATCTTTACTTTCTGGGATAGTGATTTATTTTTAGCTTTATATATTAATTGTATTTATTTATAATATACAAGATCTTTACATTTAATTGTATTTGAATATATAAATAGTGGATTAGTATGGTCACTAAATCCTGCCTTATAATGTGTACGGCTCTTCTTTTGTGGCAAAACAATCTATTTTTTTTTTTTTTTTTTGTGGTTTTGTGATTTCTTTCCCCCTAGTTATACACGGTATTGTTAGTGTTGGAATTGTCTGGAAAGGTCGTTTTTTTTTTAAAATAAAAATGTGTAGAAACCTTCCTCTGCAGCTGCTTTAGACACATTCCCATGCAGGATCATGAACTAGCGTGCTAGGCTAACAGGCATGTTTATTCTGGGCTCAGTTAGGACTGATGGTGTCATTTGGCCTTTCTAAACACCAGGAGAAGAAGATGGCTGTTAATGATTAGAGTTTAAGCTGCCTTCACCCAGAGCTGTGGCATCATGGGGCTGTTTGACTCAGACTAAATGATTTCAGTTTATTTTTTAGCTGAACATCAGGAAATATGGCCCCATCAAAGCATAGAAAGGGACCGGGGCTGCCATTATCTAACTTATGAGTTTGTTTCTGCCTCTCTAATCTTTTATTTCCTCATTTTGTGTTTATAGATCCACCAAAGACTGATCTCCCTCCCCTTCAGGTGATCCCTGGGAATGTGCCGGTCGCCGTGTTGAATGTGCTTCCTCCCCCTCCTCCTCCTCAGCTCAACGTTCTCCACCATCCGTACCCCGTCCAGCGCTTGCAGGGGCCCCTGCCGGTCAGCTTGCAGCCTGCGGCCCCCTACGCCATGCCTCCTCAGGTCCCCATGCATCTGCAACCCGCCGTGCCGCTGCTTCATGTGCCTAACGTCACCGCCCAGGGCTTGCCGCCCCCTCCTCCACCACCTCCACCCATCCAGACTGTAGCGACGGTTGCCTCACAGCCTGATGGGCACACAGCTCAGGTAGACATGTTAGCTATATAACATCATTAAGATGAAGCCGAATGAAATAAATCAGTAATCATCTCTTCTTGGCTGTAGATGGTGAGCACAGTTGTAGGGTACAGCCACTCGGCTCTCCTTCCCACGCCGACCAAAGTGGGCACAGCGACGGTTTCCCAGGCTCAGCCGGCGCCCATTCAGGTGCTGCCGTCCTCCACCACTCAGTCCAGCCAGCACAGCAAGGCTCAGGCCGACAGCTCCAAGAAAGAGAAGGTAACCAACGGTAGCTCTAAACCAAGATGGAGGATCTTGGTTTGCTGTAGGTGAACCTCTATTTTCCTCTTTGTGTTGCAGAAACAACAGATCCAAGAAAAAGCTATAAATGAAGTGAAGACGGCCATCAAACCATTTTATCAGAAGAAGGAAATTACAAAGGAGGAGTACAAGGAAATCGTCCGCAAAGCAGTAGAAAAGGTACAACCAGGCAACTTTTTATGCTCTGACTCAACTGCAGGCACTGTAATATGCTCCTAATCTTACTTTAAACAGATTTAACAAACACTTCATTTGGGTTTAATACAAAGAAAAAGATACGCCTCTAAAATGCGAGTTAGTATATAAAAAAACAAACTAAATTGTTCAGTTCAGTTTATTTATATAGCACCAATTCATTTTACAGAGACCAGTTGTTTGCATCAACTCATTGATTCGAAGGCAATTCCTTATGGTATGCATGCTTGTAGCGATAGTGGAGAGGAAAATCTCCCTTTTAACAGGAAGTAACCTCAAGTAGAACCAGGCTCAGTGTGAGTGGCCATCTGCTGAGGCCAACTGGAATTCAAGGAGACAGAAGCAGAGATAGAAAAAGTAGCAGAGATACAAAAGTCCCCATCCAGGAAACACAGTCAGGGAGACGAGCTGCGAGCCATCTGCCATGTCAGAGGATAAAGAAATCACATCTAGCCAGTCACATTTAGAGAAACAGGACTACACTGAAAAACAAGTATATAGTTGTTCAGTTATATTTTGGTTACTCTGATAGCCCAAAAATAAAACCTGCTGCAGCTGAGAGTTGTTTACAACCAGAATAATCACGAAAGCTGGTCTGTCTGCATTCCATCTATCACTGATGACAATGGCGACCAAAAGGAGGAGATCCAGGCAGCAGGCATATGGCACCGATTTCCTCCTTTTAAGCTAGCTCATTTTGTGAGGAAACCCAAAGTCCAGCTGGGAGTTGAGACGGTTCAGACATCTAATATGTGGTTATGAGACCTCCAGGACGAGAAACGGTATAGACGAGCTGTAGAACTCGATGTCCACAGATGTCATTAAATAAGATTTGCTTTTTTTTATTATTGTGAACTGCACAAATGCATAACAAAACAGCTGTAAGAAAAGTACTGGATGGAGCAATAACTATATAATGGGACAAAATGGCTCATTGGTTCAAATGGGACCTGAATGAAATGCAAAACTCTTCCCTTAGAATATCTATTGGTGTTTTTCTTTTGTTTGCTTTATTTTCCTTTAACTTCCTCCTCAGGTCTGCCTCAGTAAGAGCGGAGAGGTGAACTCTAGCAAAGTGGCCAACCTTGTGAAGGCCTACGTGGACAAATACAAACACGCCCGAAAGAAATGAACGTGCCGTCGATCCGCTGTTCCCGGGCCGGCACTTTCCCCTCACAGACCCGTTCTGCTGATCTGATCAAGTGCAATTTCCTCCTGCTGGAATTTGGCCTCCAAACTGAGAGATGATGGAGAGCCAGTATTTCTTTCTTCTTTTTTTGATATATCTACCTTTTATTGAATGAAGATTTGTTTTCTATAGATTTTCATATTTTGTTAGAAAAGAATGACCTGATCACAAATTGTAATGCAAGAGCCCTTTATTTTGCTTAGATCATGGGACTTTGGAGCTTCAGTAGCGGGTGCAGCATATCTTTGAGAGATTATTAAAGATGCTCTCTGTGAAGAGTGTGTGTAGTGCAGAGCATCCTAATTTCATAGCTTGATTCAACATCATCATGTACCTTTATAAAAATGTGTAATATTTCAACCCAACATCGACTTTAAAAGTGCTTTGGTCTTTAATGGTCTCTGGGGCCCAATGAAGGCCTCCCATCTAAAGACTGTGGTTGTAATCAGGCCTCTGATTGGATCCAGTCAGTCGTCCAATTAGCAGTGAGTGTGAGGTCTGAAGGTGAATGTAATATGAATGTGTGTTCATGAGCTGTTCAAAGTATGTGGAAAGTAGTGAAATAAACTAGATGCTTCCCGCTGTGGTGTGTTTATCAGAGGGGTTGGGTGTGAATACAGCTTTGAGCCACAAGGTGGGGCTAGAGCTCTTAGATTTATGAAAGACTTAAGGCTCAATTTCCCTTTCTTGGTAGAAAAAAAAAAGTACATTTGAGCTGAAACTTAGGCACTAATGATCAGAAACAGAGAGGATTTGATATAAATGTCTAATTAAATCCTTCATTTATAGTATCAGTCTTTGATATATTTTCCTTGAAAAACAAATTACTACAATTAGATTCATTTTATTTTTTTATTATACCAATCTCCTGCTTCAATATCAAATTATTCCTTGTTAACGCAAGACTAATGGTCCACATAAGGAGGGAAAGAAAATGAATTTGCTAATGAGTTGGTCTGTTATCTATGTTGGAAAACCAGAGTTATTTTTAAGGTGACTTTCATGCTCCCTTAATACATTTTCTTTATATCTACAATTGCTTTTGGATGTTTCTTTGAAAGTTTAAATGTAGAATTGTTTCAGTTAACAGGTCTCCATAACAAAAGAAATCTCACTGACATAACCAGTCTCAAACTTGAGACTTTGAATTTTAGACTTTCTGTAACTAAGCTAATTATGTTTTATTTATACCATATATAAATCGAGGGCCTATACTTTTATACATTTTGTGGCAAATTAGCTTATATTTTTTCCAAATTGAGTTAATTTCTCTCTTTAAATAAATGTAAGGTAGGGATTGATAGTTTGCAATGTATTATTAATCTAATAGTTCTGTGTCTAATTGAAATTTTACAGACATCTGTGACCCAGTGAGGTCTGTCTTACAGATGGGTTGTCATCCTAAATAACTCACAATCTATCCCTTCCTTAGAAAATGGTGAACTTTTTCTCCAGGGTTCACCTAAAGCTAAAACAAATCACAATATTTGAGCCTCCAGTACTTCCACCAGTCTGTGTCTGAGCTCTTGCGGAATAAAAAAAGGGGAACCTGGAAACCTGCTGAGGAATACCTGAGAACCTTTTCCACCCTTTGATGCTTGGGGCTCGGTGGAGAAGAACCACTTGTTTACTTTTTCATTAATATTCTATGTCTTTCAGCGTGTTTAAAAAGTCCAATCTTCCCTTTTGTACACAATCATTTGTGTTTTTAACTCCTTACGAAGATAAAATGACATGAAAATAACATTATGAAACAGGCCTGGCCCAAAATGATGGTACCTTTAGTAAAGACTGAAAATAATGTGACCAGGTGGACATGTTAAATCAAGGTATGTCCATTAGTTAGCATCACAGGTGTCTACAAGCTTATGATTAGTCTTCATCTAGTCACTGTGCTGTTTGGTGACATGGTGTGTACCACACTCAACATGGACCAAAGGAAGGGAAGGAAAGAATTGTCTCATGAGATTAGAAAAAATTATGAACAAGAATTTTCAAGGTAAAGTTTGAGACAATCTCTAGGCAGCTTGATGTTCCCGTGAATAGAGTTGCACATGAGAAATGTAAGAACCATCAGACCATAGCCAGCCTCCCTGGACTTGGCAGCTGGAGGAGAAATGACAAATCAAAGAGAGGGATACGGTGAACTTCAAGCTCAAGGATCATCAGTGTCAGATCTCATCGTTGGTGAAGAGGAGCAGAAGTCTCACCGACAATTTATTGAATTGTTTGATGCAGTGATTGACTAAAAAGATTGTGCAACAAAATGTAGCATCATTTTTTTCAAGGCCTGTTTTGTGATTGTATTTTATTTTTTCTGCTCAATCTGTTGGAGCATGGTGTAAAAGCTATAATTACTTTTGTCAGATTGAAATTATTTACGTGATAAAATTTTGACTAGCACCTCATTATCTTTTATGATCCTAAAAGCATGGCAGTCTTCACCTTAAAAAAACTGGTTCTCTTCCATAAATCAGCCCTTCCACTATTATGTGCAGTCTCAACCACATAGATCTGATGGACCGTAAGTTCACCTGGAGGGATTTTCTTTGTGAAGAGTTGGGTTTCATTTCCATATATAACACTAGACATTAGAGCTGATGGATCAAATAGCCAACCAGTCATGCAAGGATATGATGTGGATTCATTTAATGGGAAATTGTCAACGCTAGAGAAACGCAGAGCTGTTTTTTATTATTGATTTTGCCTATTGGTGTTTTTACAAGGCAATATCCCATTTTGCCAAACAGTTCATGATTGATTTGTTTGGTGGGAGTATATAAACTAATATTTTCTTTAGAAAAATACAATGCTTAGAGGAGGACTTCATTAAATTGTTTTGCATAGACTTATATAGGCACTATAATAGGAGTTTTAGAGCTTTTCCAGACCTTCACAGATCTATGCTTCTTGGATATATTTACTGTTTTTATTTTTAATTCGATTGATTCTTGCTCTTTTTTTCTGTGATCTTCATGCTGTCATTGAAACCAAACTCTTGGATCAAATGCCAGTTCTCAGGCAACTGAAGCAAATAGTTAAAGCAATTTCACTTGTAGCTAGACTCTTTTTTTGTTTTGTTTTTTCCTTTAAAGATCCATCATTTTGGTTTTGCGCACGACTATAATTTGAACCACTCCCTTAGCTCTTTAGCTTTACCTTGCAGTGCTGCATTGGGTTGTCAGATGCAGGAGATCTGACAAAATAAACCAGAAGAAATGGTTTCCTGTGACATTTTTGTTCCATTTAGTTCTTAACCAGCAAGAACATTTCTAGATTGGATTAGATTAGATGAGCTTTATTGATCTCACAGTGGAGAAATTCACTAATCACATATTGGCATGGTAATAAAAGAAGGTGCAAACAAGGAGGAAAAAGGTGCATTAAGAAGAATAAACAATATATATAGTATATCCAGGTATATACAGTATATCAAGATAAATAAGGGTTAATGTGCAAGTGTACATGTATCGCACACAATGAAAGACAAAATAAAAATAAGAAATAAAAAATACAAGGTAGTAGCACAGAGGTTTGAGGTGACATATGTACAATCCAGATGGCTTATATTCAGGTGGATTTACTTTAACGTTAAAGTATAGTAGGTAAGGAACAACGGTGAGGTAGTGGTATGACTATTCTATTCACATATATTGCACATTCAGAATATTGCACAGTCAATATTTTAGAGTCCATGATTAAAGGTATAGTTGAGGATTTTCTTTTTCCCAGTGGATCATCAAAATAAGTGGTCCTCCTAATTGTCAATCATTCTGGTGATATGTTTATGTTCTTTTTTTTTAGTTTGTTTATTGTCATTACACTGTCACAAGTACAGAGCAACGAAATGAACTCTCTGCATTTAACCTATCCCCTTGGGGAGCAGTGGGCTGTTACTGTGCAGCGCCCAGGGAGCAGTGAGGGGTTAGGGGCCATTTGCTCAGGAACCCAGAGTGGAGGCTGTGGGGTACTTGCAACCTTCTCAGAGCACAAGTGCACTGCTCTAACCACTCCCACTTATGTTGTTTTGTGAAGTGGTTGGTAGAACTGCAAACACTGATAAAAATAGAAATATTTGTATAATATATTCTATTGTGTATGTTTGTCTTTAAATGAAGGCAGGTACAGTTGGACAACTCGATTATTGACCAAAAACTGCATCTATTTAGTATTTGGTCCTAAGACTAACCTCCAAATCATGCAATTATAATTAGGTAATGGACTTGTTTTTCTTATTTCAAATATAAATAACTTGACTTCATTGGCAAATTGTCCTGCCTGCTGAAATAAATGGAAAATACACATATTTGGAGAAGAACTGAGTTATGTATGGTTCAACTTCTGAAGTGTTCCCTGAAGCCCAAATACAGTTGCTGCATACAGCCTTCTAGCAAAATCTTTTTTTAATCCATCAATTGTAAATGCGGTTTCACACATTTTCAGAAGAAAAGAAAGAAAGTGTCTTTACCTTCCTGGCCATTTTAAGTTAAAATGACAAACGCTCTCCAGGACATCAGAATCAGAATTGCTTTATTAATCACTGGTGGGAAATTTTTTCCTTTATTGCAAATATAGTATAACACAACATCATAAAATAAGTAAAAATACATCCTTCCCATATAAACTTTGTAAAATAAGATATAAGAATAAAATAAGGTAAGAATAAAATAAGATATACAGGTGCTGGTCATAAAATTAGAATATCATGAAAAAGTAGATTGATTTCAGTAATTCCATTTAAAAAGTGAAACTTGTATATTATATTCATACATTACATACAAACTCATATATTTCAGATGTTTATTTTGTTTAATTTTGATGATTACAAATGACAACAAATGAAAATCTCAAATTCATCATATCAGAAAATTAGAATATTGTGAAAAGGTTCAAAATTGATGGCCCCTGGTGCCACACTCTAATCAGCTAATTAACTCAAACCACCTGCAAAAGCCTTTAAATGGTCTTTCAGTCTAGTTCTATAGGCTACACAATCATGGGGAAGACTGCTGACTTGACAGTTGTCCAAAAGACGACCATCGACACCTTGCACAAGGAGGGCAAGACACAAAAGGTCATCGCTAAAGAGGCTGGCTGTTCACAGAGCTCAGTGTCCAAGCACATTAATAGAGAGGCGAAGGGAAGGAAAAGATGTGGTCGAAAAAAGTGTACAAGCAAGAGAGATAACCGCACCCTGGAGAGGATTGTGAAACAAAACCCATTCAAAAATGTGGGGGAGATTCACAAAGAGTGGACTGCAGCTGGAGTGAGTGCTTCAAGAACCACCACACACAGACGTATGAAAGACATGGGTTTCTGCTGTCGCATTCCTTGTGTCAAGCCACTCTTGAACCACAGACAGCGTCAGAAGCGTCTTGCCTGGGCTAAAGAGAAACAGGACTGGACTGCTGGTGAGTGGTCCAAAGTCATGTTCTCTGATGAAAGTAAATTTTGCATTTCCTTTGGAAATCAAGGTCCCAGAGTCTGGAGGAAAAGAAGAGAGGCACTTCATCCACGTTGCTTGAAGTCCAGTGTAAAGTTTCCACAGTCAGTGATGGTTTGGGGTGCCATGTCATCTGCTGGTGTTGGTCCATTGTGTTTTCTGAGGTCCAGGGTCAACGCAGCCACATACCAGGAAGTTTTAGAGCACTTCATGCTTCCTGCAGCTGACCAACTTTTTGGAGATGCAGATTTCATTTTCCAACAGGACTTGGCACCTGCACACAGTGCCAAAGCTACCAGTACCTGGTTGAAGGACCATGGTATCCCTGTTCTTAATTGGCCAGCAAACTCTCCTGACCTTAACCCCATAGAAAATCTATGGGGTATTGTGAAGAAGAAGATGCAATACACCAGACCCAACAATTCAGAAGAGCTAAAAGCCACTATTAGAGCAACATGGGCTATCATAACACCTGAGCAGTGCCACAGACTGATCGACTCCATGCCACGCCGCATTGCTGCAGTAATACAGGCCAAAGGAGGCCCAACTAAATACTGAGTGCTGTACATGCTCATACTTTTCATGTTCATACTTTTCAGTTGGCCAACATTTCTATAAATCCTTTGTTTTTATTGGTCTTCAGTAATATTCTAATTTTCTGATATGATGAATTTGAGATTTTCATTTGTTGTCATTTGTAATCATCAAAATTAAACAAAATAAACATCTGAAATATATGAGTTTGTATGTAATGTATGAATATAATATACAAGTTTCACTTTTTAAATGGAATTACTGAAATCAATCTACTTTTTCATGATATTCTAATTTTATGACCAGCACCTGTATAATGTAATGACGTATTGACGAGGGCCGACATGTGACAGCGACAATATTTACAATGCTGTTCAGCAGCAAATCAAAATTATTGCACATGACTATGTGGTTGCGTATAGTGAAGTAATGAAATTAAATGACTGTCAGAGAGAGATGAATTATACACTTTGATGGCTGCAGGCAGGAATGACTTCCTGAGGCGCTCTGTGGTGCAGCGTGATGAAATGAGTCCCTGACTGAAGGTGCTTTTGTGGCTGACCAGCACATCATGAAGATGGTGTGCAGAATTGTCCAGCATGGATATGATCCTGGCCAACACGCTCCTCTCTGACACTTCTATCAGAGGAGATGAGTTTGTTAAGTCTGTTGGCGTCCTTCACCTTTCGTCTGCTGCCTAAGCATGCAATAGCATAAAGAATGGCACTGGCCACCACAAACATCTGTAGAATTGTCCGGCAGATGCTGAAGGACCTTGGCAGCTTCAGAAGAAAGAGATGGCTCTGGCCTTTCCTGTAGCATTTGTGTTTTTAGTCCAGTCCAATTAATTGGCCAAGTGCACTCCTAAGTATTTATATTCCTCCACAGTGTCCACATTGACCCCACAGATAGTAACAGGGGGTCAGTGTGGCCTTAATTATAACGGAGATATGCTCAGTTACAATCTCCTAACGCTCTGAACCACACTCCGCGAGCCCTCTCTTTTAATTTCAAATTGATAAGTCCTTAGTTACAAGACCATTTTTCTCTAACGGATAGGGGAAGTAGCAGCAATGTTATCTACATAATAGAAGCATAAGCAGTTTCATAAGGTTCATCTTGGGGTCAGAAATACACAGAAAGTATAAAAGCCATTGCATACAAATAGATATTTCAGTATAAAATTAGAACATGTATTAGAAATTAGTAAATATGAGATAACTGAAAACACTATTTTGGTTTGAAAGAAAAACCTGTTTAGTGTATTTTGCCAGTGGAAGAGTTTCCCCAAGGAGTAATAAGTACATGTTTGATCATTTATAAATTACCCCAATTTTTTGCATTGACATCATTGACTCCTTCTTGACAAGTTTGATATAGAAAGCTGAGGGCAGGATGAAGATGAGCATAACAGAAGCAGAGACACCTGGAAAAGAGGACAAATTGTAAAGTTAAAGGGACAGTGTGTAAGATTTATCTCTATCTAGTGGTGCACTAAGTGAATTGCAAACAACAGACTGGAGCTTTCCTGTCAAGCCCTGGAGAGACATCAGTCGCCATCAATCTTTTCAAATCAGCTATGATAAATGCTTAAACACGAGAAAAATAATCTGAAAACAGGACTGAAGTCATTATGCTCATTTACTTGTATGTCTTCTGGTAAAAACAGAAACTAATAACTGTTGCATCAGGGCTCATCCAGTGTAAGCTAACAGACATATTAGACACATCTACTTGGAGGAGAGAGGCGGTTAAATCACTATTGACAGAAACCCAGAATAAATAATTAAATGCATAGAAAATCTCTCTGGACACAGAGCTGAAAGAAGCTTACGGTTGCCTGCTTCATTTTGTGAAGAAAAATAGCAGCTAATAACCGCTGCAAAGGATCTCATCCACCTGCAAACAAACCAGCTGTTTCTACATGGAGGACAGACCAGTTACTGTACTGCACTGCCCTGTTTCTAACATGACGGTAAAATAAACTTCACTGTTTTATTAAATGACATTACCTGTTCAGCAGATAGCCTGAAACATACACGTTCCTTTTAAAGCTCCTGTCCCTCACAAATTCCTTCCATCTGATTAAAGCTGTGCTGACTCCTGCTTTCTCTGTTATTATTGACTTTTCTGTTTTTGGTTTCTTTCTCTTGGCTTTCATTGGACAGAGCACAAATGGTCCTCCATTGCAACAGAAAAGTGATTTCGATTTTATTTTATTTTTTAAACGCCACCATCTGTAATATTCAGCTAAATGTAAATCACCTAAGGCTGACAAGTTTTCCCTTTCAGGAACTCCGATCAAAAATGGCAACCCAGCATGGCTTCTCTCATTGGGTGAGCCACCCCCTAATGTACACTGCTCAAAAAAAATAAAAATAAAGGAACACTTTGTAATTAGCGGCTTTTCACAGATGAGAGCAGGTTCACTCTGAGCACATGTGACAGACGTTAAAGGGTCTGGAGAAGCCATGGAGAACGTTATGTTGCCTGTAACATCGTTCAGCATGACCGATTTGGTGGTGGGTCAGTGATGGTCTGGGGAGGCATATCCATGGAGGGACGCACAGACCTATACAGGCTAGACAGCGACAGCCTGACCGCCGTTAGGTATCGGGATGAAATCCTTGCACCCATTCTCAGATCCTGTGCTGGTGCAGTGGTTCCTGGGTTCCTCCTGGTGCACGATACTGCCCGGCCTCATGTGGCGAGAGTATGCAGGCAGCACCTCTGGGACATTATGTTCCGATCCATCTGACACCGCCAGGTTGCACCTCAGACTGTCCAGGAGCTCAGCGATGCCCTGGTCCAGATATGGGAGGAGATACCCCAGGATGCCATCCGTCTTCTCATTAGGAGCATGCCCCGACATTGTCAGGCATGCATACATGCATATGGGGGCCATATAAATTAATGAATACCATTTAGAGTTGCTGCAATGAAATTTCAGCAAAATGGACGAGCCTGCAGCATAATTTGTTCACTGTAATTTTTGGGGTGTCTTTTAATCCAGCCCTCTGTAGGTTGATAATTTTCATTTCCATTAAATTATGTGGCATTATTTTGTTCCTAACACATCACCCAGTCCATATCAGTTCAAATAAACAGCATTATTTTTCCCCCATTGAGATCTGATATGTTTTCAAAGTGTTACTTTAATTATTTTTTTTGGGCAGTGTATTTATAAACTTCCAAATCTAAGCCAGGAAAATGCTCTCTTTTTCAATATGATTTTATTAGACTCAAGGGCGTAGGTTTGATTTGAACTTTGGTAGGGACACTATCAGTCGGTTGTCATTGGTGCTATGCAATATGCATGTCCTTTTTGATGCACGGTGTGAGGATCCGTACTGATAAGAGGAATTCATTGTTAAAAGAGAAAAGCATCATTTTGCTACATTAATAAAAATTGTATAAGCGCTACATTCATTAGATGCTCAATTAGATATTAATGTTTGAAGTATCACCGGCTCTGATCAATGTGGAATTAGGACTGTTTTCCACTTTGAAAATGGTTTCATTTAAACGACTAAGAGAGAAGGTAAATACAGTATTTTCTTCTGAAGATGTAGAATTGTGCAGAGTTAAACCCCACTCTTATATTTTCACCTACTATGCTCTCTCTGTATCAAGCAAAATAATACATTCATTAAAATATTAACTTCACTATAAAAGTGGAACATCTGGGCTGTAGTTACTCTGTGTAGCCCATTTCATGTATTTTATCTGGGACTGGAAAAATGAATCATATTAATTGATTATTTCAATAATCGTCAACTAATTTAGTGAGTGATTCATCATTAACTGGAGAATAGAGACTCTAAAACATAATAAAAATGTAAAATATGCCTTTCTCCGACAGAGCAACCCACTTAGATCAGTAATTATACCAAAATTTTAAAAATACAACATATATATATAATATATAAGATAAAAAACTGTTTTTGTCTGACAATATTCTTCATCCAGAACTCATCAAGAGGAAATATTTTAGTATCACTTGGTTCATTTAGACATCACCTGAAGCACTGAAGGCCAGCTGCTTCACCTACAAGCTGCCCTGCATCATTATTACTGGATAGCTGTGTTTCCTATAATCATATAATGTATAAGTGCATTTTTAATAGTCAAGGATTAAATGTAACACAACCTTTTATCATCATCCTATATTGCTTACTGTCTGACTGTTTAAATAGCTCCTTATGTCTATTTTCTTTTTTAGTGGCATCATCTACAAACACAACACTGAGCATGAGCCTAAGTGTATTAAAATATAAAATCACTTTTAACAATTATAAAAGACAATATAACACTATCTTATCTGTAATTTAATAATATCCAAAACAAACAGTCAGATTCAAGCATTTTTACCAGACATTAATGTTTGTACTAATTTACTAATAGACTGTGTGGAAATCTATGTAAGATAAAATCAATGTTAATATTCTTCCTCTGTTTGTTCTTGTCTTTATCCTATTTCTAGAAGTATAAATAGTCAACTAAATTATTATTATGTGGAACCCTAATTATGCTTTTTTTTTTAAAATAGCAGATGTTTAGGCACCATTTCTTGTTGTTATAGGCTCTATTGTTTGTATTGTTGTTTTATACTCTGTAAAAGAAATAACACCTGCTAATAATTATACCTGAAAGAGTCATCAATAAATGAAAACAGTAATAGCAACTAAATATCGGTAAAAAGGAAACCCTCACATTTTCTTTTTTAGTTGGCTGTGGCTAAGAATCAGAAATGTTGATGGCTTACAGCCTTTATTTGCCAATTTTTCCAGCAGTCTTCAGAAATCCTGGCTGACTCAGAATATTTCGTTTTAAAAAAGAAAAAAAAAGGTTTTTGTTTTTTAGTGCACATGATATTCCTTTTTTTTTATTGGGAATAGCTTTGCAGCCTAATATTAATTGCAGTAACCGCGGCATTCTAGTGTGAATACATTTTCAATTTTGTGCTCCATGGTAGGTGGAGGAGCTGCGAGAGGAAAAGAAGCCACTGCTGCAACAACTACTGCTGTAAATTATGAACATGTTGCTCACATCCAATTATTGGTAGGGACAATTATGTCGGTTCAAAATTTTGGTAGGGACATGTCCCTATGGTCCCTATGCAAACCTACGCCCATGATTAGACTGTTGAGGAAAATGGTATTTAAAAGCAATACTTGAATTGTAATAAGCAACATTTAGTACATGCCGTAACACTTTGCTATCAAGACAGAGAATTATATCAACATGTGCAGGTACTAACCGATGAAGCCAAAGATATCTCTGATGCTGGGGACAAAGATGACTACAGTGTTGGTTCCTGCAAGCAGGGCTACGGTAATAATAATGTGTTGGATCCAGCTCACCCCCGTTGTTGAGAACAGTAGATGGCTGATCGAGGTATGAATCTGTTCAGAACCAAACAAAGATTAATTTGGGGACTTCATTGTCTTTTTTGACTGTATCACTGATAGTAGAGCTCAGACACTTACAGGGAAGAGCACCACAGGGACTGTGAGTGTGACAGCAGCCAGTACAGCCAGACGAACCGCCAAAAGGAGGACATCATGCTTGAAGTACTTGGAATAGGTGTGGAGCAGTGCAGGTTCCACATGGACTGCACAGAAACAGATCATTTCATCACTTGGCTTGTAGCATTTTGGGCTTCGGTAGATTGATAATAACAGCTGACTCGTGGCTTCTGCAAATTATGTATTTCAATGCATAATACATTGTGGAAACTATTAAAAACTATTATATTTGAAGGGCAAATGAAAATTACATTGACGATAATATCAGCTACAATCAAATAGATCATTTATTAAAAATATATACACAACTTGATTTTTAGAGGTGCCTTGTTACATACTGTCACTTAGAGTTCAACTATTACAAGTTGTTTGAGACCAATGCTGATACCAATCATTTTGACATCAGTCTAACCAATCCCCCAATATGTTCTGATATTTTGGGCCAACCTTTATAGCAGATATTTCTTCCTCAATGACAAAAATGAAAAAAAAAGAGGATTATTCACAAAAACAAAATGTTAACAGTTGATAGTTAATAGAAGAAGCGGCAATGCATCACTTGATCCGAAGGAATAGCTGCTGAATGCACCTTGAATAGACCAAAGCATGTACATACTGGTAACCAATATGGTATGTACATAACAAAACAAATGTTAAACAAAATGGATAATCTCCGTCCGGAACCGTCTTCAAGAAAGGAGATATGTAACTGCTGCGCCATCATTCTGACGGGGTCTTGGGGTGAAAATGGGGAAAGCACTCTAGATTCTTCCCTGCCAAATACTAAAACATCCCCAGCCGGCTCCACCCGATCCCCTCCGGCTTCCACACCTTCTCCAGCATCGTCTGTCTCTGCTAAACTGGCCGATGGCACCACTGCTGCTTCAACAACGTCAGCCTCTTCAACCCAGGGGGCTACCCCCCCTCACAGCATCGTCATTATCTTCCTCTTTCTCCCCTGAGCCAGGAGAGGCGAGTGCTTCAGGAGCTGGAAGCAGTAGTAGCAGCTCAATGAAAACTGCTGCTTACCATATCAAGGCTGAACTTTAAAAAATGAAAATGTCCAGAGAGCTGTTCTAAAAGAAATTTCTTTTTGTCTACACTTGTGTATAAAAGAATGACAAAATAAATCTATCTAAGTCTAAGTGTGGCACTTAGTCTACTCACATTAGCCTAAGTGTTGCCAGTAGACAGCATACAGAAATAATGTCTGCTGATCTTGGCTGGTGTAAAAATCCTTTTATAAGCTGAAAAAGGCCAATGTAAACAATATCAGGACAAACACTTGGTTTAAGGTTTTTGGTGTTTTTCTTATAGTAAATGACAATTAAAAAAGTCCACTGTCTTTTTTTTCTTTTTTTGTGGTTGCACAACTTTAACCACAATAAAAAAAATAAGATTAGTTTAGTTCTAGTGATCAAGCTTTTAGTTCAGTTTTAAATATCAATAAACAACCTTACAATAATCCAGAATCACAAAATCCTTATACTATAGAGCTCATTTGTATTTCGGGGTTCAGATGAAATCTACTGAAACCATTTGATGTTATCTTGTTGATTTGGACCTTTACTTCCCTTGTACTTAATTGCTTTTATTGAAATTCTGAACATGGTGAAGGAGAAAGGACACCCATGCAACTTTGACCGGCTTTTAAGGTCCCATATTATGCAATATTGACAGTATAAACATTTTGTAACCCGGCTCGACTTTTGGAAGGTGTAGAAAGCCACAACAGCACATCCAGAGGAGGGCTGAATAATGTAAGAGGAATTTTCCGTCACAAGCGTCAAAAATGTGCCTGAATTTAATTACTTCATTTCAAATGTAGCATAACATGGACCTTTAATAGAAAGCTTTCAATGATATAAGTCAGGCTTACTGTTGAAGGTGAAGTATCCAAAGAGAGCAGCCAGCAGGTACATGATGGAAGTAGCCAAGAAGGACACGTTGGCCACATTCTGCATCTTTGAGCGTGATCTGCTGTTTATGGGAGATATGTATTAGTTTGAAATAATTTAGAAAAATATAAAAATTGTTTAAAACGTATAGAAAAATTAAAATTGCACCCAAATAGCAGCACTTACTCTTTAAGCTCCCCATATATGGGTAGTAAACTGGGGTGGCACACAAAGGCAAAGGTAAGGATGGGAATAGCATAGACAGTCTGGAAATTTGGAAAAGAATAAAGGTTACAAGTAGTAGTTACAAGTTTAACAAGAATTTCTGAAAAGTTTCACTGCAATAGATTTATTTACCTGTGAGTTGTAGATAAAGTATTTAGGCCTGCAAAGGTCATCATTGCTGGTGCTGTGTTCGCTGTGGTGGCTGCTGTTCTGCATGGTTTCATTCACATGATTAGTCAAAGGCAGAGGACACGGTATCTGGAACTTCTTGATAATCACCTGCAGAAATGCATAGGTAAACATGTTTCTGAGCTGTACATTTGCAATTTACAAAAAACCTTACTTTTTGTAAGGTTTTTCGGGAATGACTCATTGAATCTAATTGTTGCTGGTAGAATAAGGAAGCTTGGTGGGGCCGTACTCACCACAATCAGGAAGAACACCATACAGAGTAGAGAAAGACTGCTGGTGTAACCAAGATATCCTAAGGAAGAAAGAAAAAGTAATTTCTGATTAAACTTTAACTGTTATTACTTCGGAAACAATATATGACTCACACATTCCCTACCTAATTTCTTTGGCAGACAGAGGGGCAAGATGAGAATAACCGAAACCAGCAGAATAAGATAATCTCCATGAATGTACCATTCACTGAAACATAGGTTAGACAGCTTTGAACAATGAGCATTCCTCACAAGAAAAAAATATTTAGCCTAAAGACAATCAGAGCAATAAAAATTTGTTTAATAACCAACTCATTTGTTTGCAATTGTTTTTTCCGTTAACACTAAACCATTTTTTTTTTATTGTGAAATTCCTCTTTTTTTTTTCACTTCCTGAAAAGTATTATACAAATAGGTTTCATCTGAGTCTTTGAAATTTGTACTGACAGGCTACAGCTGAAATGCATCAGCGATCACCATAACAAGTACTGTCCCAATAGTGTTGACAGTAAGGAAGGGGCTAGGAAAAGGAAGCAAGGAGCTTCCTTTTGTTTCTTCATTTAGCATAAGATCCTTCCAATACAACCCAGTCTCATGGGAAAATGTACCTCCACTACGTTGGTCCACACTGCAAAACGTAGTGGAGGTACATTTTCCCATGAGACTGGGTTGTCCAATATTTATATCTGGTGCTTAGGACCTAGGAATCCTTTGCATGACAAGATGTATTGGCACAGCCTAGCCTTTGGAGTTGAACTATTTCTTCACTGTTCTCTGTGTGACACAAGCTAAGGCTCAAGGCTCTCTGGATTCGGCACAACAGTCTGGAAAATCTTTCCTACTCTTTTTTATGTCCTATTTTGCAATAGAGATCTGGGAATTTAGATAATAGCCAAACAGATTTGCTTTCACAAGTAAACTGATTTGGTTGGATGGTTACAGCATCATGTAGTAACTCTTGTCTTATCATGTCACTTAAACAGACGGCTAGAAAACATTCAGTGACCCAAGACCCAGAAGGAGTTTCCCAGTCCCTCAAAGTGGTGTGGGGCAGGCTACCCAGAGCCCCAGATATTTAAAGGAACTCCAGAGTACACGGACACAAGGAGAGTAGACATACAGACGACCACACCCACCGAAGAAGGGCAGGCGTCAATTATATGGCACTGTTAATGGTTAATGGTTCCAGGCAGCACGCGAGACTAGCGCTGGACAGCAAGACTTACGTCATGTTTTTTTTTTAACGCAAGTTACGCACACGGCATTCAGTAAGCAAGTAAGACGTGACCAGGCGCAAGTCTAGAAAAGCAAAAAAATAAAATAAAAATGACGTCCCATCGGGTAAAGCGATCGAAACTTTGGCTTCATTTTAAGGAAGAGAAGATGGCAACAAGGTGCTTTGCAATCATTGCAAAGGGGGAGGGAATGCATCCAACATGCAAAACACCTGCGCACACAACATGGCATAAATTACGTATGCTGTGTTTTTGATGCTTCCAACAGAAGCTAAAGTTACCACCACCATGGAACTCAACTTTGGTGGTGAGTAGCTAGTTTTATATCACTGGCTGTGCTTAATGTTGTCACTAGTAAATCAAATGCCATTTCTGGAAAGAAACCCATATCCTACCTCTCTTTGGGGTTATTAAAGATGCTATGAAGTTGCTCTGCAGTTCAGGGAGCGAGAGAAAGGTGACACTCATTTATGAGTGAGTTTATTGCCCGAAATTGAACAGTAATGCCTTTTCATTAAACGGATGCCTTCTCCATTAGATTTAGATGACTGTGACGAGACGGGTAGCCTGGCTGGCTCAGAGGCTGGCAGCTCCCGTTCACTGCATTCTGTTTTCACAGAGGCAGGCAGAAATAGAATTTCCCTGGCGAAGATGGACGAATGTCACTGTGCACTCACCAAGATCATCATTTCACAGAATTGATAAGGGAATCAAAATTGTGAAAATCTTATCAATTCCCAACCCTAGTGCTCTGTGCGGAAATTCTGTCCACACAGAATCTGGAGGGGTGTGGAAGCCCAAGATGACGTAATTTGGGCATGCAGACCTTAGAGATACGTCAAGCATAAACCAAGCTTAAATCCACCTGCGTGCCAAGTCCCCGCCTCTGGCCTGAGACAGAAATGAGTGGAAGGGCAGGTAGCCAGGCAGATATTACCACAGTTTGGGGGCCAGATGCTGAAAAGTTTGGGAATCTCTGTCATAAGTCCCAAGTCAGTTTCAGCAATGACTCCATCCCTCTCAAGTTACATTGGTGTGTTGTTTATAAATTAAAATACCAAAACTAGGGTCAAAAGTAACATTTAAGTTCAGCAAACCCAATATGCAACCTACCCATTTCTAGCTCCGGTAAGTGATTGAATAATGATAGGGAGCTCATATTTGATAATAAAAAGGTACGTTGACATGCCTGTAAAAAAGAAGCAATATAAATAACAAATTTTACAACCACTTCTGCCGCTATAATGTTGAATATGCTAATGAAAACTGAAAGAAGTCGCCAAAAGTCAACCAGAAAAAAACAATAATTTGTGCTGCTTCTGTTTTGAAGCTATTGGGGGGAAAAAACAAAACCCAAAAGGTCTATTTTAAGTGGAAACTACAATAAAAACTACAATAAAAAAAACAAAAATGTTCTTGCCCTGCTGTAATATTCAAATGGTAATTTAAGTTTCAGTCTGATAATGAATAAAGCCTGAAAATCACAGACAGAACTTGTCACTGTGTTGGTTAAGCACTTACTGGTACATATTATTATATCTGAAACTAGAACTAGTGCTAAATTCTGCACTACCAGGTTTCCATAATTAATTTACACTCACCGGCCACATTATTAGGTACACCTGTCCAACTGCTCGTCAACACTTAATTTCTAAGCAGCCAATCACATGGCGGCAACTCAGTGCATTTAGGCATGTAGACATGGTCAAGACAATCTCCTGCAGTTCAAACCGAGCATCAGTATGGGGAAGAAAGGGGATTTGAGTGACTTTGAATGTGGCATGATTGTCGGTGCCAGAAGGGCTGGTCTGAGTATTTCAGCAACTGCTGATCTACTGGGATTTTCATGCACAACCATCTCTAGGGTTTACAGAGAATGGTCCGAAAAAGAAAAAACATCCAGTGAGCGGCAGTTCTGTGGGCGGAAATGCCTAGTTATTGCCAGAGGTCAGAGGAGAATGGCCAGACTGGTTCGAGCTGATAGAAGGGCAACAGTGACTCAAATAACCACCCGTTACAACCAAGGTGGGCAGAAGAGCATCTCTGAACACACAGTACGTCGAACTTTGAGGCAGATGGGCTACAGCAGCAGAAGACCACACCGGGTGCCACTCCTTTCAGCTTAGAACAGGAAGCTGAGGCTACAATTTGCACAAGCTCATCGATTGGAAAAAACATTGCCTGGTCTGATGAGTCTCGATTTCTGCTGCGACATTCGGATGGTAGGATCAGAATTTGGCGTCTACAACATGAAAGCACGGATCCATCCTGCCTTGTATCAACGGTTCAGGCTGCTGGTGGTGGTGTCATTGTGTGGGGAATATTTTCTTGGCACACTTTGGGCCCCTTGGTACCAATTGAGCATCGTTGCTACGCCACAGCCTACCTGAGTATTGTTGCTGACCATGTCCATCCCTTTATGACCACAATGTACCCAACTTCTGATGGCTACTTTTAGCAGGATAATGCGCCATGTCATAAAGCTGGAATCATCTCAGACTGGTTTCTTGAACATGACAATGAGTTCACTGTACTCAAATGGCCTCCACAGTCACCAGATCTCAATCCAATAGAGCATCTTTGGGATGTGGTGGAACGGGAGATTCGGATCATGGATGTGCAGCCGACAAATCTGCGGCAACTGTGTGATGCCTTCATGTCAATATGGACCAAACTGCCTGAGGAATGCTTCCAGCACCTTGTTGAATCTATGCCACGAAGAATTGAGGCAGTTCTGAAGGCAAAAGGGGGTCCAACCCGTTACTAGCATGGGGTACCTAATAAAGTGGCCGGTGAGTGTATTTTCGTAGTTCACTACATAGATAGAGGTCTATGGTGCCCGAGGCAGAAAGGTCAATAAAAGTCCACAAAAAACGTGTCAATATTCCTCCATACTCCTCGTCCAATGTATTCCAAGTGTCCTGAGTGGGTAGCTTCCATAATTTACTCGAAACAAAGCCATTTAGAATGTTTTAAAGCATAAACAGTAGTGAATAGGATTTCCTAAAAGCGCGCGCCTGCGAGTTCACGAGCCTACGGAAACCGCGGCAGACCAAACCAGATGAAAGTGTGCAAGTGACTTTGTTTCGAGTAAATTATGGACGCTACCCACTCAGGACACTTGGAATACATTGGACGAGCAGTATGGAGGAATATTGACACATTTTTTGTGGACTTTTATGGACCTTTCTGCCTCGGGCACCATAGACCTCCATTATTTGAATGTCTGCAGACAGCAAGAAGCCTCCCAGATCTCCAGATGCATTTGAGATATCAAAAAAGTACTCCAGAGTGTTGTTCAGCATGGGGGTGAGTAGAAAATGAAGGCTAATCATGTTTTGGGTGTACTATTCCTTTAATTGACAGAGGTTGATGCTTGCATGTTGACGTTTGAACTCTTGATAACTTTAAAATGAAAGGAGCACAAATGAAGATTTTTACAGAAATTGTTTTACATTGCTTTAGATTCATTTAAAGAATGTGGGGGGAACTAGACATTCCTTAAAAAAAAGGAAAAAGCGGGGACAACTTTTTTTGATTCATCTCTATTATATACAAAACATTCTAGTCTCAATTTGCAAATATCTCCTTGTTTTTCTACAGTAAAAAACAAAACAAAACACATGATTGATTAACTTTAGCAGCAGTTTAATTTTAGCTACATAAAATTCATTAAAAACTATTTTGCTTCCCGACTGTCATTCACTCACCTCCAATGTTCTGCATGGTGATGGAGCAGGAAGTGGCGAGTTTGCCTCCCATTCCAAAGGCTTTGTCAGCAATCTCCCCATAGATAAGTGCATCTTGGTAAACAAAAAACAAACAAAAAAATCCCCCAAAGAGTTTTACATCTGACATCTGAATGTTATAAAAAAATAAAAGCAAACTTCCCAACTGAGACTTGAGTTGATGCTCACCCCCTTCATCAGCCGTCTTTAACAGCACGTGGACAGAATACAGAGAGGAGATGGTGAAGGAAACCAGGAGAATCCTGTGAACATAAGAGAAGGCATTTGGAAGAAGTTTAATTATAGCATCATCTTCCATCTCTAGGACAATTGTTTAGTCAGAATAAGAACCTTATCCCCCCCTATATCCATGGAGCAAATATGGTAAACAAATATCACCATAATGAACCTCATCATAAAGGTGTTTCTGAGGGGTGTGCTTTTTATAAGTTGGAATTTTGGAGTGTCAAAGAATGGACTAATAGTGAAAATACTGAAGATTACATCTGGGGCTGAGATCTTCAAGTGACAGGTGTGTGTATGCTCACATAAACAGAATGATACCGGTGTTTGGCATGGCAAATGACAAACCCAGTATACCGGTGCCCATGATGGCGTTGGCCAAGTTGAAAGCTGACATGCCGAATGAGAAATTGCACGTTTGCTGTGGAGTAAAATAACACTATATAAGTTAAACAAATAATAGCAACAAGCTTCACCTGGAGCAACAAAGAATAAATCTACTGCAACTTACAGGTTCATTTTTGTATTTCCTCTTGCTTGGGTTGTCGTCATGAAGGAACTTTTGTCCCTCTGGGGCTGAAGCTGAGTTTTGCCTTTAAAAAAGACAGTTACTTTTTCAGTTAAATATGTTGGAAAACCTTTAAAGTTTATTCTTTGTTTTTTGTGAGGACATGTTCAAATGAGTTACCGTTCCAGAGAATGCTTATAAACAATATCATCATTTTTGGAGCTGCTGCTGTTGTCTTTGGGGTTTTTCAAGCCTTTAATCTCCCATTCAGCATCAACCTTGTTACCGGGCTGTGATGCTGAGAATGATAAATTAATATTCATAGTTTGTGTTGCAATTGATCTAATATAAATTAGTTTTAACCCTGAATTATTCCAGTGTTGGCAATGATGAAATACTGACCAAATATGCTGCTGTCCTGTGTTTTGCTGCTAATTTTGAGGATACCTAAGGGAGCACTGTCAGGGTGCTGATGAGAGTACAGAGAATGTTCAGGCAATGCTGCAAAGAAATGATTTGATGTCTTTTGCAGTATAGAAAAATAAACCAAAACTCACAGGGTGATTTCCATATGTCCTGTATTTTGTTTTTTGTTGGAGGCATTGGCTTTAAAATAATTATATAATGAGAGTTGAGGTTAAGTTGTTGATGGAATTTAAAGTACTTTTATGGATTTCCTTGTTGGCAAAGGATAAAATTAACCTTACCCATCCATAGGGTTCTCACAAAAATTAAGTGGAAGATTTTTTCTGTCAGAAGAACAGAGGCTAATCTTCTCTTCAGACGACTCATCACCGGACACTGAGGCAGAAAATGGTAAAAATTTATAGAACTTATTTTTAGGAGTGCAAACATATTTGTCAACACATATTGACTGATGCTGTTGCAGAATCCTGGTTTACAACACAAAAATTTACCACTTAAAGAATAGCTCTGGCTCTGTGAAAAAAGCAACACTCTCAGGGAGAACAATAATAAAAATAGTCACAGATGAAATACACACTGTACTTACCTCTTCAGTTTGTTTCTCTTTGTTTATGTTTTGGTTATGGAGGAAATCTTGGCTCAGTGCATCTAATTTAGAGTCTTGGCTTCAATAGAAGAGGGGAAAGTTAAATGTCTTGACATGTGGTGATTTTCTTTTTTTTTTCTGAAGACATTCAAATGAGCCTCACCTATCTGCAAGGTTCTCATTTTTAAAATTATAAGGAAGCTCTTTGCTGTCTTCAGAGCTGTGGCTGCTGTTGTTGTCTTTGTCCATGTCTTGAGCACTTTCATAACCAGAGTGCTCATCACTGGACACTGAAACCAAAAATAATATAACATCATATACAGGTCCTTCTCAAAATATTAGCATTTTGTGATAAAGTTCTTTATTTTTCATAATGTAATGATAAAAATTTAACATTCATATATTTTAGATCCATTGCACTCTAACTGAAATGTTTCAGGTCTTTATTGTCTTAATACGGATGATTTTGGCATACAGCTCATGAAAACCCAAAATTCCTATCTCCCAAAATGAGCATATTGTCAGAGAGCTCTAAACCTTGGATCCAATATTCAGACAGACAGAGCTGGAAGAGTTTAACAGACTTTATTTAACAAGCTGCGTGAAAACCGTGCGTCAGCAGGGGCGGATTTGACGGATCCTCTGTGGAAACAGAAACTCAGGTCAGTGACTAAGAATGGATGGCTGGTGGCAGTTAAGAGCTAAAGTCACTGATCTGGTTCAAAGTTCAGTCCGATCACAGAAGGAGAGGAGGAATCCGTGAAGGAGACGGTCCTCCGCCGCAGGCGGGAGCGGCCCCCGAAGCGCAGTGAGGAGAGCGGCGCTGAAGCCAAACAGCGCCGAGGAGCAGGTGTTGCCAGAAAGAGAGATCCAAGCCGAAGTCGAAACAGAACCAAGTTCGTTTACCAGGAGATCTGAGAGCCGATGAGGTACCGATGAGGGAGTCCAAGCCGTGGTCAGGAAAACAGTCCAGGTTCGGTAAGCCAGTTGCATCCAAAACACAGTCCAGAGCCGATCAGACTAAATGAGCAGACAGGGGCGAAGCAAAACTCGGGATCCACAAGACAGAAACAGGTCACCAAACAGAATAATCAGAAAAGTAGTTTGAACGCTAGAGTTACTCTTACTAAAACAGCTAGAATAATCTGGCACTGGAAGCTTGAAACCAAACGGTATATATAGGGGCTGGAACCAGGTGGAAGGGATAAGAAATGATGAGAGAACAGGCAGAGCTAAACAGGTGGGTGGAATAAGCAATCAAGCCACCAGTGCCAGGACCATGACACATATAATGAAAAAAGTCTCTAAAAGAGCTATGCACCTAATCATCTGAATCATGAAATTAACTCTAAACAGCTGCAAAAGATTCCTGAGGCCTTTAAAACTCCCAGCCTGGTTTATCCCTCAAAACCCAATCCTGGGTAAGACTGCCGACCTGACTGCTGTCCAGAAAGCCATCATTGACACCCTCAAGCGAGAGGGTATGACTAAGAAAGATATTTCTGAATGAATAGGCTGTTCACAGAGTGCTGCATCAAAGCACTTCAGTGGGAAGTCTGTGGGAAGGTAAAAATTTGGCAGAAAATGCTGCACAATGACAAGAGCTGACCGGACCCTGAGGAAGATTGTGGAGAAGGGCCGATTCCAGAAATTGGGGGACCAGTGGAAGCAGTGGGCTGAGTCTGGAGTAGAAACATCCAGATCCACCGTGCACAGGCGTGTGCAGGAAATGGGCTACAGGTGCTGCATTCCCCGGGTGAAGCCACTTTTGAACCGGAAACAGCGGCAGAGGCACCTGACCTGTGTTACAGAGAAGCAGCACTGGACTGTTGCTCAGTTGTGCATTTCATTTGGAAATCAAGGTGCCAGAGTCTGGAGGAAGACTGGGGAGAAGGAAATGTCAAAATGCCAGAAGTCCAGTGTCAAGTGCCCACAGTCAGTGATGGTCTGGGGTGCCATGTCAGCTGCTGGTGTTGGTCCACTGTGTTTTATCAAGGGCAGGGTCAATGCAGCTAGCTATCAGGAGATTTTGGAGCACTTCATGCTTCCATCTGCTGAAAAGCTTTATTGAGATGAAGATTTCATTTTTCAGCACGACCTGGCACCTGCTCACAGTGCCAAAACCACTGCTAAATGGTTTACTGGCCATGGTATCACTGTGCTCAATTGGCCTGCCAACTCTCCTGACCTGAACCCCATAGAGAATCTGTGGGATATTGTAAAGAGAAAGTTGAGAGACGCAAGACCCAACACTCTGGATGAGCTAAAGGCCCCTATGGAAGCATCCTGGGCCTCCATAGCACCTCAGCAGTGCCACAGGCTGAGTGCCTCCATGCCACGCCACATTGAAGCAGTCATTTCTGCAAAAGGATTGAGTGCATAACTGTACATAATTATTTGAAGGTTGACCTTTTTGTATTAAGAACACTTTTCTTTTATTGGTTGGATGGAATATTCTAATTTTGTGAGATAGGAATTTTGGGTTTTCATGAGCTGTATGCCAAAATCATCATTATCATTAATAAGACAATAAAATACCTGAAATATTTCAGTTAGTGTGCAATGAATCTAAAATATAGGAATGTTTCAAGGTTTATAATTACATTATGGAAAACAATTAACTTTATCGCAATATGCTAATATTTTGAGAAGGACATATAGTAGTACTTTGTTTTTAGGTAAGCAAACAGATTGGTGGCAACATAAAAATGGGTGATGGTGTTTCAGGCCATTGCCTAGGAAACAAAACCTACCTGTTGAGAGGTTGTCCTGGTACTTTGGAGAAACCACAGCATTGTCAACGAGAACCAAAAATGAAAAACGTTATAGGGGCAATTAAAACTGCAACTTACCTGTTCAGATTGTTTCTTTGTGGCGGGATCCTCACTTGCTGTTGGAGCTGGGGCTACTTTTGTCCTTGTCATTGTCTTCAGTGGTGTATAAATATTTCACCTGATTATACATATTTCAAATAAAGAAATTGGGAAAATAAATTCACCATGGACAGTATTTACACTTCGAATTTGTTTGATAAAGCCTGTCCAAGACGATTCTGCCTCTGTTTTGTCCAAAATACTGAAGACACAGGATAATTAAAGACAGAGAACTCTTCCTTTCTGAAGTCGACTGAACTGCAGTGTACCATATTGCTTTGGCCAAGTGAGGAAACTGTACCTTGCGTTCATTCCCCAGAAGCTGCAAATGTGATAACCCACCATGGCTTGACTTCACCAGCTCTGACTGCCATATTTTTTTTGGGGGGTTTCTGGAGGCCACAGATAAGTCCAGAGACCTGCGGTCTCTCTTTGTATAGCTGCCACAAAGCCAAAGCCAAAATCAACTGCAGGTGAGGAGTACATCACCTGCTTTCTGAAGCGATTCATATTAGCCTTCCCCTCTGTCTTTCAAGTTGCTACCACCACTGACATCTTAAGAACTGTGATTCTCCCATTCCCCCTTGCTTCCTAACCAGACCTGCTGAAACTACACAAGCTACAGCCAACGATCCCACAGCCACCCTGGATGGAAGCAAAACATGCAAAACCCTTGTTTTTCTTTTCTTTGCTTTAAACCATGCCTGGGTAGGCTTATGAACTTCTTCATGACATAGACGTTCAATGTTTTCTAAAAGTCTGTTTAAGTGACATGATAAGACAAGAATTAGTACTTGATGATGTCATTTTTTATGACAACTGTGGTGAAATTATTATGTTATTAATGTAATATTTTTATAATTAAAGAGAAATTAAATGAGATTCATAAAATATGATCGTAGTACCTTTTGTTAGGTTGTAAATAATTGCACAAAAATATGAAGACAATATGGAGACTGTTTGTAATTAAAGTCAGAAAAATAAAATTGAGTGTTTGATCTGATGTTATGATTATGAACCCTTAGAACTTCTCCTGTCAAAAGAGCAGAATTTTCCTCCCTTTTTTTCTTTTATTTTGTAATCGGGAGGAGCAAATCCCCACTTCTAAAGTCTAGTGGTGTTTTATTATTAAACAGTCCAAGTCATGGATTTTCCATAACGAACACTATGTTCAGGGATAAGGGAAGTCCAGGTTGGTGCAACAAGACACCATCAGCCAAAGAAAGGTGGCTTGTCCACTTTGCGTTGGACAAGAGATCTCATACTTAATTGCATATGATCCAAACTAAGTATTATAAATTCTACACTACATTCTTTCCTCAGAGAATACCTATGATCAATATCCAAAACTCCTAGAAAAAAAGTTTGAAGTTCTGCAAAATCAATAGTTTATCAAATGCTTGTTCTCCTCCCTTTAACTTAATTTGCATTAATTAAGTCTAGTTAGAACTACTTGCTAAGATGTCCTAGTAACATTATCTCCTTCATTTGGTAATAGATAATAAGTACTTAAAGTCTTCAAATGAGGTACTGCTTTATTATTGCTTTTAATAATACTCGCAACTCTTTTAAAATTCTTTTGTTATTAGTGTTTTGGGTGTGTGAAAGAAGAAAAACATTAAAACAGTGAAACACCATTCCTGATAACACAATGTAGAGTTGCCTCCGAAAGATTTGGTATGTCACCTATTATGTATAAAGCTACATGAAAAAATTGTGCCACAGCTGTGCTTCTCGCAAAGATAGATATATGTATATAATAGTTGTTCCAGTTTTGCGGAAAATGCAATACCTTCAAGCCACCCTGCTTTCTAAAACAGGACCCTGTAGCCATATAACATGCAGATCTGTAATTTAAGTGGTAAAAGCAGAAGAACTTGATTAAAGATTACCCATCCATCCATTAATTTTAATTTGGTTACAGTGTTTGTCCTCCGACGAAGTGTACTTTACATATAGTGATATCAAACAAATTTTTTCACAAAAAAATAAATAAACAATCTGTGGAGACAAACCAGTTTTCTTACCTCTGAAAAGTATCTCTGAAGTACTTCCTTCTGATTAAAGTCCAGAAGATTTCTTCACAAAAACATCAGAACAGATATAAAATCAAAAAAGATAAAGTAAGGGAACAACAACAGTTTAAATACACTATAGTAAAATATTTGTACATTGCATAATTAATTTCTCAAAGTCAGATACTTTTGGTTTTGCTACTAAGTAGAGTTTATCTTTATGTCTAGTAAACAACTGTCTGTTGCATAAACAGTGAACATGAGAATCAGGTTGAAAGGGAGGGGTAGTTATGATGTGGACTTATATACCTGAGGTGCTATTGTAAACAGAGAAACTTGATCCAGATACATTTTCCAAGAATTAAAAACAAAAAACAAAACAAAAAAAACCCCATCTAACCACAAGTGCCCTTCAACATTTTTCAGTCTGTGAACAGAAAATTGACGAGACCTTGATATGTACACCTGGGGCTGGGTAGTGAGATAAATGACAACTTTTTATCAGTCAGTTAAGGTGTAAATAAAGATGTTGACTATACTACCATAAGTAGAAAGCAGAGACTCTGAGTAGGTTTACCCAACTCTTCCCTACCAAAACTTTCCGTGATATCACTCGGGTCAGTAAACGCATCTAATCAAGTTTGAGTTAAGCAGGGGCACAAGTGCTCATCAATGGAACACAGATAACCAAATTCACCATGTTAATGACGGGACAGAGGCTTTGAAGTCTGCTTTATACACCAACGAAATTACTATGGTTGATATCAGAAAATGACTATGCACAAATATTCAGGGGAAAAACACATTGCTGATGCCTCTGCAAAAGAACAAGAGTGAGCTTAGTAGAAAAATGCTAACTACGTCATTGCCTGCATTTTATTTGATAGATAATCAAAGTTACAGTATATTGCCAATAATTCAGAATTCAGCTTTCAAGAGAAAATGGATTTTTTTTGTATGCTTTGAATATATGTATATGTGCAACACAACAGGCACCAAAAGGGTGTGGCAGCATGGGAAGATAGGGTGTAAGAAATACATTTAAGGTTCAAAGCGGAGAGTATATTCAACATATAATTTAATTAATGACACAATTCAATTAATGAGGTGATTACCAAAGAAGAAAATCCATCTGAAAAGGCTATCTTGACACTGAAAATATTTCCATACTGTACACCTAATAGTGACATGAGAAAGCTCCCATATGTATCTAAATAAGTGCTTGCAGAAAAATGTCAATCTGAGGTCTTTACTGAAGCAAATTTTAAGAGGGGATATTTCTTCATACTTCACCAACCATCTTATCACTGTCCTCTCACAGAGTTATCTTCTTTGTGTTAATGCTTTGACCTAACGTGACAGCAAAGATATAACCTGTGTAAGGCCAGAAGGTTTTTGAACACATTTAATCTGGAACAGCAAAATAAATCCAGACAAACTCCACAGTTATCAGCTCTCAATGCAAATCTTTTAAACCATTTTAGATGTAGGCATGTTAAACTTTAGTAGGTCAGGTCTGACAAAAGGTAAGCATTAGCAAAACCTGGCAACCAGCATGCAAGAACGAACATGCAGCCAACTGGCTAGAATTAGTAAAACCTGCTGCTATCTTCTTAAATAATTTGGATAAACGTATAAGGAATGTCCATTATTGTTTGATTAATTTCCCTTGTTGTTTGTTTAATGACTTTGCAACTTTTGGTTTTTTTTTTTTTTTTCTTTTTTGAGTTTTCAATTATACTTTAATTCATGTCTTTCTTCGTTTTGTAGTTTATTGGTTTCATTTCCATTTTGTGTTTGTTATTTTTGTTCTTAGGTATTGTTTGCCCTCTGCTGCGCTATTGTGTCAGTCTCTTTTTCCCTAAGCTCCCTTCTAGACTCCTCTGCCCACACCTGCTCCCAATCTGCTGATTAGCCTGGTCTTTGCTCAGTCTCCCATTTATACATCTCACGTACATTTGTCATCCTCGCTTTCTGTTGTTTTCTATTGCAAATTATGTTCTTTGGTCCCCTGGACACAGGGAGCAGTGTGGGGCTCGACCTCAGAACCTCAGGATTCCAAGCCCTATGCCCTAACCACTAGGCCACCCTTCTGATCCTATGGGAGGGAATAGGAGAGAATAAGACTCCCTGATAGACGGAAAAATTATTGAGTACAAACTTATAAAGAAATCCTTAGAAAAGTTAGTATGGAGCAGGTCTCCAGCCAAAATGTCTCTTAATTCCTCTTTCCCTCTTCCCTGACTAGTCTGGAAGTTCCTGCTGAGGAAATGCATCCCCATACCATGATGTGGTAATGTGGCCTTTTTGTCAAGTTTACTGCATGTTGTTCTCTAATTTTGGATTTTCTTTATTTTTGAACTGATTTACTTGTTTTCAATTTTGTGTGTTGCATGTTTTTTCGGATTTTGTTTGGAGGCCACATTACCACTCACACCTGGACACGCCCACAGCAACGGCACAGGTGTTCCCCATCAGCCAGGCAGCGTGCAGGGACACTGATAAAAAGGCAGCTGTTTGGTTGGAGGGACAGGTCCTGGACATGGGAAGACAGAGACGCTCTGGACATGGGAAGGCAGAGACCGGACGTGGAGGGCCGTGGCCGGACTCTAAGGAGAGCCAAACTGAGCGGGTGAGGGAGAAGCATCAGAACATTTTTAAGTGACCGGTTACCGCAGGCATACTGGAGCAGGGCGTACTGGAGCGAGGCGCTGAGCCTCTCGGGAGCGGGGCGCTGAGGCGCGCTGGAGCGAGACAGTATGGAGAGCGGCGCATGGAGAGCGGCGCACTGGAGAGCGGCGCGATGGAGAGCGGCACAGAGGCACGCTGGCGAGAGGACCGCGTGTTGGAGGAGACCTCACTGGTGCCAGCTATGCTGGCGAGGCCCACACGCGCAGCATGCTGGCGAGAGGACCGTGCGTTGGAGGAAGGACTGCGCCCTCCATCGTGCCAGCTGGAGCGCTCCCCGGGCAATCTCATTGACTCTGCTGCTCCGATGCCCTACATTTTTATCTTTTTATTTTCTTTTAATCCCTTCCTTTTTAGCCCTTCCTTTTAACCCATTTTATTGAACTTTTAAACCAATAAAAGGTTTTGAGGCTCTGCTCACAATCGCCGCAGTCTGTTTGGGTTTTATGGTTTGTTTTTTTTAAGATGATCGCGCCTCTCGGGTGCCACAATGATGCTAGCACCACCATACTGAATTGAAAGGAATATTTTCTGGTTTCTGATGATCTTTACCTCATCAGACCAGAGGATTTAAAAATAACTAAGTAATACTCAGGCTGCTGGACAGGCACTATCTAAAGCAGAGGGAAAGAGAGAAAAAGGTGTATCACTGTATTGTACCAACTTTCTCCCCTATAACCTAAAAATGAGTCAAAAATAAAGAAATAAGTCAAGAGTCAGAAGTAAGCAGTAAAACTGGAATACTGACCCAGAATGGACTGATTGTAAGTAACAGCTAATCACTTTTACTAACTGAGAAGAACGTTAGGCGAAGATTTACTCTAAGCATTGCCAGGGTCAACATTAGGAACAGAGGCTGGGGGAAGGCTGTCCTCTGAGCTACAGGTACATCTAAAATCTGTAGTTGTGATAAAACACGGTACAAACACTTTCTGGTAGCTTCCAGTTGGATTTGCATTGAGATGGTTTTTGTTTCGGTGAAAATCAAAGCATGTATCTTTTTAAAAAATCCAGACAGGGGTGGCGGTTAATAGACTTCGTCATGAGGTAAGGCAGGTGATGGATGTTCAGAGAAATCAGAAACCAGCTGAGTATCTGACAAATGCAAGGCAGGCAGCAGGAAATAGGAAGGAGACAGATCGAGATCAGAAGATCAAAACAAGAATTGATGGATGGTCTGCTTACACGAACAGCTTTCAAGAATTTGTAGGTCACCCAGCAGCAGAGCCAGAAAGTATAGTGCTTATTTCAGCTGCAGCAACTCCTGGTACTTGTGGCTGCTACAGGTGTAACAGCTCATACCTGATTGGCAATGATGCAGAGGTAACAGGGAGAGACGTCACTGGACTGTGCACATGCACAGACAGGAATAATTACTGAAGATATGACAATAAAAAAAAATATTGATACTAATAACCGGACAGTAGATAGCCATTATTCTCAGACAGCATATAAGACTTAGACAAACTTTATTCTCACATTGTATACACAGGGTGGTTTGGAAAGATCTCATGACATTTCCATTTTCTTGAAGTGCTGCAGTGATCAAATGTAAAAATTGGGAGAAAAAACGTGGCACAAAAAAAAAAAAAAAAAAACCCGCATTGATATGTTTTTTTTTTTCAACATTTAGCTTTTTTGTTTTAGTTTTTTTTCAACATTCCAGCTGTCTAGTGGTGATGTGAAACAAGCTGTTCTGGAATCTTCTGGTCCTTAATCGAATGTTGTGAAGCCTCTTCCCAGAGGGCAGCAGGGAGAACAGTCCATGGTGGGGGTGTGAGGGGTCATTGATAATGTTACGGGCTCGGGACTCGCAGAGCTGGGATGAAATGTCTTTTATGGAGGGAAGACGAGCCCCGGTTGATCTTTTCTGCTTTTCTCGCTACTCTCCTCACCTTCTTCCAGCCTGAGGTGCTGCAGCCTCCACACCTCACAGTGAAACAGCTGGTCAGAACGCTCTCTATGGTGCTTCTGTCGAAGGTGGTGAGGATCGGTGGGGGCAGGTGGGCTCTCCTCATCCTCCGCAGGAAGTAGAAGCACATTTGTGCCATTTTTACTAGTGAGATAGTGTTTACAGTCTGTGATATGCACCTCCAGGAATTTGGTGCTGTTGACCACCTCTACAGTTGAGCTGTTGATGAGCAGTGAAGCATGGTTAGGCCGGTTCTTCCTAAAGTCCAAGATGATCTTCATTTTCTCCACATTTAGGATCAGGTTGTTGTCTCTGCATCAGTCCACCAGCTTCTCCACCTCCTCTCTGTAGTCCTGGCTGTTGTCGTCTCTGATGAGTCCTACTTCTGTGGTTTCATCTGCGAACGTCACCATGTGATTGGTGGTGAATCTGGGGATGCAGCCATGTGTCATCAGGGTGAACAGCAGGGGGCTCAGGACACAGCCCTGAGGGGAGCATGTACTTAGACTGATGACATCAGAGGTGTTCTGTCCAACCCGGACTGACTGAGGACTGTTTTTGAGGATGTCTAACAGTCAGTTGCAGAGGGCTGTTTTGAACCCAATCTGTTCCAGTTTTCCTATCAGATGCTGTAGTTGTAGTCTGTGATAGCCCGTATACCTTTCCACATCCTCCTGGGTGTTGCTGGCGTCGTTTACAATATCCTGGTTTTTCTGGCTGTGGTTCTGCTTCACTGATCTATTCAATTTTGCATGTGCTGTCCTCAGTGCCTATTTATCACCAGATTTGAAAGCTGAGTTCCAGGCTTTTAGTGATCTCCGAACCTCCCCATTCATGCAGGGTCATTGGTTTGCATGGATGGTGATGTTCTTTGAGATGCTGACGTCCTCAATGAATTTGTTGATATAGGCTGACACAGTCATGGCATACTCATCTATATTTAATATGCTGTCATAGGTTGCTGCAGCTTATTTAATGTTGGAATTTTATCAAACCTATTGGCGGATAACACATTGTGTGTTTGGCCTGTGTTCCACAACCGGTTTGTGTTTCAACTGAAAACAAGCTGGTTTTTGTTTTTGTTTATCATTGAGAAAAAGACACATGACTCTAAAAGAAGCTGTGTTACAACTCTAAACAAAAACCATGTGGTTGTTATACCCGACTATGATGGAGATCAAGACCTAAACTATGCACAGAGAGCCTTTTTCCCAGCAAGGAGGATTGTCACAACTATGACATCATTGAAAGGGCTTGAGAGTAAGTAAGCGGAAATATGGTCCTAACATTCTTGGGCATCAGAATCCACGAAGATTAAATTAATGCTATATAAAACATCCATCCATCCATCCATCCATTTTCTTTACACGCTTGTCCCGAGTGGGGTCGCGAGGGGTGCTGGTGCCTATCTCCAGCAGTCAATGGGCGAGAGGCGGGGTACACCCTGGACAGGTCGCCAGTCCATCGCAGGGCCTATATAAAACAAATGTTTTTATTTTTATTTTTTTATATTGTAATGACAACACATGCCATCTTCTTCTAGCAAGATTTATGAAGACATATTTATATTTTAGCACCCCAGTAGGCTACCTAATTCCTATCCCATATAAATGCTGCTGTAAGGGTTTAGTGTTTCCTTGTGAGAAGAATAAGAGTATTAATTCTGTTAGATCTGCTGGTGCAAACACTATTGGTGACGTTGGAACTCCACCTGCTGGCATATGTCTCTTTCCTTCTCTTGCTCCTCTGATTCGGCTAAACTTCTACTCCTCCTCCTCTGTGTTTTTGTTTGCCTCCCCAACATTCCAGCTGACAGTTACAAGAAAACTACAGTATGGGCTTCCAGCTAAACAACCTGCTGCAAACATTGGAGTTTAAAGAACCATTGTTATCCAAAACAAGAGATTTTATATTCCCGATTAAATAACAGAGGGCAACATTTTTCTTATCACTTATTCTTCTTATCACTTCTGTTTTACCTTGTGAAAAGTAGTTTTAAAAACATACCTGCTCTTAATCAGTTTTAAACCAAATATTACCTCATAAAAAAAAAGTTAACTAAGCTGATGTGCCAAATAAGTTTGGCCCATGAGTTAAGAGTTGAAGATAAACCATTAGAAGATAAACCATAAGATTAGATTAGATGAGCTTTATTGATCTCACAGCGGAGAAATTCACTTGTCACATATTGGCATAGGAGTCAAAGAAGGTGCAAACAAGGAGGAAAAGGTGCGTTAAGAATAAACAATTGACAATATATATATACAGTATATCCAGGTATATACAGTATATCAAGGTAAATAGGATTAAGGTGCAGGTGTACATGTATCGCACACACTGAAAAACAAAATAAGAAATAAAGAAATAAAAATATGTACAATCAGGATGGCTTATATACAGATGAATTTACTTTTACGTTAAAGTGTAGTAGGTAAGGAACAACGGTGAGGTAGTGGTATGACTATTCTATTTACGTATATTGCACATTCAGCATATTGCACAGAATATTGCACAGTCAATAAATAAAAACTAAAAAACTATAATATAGCTGCACAGTGGTTTTTACAGGAGTTATTGTGGTTATAGTGCATTATTATAGAGTCTGGTGGCAGCAGGAATGAATGACCTGTGGTAGCGCTCCTTCTTACAGACAGGGTGTCTAAGTCTCTGACTAAAGGAGCTGCTCAGCTCCTCTACAGTCTGGTGCAGGTGATGAGAGGTGTTGTCCATGATGGATGTGAGTTTGGACAGCATCCTCCTCTCAGCTACTTCCTCCACCGAGTCCAGAGAGCAGCCCAGGACAGAAGTGGCCTTCCTCACCAGCTTATTCAGTCTCTTTCTGTCCCGCTCTGAGCTGCCAGGGGCCCAGCAGACGACAGCGTAGCGGAGGGCTGAGGCCACCACAGAGTCATAAAAGATTTTAAGGAGGGGCCTGCTGACTCCAAAGGCCCTCAGCCTCCTCAGGAGGTGAAGGCGGCTCTGGCCCTTTTTATACAGAGCGTCAGTGTTGTGAGTCCAGTCCAGTTTATTGTTGACGTGAACACCCAGGTATTTGAAACTCTCCACAGTTTCTATGTCCTGTCCCTGGATGTTCACGGGGGGGTGGGGTGGTGGTCTTCTCCTGAAGTCGATCACCATCTCCTTGGTCTTACTGGTGTTCAGAGACAGATGGTTTCTCTCACACCAGTCCACAAAGTCCATGATGACCGACCGGTATTCCAGCTCGTTCCCCTCAGACACACAGCCCACAATGGCAGAGTCATCGGAGAACTTCTGGAGGTGGCAGCTGTCCGTGTTGTAGGTGAAGTCCGAGGTGTAGAGGGTGAAAAGAAATGGAGACAGGACAGTGCCCTGGGGGGCCCCGGTGCTGCAGAGTGCCACCTCTGACTGGCAGCCGTGCAGCCGCATGTGCTGAGGACGGTCAGTGAGGTAGTTGGTGGTCCAGTCAGCTAGGTGCTTGTCCACCCCAGCGTCCTTCAGCTTCCCCCTCAGCAGCACCGGTCTTATGGTGTTGAAAGCGCTGGAGAAGTCAAAGAACATGACTCTCACAGCGCTCCAGGTGGGTGAGCGCCCGCTGCAGCAGGTAGATGATGCCGTCATTTACTCCGATGTTGGGCCGGTAGGCGAACTGCAGCGCGTCCAGGGTGGGGCTCACCACGGTGCGGAGGTGGGCGAGGACGAGGCGCTCCATGGTCTTCATCAGGTGAGATGTCATAAGAAGATTGAAGATTGGGCCCATTATGATTAAGATTGTTGCAGTAAAAATGAAAAGTTGAAATTTCTTTCTCTTGTGCTTCATATTGTGGAAACAACTGAGAAGAGAAGTGAGATCAATAAAGATATTCTTAATTCCCTAGATGTAGTGGCGGCTTAAATCACAGTACTAACTGTAATAACTGGAGTTAACATTGCCTATTTAACTTTGCAATTAACTACATACACATATGAGTTTAGGACCAGTTTAACTGATAGATTACAAACAGTTTTTGTGGTTATGTTGAAAATATTCTATTATTAAAAAACTTACAAAAACATTCCACTCTTCTCATTTTTGTTCCCTTGGTGAAGTCGGTGGAAGAATTGCAAAAACGAATGTATAAATAGATAAAAATGTGATGTAGCATTGTACACATAATTGATAAACACTGGAATAGATATAAATAAGTATGAATATCTAATAAAGACAGAATTTACAAGCTGAATATATAATTAAGCAGTAATATCACTATAACTAGTATAAAGGAATAAAAAAAAATGATAGGGTTTATTATGATAACCCCTTATTGAATGTTGGAACTGTAACTATACAGTCATATTTTTACATCACTTCTTTTCCTGTTTTTATGACTGTTGCTTACCTTTATCAAGACTGCATTTTAAAAATGAAATAGTCTAGAGAGCTGTATTAAACAAAATTTCTTTTTGTTTACACTTGTGTGTACAAAATGACAAAATTAAATTTTTCTAAGTCCAAGTCTGTCTTATCGTCCTAGAAATAAACCAACACTAGACACAAGTTACTTTTCTGCAGAAGAGGAGAGTGGAAACAGACGGAGAATGACGTCCCTGAATGTCTGTGGTCACACTGCTGGGACCTCTTTGTCCCCCTGCCTTTATAATCGGACTTCAAAGCAGCATCAGGAGGGTTCAGAAGTTTACAAATACAAAAGGGGGTGCAGGTTTATTGCCGGGGGTGATAACTAAACAGTAATTATACTAATTATACCAAACATTAGCATTAAATATTTTCCACTACTTCCTGAACTTAGGGCAGCTCTTTTGTTTCTTGTCTTTTATTACTTGATGAACTGATTAATCCAGGTGTGTCTGACCTCAGTAACCATGGCCAGTCATAGGAAGAGCTATCGATGCTGACCTATGAACTGGAGGCATAGGTGATGACCTAAACTTCATTCGAAATAAACATAAAAAAAATTTTTTCTCTTAGATATTGTCATTTTGAAATCTCTATAAATGTAAGTATGATTTAATAAAGAAAAGAAACAGAATAAATTCAAATTTCAAACTTGGTCCACTGGGGAGTTGTGTTTTTAGAAGAAATGGAGACCCCTGTTTTAAACATTGATTTCACTTATATGCCAGCTTAGATCACATTATGACACTGGATTTAATTCTGACTATGTGGTTTATTGAAATAAATATTGACCAATTTTGTTTTATATAATGTATATCAGCTAAAACAATGTCCTGATCTGAAAGAAACCCTAATTTGAATCATTTTGAGCTCCAGCTAAAAGATTAGAATTGTGGACATGACTCTGTATTAAGGCAAGTCTCACTCATCTTCAATTCACTATAGCAGAAAAGTTATGTAAATATTTGAAGAACAGATAACAGCATTAAATGTAATAAGCAAAGAGAATCAGCTCTGTGAATTATACCTCATTTAATCAATTCTTAGAGAAAGCATACAAAGTAGAAAAGAATATCAAATTAAGGCATTAGGGTCATTTATCTACTGTCAAAAGTCATAAAAATGATCCTTTTTATTATATAAATCGAAACAAATATAAATATATACACAAAAATTATTACCAGTTTATTTTACAGTCTTTTTGAAGAAAATAATTTACATGAAAGCAATAACTTTAGCTTATATCACCTATTTAACTTCGTAATTAACAAAGTACACATATGAGTTTCGGACCAGTTTAACAGATATATTACAAACCGTTTGGATGTGGTTTTATAAAATGTTCTCCTTATCGTTTGGTAGAATGTGGTGGCAGAATAGTATTTGCAATGAAGTGTATTTGCTTTTAAGCATGTACAGTGGGGCGACTCCATTATTGACTAGAAACTGCATGTATTTCCTCTGAATGTTGCATTTTGTGCCATGAATTCTTGATTATGTGATATGAGGAAGCTGTGAGACTACATTTACAATTGATGGATTAAAAAAAAAGATTTTGCTAGAAGGGGGCATGCGGCAACTGTGTTTGTGCCTCAGGGAACGCTTCAAAAAAACAAATGTGACAAAGTTTGCCTTAAAAAATATGTGTATTTTCCATGGATTTGTGCAGGTAAGACAATTTGCCAATGGAATCAGGTAATTAACATTTGGAATAAGAAAACCACTCCACTGTCTTATTTCAATTGCATCATATTAAATAATCTTAGTGTAAAGGCAAAAATAATTTTATTGGCAGTTCATCTTGAGGCAAAAAAGGATTTCGACAGCCACTGATTTTGCAACTTTTCCCATTTAGAAAGCAAAGGTTTTATTGACAATGAGAGAGGTCTAATGTTCCAGCAGGTTAATCAGACTGTAGCTGGTATTTTGGTCCATTCCTCTATCAGATTTTCTCTGAAGCAATGATGCTATAAGGTACATTCACACAAAACAAAGTATCCATTGCAAGGTGTGGCTTATTTACATATTATCCCTATGGAAATCGCTTAGGGAAGAGCTATCAAGCAGTAGAATCCATGCAGTGAGAGTGGTCAAGGCCGATAGGAAAGTCTTATGACCAGTTTTTGTCGAAAATGACAAACTGTATGATCTCTAGGAAACCACTATTTTGGGAGTATAGAAAACAAGCTTGAAAGAAAAGCTGTGTTTCAGTGTCTCTGGCAAGCAGAAGAGCTGGAGCATCAGTGGCCCTGATCAGTGACCTCACTGTTGGAGATCCAGTCCATAAGGATCAGAGTGATGCAGCCAAACATGACAAAGAATCCTAACATCAGGAACAATGTAGCCTGGAAAAGGAAGTAATGTCACTGTGAATTATGTATAGCTTATTTCTGAAAATAGATATGAAGAATGGGTAAAGAAAATGTTTGCTAATTTATAAATTACCCCAATCTTTTGCATTGACATCGTTGACTCCTTGTTGACAAGTTTGATATTGAAAGCTGAGGGCAGGATGAAGATGAGCATTGCAGCAGCAGAGGCACCTGAAAACAAGACAAATGGTAAAGTTAAACACATGAGGTCAATAATCCTTCGCTATCAAGACACTAAAACTTATTGCTATATGCAGGTACTAACCGATGAAGCCAAAGATATCTCTGATGCTGGGGCCAAAGATGACCAGAGTGTTGGTTCCTGCAAGCAGGATTACAGTGATAATAATGAGTCGGATCCAGCTGAAGTCCTTGGTTGAGAACAGTAGGTGGCTGATGGAGGTACGAATCTGTTCAGAACCAAACCAAAATTAGCTCACTGGACTTCATTGTTTTGTTGGTTGACTGTAATAGATAGTAGAGCTCAGACACTTACAGGGAAGAGCACCACAGGGACTGTGAGTGTGACAGCAGCCAGTACAGCCAGACGAACCACCAACAGGAGGACATCATGCTTGAAGTACTTGAAGTAGGTGTGGAGCAGTTCAGGTTCCACATGGACTGTACAGATTTAACACCGCAAATGCTTTATTAGACAGACTGAAGCATGGTTCACTTCATATGTTATCAAAGAGAATAATTAGATGGGATTGAAGAATTTAGATGTTTTAAATCCTATTGTGTTATGTTCTGCTGCTCTTTTTGAGTCATTCCTCAATCAGATTTTCTGAGGAGCAATAATGCTATAACGTTAAACTTCAAATGTATGGGGGAGGCATTGGCCTAGTGGTTAGAGCAGTGCGCTTGTGCTCTGAGAAGGTTGCAAGTACCCGGTTTGTTACCCACAGCCTGCACTCTGGGTCCCTGAGCAAGACCCTTAACCCCAAACTGCTCCCTGAACGCCTTACAGTAGCAGCCCACTGCTCCCACAGGGGATGGGTTAAATGCAGAGGTAAATTTCTCCAGTGTAAGATCAATAAAGTTCAATTATTATGATTATGCTGTGGTCATAAGCAATGGTTTATGACCACAAAATACCAAACCAATTTTCTGCTGGTTATTTCAGCAGGATGATATTCTTTGGGGCATAGGTATTGGTAAATTGGTTTAACATGTTCATATGATCATTATACTCCAACAGCCTCCATGAATCTCTTAACTAAATGCTATAGAGCTTACTGAAGAAGTAAGTGGAACTGGATGAGCTTTTTGAAGTTGCCTTTGAAGGAAACCTGTCTGTCATTATGATGTTGATAAGGATCTCCTTTGTTTCTGATACATTGCATGACAAAAATTAGGCAAATTTAATTACAAGACAGGAGAGTCCGCTTTTAATTCTGGAGAGACATACTGTTGAAGGTGAGGTATCCAAAGAGGGCGGCCAGCAGGTACATGATGAACATGGCCAGGAAGGACACGTTGGCAACATTTTGCATCTTTTTGCGTGAGCGGCTGTTTACAGAAAATAGGTATAATTTAGACATCATTATGAAGAAATATAACATGAGTTTAAATATTATAGAAACTTTGATTTTACACCCAAGAAGCAGGACTTACTCTTTGAGCTCCTTATATGTGGGTAGGATGTTAGGGTGGCACACAAAGGCAAAGGTAACGATGGGAATAGAATAGACAGTCTGGAAAAATGAAAAGAATCCAAAGGTTACAAATAGTTCAACAAATATACCAGAGAGAATTCACAGCAACAGATGTATTTACTTGCGAGTTAAACACAAAGTATTTAGGTCTGTCATCATCGCAAGTTGTGTTGTCGCTGTGGTGGATGATGTTCAGCAAGGTTTCATTCACATGATCAGTCATAGGCAGAGGGCACGGTATCTCGAACTTCTTAATAATCACCTGCAGAAAACATGAAACATGTGTCTCAGCTACACTTTTACTATTTAATATACAATATTACAGTTTTAGTGGAATGATTCCTTAAATCTAAGGGCTACAGGTGGAATAACAACACAAATTGAGGTCATACTCACAACAATCAGGAAGAACATCCTGCAGAGAATAGACAGACCACTGGTGTAACCAAGATAACCTAATGGAGAAAGAAAATAATAAAGGTTCCTGCTACTTTAACCATTACTATTATTACCGAAGAAATAGATTTTATAACTCACACCCTCCTTACCCAAGTTCTTCAGCAGAGAGAGGGGCAGGATAAGAATAACCGCAACCAGCAGAACAAGGTAATCTCCGTTAATGTACCATTCACTGAAATACACAAAGAAATAACATTAATAATCACAGCATCCACAATAAAGTAGCACAGAGGATCTGAGCCACATGTTTTATAACTGCTTCTACAACACATGAGTTATATTATTTCCCAGTACTTGACTTCGTATTCTATAAGAAACTTAACATGTTTACAACAAACTCACCATAATTTATTTAATAATCAACAAAATCCAAGTAAATAGGTTTGAAATTATTTATTTACAGCTTCAAAATACTGCTATGAAATGTTGGTATAAATAGATCCAAAAGTTTAGCTACTCACTTGCTATTTGCTCCAGTAAAAGTCTGAATAACAACAGGCAGCTCATATTTGATAATCCAGAGGTAGGTTGACATGACTTTAAAACAAAACAAATAAAATAAAAGCAATGAGTAAATTTTATTAAAAGGAAGCAATGCTCTTCTCAAGGTATCCAGCTGCATGTCAAGGAAAGACGTTCCAATGCTAAAAGAAGAGGCAGTCTGTTGAAAATATCTCTGTGATCTACAAGACATTCTGGTCTCTGTTTTCATTCAACTCTCCATTTTAGCTTAAAAACCTCATTATTGATGACTGTATGGGGCAGTTACATCTCAGCTGCAGAGTATAATTCTAATAAAAAATATATTTCCACTTAAACATCAGTCCCTTACCTCCAATGTTCTGCATGATGATGGAGCAGGAAGCTGCAAGTTTTCCTGGCACCCCAAAAAGCTTTGTATCCCATCGCCTCATAAACACGGGCACCTTGGAAAAGAGAAAAATCCCAAAAGTTTTTCATCTGACAACTTAATGTAATCAAACATAAAAAGCTGCTTTTAAAGTTGCACTGCGGCTTACCTCCTTATATGGCTGTTTTTAACAAAAGGTGGACAGAATACAAGGAGAAAATGGCAACAGACGCCAGGAGAATCCTGTAAAGACATGAGAATTTATCAAAAAGAAGACAATATTAGTATTTCTGGGCATTAGCAAGTTTTTTTTTTTTTATACAAAGCGATACAATGACCAGCCAAAGGGGATATGATTTCAAACCTCCTCCAACACCTTCCTCACTGAAAATTAACACTTTCTTTAACCCATTTAACAACAGTAGAATGGGAGGCAGATCTTTTAGTTATCAGGCTCCTCTCCTGTGGAACCAACTACCAGTTTTAGTCCGTGAGGCAGACACCCTGTCTACTTTTAAGGCTAGACTTAAAACTTTCCTTTTTGATAAAGCTTATAGTTAGGGTGACTCAGGTTATCTTGAGCTCTCTCTCTATAGTTATGCTGCTATAGGCTTAGACTTTTGGAGGGCATAGGGACCCCCATTTCATCATTCTGCTTCATTCTCTCTCTGTTCTCCTATTCTGCAGAATCTGTTTGTTCAATCTCTAACCTTCTGCTCTCTCTGCTTTTCCTCAGAGTAGCTTTGCCTCATCTGTTCCTGTTTGGCTGTGACGTCATCCTGGAAAGAAACATCAGCTGTGCTGCTTCCATCAACACCCTTGTTTATAGATGTTGGAGATCGGCCTGTTTTCCAGTGTGGTCCTGTTTCTCTGACCGTGACTGAGTGGATGTGCTCTCTTCTTCCTCTGGCATGGGAGCTGCCTTGGAGCTCGTCTGCCTGGCTGTGTGTTTCCTGGACGGGGCCGCCTTTTACAGCTGCTTTTTGTATCTCTGCTTCTGTCTCCTTGAACCCCAGTTGGCCTCGGCAGATGGCCGCTCACACTGAGCCTGGTTCTGCTGGAGGTTTCTTCCTGTTAAAAGGGAGTTTTTCCTCTCCACTGTCGCTACAAGCATGCTTAGTGTGAGGGATTGTATTTGAGTCAATGAGTCAATGCAATCAACTGGTTTTCCTTAGATAGAAAACTTTGTATCAATTTGACTGTATGATCTGGTTGAACTGTAAAGTGCCTTGAGATGACGTGTTGTGAATTTGGCGCTATATAAATAAACTGAATTAAATTGAATTGAATAGCCCTAACCATTTCTGGCATAAATATAATACAGAACAGCTTTCTTTCTATTAGGGGGATCCAGCAACTGGTAAATAGATCAACGTGTATCCTGCGGGTTTATTGTTTCTTTGTACACCTTATTGTACACCTTCTTTGAGTATTGTTTTTCAATATGTAATGTTTTTTTTCTGTGGATTTTGTGCATATTGTCTGTTTTAAACCATATCAACTGAACAGTGTTATGTATACCTTGAAGATATTGGGCACATTAGGAGTTGTGGGTATGATAATACATGTGTTTGGACTCCCCATTTGTAGAATGTGGAGTTGTGATCACAATGATGTTTTCAAATACTCTAAATATGAGTGCTTACACAAACACGGCGATGCCGGTGTTGGCCATCGCAAAGGACACACCCAGAATGCCGCTGCCCACCATGATGTTGATCAGGTTGAAGACAGACATGCCAAAGGAGAGACTGCCCGGGTGCTGATGAGAAGAAAATGTTGAGTTAAAGGAATAAATAGAAAAAAGTTTTACTTGGTGTAATAAAGTGAATCCACCTTAACTTACATATTCAGTTTCATATTTCTTCTTGCTTGTGTTGGGTTCAGTAAGGAAGTTTTCACTCTCTGCGTCTAAATCGGAGCATGGCCTTTAATAGAAGGAAGAGAACTTGTTTTAAAATGTGTTTAACCAAAATTTTATTTGATCAGTCTACCTGTAGGAGCATGTCAAAATGAGCCTCACCCATCCAGAGGAACCTTATTTCCACAGTCAGGGTAGTCATCACTGTTGGAGCTACAGCTGTCGTCGTCTCCAGGAGTGTTCAGGCATTTCATCTCAGTTCTACCCCCAATCCTGCTTCTCATTGGGCATTTTAGAGCTAAATGCACACAAATCAAAAACAGAATTATTAGATTACTGTATTTCCTTTACTTCCTGCATCAAATCCACCCCTGCTTCTTCTTGTCTATAAAAGTGTTTGTTTTCCAGAGGGTACTCTCTATTAAAATCAAGAGAAGACTCTGGTGCTGTCAGAGTGGTGGCTGTTGTTGTCTTCATCTTCATTTAATTGTGTCTATAACACCAAAAAGTCTTTCATTGGTGTGTTTGTAGAAACATGTTAAAATCAGCCCCACTCATCCAACGAAACCTTCTTTCCAAAGTCAGAATAAGGATTCTCAATGCTGTATGAGCTCCAGCAGCTTAACCAAGCGTGCTTCTCACTGGGCATTTTAGACCTAAATGCACACAAATCAAAAACAGAATAGTTAGATTAAGGTATTTCCTTTTCTTCCTGCATCAAATCAACCCCTGTTTCTTCTTGTCTATAAAGGTGTGTTTTTCAGAGGGTACTCTCTATTGAAATAAAGAGAAGACTCTGCTGGCCTGCATAGGCCTGGGTTTGATTCCTGGCCCAGGGTCTTTCTAAATGGAGTGTGTATCCCACAGTCCAAAAAACATGACTGTTACGTTAATTGGCTTCTTTAGATTCTCTTTAGGTGTGAGTGTGTGTGTGAATGGCTGTTTGTCCTGTTTATCTCTAAGTTGCCCTGCAATAGACTGGCGACCTGTCCAGGGTGTACCTGCCTCTTGCCAGTTGACAGCTGAAGATAGGCACTAGCACCCCTCAAGACAGGGATAGGCGTGATGGAAAATGGATGGATAGATGGACTCTTCTGCTGACAGAGTTGTGGCTATTGTTTTCTTCACCTTCATTTAATAGCACAGGTTAAAACAAGACTCACCCATACAGAGAGTCGTCAGTTTTAAAATTAAGGGGGGATTCCTTTGCTGTCATGAGAGGTATTGCTTAGGTTGTCTTTTGCTTTGCCTAAGAAACACAAAAAACAATATATATTAGACTACTTTCACTGGGCATTTTGGCTAAAAACAAGGAATTTAATTTTTGTTTTTGTTGTGGAAATGAAAATGTGCCAGACTCACCTAGGCTGCCATGGCTGGAGGCTGAAGTTTGACTCTGTGCATCTAAATTTGAGGTTTGGCTTTTATTAAAGAGAAAAGTTCATGTTTAATGTGTTGACAAGATGTTAATATTTTCTTTTTATCAGCACAGGTTAAAACAAGTCTCACCCATACAGAGAGTCGTCAGTTTTAAAATTAAGGGGGATTCCTTTGCTGTCGTGAGAGGTATTGCTTAGGTTGTCTTTTGCATTGCCTAAGAAACACAAAAAACAATATATATTAGACTACTTTCATTGGGCATTTTGGCTAAAAACAAGGAATTTAATTCTTGTTTTTGTTGTGGAAATGAAAATGTGCCAGACTCACCTAGGCTGCCATGGCTGGAGGCTGAAGTTTGACTCTGTGCATCTAAATTTGAGGTTTGGCTTTTATTAAAGAAAAAAGTTCATGTTTAATGTGTTGACAAGATGTTAAGATTAGTCTCTTTATCTGCACAGGTTAAAATGAGACTCACCCATCCAGAGAGCCCTCACTTTTAAATTTAGGAGTGGGGTATCCGCTGTCATCAGAGATATTGCTTAGGTTGTCTTTGGCATTACCTAAAAACAAAACAAAAAAACAACCAGCCTACTTTCACTGGGCATTGGGGGAAGGGGCTGAAATGTGTAAAAATCATAGACTTTCTCAAACGCACCCTGAGTGATGTTCGTTTTGATTAAGGTAAAGCACTGCCTTAAGGGACTTTCACCTTCATAGAGAATCATGTTGCTGTGTAAAAAAGAAACAGAATTGTCAAAGAGTGAGAGAAATAAAAAGGACTTAATTAATAATTAAGGAGGTTCTAACTTACTGTTGTGCCATGTTTCTTCCTTTTTGGTGAAGAAGAGAGATCTGTTGTAAATGTGTTTCAACAGGATTTAAAGTTTATTTCTTTATAAAGAAAGTATAAGATGAGCTCCAGTCATCGAGAAGGCAGCCAGGGAAAGAGACGGTAACGTATAATGGGGCTCCTACTTTTACCCTTCCAATCAGTGTCTGGACCTCTCATGTCAATTTTAGCACCATGCTTCTTGTCATTGAGCCTTTTATAGCTAAAAAGCAAAAAAAGAAGGCAGGGTGGTTAAAATATTGTCATATTTTCTTTTTATCGTATGCTCCTGTGCTTTATGTATGAGACCTTACTTCTTCAGCAAGAGATTTACAACCTTCCATAGAAGTGAATGGTCTTCTTCTACACTACTGTTAATCATTCAGTTTTTTAAAGCCATTTATTTGTGGTTTAACTCCTCCACATAACAGGACAAGTCTAAATTATAAATATTAAGTCTGCAGAGAGGATCACTAGATTTGACTTTCTTTCCATTTGTATAGTTCTAAGGTAAGCTAATAATAAATATTTTGTCCAGTCCACATGCTCATATGGATCAATTACACTGATCTCCCAGATTATTTTTTAGGTAAAACAGCTTTAAAACAGGGTACGGCTTGTATTGTTGTGGTGTCTTGCTTCTATCTTTTGTACATTTCATTTCCAATTAGTTTCTTTCCTTTTTTCTTACACAGGAATGTAAGAAAAGAACCACTGTCTATGAAAATAACAACAGTTGCAAAGAATGCAGAATGAAATGTAGTCTTTAGAACCCTATAGGGAGAATCCTCGATATACACCTTATGCATACACACAGAAAAAACAAGCCTGCCCCAGCTCACCAAGTGCAGCTGAAAGTAAGTAAATATGCTGGTGAAGAATCTCAGTCATTCAGGTCATTGTCATTCCAAATTAGTTAAAAAAACAATCCACTTGACTTTGTTTCTAAGTTTGAAGATGTTTCGCTTCCCATTCAGGAAGCTTTTTTAAATCAAAATGTCAAAACTAGCATTGATTTCAAAGCTTTATAGAGTGGACCAAAACAAAGCCTTGTTTTGGATTAGAAAACATGCAAACTGAACCGGAGGAACGGGTCTTCCCCTTTGAAATGGGGGTCGTTTGGGTTGTCATTTGTTGTAAAAGCTGTTTTGACATTTGGGTTCCAAAACGTCTTAAGACTTAGAAACAAAATCCAGTGGATTGTTTTTTAAAATTTTCTAATGCCAGTAAAGAAAAGTTTTTATGCCGGTGTAACTGGATCCAAGATCGAAAAAGAATCTTACTACAGAAACAAAATCATCATGAATTTCATCAAGCAACTGTATAAGGATGGAAATTTATTGACTACCATTGGGCAGCTCCAATACAACTGTAACAAACTAATAGAAATCTCTTAAAAAGTAACATCTGAGATACATTTGGTAGGTGTGTTACTTACTGACAGTGTCATGTGATCTGATAGCTGGCCTTAACTCACCTGTCTAGTCTGACCAGTTCCTAATCATCTCTGATCTTGGTTGTGTGAGCGCGCACGGGCACATGCATGTCAGTGTGTGTGTGCCTTCCTGTGCCTGTATCTGTTTGTCATAGAAGAAATATGTTCTACTGATACACTGGATATTAATAGTTTAAATTTCTTCCTCCCAATTAGATTCCTGACACATTGACACCACAGCCAAATCAGAGGTTGGGAAAGGAAGGGAAGTCTGTCGCAGAGATGCTACCCCACCCCTGACTCCAAAGAGCAGAAAGCCCTGGAAAAATCAATGGCAAAGTGGATTGGCCATTCTGGCCTGCCTGCAGGGACCATTGAGGATGAAGACTTTGTGGATATGATGAAACAAGCCGACAAAAGGTTCAATGTGTACAGTGGGATATATGTTAAAAAGAAAATCAGTGTGTGAAGTTCTATTCTGCACAGTTTTATATAAATAAAATAGAGAAAAAGAGAAGCTGTGTGTGAAGAATTTTTATTCTGTATATTGTGATATACAGTGGGGCAAAAAAGTATTTAGTCAGCCACCAATAGTGCAAGTTCTCCAACTTAAAAAGATGAGAGAGGCCGGTAATTTTCATCATAGATAAACCTCAACTATGAGAGACAAAATGAGGAAAAAAAAAACAGAAAATCACATTGTCTGATTTTTAAAGAATTTATTTGCAAAATATGGTGGAAAATAAGTATATGGTCAATAACAAAAGTTCATCTCAATACTTTGTTATATACCCTTTGTTGGCAATGACAGAGATCAAACGTTTTCTGTAAGTCTTCACAAGGTTTTCACACACTGTTGCTGGTATTTTGGCCCATTCCTCTATGCAGATCTCCTCTAGAGCAGTGATGCTCTGGGGCTTTCGCTGTTTGGGATCATTGTCATGCTGAAAGACCCAGCCACGTTTCATCTTTAATGCCCTTGCTGATGGAAGGAGGTTTTCACTCAAAATTTGACGATACATGGCCCCATTCATTCTTTCCTTTACACAGATCAGTCGTCCTGGTCCCTTAGCAGAAAAACAGCCCCAAAGCATGATGTTTCCACCCCCATCCTTCACTGTAGGTATGGTGTTCTTTGGATGCAACTCAGCATGCTCTCTCCTCCAAACACGACGAGTAGAGTTTTTACCAAAAAGTTCTATTTTGGTTTCATCTGACCATATGATATTCTCCCAGTCATCGTCTGGATCATCCAAATGCTCTCTAGCAAACTTGAGACGGGCCTTGACATGTACTGGCTTAAGCAGGGGGACACGTCTGGCACTGCAGGATTTGAGTCCCTGGCGGCGTAGTGTGTTACTGATGGTAGCCTTTGTTACTTTTGTCCAAGCTCTCTGCAGGTCATTCACTAGGTCCCCCCGTGTGGTTCTGGGATTTTTACTCACCGTTCTTGTGATCATTTTGACCCCACGGGGTGAGATCTTGCATGGAGCCCCAGATCGAGGAAGATTATCAGTGGTCTTGTATGTTTTCCATTTTCTAATAATTGATCCCACAGTTGATTTCTTCACACCAAGCTGTTTACCTATTGCAGATTCAGACTTCCCAGCCTGGTGCAGGTCTATAATTTTGTTTCGGGTGTCCTTTGACAGCTCTCTAGTTTTGGCCATGGTGGAGTTTAGAGTGTGACTGTTTGAGGTTGTGGACAGGTGTCTTTTATACTGATAACGGGTTCAAACAGGTGTCCTTAATAAAGGTAACGAGTGGAGGACAGAGGAGCCTCTTACAGAAGAAGTTACAGGTCTGCGAGAGCCAGAAATCTTGCTTATTTGTAACTGACAAAATACTTATTTTCCACCATATTTTGCAAATAAATTCTTTAAAAATCAGACAATGTGATTTTCTGGATTTCTACCTGTCTGTGCATTTCTGTCTTAGGTGGATGCTCGACGCACGGGACTCGGAACCTGCCTTCATGCTCTGATTGATTTCTGGAACCTGGATCTGTCTGTTCCTGATAGGACTTTACTGTTAACCAGGTAAGTGACTCCCACTAATCATCATCTGTTCAGATGATCGCGGTCACTTACTTGTGTTTCTCTCTACAGAATCAGAGCCCTGCATCTGCAGTCGCTGTGGGTTGCAGTTCCACAGCAGCGCACTTCTGTTTCGGTTTTAATAAAAGTTTTGAACTTTCCTACTGGCTGTTTAACCTTAAATACTGGGTCCATCTGTCCTCTATTTAAGTCAGACAGGTTTGTTTTGTTATTCCTTTAGGTTTTCATAAGGATGTACATGTGCTAGTGGAGATTTAAAAGTTATATTTATGTAATGTATATAATATAACTGACAAACTTGAACATTTGAAAAGACCTCAATGAGCCAAAGTGTCATTCTTACCCTCAGACGATTCTCTGAAATGCTTCCTTTCTTTAACTTCCTGCCAACCGCAAGAGTAGGTAAAAAAAAAAAAAAACTACACATGTAGAAGGGAAAAAAATTGGTTTATAAAGAAATAAAGCAGAGTCCTTGATCCTGTGAAGGAAGAGTCTGTTCTGGTGGTGGAGGAGTTGTGACTCAGGTTTTATTGCATCAGGATGAGCCAAGACAGTTTTATGCACAAGAGCGAGTTGTAATAAGAATTCACAGGCATTCACCTACAGCAACCCTCTCAAGGAAAATAACTTCACTTCCTTGTTTGTGCAGAAATTGTTTGGTTATGTAAGCCAATTGTTTCAACAGCTGAGTGGCTGGTCTCAGACGATCTTGAAGGTGAACATTTGTTTCGGTGCGCCTACCAACGAATCCGCTCGACTGAGGACGACATCTCCTCTGCTCTTCACCTGAGGCTGGCACACCTGGAGAAGAACACCCACGATGCTATTCCTGGACTTCAGTTCAGCTTTCAACACCATCTTCCCAGGGCATCTGATGAACCCATCTGATCAACCCTTGCTCACTGAGTTCTTGATGAGTTGTGCCTAAAAATAAATCATTTCATTTTGATTGGTTTTTAAGTCCATCTCTTAATAGTGAATATTCAATAAAAGTTAGGCCTGTTACGACTCAGAACCAGAGGACCCAGTTTTCAAGGCAGACAGATTTCTCAAAATGTTTTTCTAGAAACAAGTGAACAGCATTGGCTTCTAAGGCAGGAAACTATGCAGAGAGAGAAAACAGGTTAGTGACCACATCTATCAGGCAGAGAATGGTAATGGATGCATAAGTCACTAACCTGGTCTTAAAGTTCAGTCTATGCCTGGAGGATGACGTTGGTTCCATCAGGTCGGCTGCCAATAAAATGCACCGGGCGCCTCCCAGGGAGGTTGGTGGCCAGGCAGGAGATCAGAACAGAGCAGACAAAGGAAGACGGGATAATCCAGAGGGTGAAGCGAAAGCCAGTGTCAAGAATGTGCTTGGGATTTTATTGTTTATCTTTTATCACCATTATTTTATTCTTATACATTTTTCTAAGCTCCATATTTGTGTGACCATTTTCTTTTGCAATCTTTTTGCTGCTGTAAACACCATAATTTCCCCATTGTGGGACAATAAAGGGATTCTCTATTATTTTCTATTCTACTCTATGCTTACAAGCCTTCTAGGAAAGAGAAATGTCTTGAAAGATTTAAATGTGTTGGAAGAACAAAGCAAAGTGGTACAACAATTCTGAACTTCACTAGAACATGTCAGCTTTATATATTTATCTCTGTAAAAATATCAGTGAATAAGCATTCAGAGTAGAAATGTAAAAAATTAAGCCACTTTGAAAAAAGAATTAAGCCCCTTAACAAACATAAATATGCAAGACATTCTTTTATGCGCAAACACAGAAATTACACTGTCTCAGTTTTACAGTCTTATTGCAACAAAGCCCTATGTACTAACTGTATGTATGTATTTTTTTTTTTTTTTTTGAGAAGCTAAGGAAGGGCATATTGAATTTTGAAGGAAGCACAATTTTAGCAATTCATATTGGAAACGGGGGTGGGGTTAAATAAGTTTGCTTCTTTCCACACCCCTTCAGCCATGTTTTATATATATTGTTTTTTTTTTTCTTCATCACTATGGCCATTGCAGTTGTTTCTTGTTTTCTTTAATTAGGTATATGTAGGTGGTAATATTCTTGTGTTCTATGAAAACATTTTACCTGAAATGAATATATATTAATAAATCTGATGTAGCTCAACTTTCTGTATTGAATATACCAGATTTTTCCCTCTTTTGAAACTTTTTGACAAATGCTCTATAATACTATTATATGCACAAATACTTTGTATGTATTTTAGGTTTGCACCTGCAGATGCTTACTAACCTTTACTGTGTGTTCCATTCTAGGCTTTTGTCTCAGTAGGCCTTTTGCTCCTCTCTTGGAGCCAAACCATGTTTATTCTTTGTTTATTACACACAAACCATGGAAATACGCTTTACTGTGTCTGCATCTTCTCTGTGTCTGCAAGACCACCAACTGGAGCGCTCATCTTTCTCTTCCGCCACCTGTCTCTCTTCCTTTGGAACTTCCTTAGGGTACCAAACCCCGCTCTTACCCTGCTCCTTTCTAGAATCCATTATTCCCTCAGTCCTCGTATCCAAACCTGTTTGAAGTGAGGAACCAGACCCAGGCGGCTCTCCAGTGTACCTCAACTCAAAACAGAATCTGCAGACTGCAAACACAATCCTTCTTCCACTTACCTGGTAGGAGGGAAGGTTTGGTTTTCATCTAAAGGCTTTCCCCTCAAAGCCTAGAGTAACAATTTCTACACCAGATTTCTCAGTCTATTCACCATTGAATCTGTCATCTACCTTCCATCTCCCCTCTTACCTCCCTGTCCTCCTAGTATTTTCAATTTTAAACCCGTCCTTTTCAATGCACTTTTTCCTCCTTCCGAGCTCCCTCAACCTGCATGGTTTGTTGATGATGTCCTGCCTTTACCTTCCTTCGTATCATTGACATGGGGCCTCTGGGTTGTAGCCAGCAGTTCCTTGTTGAGTGGGAGCCTTATTCCATTCAGATAATATTGAAATGCGCATATTTGCTTATTTAAGGCTTTTATTTGTTATTATGTGAATCTTTGCTGAAATTAAAGTTAAGCCTGTGAATAAGATAGCTTTACTTACTACAGCTCATCTTCACATGTTTGCATTCATGGTACAACTGCTTAAGCTCTGTAAGGATGAAATACAGTAAACCAAAAAGCGGAGCAAATAGTCAGGATCCATCAAGCCAAAACTATTGTATTCATTTTCGATTGTTTTTCTTCAGCTCTTTGAAAAATATAAAGACTATCAATATCAAACCTCTTATCCTTATCTATTTATTAATTTATACAGGTGTTACCTTAACTTTTGTCATATGGCATTTTGTGCACTTAATATTTTCTGTTCGGTTAGTTATAACAATGATACGGGAATCCTGCTGAAGACTGGACTGTCCCAATTCACAGCATATCACTTTAAGCCCTCACCTTTCAAGTTCTTTGAAGGATCTGGCATACATGGGCTGTGTCCTTAGAAGAATGTAGCCCCTGAATTTGGACACACTCTTAGTGCAACATTTTTCCCCAAATTTTTCTCTTTCTGCAACTGCTTCTGTGACCCAGGAGAAGCAAAAGACTGATCAAAAGAAGAAGGGAAGTTCTGGAATATTAAATCAAATAAAAATTTTTTAGAAACACATATCATCCATCTTTCTTGGGTTGTAACCACCACTAGCCACTAGAGGTCACCATCAGTAAGCCAGTAGATGTCTGTGGAGCACCCCAAATATGCTTCTATATATCATAGTGCTCCATCCTTCTCTGCTTTTAAAGCCACAGAGGAAAGCTGACATTGTTTAACCTTCATCTCCTCCTGATCTATAAAGAGTCTGATCCCTCACATAGTCAAAATTAAATGTTATTGTCAAAATTACATTTCATTTATACAGCTCTAGACAGTGAATGAGCAACAGCTTAGCAGTTAAAATGAACATTTCCATTTCATGAAGTGGAAATGTTCATAAAAAAATGAAAGATTTGTATCAGGAAAAAAACCAAGTAATGCATGAGTTAAAATCAGATTAAAATTCAGATTAAAGCGGCTTAGACAACATTGTGCATGTTAAATAGGATGACTTAATAGGTTCCTTTTAAATAAAAACAAAAACAAAAAAAACAGTTTAAACCATAAATAACATTAATAGCATCAAAAGTAAACTTTTACTTTAGTTAATGCCACAATTTAGATGGCATGAATGTATCTATCTATTATGTTAGAACCCACAACTTTCTAATTCAAAGACCATCACCAAGACCATTAAGGCACATTCATCCATTTATTATTGATCGAATCTAGCCTTTTATAGATCAATTTACAACCATCTTTTCTTTTTTTTTCTTAAAAAGCAGCTATTCAAAAGCTGGTGTTAAACAATGTGCTTCATTAAACAGAACAGCTATTTATGGAGTGCCACAGGGTATGGTATTTGGGTCCCTCTGGTAAAATATACATCCAGTGTAAGAACTAAGATTTGTTTGGAGACTGTAATGAACCGTTAAGCAACAGTTGATTACATATATTTTGGAATAATTCAGAAGTGGGTTAGAGTTGGTGAACATATTTCACATGATTCTAGGAGAGAATTACCGAAACTCCTCCACATAACAGATAATGTTCAGAAAAATGGTGCAACATTTTTCCCAGATCATTCTCTCTATTACTGTGACACTCAGGAAGGTTTTCTCATTAGTACATTTTATTTACTAATGTCTGTCACAGTTTCTGATTGGCTCCTGGAAAAAAGGCAAATTTAAAGAAGACTATCAAGGCCAGAGGTAATCCCACGCTGGAGATTAAAACAATGTTGGAAGAAACTTAAATATTTACTTGGTACCAGGTGATAAAGTCCAAAAGGGATGTAAAGCTGTGCATAAAAGTAATAATTAAAGTAGGAAAGGTCTTCTGGAACATAATCTATGCAAGGCTGAACACGTAAAGGATCTATACAGTACCAGACTATTTATCATAATGTTTTTAAACAAGGGTAAGAGAAAGTACAATGGACACAGAGTCATGTTTCTAGTTCATAATCATTTTATTGGGTCATTATTTACAGTATGTACATAGTGTTTCATTGAAACAATTGTGTAAATCTGATAGCCAGTGTCCGTTCTGTGTTTGACCAAAAAGAACGTATTTGTTTTATTTGTCTTTAGGGGCTTAAAAATTTAAAAAAGTGGCTCAATTTGTGCCATTTCTACACTGAATGCTTGCAGTTCGAATTCAGTCAGTGAGGTTTTACAGAGATGAACGGATAAAGCTCAGATGTTCTAGAGCAAACTCTTTACACTATCATCACATTTGGTTTTTGACTCCAAGAAATTGTTCTATAAAGGTTTTAAACAAAAAATTATTTTAAAAAAGAAGATATATATACATATACATACATATGTACATACAATATTGTATAAATATATATTAAAATAGTTTAAATTACACTTCTTTAATGGTCTTCCATAAATAGATGACACACAGTTTGGTGATGTGTTAGTGTTGAAAGCACAGTGCACCCTCTGAAGCCCGGTCTATGACACGGTGGGAATTGGATACATGCCGGGCTGCCGTGTTCTTCATTGTGAAACACTGTTGTGCGATGAAATGAAACACTGAAGAATTCAGGGTCTTTTCTTGGTTACTTGTTGGTGTTTCGGAGTGCACCTGAGTTCTTACTGTTGAAGCTGTTGCGGTTTTGCAAGTGTAACAGGTATATATATATTACAACCACTGCATGTGGTCAAATTCAGAGTATTCTCCCATAAAGAAAAAAACATTCTGGGTTCCCCTCCGTGAATCTGCTCGGCAGGGAAGATGGAACCGGAAGGCTTGCCGGCCTCCTTGAAAGCAGTAGTGTTGTTGCTGCACATGCCCTTCACATGAGATCTAATACAGATTTCCCAGTGTCTGGTTTTGTTCACAGATTCGCTAGCTGACACTTTGATTAAAATCACAGGACCTTGGTAAAAAAAAATACTGGATAGGTGCCGTTTGAGTGAAATCTGACAAATGAGCTCAGCTATAAGTGCTCTTCGATACACAAAGATGTTTTTCAGACCCATTATTTTTTTTTTTTGGTAAAGTTAGACAAAAAGAAAAAACAAAGGTTAAACCAAAGCAAATTGTCCATGAGGTTTCAAGTCATGTGGCCCCGTGTTAGTCTTTGGGAGATTCATGTACATATTTCAGCGGGATGTTCTCGCTAAGTTAAAGAGTTCACAGCTACGCTCTCACACAAATAACACTGTACCTGAACGTAAGCCGTGTTTTAAACTCTCTTCCAGTCTCTGGCCTGTGGCGTTTTGTTTACAGCTGTACCACAACGATAATAATAGTAGTAAAAAAAAAAAGTAAAAAGTAAAAGACTATTTAAAATATTACAAGAAAAAGAGAGAAACGCCATCTTTGTGGTCTAGAACAGCATAATGTACAGAGTTCAGATACATTCTCATGGAATGGTGTGATCCAATGCTCGGTAGGTCCAAGACGAGCATTAAGTGAGTCTTTGTGGTTTGTTTTGTTCATCAAACGTTGTTTTTCTTGGTTGTGTGTAATTTTTTTTAGCAGTCTAGCTCTGAGAGCTTCCCCTCTGCCAGCAGAAGAGCTGGAGCATCAGTGACCCTGATCGGCGACCTCACTGTTGGAGATCCAGTCCATAAGGATCAGAGTGATGCAGCCAAACATGACAAAGAATCCTAATATCAGGAACAATATGGCCTGCAGGAGGAAATAAATAAACTATTAATACAAAGTGAAACCACTATATCTATGTAGTTTTTAAAAAAAGTAAGCTTTGATGCGGGCATAGAAAATATAGGTTCAAAGTTGTTGCATTATGTTGGTCTTATTAACACTTACCCCAATCTTTTGCATTGACATCACTGACTCCTTCTTGACAAGTTTGATATAAAAAGCTGAGGGCAGGATGAAGATGAGCATTGCAGCAGCAGAGGCACCTGAAAACAAGACAAATGGTAAAGTTAAACACATGAGGTCAATAATGCTTCGCTATATTAAGACACTAAATCTTATAGATATATGCAGATACTAACCGATGAAGCCAAAGATATCTCTAATGCTGGGGACAAAGATGACCAGAGTGTTGGTTCCTGCAAGCAGGATTACAGTGATAATAATGTGTCGGATCCAGCTGAAGTCTTTTGTTGAGAACAGTAGGTGGCTGATGGAGGTGCGAATCTGTTCAGAAACAAACCAAGATTAGTTCACTTGACTTAATCGTCTTGGTTCACTATAACTGATAGTAGAGCTCAGACGCTTACAGGGAAGAGCACCACAGGGACTGTGAGTGTGACAGCAGCCAGTACAGCCAGACGAACCACCAACAGGAGGACATCATGCTTGAAGTACTTGGAATAGGTGTGGAGCAGTTCAGGTTCCACATGGACTGCAAAGAAACAAGTTATTTGAGTTATTTTGCAAACGCTTATAAGTTTGATTAATTAAAATCCAACATCACTTCCCGTCATCTAATTATGAAGTGTTTGCATGCTAAAACATTTAACTAAGACACCTTTTAGAAAAAATAAAGCCCATAAATGAAGCTAAATTTGATTCACAAATCAATGGTGCAAACAAGCCAATTGTAAGCTTGTTAAAATGCATTGTTGAATCTTTGATGTGTTTAAGATTTTTCTACAGGTTAACACAATAAAATTAACTTTTTTTTAACTGTTTTTAGCTGAGCCGTTGTAACATTTAGCTACAATGTCAAAAAGATGTTCCTCTTACTTTTTACCCTTAAATAAGTACCAAGAATCTTCAAAAAGCTACATTTAATTCCTTTAAACCCATTTTTTAAATTATCTAAAATAATCATTAAAATTTTTAGCTAATAAACACATAAAAGTCTGTTTCCTTACTTTTTTTTAAATTTCCAATTAACCAGTTCAACTAATAAAGGCTAATTACATGTCTGACAAGCATAAATACTAACTGCTAATTATGTTTTGTGCTTCTGAGAGATTAGGTGCTTGTATTTAGCTACAAAGGTATTATCCTGCAAACAGCTGACTTCTACTTTAATTTACCTTTGTTTGCTATAAATCAGCCCGTTATACATTTTACTTACAACACATGTTTACTTAAACAACTGTAGATAAATATAGTAACTGATCTCTGATTATTTATTGGTATTTAACAGCTAAATGCGTGTGGGACTGTGGCTGTTTTATGTTGTTAAATAAACGGTTTAAATCTCTTATGTAACTGCTGGGATGTTCCAGGGAACATTTGAAGACAAACAGGAACATGATGGCACCAGCTGCATCAGGTTTGTGTTTTCACACTGTTGCATAACTGGCCTTGCATCGTCACACAAATGTTTTTAATTGAAACCTCATTGTGAAACCTGAATCTCTTAAACATAAAAAAATGGGGGGATATTACCTTTGAAACCACATTTAAGAGGTTTGATAAATGTTACTTAAAGCCTAGATTGACAAGAGTGCTTTATATACTATGCTTTATATATACTATGCCAGTATGTCTAGCCATGTTAAGTTTTTATGTTTAAATAAAAAAAAAATCTTGTTAGACTTACTGTTGAAGGTGAGGTATCCGAAGAGGGCGGCCAGCAGGTACATGATGAACATGGCCAGGAAGGACACGTTGGCAACATTCTGCATCTTTCTGCGTGAGCGGCTGTTTACAGAAAATAGGTATAATTTAGACATCATTATGAAGAAATATAATATGGGTTTAAATATTATAGAAACTTTGATATTACACCCAAGAAGCAGGACTTACTCTTTGAGCTCCTCATACATGGGTAGGATGGTAGGGTGGCACACAAAGGCAAAGGTAACAATGGGAATAGAATAGACAGTCTGGAAAAATGAAAAGAATCCAAAGGTTACAAATAGTTCAACAAAAATAACTGAGAAGATTCGCAGCAATAGATGTATTTACCTGTGAGTTAAAGACAAAGTATTTAGGTCTGCAGGTGTCATCATCGCTGGTGGTGTTGTCGCTGTGGTGGGTGATGTTCAGCAAGGTTTCATTCACATGATCAGTCAGAGGCAGAGGGCACGGTATCTCAAACTTCTTAATAATCACCTGCAGAATGCATAGGAAAACATGTTTCTATGCTGCTATTTTACTATTTATATCCTTTTGGAGGTTTTTAGTGGAATGATTTATTAAATCTAAGGGCTACAGGTGGAATAACAAAACAAGGTGGAGCCATACTCACCACAATCAGGAAGAACACCATGCAGAGAAGAGACAGACCACTGGTGTAACCAAGATAACCTAACGGAGAACAAAAAAACTTCTGATTAAACCTGCCATTTGAAATACTAGTAAAGTAAATTTTATAACTAAAACCCTCCTTACCCAAGTTCTTCAGCAGAGAGAGGGGCAGGATAAAAATAACCGAAACCAGCAGAACAAGGTAATCTCCGTTAATGTACCATTCACTGAAATACACAAAGAAATAACATCAGTGAGTTCATCAAAGAGAGTTATTACATTTTTTATGAGAATTAACTGGCTTAAGGAGTAAAACATGTTTGCACTCATACTGCTCTAGTGACAACAACCAGAAGCTTCACAAACACCGCCAGCCTGTGCAGGATGACTGCACCGCTCCCATAAATAGATAAAACAAAGCAGCTCAAAGGAGCGGAGCTACATCAATTTTTTAAACTTGGAGCAAAATCGCTGTGAGCTCATCTTGCAGAGTATCCCAATGCGGCAGCAGCTGCATCTTCTAAAAGGAGCCCTTTAAAGGGCCCCTTCTTAGTAACAGATTGCTGGCGTCCTATCAGGATGCCCAGATGTCCCTCCTACACAGACACAGCCCACTTCCCTGCCCCAGCAGGTGTAGAAAGACAAAGACTGTTTCAGCTTCTCTGAGAGTTAACATAAGATAAAAAACTGGCTGCCACTTTGATCCATTTAACCGTTTTTCAAGACCTTTTGACAGAAAGGTCATTTTAACATTTTATTAACATAATCCCCCAAATAATTATTACTAATGTTAAAGCAAATCTCTTTCAGATTTAATCTATTTTAGTTTTAAAAATGATCTAAAATCCTTTAAAAATATATCAAAGCCATAGAGATGATGAACAACTCAATTTAAAGACATGATCCAAGGTTAAATGTTGTAATATATTAGTTATCAAACACATTTTAGTTATTTCTGACCACCAGGGTGTGCTATAGAGCTTCTTTTTTCTATTGCAGAAACAGCAGCTGATTTGTTAACACAACTAGTGTACTGTTCAACCTGTGCTTGTCATTACGCCATTTTGTACTTGTGTCACAGTTTGTACATTGCTTTACAAATAAATAGAGCCATCCTGACCAGGAGTAAATTATTGCATGTTTTTAATCATCTTTTATACCTTGGCCAATGGTTTTAAATTATTTCCTGTGTCTGATTAATACTTTACTGCAGGAAATATGGCTGTGTTGCTCAAACAGAAGATATCTGCTAGTTTATTTTAGTTTCCTCAGGGAGTCATATTGATTAACTATTCTAAACAGTGATCAAAACCAAAATAATCACAAATTAACTCCAACCGTCTTAAATATCTAACAAAAAACCTGAACTGTAGTGATGTAATTAAACGCTTATTAACTAGTCTATTAGACAAACATGTATAGCTATGAAATCCACGTATAACTGAATTTAAAGTTAAGATATAGCCACTCACCCATTATTTGCTCCAGTAAAAGACTGAATGACGATGGGGAGCTCATATTTGATGATGAAGAGGTAGCTCGACATGGCTGTAAAAAAAACAAACAGAAACAAACAGTGAGAATATTTATTAAAAAAAACTATATTCTTGACAAAGATATTCACACAGAAAGCAAAGTCCTGAGGTCTCTATTAACCAAGAGCAGCCCCTCACCTCCAATGTTCTGCATGGTGATGGAGCAGGAAGCTGCGAGTTTCCCTGGCATCCCAAATGCTTTGTATCCCAGCGCCTCGTAAACACTGGCCCCTTGGGGGGGAAAAAATAAATAAATAAAAATTTAAAAAAAGCAGTTTTACATCTACCATCTGAAGGAATCAAACATAAAAGGCTGCTTGGAAGTTGGGCTGGTGCTCACCTCCTTCTATGGCTGTCTTTAGCAGTAAGTGGACAGAATACAAGGAGAAAATGGCAACAGAAGCAAGGAGAATCCTGTAAACAGAAGAGAAGGTCTTTAGAGGGAGACTTGTGACTAAAATGTAATTAAATGGAAAAAAAAACGTCTGCAGTGAAGAACATGCCTTGATCAAATACAATTCTGAACATGAGACTATAAAGGCCAACTGAAAGACAAGAGCACTTTTTAGATGGTAAACAAACACACCACCATTAAGCTAAAGTGAAGGTCAAATCTGCTTGTGTTGTGACCACATGTCCTACATTCATTGATTTCCTCAAGGTGGCAGATTGGGGGACAACCTTCAACCAAATCTGGAACAACCTGGAGGACCTTGTAATGACTGCAACAGCAGAGCAGGGAATGATGAGAGGTTTCCCGACACGGGATCATCCCCATACCGTCAGGATACTGTATGCTAGTACAGTGTGTCCCAGTGTATTAATAGACCAGGTGAAAATTAAGCCCCTCACCATTGGAGACTTGCCATGCAAAAGTGAAGTGGTTCCTTTCTCCTGTACTGCCCCTGCTCTTGGTTCGACTCGCTCTCACTGAACATTTTTGACTAATTAAGCTTTAAATAAGCTTCAAGGTGTCCTCCAATTGAAAGCTATTTTGATCTACTTAGATCATGTTTCATGCAGACAATGTCGCTTTGTATCATAAGCTCAGTTACAAAACGATAAAAAGAAGGAACATTTTTTTTTTTAATTACAGTCTTCTACTTCCTGCAGATCTCAGCTCAGATTAGTCAAGCACCGTCAGACCAGTTTCCTCCCTGCACCACTCATGATCCCCTGCATGTGAATGGCATCTACCCTTTACGTAATGCTTGGCCAGCAAGATTATCTATAAGCTGCTTCTCTGGACACTCTGAAAGTGGCCTTAAGCTTCTGTCTGAGAACTAGGAGGCTAACTACGAGAGAAAACATCCTCCTTCTGCTTTAACTAAAAGAAGCACTTCTACTTTTTCATTGCTTAGATAAACATCAGTGTTAGTCTAGATCTCGTCCTTTTTATGCTATTTATGGGGTAGAAGAAACCAAGCCACAGTTAGATACCCCTCCGCGTTCTTTTTAAAGAAACATGGTAAAGTCTGATGAAATCAAGGATGCAGATGTCACAAGACGTCTTTAAGTTGTTCTTACAAATATCCAACAGGGGGGGCCATTACCAAAATTCTCAAATAAGTAGCTATTGATTAAAAATATCTCCTCTTTTAACATTCAGATTAAGAGCAGCCATCTAACATGGCACTTATCCACACTATCAAGGTCACACAGCTGTTGGTGGTGGAGAAAAAAAGAAAAACAAACCCTATCTTGCATAATATGGAAACATCAGCACTTGAGACCTTGAAGCAACACCTGCTTAAACTCCTTTCTGCTCAATCTGGGTTTGCAAATCATTGGAGATAAACGTTTGGCTAAAGGTTTTAGATTCTGCAAAAGAAGAGTGCTTACACAAACAGGGCGATGCCGGTGTTGGCCATGGCAAAGGACAGAGCCAGGATGCCACTGCCCATGATGGCGTTGCCCAGGTTAAAGACGGACATGCCAAAGGAGGCATTTCCCTGGTGCTAAAGAGAAGAAAACACAGAATTTGTAGATAATAATAAACTAAACCTTGTGCAACAATATTGAATATAGGGAAACTTACATATTCAGTTTCATATTTCTTCTTGCTTGTGTTGGGGTCAGTAAGGAAGTTTTCACTCTCTGCGTCTAAATCGGAGCATGGCCTTTAATAGAAGAAAGGGAATTTGTTTTAAATATGTTAAACCAAAGTTTTATTTCCTAAGTCTGCCTGTAGGAACAAGTCAAAATGAGCCTCACCCATCCAGAGGAACCTTCTTTCCATAGTCGGGGTAGTCATTGCTGTTGGAGCTGCAGCTGTCGTCATCTCCAGGAGTGTTCAGGCATTTCATCTCAGTTCTAGACCAAGCCTTATCGGACATTTTAGAACTAAACGCACACAAATAAAAACAAAAGAAATAGTTAGAGTACTGTATTTACTTTTCTTCCTGCGTCAAATCCACCACACCCCTTTAAAAGGCATATGTTTACACGGCAATTAGCAGCAATAATAATAAAAGATAATGCATGCCACGCAGGGATTCCACAAGGTACTTTAACTCCACATTAGGGTGGATCATTACAATGTCCTAATGTAGAGGTTAGCTTTAGGCAATGTTTGAATTCTTTAAGTATGTGCGTCAAAATGTGCTAGCTATGTATTTCTTAAATGGAGTATATATTTAGACTTTGCTCTAAAGCACAGGGCATAGACTTTTTGACATCTGCAATTATGATTGCTCAGTGCAATCCAAAAATATGAAATGAACAAATCTAATTTTTTTATTTTGAGCATTTTTTTAGGGGGGTATCAGATGTTGAGGGGGGTTACCATTGAAGGACAGAGAGGAAAATGAATTGATGATGATCAATATTTAGAGCGCGTGAGATCTTTTTCGGTGAGGGAGGGGCAGGGGTGATGACGCAGCCAATGGAAAAATACAGAGCGCGAGGCTTCAGCATCACGAAGATGAGGAAGGGATGCTGAAGGACAAAAAGAACCGCAGTGGCTGATCTTTACAACGCCCATAAAGAGTGATTTCAAATGCAGTACCAATTTAAGAAAATCTTACAAACTTGTTTAGAGACATCACTTTAAATACAAAAAAACTAAAATGACATATAAATAGCATCATATGTAGAAAAAGAGCTATAATTATCATGATTTTGTAAAGTCATCCACCCTATATGGATATGCATGAAGTAAGTAATATTTTCCCCCTCATGACTAATGCCCAGATCCATTTAATTGCATTATTTCCTCAGCCGGCTCCAGTAGAAACAAAAGACACGTGCGCGCCTTTATATGGGCATGGCCGCCGCGCTTCCGCAGCGCGCTGCGCTCTGACTCACGCTCTATAGTCAAATTTCCCAAACAAATCGAAATCAACACATCTTTAACCCAAACATAAATGAGATCAATTATATTTACAGCATTTTGCCTTAAAAATGCATTCCTTTAACGTCACTGACACAAATCCATCGTTTATTTAAATGCTATTAAAGATTGACCAATTAACTGTTGACGCGTCGCGCTTTTTTTATTTAGAAAAAATACTTAATTCAAATATTCACATTTTTTTTATCTAAATTCTCCAATAGATGTTAACATCAACATATAATATATAGTAAATAGTACATAATTATGGAGCATAGAGGATATCCTAAATAATAATTGTAATTTCTAAGCTTTCTGCTGTTTGAATATTTCCACTTCCTCTCTCTGGTAATTTTCCAGTCCTTCATTTAGGATGCCGGCATTCTTACCTTGTGAGAATGAAGAAAGAAGCGTCAAAAATCCTAAAAAACGAGATTTCAAGATGATTTCTTCACAAAAACAGCTGATCCTTTATCCTTTATTTAGATTATTTGGAAATAAATCGAAAAAATTAATGAAACTGACAAATTAAAAAGAAGGTCTTATATATATTTTTTTTTTTAAAGAAGCTAGACCAGTTCAAGTAATCAGAGTGATGAACTTTGAAATGTTAAGACCTGATCGTATAAGAGAGATAAATTTGATTTATAAAGAAATAAAGCAGAGAGTCCTTGGAGATGTGATGTGCTGTGAAAGAAGAGCCTGTTCTGATGGAGGAGGGGTTGGGACTCAGGCTTTATTGCATCAGCTCAGATGCTTAGGAGCCCAGAGGAGGAGCCAGGGGTGGAGACTAGACAGTTTTACGCACACTGTGACGTGCTATTGTATACAAACAGATCTGCCTGACCCAGAGGAGTTGTCCTAAGAAACCACAGGCATTCACCAACAGTATCCCTCTCAAGGAAAATCACTTCCCTTTGAATGACAGAAAATCCTAAGTATGTTAAATTTCTGCAGAACAAATACATTTTTATTTGCAGGGACACTGCCTACCAGCAACAGTACAAATAGCAACCTGTCTGGCTACCTGCTGGGTTGTGGTTCTGATGGTGCCCACTATTGTTTACACATACACAGACTGAGAAAAAAAAAGTGAAAACCGCTGCTAAATAATTTGAAATCATCTGAAGTTTTGCTATTGGTTTTAGGTGCGACTGTCTGTAATCTTCCATAATCTACAAGAAACTGGATTGTCTTTTCAACTCCCCCACAAAGGCTTATTCCACTGCAAGGTTTCAATTAGTGCAATGGTGGTCAAACTTTCTGCCACATGGAAAAGATCCCGCAACAAATAACTTTATTGTGATTTTTTTTATCGGCTTAACATAGACAAAACACATTTCAATAAAAAAAATTATAATAATTTTCATTGAAGACTTAAGAAAATAGTTTTGGATGCTTGACTTATTAAAAGAAAGGCTTACAGGATGTTTTAGATGTGACTGAAAAGAAGAGTCACTTTTCATTTATAATAACACTGTCAGTATTTTGGAATAATTTAAAGGCAGATTTAATTGCCCTCGAGTCTCCCTTTGATTAAGAGTCACTATAATACTATGGTAAAGTAAATGCAAATGATAAAATATATCTTTGTGCAGTACCTGAATGCTGTCTTTTTCTTATGTCTTGTTGGTCTTAAAGGAAAATCAAATGTTTTCATAACTGAGTGATGATGGCTAAGGGCAGGAGGATCTTCTGTAGCATTTATTATTGTGATGGATAAAAAAAAAAAAAAAGCTTGAACCTGCACAGTTGTTTTATTAAATTCTTTAGAAGCGGATGGTTAGGCTCATCCATTTACTTGTCTGGGGTATTTTCCTTTTTACAACAGCCTGTAGAGGCTCTGTTGCAGCTCCCAGATGTTATCTGCTTGTAAGTGTAGCTGCAGAACAGTGTTCATGGTACAGCACCTCTTTTTGTTTTACTCTAGCTTCCAGATCCAAATGCTTCACCATAAACATGCCACTTTATTGAAAAATGTGTGTAAATCAACCATTTTGCCACTGAACCTCTTTGTTTGGTTTATACATAAAAGTTTATGCAGGAAATCTGCACAGTTAATAAACAAATGTTTGCAAATAAACCTTATAATGCTGAAAAGCATTAAAAATCATGATTGATTTGGAATTACTTTGTTAGAGAAATAAAAATTAAACATATTTATACACGAACAAAGCCAAACTTCTACACTGGCTAATGTGTCATACATTGATGAGGCCTAACTTTGGTTTCTTGCTTCAGAAATGTTTCAAGACTTTGTCTTTAGGATTGTGTGGCAGGAAATCTTAATGTGAACAACTTAAAACTATAACCTGCAAGTAATATGCTTATAGTGAATATATATATTTTTTTATTGTTCTTGTTTTAACCTTAATATAAATGGAACATGGAGACTTGAAACTATTCGTAATCTGAAAACTTTCAAAATACATCTGATGCAATAAAAACATAGGGCAGATAAAAAAAACAATTATGTCATCGACATACTGTTATATACTGAACTTATGTTGTATGTATTTTATCTGATTTAAATATTTTCCTACTAAAACATATGTAAAATAATGCATTTATTCATTAAAAATAAATTATCAAACCAGCTAACTTTTTAGATACTAGTTAACTAGTAATTTCTCTAAGTATTTATCTTTAAAATTTTGTCTTTAGTTCCTTTATTAGCCCTTACCTGATAATTTATGTCTTTGGATGTTTTTACAGCAAATATCTATTATTAATAGTGGGTTCAGTTGACCAGCCATTTAATTTAAATACTAATTAGTCCACCTTTAATTAGAAAGTATTTAGAAAATATTTCTTAGATTTCAGTAGGGAAGTTAACTAGCAAGTGTGCAGCTTTTGCCTCTATTTTTAACGTACCCTATAAATGTGTCATCATAATAGACCCTGGAGCATTCTTCTCTGATGAGTACATAAGATCAGAAAACCACTCCCTGAACTGACAGATAGAACACAGAGCCATTTGAAATGTATGGACATAAAAGTGGACACTGTGGAGGAGTGTCAGTCTGAATCAGGGTGTGAGAGAGGCTTCAAAGCAGAACTCCCTGTCTGAATGAGATTACCTATAAATACCCTCATGTGAGCAGCGGTCATACTAATCCTTGTTCACGCTGCTGGCTTCTCTGACAGTCAGGTTTTATCTGCGTATGTATGTGAAGGAAGCAAATCTTGAGGTATCTGGTTTCCTGATGTATTTTTAATGACATGGTACAAAAAGTAATGCACACTTTCTGGCAAGGACTTCATGAACTGTTATAAGCCTCTCCACGGACACATCTTAGACTATTAACAGCATTTTTACTGTTGCACAAATATAATCTTTTAATAACTATGTAATTGATTGTGTTTTTCTATCTATTAAAACTTGATCATACAATTAATACCTATCCATGCATTACAGGCTTTATAACGTCATAGAGATAAAGCTTATAATTGTGCTTTTGCTACTACTGATAACAGTTTATTTCTGCACATGCAACTACAGTAGTAAGACTGGATTAATGTTTAATACAAGTTAATGATCAGCAAACCTTAGTCATACAGGAAGCAGATTTCGTCATGCATGTAAGCATAGAGAAGGATTGCACACAATGCATGAGACAGCAAAGACAAGGTATCATTTGTGGCTACCGACAGTTAATACATCTGTTGTTGTCAACATGCTACAAAACATAGTTGCTATGCTGTTCTTCGAAATCTTAGCAATTTTACTTTCATTTTGTCTTTGTTAGTCATGTTAGTAGAAATAAATATTACCCACATGCCATAGCTTTCCTTTGTGGTGTGGCCTATAATAGACATTTTGATCAAAGGGCTGACAAATACACACACATATGTACATATGACGTATTCACAGATTTAATTATTTAGTACTTTATTACATGCTGAAAAAATAAGGCAAAGGTTAGGTTTGATATGATCAATGGTGACTTGAAAGCTTACGCCCGGAGATTTGAGTGAACCAAGTTTCTTTGGTTTGACCAGCTGGACAGGTATTTACAAAAGGTGGAGCCAGTTAATTAGACCAACTCCTACGTTCGTCACAGCAGTTAAAACTATTTCAGTACTTCCATTGTTGGGGTATTTCAGCTCAACTCTCGCCGCCGCTACATATCTAACAGCTGCAGTCGCTGTGAATAATGCTTACTTTGTCATGGTTGACTTATAAGTACCAACAAGAGCCAGTTCTGAGTTGTTCAGGGAAACAAGGCTTCCACTGTTATGGTTTTCTGGATCTGAATTACTGGGAGTAAACAAGACGTGAAGTCTTGCCTCTGCAAACATTGCTATTTATTAAAGCCTACATGGGTGTGTGCAGCCTTAAGAGGAATCTTTAAGGAATCTTGACTCACCTACCTGGAAGACTCAGTTATGAAGGGACAGGAGTGTAGGAAGAGATTATGGGTCCTTTGTACTGGCTGTTGGTGGGGCCTTTTTCTCACTTGATCATATCTCAACGGTTATTTTTTTTTTCTTACACCCTTCCCCCATCTTGTTTTAAGGACAGCTATATGTTTGATGATATGTCCTGTGCATGAGTTACAAAAAAAAAATATTTACCACATATTTGAGAAAAAATTTCGCAAGGAAACCTACAATCATGTGTCAAAATCAGCTTTCTTTCCAGAACTGGGACTGTTTCCATGTTGTAGTTGGGAAACAAAGTTAGATGTTTCTAAGACATGGCCCAGTTTCCACGATTCAATTAACTGAGTTAAATTCCTTTTAAGGAATGTAGCAGGCCTGCTTTAGACTTAGAACAAGAACATTTTCTCTGGGTTATTGTTATATGCTACGTATATGCAAATAAAAAGCAATTATAGATATATAATAGTTTTCTTTACATAGACTTGAATGTTGATACGTAACAACCACAAGCATCAATAAACTTTATAGGTTTGTTATTTGATAGATTGACATGGGATGGCACCAGCTATAGAACTGAAAGTTTGTGGGATACTTTTGTTTTTAATGTTTTTTCTATGTTACTCTTTTCCAGAGATACAGTAGGCGGTTGTGTGTCTGTTGTTTACACTGGGTAGCAATTGCTTGTGCCTGTTGTTCTGCCTCCCAATAAGGGACCTGATTTTCCCAATGGAAAAAGGAAAAAGGCATAGGTAATCTGAAATGGCACTCTTTAAAAATGGGAAATCTCTGCTCAACAACATGGGTGCATTTAAAAGCCCTAACCCTGAAATCTTTGAAGAAAGACTTGCGAGGGAAGATGGAAATATTAAGGATAATTAGATTAGAAGGATTAGAGGGATACATTAGAAAACCATCATTGTATTTTGGAGTCTTAAAACTATTTCATGTCAGAAACCAAACACTAAGGCGGAACCAGTTCAAACAGGTTTGAATAAACACCGACCCATCCACAGGCCAGTCATCCATAGGGAAATCCTCCTGACTTTTACCCCTACCCCACCCCCTATCCCCCAAATTCACACCACTCAACCCCCTCCCTCTACTTCAAAACACCTCTCGTTTGTTTACAGCTCCAAACACACAACCCTACCCTCCATAATGTCCTTCCTAACACCCCAGGTGACGGCCAATTTACCAAAGATCATAGTTTGACAACCTGGAGGCATCTTTTAATAAAGATACATTTTTAAAATGAGTGAAGCTGCTTAGGGTGCCACATGTGGGACACTTCTTGTGCACCAACGTTTGTACATCCAAAGGACCTCAGCGGCTATCGGCTGGTGGTGTTTAGCTCTCATTTAAAGATAGGGGTTCAAGGACCGTTTTAAGAGGTCTTCATTGGACTGGATGTGCTCTCTTCATCCTCTGACATGGGAGCTTGTCTGCCTGGCTGTGTTTCCTGGATGGGCCGCCTTTTACAGTTGCCTTATGTATCTCTGCTTCTGTCTCCTTAAAACCCAGTTGGTCTCGACAGATGAGCCTGGTTCTGCTGGAGGTTTCTTCCTGTTAAAATTTAGTTTTTTCTCTCCACTGTCGCTACAAGCATGCTTAGTGTGAGGGATTGCCTTCAAGTCGATGCAATCAACTGGTTTTCCTTAGATAGAAAACTTTGAATCAATTTGACTGTATGATCTGGTTGAACTGTAAAGTGCCTTGAGATGACATGTGTTGTAAATTGGCACTCTATAAATAAACTGAATTGAGTTCATTGGACCTTTCTGTCTGGCATCAGGGGAGATGAGGCCTTCACCTGCATCCTACACCAAACTCTGGCCTACATGGAGAAGCCTGGAAACTTTGTGAGGATAAAGTTCTTTGATTCATCAGATGCTAAGAAAACTTACCTGTTCCCATGCAGAAAACATCATAATCATAATAAACATCATGATCCTCTTTTGTAATGGTTGTGGCTCCAATCAGCATCATTATGAGCTGTGTGAAGCCTTCGTATTCAGTCTATCTTACCCTGTTATTGCTGCTAGGTGTGGCCTTGAGGTTTGAAGAATGTTGAAGTGAAGACATCATTTATGATCATAAACTAATTTTACTCTCTTTTATAGCTTCTGTCATAATCAACAGTCTGGTGAAATGAAACAACATATTTGAGTGAAGGTAAATTGCCCTTTTAATGCTGTTTAAACCACATGTGATACAGAGCCTAATTCAGCCACAGAATGTACCCGATTACCCCGGCACTAATCGGCTCCTCGGCAGCGCTCCATCTTCTTATGTAAGTTCATCACCCACTGACCAAATAAATTCTCCCAGCACATTACATTTAACCCTGCCAGCCTCCCACCAAGCCCCCCTCCTGGATCCAGGTTGGATCCCAAATAAAGTTCTTGCCCTCTCAGGGGTTTATTTATTAACTTTTCATATTAACTCGCTTTAGTTTGGAGGTTTCCTCGCTCCTCACCTGATCCCCACTGAGTGTTTTTGGAACAGTCGACCAGTGAGGAGGATCTTTATTACAATGAAGACATACATCTTCTTTTTTTTCTTTCCAAGAAAGAGATATCATGACGAGCTAAGCCTTATTTGGAAAATAGAGGTGAATGGGTTTTTGTTCCCTTTTGTTGCTGAGAGCCAAACGTAAATGTGAAGATTTGGCTGAGTTCATTGTATGGGTGGTAACTTGGTTATTTCCACGAGTAGAGAAGGGGTATAAGTAGATCTTTGGATACTGTCAAATACATTTTTACATTTTGTTTTGAGAAATTAAGAACCTTAATTTTTGATAAATAAGATTTCCCTTAAACACTTGTTCACATGTTTGATGTAGATGTTTCTGAACGTGCCTTTGCAGATATACTGTATGTACATTCCTCTTTCAATGGGTGCATCAAAAGACCTGTTTGACGCTACCAACACAAAGGAAGGTTGTGGCCATCAGACTGTAAAGAACACAATTGACTGGAGAGGAAATGAGTTATCCTTTGGGAACCCTGTCATATCATTTAAACGCATACAAAAATGATCACACAATAGCAATGTTGATCCTGATCGGACACGAGGACTCCGAGAGGATCAGGGTCACTACGTAAACAGTGTTAGAAAAACATGACCTGCTAACACAGTGGGAAATCCTAGAGAGTTCAAACCCCATCAATCTGAAATGGTTGTTCTTTCCTTTGTCAATTATTACTTATTGTAATTAGTTTCCCAAGCCACTTCTAATCAGTTTTTTGGATAAAATTTGGCTACATTTTCTTACACAACAACCAGGTTGAACGTCTCGGTATGATCTACTGCACAAAATGTCAGTTCAACTTAATGAATAAGTTATTAACTCCATCTTTATGAAGCCTAGATGTACCGGAGCATCCGCTGATTTGGGAGCATTACCTTCGTAATCCTCTTAGTGGTGGGAAAGTGGTTTTGCGTGCCCAGTCTTTATGACAGCCACACAAATGGGGGGATGATGTTAGTCTTAGGGGCCCCAGAGGGGAGGCCGCTCGTCTCGCTCTCCAAAACTTTCCACCCACAATGGTTCTCCGGTCAGCCATGTGAACCTGCTGACTTTCTGATCACCTCCATCACATAGAGAGAAAGTACGTGGAGCACATGGACAAATCAGAGATGGATCAGAGGTCAACCACAAAAGCTTAAAACCTGCTCTTTCTCAGTTTACCCCTACCAATGGGAACAGAAAGAGCAAAGTAAATGTTAAAATCTTATCAATTATTTAAACTTACAGTTTAGTATTCACATGGGTTTGAGGAGCTGAAAATTACAATCAGATGTAGTTAATTGTTACTTTAAAAGCAGCCAAAAAAACTGTCAGCAAGTCTCCATAAAATTAGAAAATCCAGTTCAGCTAAAAGATGTGTGTTTCTCACTTGTAACATAATAGGATACACTGACGTGGTTTCATGTTGGAAAGATGGACAAAGTGTGAAATCACTAATGGCAGATTCACTGCTCACACGGTTCCTGCTGGCTGTGACGCTATATGTGTGTGCTTGTGTTCTGTCCACGATCATGCAGTTCTTAAAACATAAGGCTAGTCTCAACATTTCACTTTCAACAGTTGGATGGGAAAAAGAAAACCCAAGAAATAATAATAAAAAGGTGACAAGGTTCACACCACTCTATAAGGGCAGGGCAATGTGTGGGGAAAGGAGTCAGTACAGGGCAGTAAGATTCCAAATATAATCTGTGGTGCACAACTGATTAGCGCTACCGCACTTCTCATGATGATGGCAGAGTCACTTTCTTGACTTTTATTCAGAAAGCAACACTGTAAACATAAAAAGTGATGTGAAAGGAACACAGTCACAAAAAAAGAACAAAAAAGAATACAGACTTACATAAAACAGAGAGAAGCAAAGTGTGAAAAGAGCGGTGAGTTTAGAAAAGCTGAAAACTAGCACCACTTAAAGAAAGTGCTCCAGAACACTAGGGGGAGTCGATCAGTTTAATATAACACAATTACATACAATATATAGATATAGATATATATAATAAGGGGGTTCCCGCTCCATCTTGCCATCAGATGGGGGTCCTTGACCTGGAAAACGTTGAAGACCCCTGGTCTATAGACATTAATACTGGTCCCTTATGAGTTTGTGGTCAACTCTCCTAGTGGTCTGGAGCTCCCAAGTTATGCAGAACTATTTTGCTGCTTTTTTCACCTTCCGCATTTTCCCTTTGCATATGTTTTGATTATTTGGTGCAAGGAAAAACTGACATTAAGAATGTAAAGCTTACAAAGCTAGATTTTTGTTACTATGTTGAATTGCTGAAAACTTGGAACAGTTCTGAAGTGGAAATGGTGTTTAGATTAAATATTTCCAGGTGGATGATCTAAATAAGTGGTTCTCCTAAATATCAATTATTCTGGTGATATGTTTACGTATATATATATATATATATATATATATATATATATATATATATATATATATATATATATATATATATGTATATATATTTCAGGCATATATTTTTGGTGAGCAACAGTTTCAGACAGTCATTGAAGCCTACTTTTCTCACTGCGGTACTTTGAAAATGGCATAAGAGAAAAAGTGTCTATGAAGTTCAGGAGAAGAAAAGAAAGGCCTCAGAAGAGGCAGATATATCCCGGAATGCTTTGCGCAGAGAGCTCTTTGCAGACCTCCTTGCAAAGCATTATGGGATTTGTCACCGTTGTAGACTCTTGCTGATAACAAAGATGTCGCAGGCACCACGCAGTGAAGGAGGAGTTACGTGACTAACGGAGAGTAAAAAGTTGTGATAATCTGCCCGAACGGTCAGTTAACTGAGTTCGCTATAAGTCCACTGTATAGTATTTAGTGATTGAGGGATTTAGGGGTTAGGGCAGATTATCAGACACAGTAAGCTTGTATGAGCTATGAGAAAAGCAACTTTTAAACATAGCGTGCAAGAGGAGAAATTGCATGAATTTGCATGCATTTAATAGGCGTTCCCTCCCCAGGAGCGGGTACAGGTTGTGCATGTGCATTTTCTTTTAAAGTGGATAGGGTGGGTCTTTTAAAAAAATTCGAGAAAAAATTCTCCACAACACCTTTAAACCTAAAATCAGCTGTATGCATCTGGTAATGGAGCGAGGGAGTATATATAAAGTTGCAATAAATGTGATGTGTTTATTACAGTGTTACAATGGTAATGAGATCTACTCCAAAAAAAAAGTTCAAAACGATCCAATGGACTTTGTTTCCGAGTTTGAAGACATTGGAAACAAAGTCCAGTGGATTGTTTTTTATCGTTTTTTTTTTTAATGACTATCACCAGCATGCACTACAACTACATCTATTCTTCTTTGAAAGATAAAGGTACCAGAGCACCACGGGGTAATGTGAAACAATCTGCTCCATATGCACAGACTAGAAGAAAGCTTATGACTCAAAGTTACAAATAGGAATCCTGGAGTAATTCCCAGTTTCCTGTAGCTCTCCATCTACTGTCAGGCCCAGTCTCTTCCTTACATTGTTAAAGTCTTTAAAATTCTTCCACATCCTCAGTTCACACACAGAAATTATAGAAGCAAAAATATTAGATTTTTATATATATAAGTGTACATATCTTCAAACATTGCTAAACAGTAAAACAACTTCTTACAAATCTAAATTTAAAACGAGCAGGGTTTAGTTTTTGCTAAAAGTGGCAAATAAGGTCTGATTTAAGCCTCACACTTTAACTTCCTGTCTGTCTTCATATGGCAAGGTCTGCTCTGCACAGGACGTGCTCTCGAAATGCCTTCATCATTACTAGTTCCGGATTCTGAACTTAGCTTAAAAGGAAGCAAACAGCTTCCTGATGCATGGAAGAGGTGTCAGCTGCCTGTAAATTTGTGTAATTATTGTAATAAGTCAAAACAAGCTGTTTCAAATCTCTGAATGTTATGTTTTTAATAGGATTTTTTTCTTTTCAGGAGAACATTGTATTACTTATTAGTAATACTAAATATGTTCTGTAAGGTATTTAAGAGTGGAATTAATCACATGACTGTGAATAGGATTTAACGTAAAGTCCTTACAAATAATTACAAAATCCAGACCAAAGCCTCATAGATTACTCCTGTGCTATTAAAACTATTAAAAGTATGTTTATTTTGTAAGAAATTTATTTGTTTTGAGCAATGCCTTTTTTGTGGATGTCTACAAATGGAGCAGCAGACTAAACTCGGTCTTAGTAGAACTGAATGTCCCAACTTTGGTGCAACAAACCGATTCTTGGAAGCGTTGTTCTTTCTGGGTCCTTTCAGGTTTTAGTGGTGAATAAATGCCACTATCAGTGCAGGTATTTGGCAGAGCCGTGCGACAGAGCATGCATGATGAATGGATTTGTCGTTTGCACACCAACCTGGAGCAGTCTTTAAACTCCAGGCTGGGTTGTGTTGACCGAGCACACACGTGTAAAGTTTAACCTGGCTCTGGAATATACTTATGTAATGCCAAGTTTTTACCACACAAACACAGAGAAGTTTGAGAAAAAAAAAATGAAAGAAAGGGAAACACAAATACAGCTAAAAGAGGAAACACTATCAGAGTTTGCATAAGAGGTGGTGGTTACTATGGCAGAGTTCGAGGACTGCAGTGGCAGAAAAGGTCATCATATTCCCCATGAAGGTTCTTTGTAACTGTAAGATTCACAGCAGAACCCGCTGCAGAACTTGCATGCAGTCTGTTTGGGTACTCTCTGTTTCACGCTAAACGATAAAACCTAGATTGCACCATTGTTACATAAAGAGCTGCACCGCACCATGATGCATTTATTTGTTTGGCTAGTAGAAGGCCGCAGGTTCGAAGAGCGGAAAACACTGAATTTGGTGAGTTTAAACCTGCATCAACAGGTACAGAGGATCAATAAAGTTATGTAAAGTAACACAAGTTTATCTGTTTTACTCCTGACTTGGTCTACATTGTGAACCTTTTATAGTGGCATGCAAATGTTGCGCTGTATGATCTGGTTGAACTGTAAAGTGCCTTGAGATGACATGTGTTGTGAATTTGGCGCAATATAAATAAACTGAATTGAAAATTGAATTGAAAAGGAACTAAAAAAATCTTTGTTTTTATTTTCGCTTTTATGCAACAGGCCTAAAAAAAAAATCAATGCACAAGAAGAACTGTAACGTAGCTCCTCCACCTTAGCTGTTTTGGGTTGTAAATCCTGATTTCCTTCTTTCCTGTTGAGCAGGGGCGGATCTAGAAAAATATTTATGGGGTGGCAAGAGGGGGGCAGGATTTTTTTAGGGGTGGCAACATATGGCATTTGTTTACACTGAATTTAATCACAGTTATCACAGTTTGGTGAGAATAGTATGTACAGTATTAGTGTTTCATGTGAAACAGTTCATATTAATAATACATCGTACGATGTGATCTCACTTAATAGGAGATAGAAGAATGATAACACTACTTCTAGAGTGGCCTTATGACAGGAAAGGTATTAAGGTAAGACACAGGTGCTGAGTAGTAGATGTGTGAGATTGACTGTCAGAGAGGCAGCTTTGCAGCATTTGCACAAAAAGAAACTATAGAAAGAAAAAGTTACCCATCAGAGATCTATGGACTGAGCTGTTCTAAAGTGAGCATAACTACACAGTAGAAATAAATGGGTCAAGGCACCCGAACAAGATACTGGACATCTATGTAATGTTTACTCTGAACACACATTTACCCCATTTGTTCCTCAGTAACTTGACATACAGCAGTTAAGGCAACATGAAAGGGACATTTCATGCATGTAAATATGCTGTAGATAGAGCTGTATATGGAGGACCAACTCTGCCATATTTAAAAATAAATACAGAAATAAATAAATGCTCAATAAATAAATAAGCATACAATTAATTGCCACCAAAAATACAATCAACAAATAAATGTAATTAGAAATTATATTATAATGACAGGCAGAAATGTTAAAAGGGCAGGCAGAAAGAAATAGCGGCGAAGAAATAACTAGGGTAAAAAAAATACAAAGGAAGAATAAAACAGACAAAAATATGATAACATGCACATAAATAAATACTTAAAAATATAAGTAATTAAAAAATGAAGTTGAAGATAATAAATGACAAAAAAATAAATAAGGTAAATATAAAAAAAAGGCAAAGAAATAAAGAAGCCAATTAAAAGAGTTATATACCTTTATGACTAGCTGTATAATTTAATTTCTACTTACATTTATTTGTTGTTTGTATTTTGGTGGCAATTAATTGTATGCTTATTTATTTATTAAGCATTTATTTATTTCTGTATTTATTTTTAAATATGGCAGAGTTGGTCCTCCATACTGCTGTATCAACAAATCAACAGAAAGGCGGGTTCTGTATGTTACATCAAAATCTCCACAAATCTGAAAAGAAGCAACATAAAAATACATTTTGCTTGTGAGTAGGTTCATACAGGTCATTTCTGGATAGTTTCATATTATATATACAAAAAAGAAACAACAACACTGCTTCATATCAAATGCAAATCTCACAATTCTAAACTTCCACTATAAAACGGGTGAATCCAAACGAAGCCCTGAGTTGACGTCAACTCCAGGATGTTGCCTTATTTGGTTCTGGCCTGTACTTTTGCCGAAAATGCAAAAGCATTTTACCTAAGACAGCTTTCAAAATCTTGGACGGTTCAAAGCAGGATTTGCAAAATTTCTTTTAATGAAATGAGGGGCTGTTCCGACCATAAGGCCATCACAACCACTGACTGGACCTGACCAGGCATTCGAAATGAGCCGTGAGCTCCAGGGCTGGTCATGGAACCCCGGCGGACGGGGGCAGGGAGCGAGCCGGGGACGGAGCGACCGAACCCGTGGTGATTTTGAAATTCCCCCATTTTTTTAGGTATAAAAAGTAGGAAATATCTGGTCACCATACCATTTCAACAATTTGATTTTTCAGTGAGTGAGTGCTTGTTGCTATGATGCGTCTTTGCTCAGTAGCTTTGCTCATTGTAAGCAGGATTCACACCAGTATCACATTTTTAACTTTTAACACTTTTGGTTTTATTACAGGAAATATCAGATTTTCTCAGGTGCCAAAACAAAATGTAACGGCTCTGTAAAGGCTCAGCAGAGAGCATAACATAAAGTTAACATGACTATAACAGCTGAATGCAGTGATTTCCATGTTGCTCAGCAAAACGCTTCACAACTTTATTTAGATCCAATGCCTTTGTGCGTTTTGATTTGAGTACAACCAAATGTGATCGTCTCTTTTCTGTCATAGTTGACCGCAAATATGTCTTTATGAGCCTGAAACGTCAGGCCTAACTAACATCATAGATAGAGAAATAACGTTCTGCAACCTGATTTTTATCATCTCAAAATCAGCATTGCAGCTATGCTAGCAACACTGTGCTTTCATTATGATTTCATTTCTCGATAGATAGTTAATCAGTTTTTACCTGTTTCATCCCGTTTCTCCTCTCCCCATGACCCCTGGCCCCCTCGCTTTGCCCCATTCGGTTTTCAAAACAATCCATCTCAGTCGCTCTCGCGTCATCTCGTGCTGCATTCACTGCAGTCCGACATTGGAAATTAGCGGTCGTAATTCTCAAATGATCCATAATTTATAAGCCTCGCCACCCCTACCGCCAACTGGGGTGGCAGCAGGGGTGGCAAGGCTGTCATTTAGGGTGGCATTTGCCACCCTATGCCACCCCAGTAGATCCGCCTATGCTGTTGAGGCCAATCTTTCAGACTGCCACATTGATGAATCACGTAGCAATTGTGCCATAAAAATAAACTTGCCTTGCCTACTGTCCCTCAATCTTTCACTGATGTAATGGACCATTGCCTTCCCTGGTTATCACAATAAAGAGGGATCAATACAAACGAATGGCAAAGGTGAATGTTTATAGAATAAACTTCACTTTGTTGTCTTCAAACTTGAAAACAAAGTCCAGTGGATTTTTTTTTTACTTTTTTGGAACTCCCCTTTGTTGTTTTTGTTAAACACTGATGCTCCATCATTGCTGGAGATTTCTGTGAAGCTTTTTTATTTTACTTTGATCCCTATTAAACCAAACTAAAAGGAACTTCAAGGTAAAAAAAAATGTAACAGCAACCCTGCTGCAGAACAGTCCTTTTTTTTAAATGGAACGACATTTCTATGAAAGATTAACATCCGATTAATCTGTCACCTTCCGGTGAACAGGATGTTTTTAGGATTAGCAGTTTGTTTTATCTAAATTAGACGACTTGTTTCTAGCCATGTGCATTTCATTTTCATGCAGAAGGACCCTGTTGTTCTATGGAAGAGACTAAAGGGCTGTGTTTGTTTCTACCAAAACTGGATCATTCTTATATGAATGTTTGCTTTGTTCATCAGTGAAGCTTTGAATTGTTTGACTGCTGATGGATCTAACTCCTGAGCTTTGGTTCTGTGCAACTCCTCTAAAGTGACCACATGACTGCTTCACAGGGTGATGCTCTCCTTACTTATGTGATGCACAGAATCTGGGTTTGTTCTAGCTATAGCCTGTGAAGCTCCAATTGAACAGATCATGATAGTGTCGGCAAAATAACTCTGCCCTCTCATTTTGAAAAAACAAACACTTGGTGTTAAATTTCCATGCTTGAATCAGGTGCTTGTTCTCTCAGAGTAAATGTTTACCTGTGGCCAATGTCAGGCTAAACAAGCGTCATGGAATAGAGCATCATGTGACACCTCCAGCGCTTAGGTTTCACAACAAAAGCTTGGCCACATGTTTTATCACCCCAAAAAAGCTTCGTCTTTCTTGTTAACATGTTGCTAAAGAACAGTCGGCCCTGATTTGTTGCAAATTGATAAAACGATAATGAGGAATCACGGAGAAAAGGCTTGATTCATTGCTATCTGTTGTTTCAGGCTCTGTTACCCTTCCTCTTGACCTCCTTACTGACTCATGCCAGCTTATACAAAGGTTGGATTAACCGCAGGCGGAGACACGTTCTGCCTCTGAACAGGAACACACAAACAGCAGCTTTAGATTGAATTATGAACTACGCACAGGGAACAATGGCTGAGTGATTTTTCTAGAGTTTAATAATTTTTCCTCTAAAGCATTTGGTTAATTTCAACCTGGAGCGGAAAGAGAAACTTTAATGTTTTGGGGCTGAATTTGGTTTAATTACATTTTCTCCGCCATATTGGTTCTGGCCTCTCAGGTCATCTATGCCAGACTGATGAATACGAAAGTATGTGACTTTTAATTTATCTAACCATAATCCTCAATCTAAATTAATGACATTATAAGCTGGAAAAGCTGTGCTCTGGAATTTTTTTTTTTTAATAGATTTGACTCATATTTTCAGTGTAGTTGGATCTGTTATAATTGCAGTATCCTTCATGTCTTCTTTGTTTGCTTTAATAAAGATAACTCAATCACTCTGTGGATCTACATTGTAAATTCCTCTATGGCTCTGTCTGAAGCCTCTGAACCCACACGGTCTATATTTCCTCCTGGCTGTTTGTGTTTTCATAATGAAAACAGCACATTTAACCTCTTCCAAATAACATGTTTTACTGAGGAAGATATCAGAATGTTCTTCCTTCTTATACCTAGCCCTTGCTGGGACATAAGTCAGTAGATGAAAGTCGGTAAAGTAACTCTGTATGATGAACTACACGTACAATTTGAGGTAATGTAAGTTGATTGATTGATGGATTGACTGATTGATTGACTTTACTTATCTCACAGTGGAGAAATCTACTTGTTACATCAGCTCAAATAGTCAAAGAAGGAGAATGTGCCAAGGAATTAAATGGTGCCTGGGATATATACAGTATACACAATGCATCAACAAGTATAACCTGTTGGAAGGGTTGCAGTGTAGGTAACAGCAGAGCAAAGAGTAAGTTTCAGTCTTGTGATCGCTTCATCACAGTTTGGCAACTATATTTTTTTCAAAAATGTGCCTGGAAAGTAAAAGCCGATAATAAAATAAAAGCCAATGGGTGTTTGCTAAAGTCAGCACATTTAAAGCGTCCTCTCATAAAACTACATGATATTAAAATGTTTTTCAGGATATTTTACATATATAAATCTCATAAGTTTAACATATATTTTACTCTTGCTTAGCAACGTTCATAAAAGTTTCGGGTAACATTTTATTTAACGGGGTGTGCATAAGACACATATTACACTGTCATGTTATCATTACCGATTTGGGTACCGATCATAGCTGATTCTATAAAGTCTTTGTTATGATTATTTAAAACGAATGGAACAAAAAAATATTCTGTTATTACGACATAAAACATTAAAATATCAATGACTCAGTTATTCCAGCATTTTACAGTATATTAACTCCAAATGACATCTTTACAACTCTTCATACTCAAAACATTAATAGCATATTTAAAATTGGCCAAAGTAGGACCAATCACACATGACAGTGTAATGTAACGTAAACACATACATCAAAATTTTATGGTTAGACCTGTTACAACGTATTTAGGATGGATTATGATACAATACAATTTACAATAAAATATACTAAAATAAATATTTGGTTCTGTAATGTCAAGTTGTTCTAACAAATACATTTAAAACATTGTCAACTTTGCATTAAGTGACATAATTTACCAAGCGACACTCATAAATATGTGTTAAGCCCTTAGCCCTTCAAAATAAAGTATTACAAAAATAGGAAAGAAGAAAACTTTGGTGACAGGAATGTTATTAGAGATCCAGTTGGCAATAAGGAGAAAAAAGATAAAAACAAAGGCACAGATGGGAGGAAACCTGCAAAATGTTATATATGGAAATGAAAAAAAAAGAAACTTCAAATTTGCATCAATACCTTCTCTATAGTCAAAAACCTGATTGGAGCCTGATTGGAGGAAAGGGAGGGTGGATGTAGCTAAATACAAAGAAGGGCAATGACCCGAATTCTACAGCCAGATCACCAACTTACATCTGTTTGAAACAGCCTTTAGAGGGACAACAAGTTTTGTTTTAAATCCTTGGTACATTATGTGACCCCAAATCCTGACTTACAGTGAATAGATTCAAATACACATGCATAGAAAAAAAGTATTGCATAACTGTGAAGGAAACAAAGTGATTGTTCTAAAGAAAAACTAGGAATTTTGTTGTCATATGAAGTTATGAAAAAAGAGAGAAAAAAAAATTCAACAGTGACCTTTGACCAGAACTATGTGTTTAAACATCAGTCACTTCCTAGAAAAATGTCTCAATCATTGTTTTGATGTCAGATTAGAATGTGAATCCTGCGTATCATAAATGAGTCATCAAGGTTTTGACTCCTTTAGGCTCTTTATCGTGCTTACAGGAAATATTGTAAATTACAGACAATAAACATGAAACAACTCAAGCAATAAAGAAGATTAACTTGGTCAGTTTCACATTAGTCAAAAACATCAGAAAGGTATGCCTATGTAAATTATCTGTCATCCAGATCATGGCAACAACAAAGCAGGCTTAAATTGGAAGGCTTTTGGACTTTCGGTCAGTTTTTTGAAGAAGTTTTATCATTTATCCAGGAGTCTTTGTGAATCCTGTCAGCACCAAATCAATCTGTTAGTTGGAGCTCTGATGTATTTCAGCAGTGTGGAGGTTCCTCCTCCTAAGCACATTCCAAGTCAGATGTAAATCAGATAGCTAAGCCCTTTTCCTCTGGACTGTTTGAGCCTTTTGACATGCATGAGCTATATGAAAATAAACATTTTTTTTTAACATTTTTGGAATTTTCTATTTTGTAAGATGGCTTTCCTCACCCTTCTTTCATACTATATGTCTTTTATGACCAACTGAACATTTCGGTCTTCAAAGGTGTTTGAAGGTTCAAATTTTAAAGCTGTACACAAGGACACCTTCCAACTTAAGTCTGTTTTAAGTCAGTCTGAAATGAAAAAAAGCTGAAATTATTTTTAAATAAGAATGTTGATACATTTCATGAAGATAGTAGGAGATCTTATCTATAATATCAACTTGTATTGATAATAATCTCCCTGTATGTAATGTTCAGCAGGTTAGTAAATTTGGAATCAAAAGCAAACATGGTATTAAGGTCATATTTTTTAGCAGGAGGAATAATAGGATTCTGTTGGGCTTTTCGTTTAAAGCCACTATATTATGTGAAGTTTGTGCAGAAATCTATGATATTTTGGATGAACATGACAACACTCAAACACAAATTTACCAAACGATAACTTTAATGGAATGGAGAAGGAAGCTGGAGTACCCTGAGAAAAGTAGCGTATGATCTGTGAGAACATTAAGACTTCATGACGAATGACCTGATGCTCAAGAGCAGCATCTCTCCTCTACCTCTAAAAAACAAGCAGCATGTTTCTTCCCCGTCTACATTTAGTGTCCATGGCAACCATCTGCAGCACTGGCTAGTAAAAGCTGCACAGCACTAAGCAGGTCCGCTGCTTTGTTATCTGGGTGGAAGGATGTTAGCTGCCAGGCTACTCATGCGTCCAGCTGGAATCAGACACGTCACCATGCAGCTTGTTTTGGCTGTATGTGTGGTGTGACTGCCTCCATCCCTCTGTTGTTCAACCTATCGCCAAATGTTTTAGCATAACAACCCAGACATTCCTCTCCAGAATGATACTCTAGCTCATTTTGAGGGACTGTGAGATGTTTCCTAAATTGTATTTTGCCCCATCAGCTGTTCTCTGCCCAGGATGTGACAGAAAATCCTTCCAACATTGCCTCTTAGAAGGCATCTGGATAAGATATCTACATAACCAGAGAAAAAACAAGACTTGCATTTCCATCTATGTAATCTTTTTTAATTTCATTATTATTTCTGTATAAGACATTTGGAAACTATGACTCCTTTACTACAGCACAGACTATCCTCTGATTCGGAGGAAACAAGTGACCTTTTCCACTGTACAGCCATGGCTGAATCTTGTTCCATCTGCTTCACCCTTAGTTGTATATTGCTTAAATACCCTCCCTTTTTTTAAATGCCAACAACCATTGTAAAAAAACAGTTGACTGTATAATGAGTTTCCTGACACATCACTCTCTTTGATTACAAACAGACATTGATAAAACAGTCCTAAGCTGGCCTCCAATCCTGTAGACACTTCCTGCAAGAGAGCACAACTGACGCATGGCCAGGATGATGCTCCTCCTACATCCTACCATCCACAACAGAACTTGGCCTTTGAATAACTAACCCAGAGAGCCTGTTAAATGTGAGCTCTTCAAATATGGATCAGAACTATAAAGAATCCAGAACATTAGCTAAGGGACAAACATTGGCTGGGGAATGTTTTGATGTACGTTGAAGCTTTGCTCAGTCAAAATATCCACCTCTTGTTTCCACTAACCTTACTAACATGTTCAATTCAATGCAGTTTATTTATATAGCACCAATTAACAACATACTTCATCTCAAGGCACTTTACAGTTCACCAGATCATACAGTCAAATTGATTTGAAGCTTTCAATCTAAGGAAAACCAGTTGATTGCATGGAATCATTGACTCAAAGGCAATTCCTCACACGAAGAATGCTTGTAGCCACAGTGGAGAGGAAAACTTCCTTCTAACAGAAGGAAACCTCCAGCAGAACCAGGCTCAGTGTGAGCGGCCATCGACCGAGGCCAACTGGGGGTCAAGAAACAGAAGCAGGCATACTGAAGGAAGTAGAGATGCAAAAGGCGACTGTTAACCAGCTCCACAGGTGGCCCTTGTCCAGAAAAAACATACAACCAGGCAGTCAAGCTCTGAGCCATCCCCCACGTCAGAGGACAAAGAGAGCACATCCAACCAGTCACAGTCAGAGAAACAGGACTACACTGAAAAACAGGCAGAGCTCGATCAACTATATACAAAGGTTTTTGGTGGTTTTGAACATGTTCTTTATGTTTTTTACAGATGGAGGTCATGAGAAATTATTGATCGTTACTTTCAGACCAATTTGTCAACGTGATAGCATATTAACAGCTTGTAAACATTAACCATTTGCATGGACAGTTGTAGATGTTTTTAGATAATGGATCTTAAAAGAAATTTAAAGTTGGTTGATGTTAGCTAAGCTAGCTATGTACAAAAAAGCAAACAATCAAAAAGACTTTAACTGGAGGTCAAACAAGTTGTAACTTTTCTAAATAACCTTACTAAAAACAAAAAAATACCCCTAACCATCCCTTTGAGATCACGTTTTAACGCAAACACATAAACACTGTTATTCCCCGTTCTTCTACGCTACCATTTCGTGTGAAAAGGTTAAAGATCGCGCCCTCAGGGCTAAATGCGGCCAAAAAAAACTGTTGATCTGATCTTTTAGGCCTTACAAGAACATGTGAAAGAACGCTTGCTATGCGTCTCCACACGTAGCAAACATTCAGAAATATTGCTAAAAGGGTGTAACTTGTTCAGATGCCAACTGACCCAAACCACAAAGGTGGAGCTGGAACACTTTCTTCTGAGTAGTTTTCAACACTCTAATTTTAAATATTAACCACTACCACCAGTTTCATATTACTCCAGATCTGAAGAGAAACTAAAAGACACATATTTGTCATGTAGGCCTTGACGATAAATGGAAATTATGTTAAACACACATCCTGTTGGAACCAAGCAGAACTGAATTGCCCCTTAAAGCCTAAGCAAGACCTGAGACCTTTTTGCGTACGTGTCTGGCTGAATGGTTGTACTGTTACACGTGGTTGAGTTTTCTCTCACTATGTCGACATCTCTGTCACTGTGTGAGTAGAGTAGCAGCCAGCACCTTACAGTTAAAAGAAATCAAAGAGCCAAGTCGGATTTCTGACACCTTGGGGTGAGAGGAAGGGGTGGTAAACCCAAAATAAACGTGGTGTACCACCACATACAACTATCCTCTGAGATCACGGCAATATTTATATATATATGTCTATATCACTATGCTAAAATTAGCCAGTTTATGGTTTTATTTAACCCGTATGGATTCAGAGTTGACAGAAAACTGTTAAAATTTCTTGATCATAACATAGCACAGACCACGCTTCAAAATTGGGCATAAATCAAGCTCACTGCGAGACAACTGTAAAACTTGTAAAAACTACAAAGAACAACCTGAAGTTTACAGTTTACAGACTAAAGGCAAAGAATGAACGCTTACGGAAATCCGAAGGGATGACAAAACTAAAACTATATGGAATTATCACATTTGGTAAAATAATATACAATAATCTCTGCACCAACAATTCAGAATCATTTATAGGATTAGAGGGAGACTGAGAGTTTGTCCTTCATATAGTTTAGGAAAAAATTATGAAAAAATTTGAATGTTCTGCCCTGCATCCTAGACTGAAACACAATTCTTGCATTATTAGTAACATTATTATGTGATTAGGATGCAGGTACATTTTTTCCCACACAGACAGTAGTCTATTAACGGTTACTGCAGGCCGGGAATTCACCCCCTGGACAGAACAGTACAGTTAATCTTAATAAAAAATAGTTGGGGGTCGGGGTTTGGGGTTAGGGGATAGCTCTATGTGTGTGTGTGTGTGTGTGTGTGTTTGTAGGTCAGAGTAAAACAGCCCAGAAGAGAAATAGAGATAGCTGTGACTTCGCCTACAGTAGAAAACGGTGTGGTACAGGACCCGACAAGTCTTATGTTGAGTGATGGAAATGTTTGTTGCAATACTTAAATACCTAAATGTCAAGTATTAATTCAGCAAATAGCAGTAATAAGAATGGACAAAGATCTTGAATTTTTTTCAAATTTTCTATTTTCTAACAAACTATAGTTTATTTGATATCATATGACAAGCTAAGAGAATTAAAGGCCTAATGGATCTGAATATTTTTTAATGTGTTGAGCTCAATTAATGAGCTTCCGCTAAATAGAATCCAATCAAACTAATTTCCTTGATAAGCCACGACGCAAGTAGAGTAAAAGTTCATGAAGTATCATGAAGGAAACGATGAAGGGGTTGCAGAGATGCACAGATGTTGCCAGAAAATATATTACAACTGTTGACTTTATGAAGGATAGGCAAGTAGAGACTAACTGTGGAACTATTTAATTTAAATTACACAACAACAAAAACAGGAACAAAGTGCTTCACAAAAATTGAGAAATAAACAAAATAAGTTTTAATGACACCAAAAAAGCAACAAATAATATAATTAAAATATAGAAACAACACAATCTAACTAGATGAAACTCAAACGGAACTTAAGTTTCAAGTTTCAAAACTCTGCATGGAGTTTGCATGTTCTCCCCGTGCATGCTTGTGTTCTCTCTGGGTACTCCGGCTTCCTCCCACAGTCCAAAAACATGACTCTTAGGTTAATTGGCTTCTCTAAAGTCCCCTTAGGTGTGAGTGTGTGTGTGAATGGTTGTTTGTCCTGTTTGTCTCAGTGTTGCCCTGCGATGGACTGGCAACCTGTCCAGGGTGTACCCTGCCTCTCGCCTAGAGATAGGCATCAGCACCCCTCGCAACCCCGCTTGGGATAAAGCGTGTCAGATAATGGACGGATGGAAATAGGAAAAATTTACTTTTGCATTTAACCCATCCCCTTGGGGAGCAGTGGGCTGCCATCGTGGGGCGCATGGGGAGCAGTGTGGCGTTAAGGGTCTTTGCTTAGGGAGCCTGAGTGGCAGTCTGCAGGAGTGGGGCTTGAACCTCTGGATTTCAAGCTCTATGCCCAAACCAATAGATCGCCATAAAGGCATATCTTAACCAAACTTGATAATGCCTTAGTAAATTTCTCATTCAATTCAGTTTATTTATATAGCGCCATTTCACAACACATGTCATCTCAAGATACCTTACAGAGACAATTCCACCGAATCATACAGTCAAATTGACTCAAAGTTTTGTATCTAAGGAAAACCACTTGATTGTATTGAGTCATTGACTGGAAGGCAATCCCTCACACTAAGCAAGCCTGTAGCGACAGTAGTAAAACTCCCTTTTAACAGAAAGAAACCTCCAGCAGAACCAGAGGCAGTGTGAGCAGCCATCTGCTGAGGCGACTGAGGTTCGAAAACACAAAAAGCAACTGTCAACCAGCTCCACGGGTGGCCCTATCCAGGAAACACACAGCCAGGCAGGTGATCTCCGAGCCAGCTCCCATGTTAAAGAATAAAGAGAGCCCATCCAGCCAATCATAGTCAGAGAAACAGGGCTACATTTAAAAACACGCCAAGTTCCAACATCTATAAACAAATGTGTTTATGGCAGCAGAAGAGCTGATGTTTCTCTCCAGGATGATGTTACAGCCAAACAGGAACAAACCAGACGAAGCTGCTATAAAAAAGCAGAGAGAGCATAATGTTAGAGATTGAACTAACAAATTCTGCAGAGTGGGAGAATAGAGATAGAATAAAGCAGAATGATGAAAAGTGGTCTCTATGTCATCTAGAAGCCTAAAAATATAGCAGCATATAGAAAATAGCTCCAGATAGCTGCCTATTTTGGATGAGGTATAAGAAAGTACAGGTTTGCTGCAAACCATGTGGGAGACACTGCAAATACTCCTGTCAAACGATATCAAAGCGGAACTGTCTAGCCTTCATGCTTAACCCCATATATATAAAGTCTTCCTGCGAGAGAATGGATCAATTCAGAACTACATCCAATACAAACAATATGGCAGACAAAAATACTTTTCAGAAGCTTAGAAGATTCTAGAAAATGTTGACACTCTTCAGATATTAACTGAAAAAAGTGTTAATTTGGTGCAGGTCTATCAGTTTCTTGCAAGTTAAAACTTTTGTTTCTGTAGGTAGAGAAAAGTAGAACAGAAAAAAAGGAGCACTGCAACAGAAAAATCGTGGTGTTTGTTGTGCATAATATTTATAACGACCAAAATGTTCCATATCTGCATATTTATTGCGGTTTTGGCAGTACTTTTAACACAGGTGTTGAAGGTGAAGGGAAAGTAATGTTCACACCATCAGGATGACTCATTATCAGTTAATATGACCAAGAACACTGTGTATCTAGTACGTCAGACATTCTTTGTGTGGGAACACTTTCATCTTGCATGTCTTTTGTAAACCTGGATCTTTATATTCTTTTGGGTTATTAAACCTACTTGCAGACTGGCATGTTCTCCTGCAAACTCAGAGCTGCACCCATTATTTCAAGGTTCATTTTTTCACTCAGTTTTTAGGCATAACAAAACATACAAGAACTATGCTCCAAACAGTTGAGATGATCTGCTTTATGGAAAGTGAATAGTTTCAACTAAGAAACACATGCATAGACCCACTATTTAACATTTTAGATACTCCTTTTTTTAGTTTAGAGGTATCCACGATATTGTGTCAGGCTTTTAAATGAAATCCAATAAAATACTTGAAGGTCTGTGCTTCTAACAGGACAAATAATGAAACTGCTCAACGGATTTCTTTAATTTTTGCAAGGCAAACACAAAACGAATAAAGTAAAAGTTTGTGATGGCAAATAAAAAAGGGAAAAAAATAATGAAAGAGACCAATGTAAATGCAGAAACTCATTATTCCCAGACTTTGCATAGCAACACAGCATGCTTTTTCTTTTTAGTTTGGATCCTGCACTGATGTTGCATCCTATCAATTAAACTACAGAGGCTGATAATGATTCCGATTTATTTTGCTAACTATGAGGATATAGGTTTAAATTATTTCAACAGGTATTTTAACACTTTTTTCTTGATTTCTTGATGCATTAAAAAGTTTCAGATAAAAAAACATTTAATATTAGAGAAGGAATATATAAGCTAGAACAAGATGTACTTTGTTGGCTCTATGTGAATAAACAATGTCGTCTAAACATAATAGCCAGGTATTGCATTTGCAATGTTACAAATACTATATGTATAATATAATATACCGGTAATATAATGTAGTAATATATAACTGTGACAAAAAATAAAAACAGACGATATCTGTTTGGGAGAAAACCAATTTTTTTAGCATCATTGCAACTAGAAAAGTATCTAGGCAACCCAAATATGCAAATAAAAAGAGTATCAAACCTCCAGTTTCTGCAGAGAAAAAGCTACAGTACAGTATCCTATAACTGTATGACAGCTGCTGATATAGCGCCTACATTTGAAACTGAAACATTTCTCTGACTGAGATTTTCAGTCGAGTTCACGTTTCAGAAAGCTTGGCTCCAGACAGAGCCTGGTGACCCACTAACTGAAATAGAAATGAATCATCTGTGGAGACGGGGAGAGTCTTTAAGCTGTTACCGATTTGGGGCATCATTCATAAAAGGAAGAGTCCTCATGAAGAACCTGAACCAGTGTTTTACCATAAAGCATCTGCTAATTGTTATTGTATCTTATTGTAGTAATCTGTATTGGTAATTTGGAAAATAACATAATATCAATACTGTATAAGAATCAGCATAAATCTCCGGTTGGCAGAGATGAGCAGAAAAATAATTTGCTGTGAATAATTATTACAAATTGTTTATGTTTTAATATTGTTGCTGGGTGATGAAATGAGATTTTCAATCAACCATTCCATCACTAGGCATTGGTTTAAATCTTATTTATCTGACAGATTTCCAGTTGTTCATGATAATAATAGGGTTAACCTGTGGAGTACAGCAGGGATCAGTGCCAGGGCCACTTTTCTTCCCAATTGGTAGAATCATTGGACACCATGGGATTCATTTTTACTGTTATGCTGATGATACTAAGCTATATTTTTCTATAGATTCAAATGAAACTAATCCATTACATAGACTATAGGCATGTCTTAAAGACTTAAAAACCTGGATGACTTTAAAGTTTCCTCGTTTGAATACAGACAACACAGAATATTTTCTCTATGGACAAGAATCTTTAAAAAAGAATCTGATTATAATAATAATAAATTGATCTTTGTTGATCTCTTAATGGAGAAATTTACCACTGCATTTAACCCAACCCCTTGGTTGGCTGTCATAAAAAGTAATTCACTTGATTTGAATGCCATTAGATTGGTCTCAGATAATAGCTGGAAAATCCTTGGTGTTATCTTTGATTATTTAAATCCTATATCAAGCATGTTTGTATAATTTCCTTTATTCATCTCTGGAATTATTTAATAGATTGTATAACCATATATAAACTGCATATTTTGTCTTATTGTAATCCACCTCAATTTCACCTATATATGCAGTTTCTTGCAAAATACCTTAAATGTTTGTTATGACAAAAACACAATTCCTGTGATTTTTCACAGTGATTTTGCCCACTATACATCAGCTAAATCCCCACACAATTTTAATCCAAAAGAAAAAAAGTATGTCTTTTATCAACATCAAAACCCTTGTTTATAGATGTTGGAGATCTGCCTGTTTTCCAGTGTAGTCCTGTTTCTCTGACTGTGACTGGCTGGATGTGCTCTCTTCATCCTCTCACATGGGAGAGCTCGTCTGCCTGGCTGTGTGTTCCCTGGACAGGGCTGCCTTTTATAGCTGTTTTTTTGTATCTCTGCTTCTGTCTTCTTGAGCCCTAGTCGGTCTCGGCCGATGGTCGCTCACGCTGAGGTTTCTTCTTGTTAAAAGGGAGTTTTTCCTCTCCACTGTCGCTACAAGCATGCTTAGTGTGAGAGACTGCATTCGACTCAATAAGTTGATGCAATCAACTGGTTTTCCTTAGATAGAAAACTTTGAATCAATTTGACTGTATGATCTGGTTGAACTGTAAAGTGCCTTGAGATGACATGTCTTGTGAATTGGCGCTATATAAATAAACTGAATTGAATTGAAACAGAGGTTTCTCCAAAATTGAAACTTTGATGCACATGCATCTTCCCCAATCGGAATGTTACCTTTAACTGCATTTGCAAGTCTTTAGGGGGAATCTATCTGCCTAATTTGCATGTCTTAAGGATGAATTGTGGGGCCATTCTTTGTAAAATTCCTCTTATTTATACATTTTAAAGTCTTGCCAGTGATTCTCAATTGGATGTAAAGCTTACATTTAGCCTGGCCTTCTCAAGACATAAATATGCATGAACTTCCCCCGTTTTGCTGCAGCTCACATCTTTAGATCATCCTGTTGCAGCGTGAATCGCTTCCCTGGAAGGTTACAAGTTTTCCAGCCTCTCAAGGTTTTTCTTCTAGGATTTTTGTGCATGTAGTTCCATTCAATATACAATGCATTGATCACTTCTGTATATGCTGGATAAAAGCATCCAAACATGCATGAAGCTGTTATCACAGTGATTGTGGCAAACTTTCAACAGCACTCTTGTTTTTTTGCATTCTTAGTGCTTTTGATGTACCAAACAAAAATTTTTGAGCTCTGTTGCTCTTCAAAAGTGACTGAGGCCTCAACAAAGTTTAGGATTTTTAAAGAATAGCTGCCACTTATATTTATTCTTAGACTTTTATATATTTCTATATACATAAAGGTGGACTAGAATTTATTTAGAGGTACCAAAGGGAGGTCAATTAACAAGGCACCCAGGTTTTCTCCTTTTTGTTTGTGAAATTTGTTGAAAATTATTTATTTTTGTCCTTGTACTTCTTTTTTATGAACTATTGGCGTGTTGAAATATCCCAAAATGAAATGTCTGCTTAGAATCGTGTTTTTATTCGTATGTAGAACCTTTAAAAACGTAAGAAATAAATTCAAAAAGCCACATTTATTTTTCCTTTCACATTTTTATTGTTCACCGTAATGAAACATCACTGATACAAAACAAAAACGACACTCTCTAGGTAAATTACAAATCTGAATGTTTAGCCTGATCCACAGGGAGTAAAGACATTGGGAACAGCAAAAACGTTGAGCCAATGCTTCTCCATGCCTGAGGGTCCGTAGAAAAATAAGGCAAGAGATGGTTTTGTTCACCTTTCTCTCAAATTTTGCTGGTGTTTTCTTTTGGAGCACAGGATTGCTTTTTTTTCTGTGCCAGCACAAAATGTATATATATATATATATTTTTTACAGCATGGGCTGAGGTAAAGTTCTTAGGCACTGTAATCATAAATGTAGGGACAAATGAATCCAGACCAAGGACCTGAGATACTCAAGAGGGCCCATGTGTAGTGTGGACAGGTATACTTCTTGGTAAAATTTCAACAAGGTTAAAGAAAACACCCTTTCAACATAAAAGCCTACTGGCACTATCAGGCTATCAAATGCTTTGATTCAAGTAAAGTTATACAAAGTTAAACTTCACCAAAGATATTTCTACGACAGCACTGATACACTTGCAAGCTTCAGTAACCTTTAGAAATTTTCGATTGTCATGGCTTTTAATATCCTGAGGTGAAGATTTCTGGTATTGCTTCTGAAATTCAGCTTTCCTAGAGTTTTGCTTCTGAACCTGGTCATTAACTGAAATGTAATGCCTTGATTCAAAGAGATGAGGGAAAACAAATGTTCAGAAGTTGACTCCTGATATAATGCATTCTGATCCATAGGTCACACTAAAACATGAAAATATGTATATAAGGAAAACATTCTACAAAGAAAAAAAAGAAAACTACTGTCATACAGCAAGAGAAATAAAAGTCTAACACTCGTCCACATTTATATATAACATGTATAATAAAAATAAAACACTTGATTGTAAAAGGCTTCTCAAGTACGAATCCCCCACAACCCACTCAAAGGTGATGAATGTCAGTGTACCATAAAATAAAGATTATTTACACAGCATATACAATTGTCCAAAAAAAAGACCATGTTTGTAATCCAAAAACCTGCACATAATACACTATTTAATTTGAAATATCTATCTGCTTCACGTACGAAGATCCACAAAGGATCTATAAATGTCTACTTTGGCTGGGTGTGTTCATGTGACTTAAGGGCATAACGATTGCAAGTGGAATCAGACAAATCTGAGATGCTTTAATAAAGGCACCTGTTTTAGAGGCCTGAAAAAGAGAAATGAAAAGTATGCAAAAGGCACTATTTGAATTTGAAATCCGGATTTACAGGGCATTCATTTTGAAGTGTAAAAAAAATGCATTTATATATGAAATAGAGTGAATTACAATATTGCAGTCGACTTTAGTTTAGCATTGACCTAAGTACTTTTAGACATTTAATTCTATCACAGTTAAAAAAAATGGCTCTTATGTGTTTTTGAAATGGATAAAAAAGATATTGTTCAGTTCAGCACAAATTAAGGCAGGAAGACAGACATTTCTTTAATCTATGTGCTAAATATATGGCTAGCAGCTGGAGATGGTTCGGTAAGCGAGCAAAGCTGAAACTGGAAAAGTGTCAGGCCAGGTTTTGATAAATGTGAAGTTTAGGGTTAATGATTTAGGGAACACCTTTAAATGATCATTTTCAAACATAAATTTAACTACCGGTAACTAGAAATAAAATAATCAATCTCCTTTAAAACCATATAGAACAGGCTATAATAGTGAGATTTAGCATGTACATCGATTAACTTATTGCCTAACAAGACCATTTTGGTAGAAATTGAATATAATAGAAACCTGTGTAAGCCATCTATAAAAAATGTTGATACATTTTTTAATTAAAATCTAATTTGAGGAGTGAATTTTAAAGAAATTAAAAGGTTTTCAAAGTAAAAGCAGTAAAGTACCCTTTTAAATGTTAATAAAAACTCCATGAACACAAAGGGAAGCTTTCATCTACAGTTATTGGCTTAAACTACACAGAATTCAGTTAAAAGGTACAGTTACTATTTCAAATCTAAGTATAAATAAAAAATGTGGAGTTAATCTAAATTTCGAAAACCGAGAGTACTAACAATTGAACCTAATCCTGAAACTGGAATAGCATATATTGCCAGCTTCAAACTCAAAACCAATATGGCCACTGGACACATAAAACCTGGATCTAAAGTGACATCATTTCCCCGTCTGAGCTCCAACTTCCGAACCAAATGCAGCGTTAAAGCTGTTAAAGCTACCCCTCTACATACATAAACCCGATCCCCTTAAACCTCACCAACAATAATTAGACAGAGCTATTTAAACTACTGTGGGGTTTGTTGAACCACACTTTGAATCACAGCTATTTTGAGTTCACTACAATCTCATCGGAAACGATAATGTGCTGACTTCTATGTTCTCCACATAGAGGAGGGAGAAATAATAAGTATTATCATTGGTAAATATCTTTTGTCTGGTTTCACAAAGGTAACATTATCAAAATGAGAAATAAAAAAATCTTATTTTTTTAGTATAATTTCTATAAATAGAAATTTTTCTTCACGATTTTTTTGTTTTTGGCACCACCTTTAGAATGGGAGTATCGTTGTCATTGGTCGCGTGTCAAGTTAGCTTTTGGAAAAACGATCTTGATTGAAAGACGACCATAGTGGGCATATAGAGATGACTACATTTAGTTGCTGCAGGCTTTTTCAGTGGAGCAGATAGTAGAACAGACTTGTAGCCATAGCCCCATTTACTACCCTTTTTTAGACCATGCCAAGAGCGGACCAAGCACGTAACCGAGATAACTATTGAGTTGAAATGGGACTGAACGCAACTGAACTGGGCCGTGTCAGACACAACCAATCCGCGCTAAATGTAGTACTAGTTCAACAGTAGGGCTCGACGCGGTTCATCTGTGGCTCGGTTCTCTGATGACAAAGAGCGCTGGAGCATGCCGCATAATCTCCTATTTACATTCAGCTGAGTCATTTCGCGAGTTTTCAGGCGTGTCCAGGTTTGCAATTCACAGATCTATTCACCTGTGCACAACAATACTTTTCTCAGCCTAATAACAATAAATGGCAACAAATCGAGCTGGGATGATGCAGAGACCAAGGCTTTCATCGAAATCAGCCATTTTTGAGAGTTGTAGTATCCTGAACTGCCAACAGGAGGCGAAGAACCGCCCTAGCGTGATGTGCAAATGGTCGTAAGACCTAAGCTCGGCACGGTTAACTGATCCAAGCTCAATCCGAACTCGACACCGATCGGTTTCAGAGGGGTAGTGCAGATGGGGCGTGGGAAGCCAATCGGTATCCACCCTAGCATTAACAGCTAGCTGCTAAGTTAGCTTTACATGAAACTTTCATGTGAATAAAGTCGGAATTAAGACTAAGAACGATGTTAAAACATGGCCTTTGCATTTATGAGCGAAGAGATCAGATGATAAAGATATTTAGCTAAAACAATCTTAAACTCAAGTATTTCTGCTTTCATTTGTTAAAACTCTAGTTACCTTTAGCTAATCTACATAACCTAGAGTGAAATTAATGTCAAATGATTCTACATCCAGCTGACTAACCAACATTAAATGCTTGATCAGTTATTCCAGCATGTATATATCTTGAAATGACAATTAATCTTCAAATCACCTGAAGAAATAGAGCCCTCAATAGGTCTGCGCAGATATTATGTACAATGATACGTAATTATGTACATTCATCCCCTCCATGTACAGAGCTCTGTATGACAGTAATACTGAAAGCACCGTCTCGCTTCTTTAACACAGCTGGAAAAAATTATAATACATGATGCAGACTTTGGCGAGGTATCCGATTATTAATCTGATGATAAGCCAATTTGATAAAAAAAATAAAACACACTGTAATGCTTAACCGTTTCCTTTGATTTTGTGGATAGTAGCTTAAAAAATGGTTTGATATCTGTGCATATTTTTACATGCGTGGGGGTGTCTGCTGCATCTCCACTTAAAGTGATAAAATACTTGAAGAAGTGCTTGGTTTTCCATGGGTAGCGGCAAAAGCCATAAATGTTTCTTAAAGTTAGAGAAAAGCAGGAAACGCCATCATCTTTCCAGCTCTGCGGTCCAATCACAATGCTGATCTTCAAGTGAAAGCTGCTGTCTACTGTATTTGCTCAGTGTCTTCAGGACTGGAAATAGATATCTTCATCATGATGACAATTCCAGACTGTCTGTGGTGTTTTACATCAAAGTCTGAAGTAGTTGCATTCCAAAATACAGGACATAAAAATGTTCTCAAGAAACAGCACGTCCAGTTCATACACTGGACAGTTTTGAATGATTCAAGCAAGCGAAGTAACACAGATGACTTGTGGTGTGGTGGGAAAAGAAGGGCTGCCGCCATTTTAAATAGGAATCCAAAATTGGGACAGGAGGCGGCTTTAATGGCCAGCTTTAGAGCCGGGTGGGTGATTGATCCAGTCGAGAACGATGAGCGACAAGCTGCCGATCATGAAGACGATTCCCACAAGCAGGAACACTAACGCCTAGAGACAAAGAGAGAAAAATTGGATATGAGGTTAGAAAACGGATCAATGGGGATGGCTGAACTTTCACCTAATGATGTATTTTCAAGAAAGACAGAAAGTTGATGAAAGGCAAGGCATGCTTACCCCAATCTTCTGCCAGGACGTAAATGGTAATGATTTAACCAGGCGGAGATAGAAGGCGGCAGGAAGGATGAAGATGAGCATAGTAGCTGCAGAAGCACCTGCAAATAAAAGGACCAAGGGTTCATTAAAGCATGGAGCGTCAGGTTGCCTTCTCTCAATTGGTACAATCTATAGTGAGTGAATACTAAAATTATCATCATATTGCAGCTGAAAATAGTACTTTACTCTTTAATTGGTGGTTAGATTGCATCTGCACAGCTATAATTTTCTCACTGCTTCAGCAGATATCCCTTACTCTCCCATGTGCCTCTCCTTCTATAGACTGTTCTCTGTTGAGATATAGAGTGAGCGAGTAAAAAAGCTGACAAAATGCTCCTCCTGCCAAGCTAAAAATTCACGGAGGACAGCCATGAGTTACAGAACGAGACCCTAGACGATTTAGGCTGCGGTTCAATCTGCACTAAGCAAAAAAGTAGAGTACTTCTAAAGTTCTGTATGAGCGAGGGAGGATCAAACTCGGCTATTTTAAGCATTGAGGTGTCTTTCTGCAAGTATCAAAGAGGCTTCTAACATCTGCTGCTCAAAGGGCAGGGGAAACAGGCCTTTGCTCACGTGAGTTTAAAAAAAGAAAGTGTGTGTCAGGACTTACCGATGAAGCCAAAGATGTCTCTGATGGTGGGTACGAAGATGACCAACATGTTGTTGAAGACGAGGATGAACATGGCGATCAAGAGGTGCCGGGTCCAGCTGAATTCCCGGCCGCGGAAGAGCAACGTGGTGATGGAGGAGCGGATCTGAGAGGACACAAAGCACACACATTTAGGTGTTACGCCCGATTACAACATCTGGAATAGTTTGCGTTGCATGCGAGCATGCTTATGGTCATGGCCCTGCTGGCAGTAAACCCCTGGCCAAGTACCAAGTCTGCTGCTCTAACTGGTTTCCTTATAGGATTACCCTACATTTAGCTTCATTCATCTTTATTGATATTCCCTGTCCTGCTGAAGGAAACAAGCAACTTCTCCAACATGTTTTCTGTCTCGCCTATGTGCTTATGGAACACAACAAATTGGACCTTTTCTCTCTTGTTCCCGCTCTAGTAATATAGGTACCACCGGGGTACCCTTTTCCAGAGTTAAGGCTGGTTTATGCTCAGAAACCAGATCATCTAAATCTCACAGTTAATGCAGATTGGTCCCTGCACCTTCTGCAGAAACTCTGGTGCACCTCTCAAAAAGTGTAGGTGTCAGCAGACAGTGCCGCAGACAGGAGGCCTCTGATTGGTCAAATCTACATCCGCTCTACACTATGTGTATTTCCTGTTTGGTACCTTACCGGCTTGTTTTGTTTGTGTGACCGCCATTATGGAAAACAACTAGCTGGAAGAGCGAGGTGCAGGAGAACGCTGGGACCCTTTTTCCACCTGGATCCCCGCTCTTTTTCGCCCTCATGTCACACCGTTGTCACACAAACTTGCCCCCACTTCCTCACCACCTCGGCCATATCTAGACCCACAGCTAGTTCCTGATTGTCCCTCTTGTGTTGTGGCGTGGAATAACATAGAGCAGACCACGCTTCAATATTGGGCATAAATCAAAAAAGTCTGCGTCAAGCTCACTGCGACACAGAATTGTCAATTCTTTTGTAAAATTAACAAAAGACCTAGAAGTCTTTATTTGTAAAGCTACAAAATGTGCAAAGCAAAGCAAGTCCCCAATTTGTTGCAAGACATTAATATAACTGTTTTATTCCTTTTCTTCTCAGACCTGTGCCTGCTGGTCTGTTCCTGAGCTGTGTGTGTTTGTTTAAGAAAGGAGGGAGGTAAACTAGCAGATTCCAGCTAAGACACCTTTCTGCCCCTGAGCTACAGGCTGCCTGTTTAAGCCCCCCTGCCCCCCCTTTACTGGGTGAAAGGTTGTAGGGATCAGGAGAAACCCAAGGCACCGTCGGCTTTGGTGCCTGGGATTATCTCCTGCAGTGCAATGGGACTATGAGGTTGCATCAGCCGCTAGTGAGAGAGGGGCGGGTCCAAACGCGCAGAGGGAGGGAGGGAGTCACTGTTGGGAGTTTACATTCTTAATCTTTTTTTGTGCTTTACCTTTCCACTCAAGTGTCGTATGTTAAAACAACTGAGGCTTAACCTGCCCAACTAGCATGACTTGCATATCTCAGAGACTCGATGTTATCATATCTTCTCCAGTAAAGGTCAAGTTTGAATAAAAAGAAGACATTAATTTTTGCTGCACTTCTAGGTGCAGCAAAACTTTTATTTGACTTGATTTTTTGTGCTTCCTCTACCATAAAGCACCAATGAGATGCTTGCACTGTCAAAAAGTTGTCATCACTATAATTTAAAACTCAGATCTTGGCACATATGTTTAACATAAGTTTTCCCCAAATGTTCTAAACTGCAGACCATCTCGACCAGTCTCCCTCTCTCCCTGTGGACAGCCTGGAAAACTAGAGACTGGATGCAGCATTTCTCTCCAAGGTACTAAACCATTCAGCACCAGCCTGTTACCTGGCGCACCGCCTTTGGTGTTCACCATGTGATATTTATATATCCTCTGCTCCTTAGAGATTACTCGTGGAGCCAACTGAGCTGGAAGCATCTGGCTTTGGCCGGTTAGAAACAAAGCAAGGATGGGGTGTCTGCTGCATGCACAGGGGTCATATTTTCTCTACACACTCTAGTAAAGTGAAAGACAAACTGTATACAGAGAGACTGAGGCAAGATGAGGACACTATTTCTGCTTCACTTTACACTGACAGTGTGGAAAATAACAGCAGTGACAGTGAAAAGCCCCTCACAAGTAAAAATATCGAGAGGAAGTGAACCTCAAAGTATTTTGCATGGCTAAGGAAGCACTCAAGCATCAGCGGAAAATAGAAACTGAAATTCAGTTTTTTTGTTGATAGGGGTAGTTCCCCCTGTAACCCTCGCAAAGGGCACCAATGAAGAACGTGAGCCCTCTAGTGGTGACACCTGCTCTCTGCAGGGCCAACGAACCAAAAGAAAGGTCCTTAACACTGACTGCACTGTTAGCAGATTAAAAGCAGACAAAAAAAAAAAAAAAACACATAATAAATGCAAAATTAAGAATTTAATTTATTTAGTATAAATAGAATATGAAACTGTTTAAATATAAAATGGGTATTAAGGTTTAGGTTAAACTTCACTAGCTTTTTTATTTGTATCCAGTTTGTATTATTTTCTTTATCTTACCTAATCTGTTTTTTAAACTTTAAGAAAGTTTATTTTATTGTACATTTTTATCTAGTTTTACCTTCAATACTGCTTTTTAAAGTGTTTTAAAGGGAATTCAGGCTTATATTAATGTTTTTTCCCGTTTTCTCTAAGAGGTAATTCTGTTTATATGCTTTTGAATTCTTAAATAAATGTTATTATCATAAAAAAAGAAGGAAAAAAATGTTTTAATTGTTTATTTTTTCTTAACATCTTCCAAAATGTAGTGCCTTAATTTCCTTTGAATGCTGTTGGATAGATTTGATTGATTTTAAATGTCTGTATTCATTTGTTTTTGGGTTAAACATAATTCTACATTTCTACATTACAAAGACTTTAGTTTCCCCTAAAATCCACTAAGCTACTTATTACCAACCATCGGGTCACGTTAACATTTGTAAATAGACTTTCTCTTTATAATTTTTTTTTGTGATTACATTTTTTTAAATCTATATTTTAGATTTTACCATAAACTAAATGAAGTTAGAATTTCTATTTCATGTTTGATTTGTGCTTAAAATACTTTATACTGTTTTATAATGTTAAAATATTTCATGTTGTTTCATCTCAGATGCGTGTCATTAACAGGATTATGTAGAAGTATTGTAGCTGCTTTAAAAGTTGAAATGATTTAATGTTTATAAAGGTAAGATCACACCTCATGGCCTCATTGGCCTGAGAACTGGGACACGTCTGACTCCACTTAAAGCCCTTTCATTATGCACCAGATCCTCGGAAAAGCCCCGTGTGATCCGGCTCCGGTTAGCGTCCACCCTTCATGTCATCATGTGACCGCCACCCCCCCATCCTCTACACACACATTTACTTTCAGGTTACACACACACATACATGTATGGTCTCTGCTCACATTTGCTGCGTTGCCACAGAAGCCAAGGACGGTTGCAGACAAAGCTAATGTTAATCTCTCGCTGAAGGTCGGCTGAGGTTTTCTTTCAATTATGCCAGGAGGATTCAGGAGGCCAGATGGAAACTTGGCAGAACAACGGTGAGACAAAGCAGCTCTTTGTGTCCAATGTCTCACATTTTTCTTTCGCGGTCTTCCAAATGTGCAGCAGAAGCTGATTTATTTACAGTATGAATAGTTATAGGGAGCTAATGAAACATTCCTAATGCTGCACACCTGCATCTCTAACAGGGATGCCAGGCACAGCTCCAATAATGCGCTCTCTCAGCAAGACTCGCCATACAACTCATTTATTTATATGCTGACAGAGACAGGTTCTTCATTAGAAATCATTTATGAGAAAGGGAAGTGATTCAGCTTTTTGCAGCCACAGGTGCACACAGATAAAACCAGTTCTGAAAAGCTTTCTAACAAAAGGACTTTGATGCATAGGTTTAAAGCTGTTTGTGCTGCTATAGTTTAATTAAGGCTTCCTCCTACAGGAACCTCAAAATAGTTTTTAGTTAAACCTTAATGTGTAGATAAAGCTTTTACCTGAAAGTAATCCTTATTTTTCTTATTTCGCTGAAAACTTTCAAGATGGAGAGGTGAAGTGTTTATTTGCAAGGGGCCACTTCCTACAAGAGACATGGACCTATTAACCTTAACTTCAGCTACTAAGTTGTAAAAAAGGGGGCTTAGTTCAGCTAAAATTGGCATTCTGCTTTCATTTCCTTTTTTTTTTTTATATATATAATTTACTGCTTTTACCTGCTTGCCTGCTACTTCCCCACATTTGGTCCCAAGCAAGAAAATCTCCTCACTTTTTCCCACTGCTTTGTTTTTGTTTAATAGACAAAGGCAGTTTTGGAATCTGTTGTTTATTTTTGTAAACTTAAGCTTATAGATTTACTATCTGGTAAGAAACAGAAACAGTTTTTTGTTATGGCATGATAAGCAACATTAGAATTATCACTGACTGTATTTTAAAAACAGAGCCGTTCACAAGCTGATTTCTGAACCTTACCAACACTTTTCGAGGAATGTGTAAAGCTGGGGTGTTAAAGTCCGGCCCACTCAGGGGAGGATTATACGACAAGATATGTCGAGGAATGTACTCCCCCTGCCTGCTCCGTGCTTCCCTGCCTCTGCTATCTCACTGAGGGTCAGGGTTTTTCCACTGCTGAGACTGAGCCTCTAAAACATCCGCAGCAGATTTCTTAGGAAGGGAAACACTGAGTTTCCCACACCTTGCTTTACGAAAAAAGAAAAAGCTAAAAGGTGCAAACAAAAATTTCTGTTTAAAAAAAAATCTGCTAGATGATTAAACTCACAAACTGATTTCGAAGTAATGCAAAACTTGTTGCATCAAGCTGCAATAGCCTCCAGTCACTAAAGCTTTACAGCAGGCATCCCGAGGGCCGCTGTCCTTCATGTTTTAGAGGTTTTCCTGCTTTAGCACAGCTGATTATGATGATTGCTGTTGAAAAAAAAAAAACGCCTGTTCATGAGCTTTCAATTAAAATCAGCTGTGCTGGAGCAAGGAAACCTCTAAAACTTGCAGGACAGTGGCCCTCGAGGACCGACTTTGGGGATGCCTGCTTTACAGCAACAGCTTTAGTATTGAAAAAAAAGGAAAAATGCTGCCCCTTTTTGGCAGACTGGTGTAATTACAACAATGTCAGAGGCAGCTTATAACATTAACTGACATGGGTGTGAGTGTTGGTGAGCCTAAAGGAGGCAGGAAACTTCCACTGACCAGTGGGCCTTTTTTGTTCTCCTGGTGTCAGATAAGGCACAGGCTAAAATTATCCCATGACCATATATGGAAATGGAGGGAAGAAGGGCACATGGTGAATGAATAAGGGGCACATGGTGAATGAATAAGAGTCGATACGTTTTGGTGACTTGTTGCCATGTGACCCAATAAGAACAGATATTGAGAAAAAGGAAAAGGGTTTAGTGACGTTAAATTAATAGCGGTGCAATAAAGAGGCGTGGAGTTTTACAACCACAGGCTGTGTGCTTGGGTTCCTGAGTGACGACAAAAGGACCTGCAACCAAACAGTGAGTTCTGTTTATTTTTCCCAAGGTGGCAACGGAAAAAAACTGGTCCGTCTAGAATCTGACAAATAAAAACAGAAGGGCTCTGTTGCATACGGAAAGTGCACCCTGTAAGGAGAACCACATGGACTCACAGGCAGCAAATGCTTAACATTTAAAGTGGAGGTGTGTCTTTACGTGTGTTTTAAGTGCTCTGACGTAAATCAAACAGGGCAACCTTATAAATGAACTGCCTGTTATGAGGCTGAGAAACGAAAGTGGAAAAGAGTGAAACTCAGGCTGTGTTACATTGATTAAGGGGAACTATTATGTTTAAAAATAAAAAAGTTCTGATGAAGTTGAAGAAGTGAAGCCCAGCCAGCCGGGCAGACGCTTCCAAGCTTTGCTTGAATCGACATGTACTTACAGGGAAAAGCACGATGGGGACTGTCAGCGTGACGGCGGTGAGGACGGCCAGGCGCACCAACAGCAGCATGGTGTCAAACTTGTACACTTTGGTAAAGGTGTGCAGTAGCTCATCCTCCACATTACCTGCAACAGACATGCAGGAATATCACAGCTTGTAAAGCCAGCTCACTCAAACAAATCCATGCACATATTGGTGATGTGTGGATCAATGCTAAAATATAGACATCTCAAGTACTAGAATCGGATTTCACATAAAAATTTCAATACTTTTGATCCTAGAGTCATTTTAAATAATGCATGTAATCAAAAAATTGCCTAAATCGACAAGTTTGATGGGAACTACTTGGTTTTTCTCCTGGTAAGATTGTAATGTGTTTGTATGTGATGCCAAGCACAGAGTGATGCTGCTTAAACAAATAGTGGCAGATCATAACAGGAGTCTGAGTGGTTATCATAGCTCCACAAATAGAACGACAAAAACACAACCTGTGATTTTGGTGGGAAAATGGCTTAAAGCAAAACTCAGAATACGAAGAATCGCCTCCATTGGATATTTGCACTGATGTAGCTTTTTTATACAGGCAGAAATGCTCAGTTAAAGTAAGATTTACAAATGAATGAATCATTTAAAGTCGGTTATAGTGATCATACAGAACAATTGGGATAAAATACCTTTGAGGATTTAAAAAAAATATATGCTAGATGGTTAAAAAAATGGTTTATTAAATATATGTTAAAAATATAATTGCTCAATTAATCTTTACATGTTTGCATTGATAAATATTTGGAATTTATTTATTTAAGTAAGCTCCAGCAGAAAACCCAAACACGGAGTACAATGCAGAGCCAGTTTCAAAACCGCTGTTATATAGCATCTACATTATTCTATACATTAAACAAACACATTAGGTATATATGAAAAGAAGTATAATATTAGTTTTGCAAAAGTTCTGTAAAGGAAACCAGTGGTATTAACCCAAAGGCACCCACAGGTATTTGGGAAGAAGATTAAAGGGACAGAATCAGATCATTTTTATATAAAACAATTTAATTAAACAAATGAGAAAATGTATCTAATCAGTCTGTTTATGATTCAAAATAGCATTTTATGCTGTCAGTGCTAGAAATAAAAAATAAGTATTTAGTTATAGCTGGAGGGGCCTAAATACGGACATCTGCTTTTATCAATTCAGTTAAACTATGCATTAAAGGCTCATTTAAAGTCCAACAAAATGGGATTTTTCACTAAATATAGCATGCAAACCATTTAATTAAAAGCCTGATTTATTATGATGACTTTGATTCGTATGTCTTAAGAATAAAATTAGTATATGTATTATGTTTTCCCAGAGGTTTTAGCCTACTTCATGCTGTTAAACATGTCCTGTTTACTTGATTATTTTCTTATTCTGAATATTTGGCAGTAGCCTAATGAGGCTTGTTAGTAAACATGAAAATTAATAATAATTTCGGTCAATCGATGATTTAAGAAGATCGGGCAGGTGACTTTACCTAGATACAGCACTTTATCAGCAGTATGTGGTATACATAGGCCTATTTTATATAAAATGTATGTCTACAGTTTTAGATAAATTTATATAATTTAGTATCGCTCAGTTTTTATGAGGATTATTGCTCATACCATAAAAAGTGAGGTAGCCAAACAGAGCCGACAGCATGTACATGATGAGCATGGCGAGGATGGACAGGTTGGAGACGTTCTGCATTTTTCTCCGGCTGCGGCTGCAAACACAGCAATGAAATGTACAATTAATGAAGGTCACACTATGTCTAAACATTTTCTATGAGGGGATTAAGTTAGTCGATAATATCGTTGGTTTTTCAGGTTGGAAGGAAATGATATTGCCTGACATGAGAGGAAATAAACTCACTCTTTTAGCTCACTGTAGATCGGCAGCACTTCAGGATGACAGACAAATGCAAAGGCCAGGATGGGTACAGTATATGCAGTCTGTGGGGTGGAAAAAAAAGTTTTTTAAAGAGTTAAACCATCAGTAATGGAGAAAAATAGGATATATAGGTTCATGTTTTTTTTTATCTAAGAACAAAACAGCATTTAATGTACAATGAGTCATTTATCTTATGCACATTCCTTTTTTTAATCATGCTTGGTTTCCCTTTACAGCCACAAAGGAGAGTTTCATTGACATTAGGAGCAACAGGTTTCAGAGCCATGTGCTACACTGCAAAAACGTCTTAAATTAATGGTATTTACCCATAATTTTAGCAGGTAAATATGATGATTTGCCAATGGAATTAGTATTTTACTCTAGGGGGCTGAGAACACATCATATCTATTGTAATTTCAATTTAAAGTGAAATAACGCATCAAAATACAGAGAAAATTATTTTAATGAGATAAATGAGGGACAAGACAATTTTTTTTTAAACTAAAACAGACAGAAACCATTTAGTATTTGGTTTCCTGCTGAAATAGTGAAAACTTTGTCTTTTTTTGGATGGACTGCTTGGATGTCAGTCCAGGTCAAAGGTGAGTTGGCTACTCCTCCTGAGAAGTCTAGAAATGTCTTGAATCTTTAAAGGTATTGGAAACTGTAATTGTGAATCATAAGTAGGTAACCTTTAATTCACATGGGAACTTAATACCAGATGTCAAACTCGTATCATGATTTATGATTATAGAAGTCCTAACATGAATAGACTGAACACACAATGGTCCAAACCACGCCTCAGAAAACCCAACCTTTTCCAAACGTGTCCCTGCAAATACTTGGGATTCAAATGATATCAGATAATCCTGTTTCCACTCTATTCATTCATAAACTTTTGTTCGTGCCTCGAGAAATTTTGGTCTATTCTACTTGGGAGTCAGCACTCCTGAGCCCTTTTTCTGTATAAAAAAAAAAAAACTTGAGCTACAGAAAATGTGCTCGACCAGCATCCTCGGCTTCCTACCTGTGAGTTGAAGACAAAGTATTTGGGCGTGCACATCTCCTCGTCGTCTGGGTGAGGCTCGAAGTGGACTCCCGTTGTGTGATGAGCGTCCTGGCTGCTGCTGACCGCCGGAGTTATGCCGGCCCGTGAGAAGTCCATCAGCGACGTGTTGTGCCGTAGCCCATATAGACCCGACATGTCGGAGGTGTTCATACTGAGGTTGGATGAATGTGCGTAAAAGAAAGGAAGAGGGCACGGTAGCTGGGTCTTCTTGTAGATAAGCTGGGAGAGATAAAAAAAAAAAAGCCTTAACATTATCATCCAAGCTTTCTTCAATCATTAGTAACCCTACCTGGACATTTATTGGATCAATTTTGAGCCGTTTAGTAAGAAAAATCCCACTTCTTTATCTTATAGGTGTTCTGAAGAAGCCTATTTTAAATGGGCAAATTTTTTGATAGTATTTATCATTGTGGGTCTATACAGTCACCCCACCCGGGACAAGCGTGTAAGAAAATGGATGGATGGTCTATACAGTCACTGCCACTTTTTATCATTAAATTACCACAAAATATCATGACATTTTAAGTCCATATGCTTTATCCCTTATCCCACCTGTGAGAAAACTGGTAATTCTTATTAAAGGTACGACAAATCAGGAAAAAAAAAACAATGAAACCCTTGTTTTAACTGCATACTCAAATTTTCTGTCCAAAAAATATAATTTTAGTTACATTATCAAATACTGTAGTAAAAAAAAACTACATATTTTGACATTTTATTTCGTGTGACCAAATAGCTAGCCAACTCATGATTTTGCTAGCTATGCTAGGCTGCATTTTTGGCAACTTGAAGATAAAAAATTAAAAGAATAATAAACCCAACCCCAAAAAACTGTATGTTTGTTAGTATGTGTGTTTGTGCTTTCACTTTCACTGCAAATTTCACATTTAGCAGATTACAGGTTTTATGATAAATTTTAAGTGTATGTAATTTTTTACATTCCATAGCGACCTTTAGCTTTTCTTCACTCGTCAAAAACTCCAACGTGTAAATAAAAAACCTGCTACTTGATCTTTAAAAATGGCACTTTATGTTAGCTGAACCCCTAACTTTAAAAACAGAATTAAATTTGACTAAAATATATCTTTGCTCATTTCTGGTGACCCTATTTTTCCTGCCATTTTGCTTTAAGATCAATTAAACTAAATATAAACCTTTTTTGTGGTTCTTTGACTTAAGACAATTTTTGCTCCAACATTCTTTTGCTCAAACGCCTCCCGCATTGCTTGACTAAACTTGGACCTCAATGAATTTAATCTGCTGTCTACATTTTTTCCTTCATTTTTTTGGAAGAAACAGGAACATTTCTTCACAATCAAAATGAACTCTGGTCAAATGTTTAGTTTAAGCTTTAATCTATACTCATATATTTGCTTTTTGTTTCTCATTGCAGGTTCCAGAGGCTTTCAATAATGATAGCATATTCAAAACAGGTGAAAAAAAAGCGTATTTGCATTTTGACAGGTTATATATTAGGAAATCTGTAGAATCTGAATACAGAGAGGAAACTAGAAATCAGTGGCATGAACTGGGATGAGATTTATACGATTAGTAAAAAATAGCACCCAATCTAATTTAATGTTAACTTTTAAGTGCTTTTCTATAATAGACACACTCTTCTATTTATATAGTAACACATGGTTAAGTTTTTAAATCAACCATTAATACTGAAATTTCCTAAAAGGATCGAAATTGACATATCTACTTCCTCTCATGAATATCGATATATATACTTTTTTCTATTTCAGAGCATCAGATTTTTCCTATGTAAGCAAGCGAAATACCTTCTTTCAGTTTGCAGCAAAAAGTAGATGGAAGGCTCTTAAAATCATGAGAATATATTATTTAAAGGATTTTGCATAATTAGAACTGAATAAATATTTAAATGGTTTTGAAATCTTTAACATCTTTGGCATACCATAAGAACCGGTAACCGACCCCTGCCAGATATATATATATATATATATATATATATATATATATATATATATATATATACACTCACCGGCCACTTTATTAGGTACCCCATGCTAGTAACGGGTTGGACCCCCTTTTGCCTTCAGAACTGCCTCAATTCTTCGTGGCATAGATTCAACAAGGTGCTGGAAGCATTCCTCAGGGAGTTTGGTCCATATTGACATGATGGCATCACACAGTTGCCGCAGATTTGTCGGCTGCACATCCATGATGCGAATCTCCCGTTCCACCCCATCCCAAAGATGCTCTATTGGATTGAGATCTGGTGACTGTGGAGGCCATTTGAGTACAGTGAACTCATTGTCATGTTCAAGAAACCAGTCTGAGATGATTCCAGCTTTATGACATGGCGCATTATCCTGCTGAAAGTAGCCATCAGAAGTTGGGTACATTGTGGTCATAAAGGGATGGACATGGTCAGCAACAATACTCAGGTAGGCTGTGGCGTTGCAACGGTGCTCAATTGGTACCAAGGGGCCCAAAGAGTGCCAAGAAAATATTCCCGACACCATGACACCACCAGCCTGAACCGTTGATAGAAGGCAGGATGGATCCATGCTTTCATGTTGTAGACGCCAAATTCTGACCCTACCATCCGAATGTCGCAGCAGAAATCGAGACTCATCAGACCAGGCAACGTTTTTCCAATCTTCTATTGTCCAATTTCGATGAGCTTGTGCAAATTGTAGCCTCAGTTTCCTGTTCTTAGCTGAAAGGAGTGGCACCCGGTGTGGTCTTCTGCTGCTGTAGCCCATCTGCCTCAAAGTTCGACGCACTGTGCGTTCAGAGATGCTCTTCTGCCCACCTTGGTTGTAACGGGTGGTTATTTGAGTCACTGTTGCCCTTCTATCAGCTCGAACCAGTCTGGCCATTCTCCTCTGACCTCTGGCATCAACAAGTGGTCTTTTTTATGAGGAATTATTAAAAGAAAAACAGGAAAGTAGTCTTTAAGGTGCAAATGTTTTTTTAATTTTAATATTTTTTTCAATTTAAAATTCCATTTCAGTACATACTAAAAAGGAATACTGGAATCCTGGAAAATTATACCAGGCAGGTTTAACAAACAAGTTACATGAATAGTAAAACCCTCAAGAACATTTTATTAACACAAACTGAGGGACCAGGCTGAGGTAGGAATTTAAGGTTACTGAAGTGCGGATTTTTTTACTGAAAGCCGGCAGGCAAAGTTTGCAGAGAAATGTAAGATTGTTTCCATCATCCTCACCGACCACCTGGTCATAAAACTGTTTTAAGTGATCATACTGCTGCTTTGTCGCCTCCACGGTCGCCTCCATGCTGCTGTGGCTTCCACGCTGCATTTTGTTTTGATGACGCACGTGGCTGTAGGCTACGACACTGGTAGCTGGTGTTGCCAGATTGGATGTTTTTCCCGCTACATATTAAGGCCTGTTTACGGTGTGATTTAGCCGGGGTTTCGCCTGGAGGGCTCTATAGAAATCTGGCAACCTATTGAACGAAGTTGAACTGAGAGAGCGTGCCGTTCACAGACACCAGAATGAACGAGTTCACAATAACGTTCATCAGGCAGTAATACAGTACGTTCAGTTCACGTTCGCCCAAAATATGAACGAGTTCATGAACTTTCGTTCAATGAACGCGTTCAGGCACAACACTGTATATATATATATATATATATATATATATAAACTATATAAATCTTTTAAAAGCAAGCCAGTCCGAGGATAACTTACCACAATTACAAAGAAGACCATACAAGAAAGAGAAAAACCACTGGTGTAGCCAAGATAACCTAGACAGAAAAAAAACAGAAAACAAAGAATCAATTATTTTGTTTTGTATGGGGGGGTTTAGGCCATTAAAAAAAAAAATAAACAAACAAAAAACACTAAACACTAAACTAATAAATGTCTGAGCTGTGAACTGACTATTGGTTTAATACTAGTGTCATTTTACAAAAACTCCAACCCACCAGGCTGACTAAGGACCTCAGTGGAGTTGTGTTACAGCCGGTTTGGCAAAGGTGTCTCTAGGCAGCTTTAAGAACATATTTGGAACTTCTATAGAAGCTGAGTGAACCAGAGTTTGTCCTTACCAAGATTTTTGAGGAGGGACAAGGGCAAAATAATCCCAATGGACACGAACACCACCAGGTAGTTGCCGTTTAGGTACCATTCCCTGTAAATACAACAGAACTTTAAAACCGAAAGATCTTAACTAACAGAAATCAAACAAAAACTAAAAATATTAGACTATAATCTTGAGATCGGATACCCACCCTGAGTTTTCCTCTAACCGTAAGAAGGCTCGGATCACTTCAGGCAGCTCGTACTTCACAATAAAGAGGTAGCTGGACATGGCTGCAGGAGGACAACAAAGGTTTGTATCTTTTTTTGTATATGCCGTAAATATAACATCTTGAAACTCAGAAAGTGCTTTTTTTTTCTACAAATGAAAATTTGAAAAGTCCATTTCCATTTTGACTCTTTAACTCTGATACCCCAAAATGAAAAACACCCATCTGTCTTCAGGAGGCCTCCATCATTCTGTGAATTGATATGGTCTTTAAATATACATTTAAAACGTTGATGTGGGTGTAGATTAAATTGCATTAAGACTTTCAAAGGCCAGTGACTACAACTATAACAAAGGGTCCAGTTATGATTGGGTGACACAAGATACATGACAGATTTACGCCCGCACACTGCTGTTAGGCACAGTTACAGAAGATTCTGATTTACCTCCAATGTTTTGCATGATTATTGATCCGAAGGCAGCCATTTTCCCAGGCCAACCGAAGGCTTTCTGTCCAAGTGTTTCATAGACCAGAGACCCTACCCAAGCACACAAGTTGGAAAATGATATAGTGATTCTTAAAAAAAAATTTAATAAGTCCACATAATAAATATAACACCAACCTCCTTCTTTAGCGGTCATGAGGAGAAGATGCACAGAGTATAAGGAGAGGATTGCCACAGCAATGAGGAGGATTCTGCAAAGAAAGGGGCAGAATATGAAGATGAAGCAGGGATATAAAGCTCAAGTTGTAGCACATCTTATGTGATTTCATGTAAAAGTTTATCTGTTGCTGCCCTGACGTGTCGTTTGGTTGCCAGCTTTATGGGACACTGTGTCTTGTCAACTTTAGCATGGTTCTAAAATGACCTGTGCAGAGTTGTGCCAGAGCAATGCCAACTCATCCAGACGTCTGTTCCTTAAAATACCCTCCTGTACAGCAGGGTCATACTGGAAATACTGGAGAAGAACATTTAGAGCTGAACAGCCACCAGCTGTAACTTTGCCCCAACTCGTTGGAACTTAAACGTAGATTTTTGTCTCATAGGTTGTCCTATGTTGGCAGTCCATCAGTTTGCCAAACTAGCATGTGCACAGACAATGGGAAGCAGTAATACTACGAGATTTGATAGAAATCTTTTATGGGAGTTGATAAAGTTTAAGGACAGAGAGGTACATGCCTGAAGATGCCACCTAATACACGTCAAAACGACCACGTGATCAAATGCTATTTATATAAACATATCAGCGATATTCATGAGGGCACGGCCCCTTCCTAATCTGTGTCATGAGCACATAGATGTCATAACATCCAACCTTATGCAACCTGAAGGAGTCTCTGGTGTTCAGGACTTACGTAAAGAGAACTATGCCAGTGTTGGCCATGGCGTAGGAGAGACCCAGGATGCCGCTGCCCATGATGGCGTTGCTTAGGTTGAAAACAGACATACCGAAGGAGGCGTGGCCAGGATGCTGTCAAAGGCATAAGATGGAAAACATTTCTGGTTTGTTGTCATAGCTTTCAGTAAAAAGCTCTTATCGGAAAAACTTATTTCTAGCTGCAGTCAACACAAATTCTGACATTAAGAACAGTTTCAGAAGTGTGTTAAAGTTTACAGTATATGAAGAGTGACATAAATTGCCTTACGTATTCCTCTTCCTCATATTTCCTCTTCTTCATCAGCCCATTGGAGAGAAACCTGTCTTCTTCTCCGTCCTCGTTTTCGTCCATATACTGACTGCTGGAAGACCAAGAAAACAAGTGTTTAGGATAAATTGGAAGTCTCCAGTGCTGGGAGAGTATTTGGCCTCTCCCAGGTTTAAATGATGAACCTTAAATACAGAGGGCAGTTTGGATGAACCTTGTTGGGGGTTGATCACGATATTATAATTAATAATTTTGCTCTCTAGAAGAAAATTGTCAAGATAAAAGTCTGGTTATCAGTTTGTGAGCTCAATCACATTTAAAGTGTCAGACAATTATCCAAAGCCTAAAAGAAACTCCACCTTTTAATATATAAATGTATAAATAGAAGAAAATTAATAGCATGTTGCTTAAAGAGTTAGCTTTAAATTCTATTAGGATCCAGTCAAAACTTATTGGCAGTGTTAATTTTAGGAAGAAATTACTTTTTGCATTTTCTTTTTTTTTTTCTTTTTAACTTGATAAATAAAATCAAAAGAAATGGCCAAGGGGTCAAAGAGTTGCTTGGATAGATTTTGTTATAACTGAAATAAGACTTTATGACTCATCCTCCGTTACATAGGGTTGCTAGAAATAAAACATTAGAATCTTTGTTTGCTGACCTGGCGATGGTGGACTTTTCCACATCCATAGGACCTCTGAAATCGTCCAAGCTGGCGGTGCTATCATCATCTGCCTCTGTTGGGACCCTCCTCAGCTCCATGAGTTCCCTAACTCCTGGCATTATGGCGGAGGCAGAGAGACGATAGGCGAGGATGCTTCGTTTCTTTGATTGTTCGGCGTTTATTCGTTACAAAGACGTGACACCAGGAGGTTCTACTTCAACCGTGACTGGATGTTGATACTAAATAAAAGAAAAACCTAAAAAGAAAACAGAAAAAAGGGTTGAGTCCCAACTATTTAGATTTCTGTGCAGAGCTGCAGACTTCTTAGCCAAAACTGTCTTCCCCAAAGGGGTAAAAGCAAAAGTTGACTAAAGGAGTGGCATCATGCAGCTGATTGCAGACCTGAATGGTCACTTGTTGGTGGGCCTTATCAGCCTCCCCCAGAGTCTTTTCGCCTTGATGAAGAACACTTCAAGTGAAAAAAAGCTGCCTACATTTCCAAGCATTTCCTGCTACAATGGGATAGTCTGGTTGACTATGGTTTTGCGAACACATGCATTTATACTAGGTGAGCAGACAGTATTACGGCCTTTTTCAAATTTAGCCCTAAAGACCAGTCTAAAATGTCTAGTCTAAACGTTGGGTGTATCACAAATTGCAGTCCACCACAGCCTTAAAGGGCATATTATCTCCGGTTGTTGGGTGGATCATAGAAAGTGGTTATAATTAACACAAGCACCCCCTGAGGAAACCTGAGGTAAACATGTTGTGATGAAATTAATCACCTTCTGCGAAAAAAAACAAAAAACAACGTAATCTCAAAGACAATTAAGAAATACAATTTAGAGCTCAATATACATGTTTATTTGTTTCTTGTTTTTTTGACTCCGTAAAATCCAGAGATGATGCAAAAGGGAAAAAAAACAGAGGCGCCAAACTTTCTACTTTCTATTTTCCGCCTGTGCAACTAATCAATAAGTTATATAACAGAGAGGTCAAAAGGCAGGGAATCAAGCAGGCATGACTCTAATGCAACTTCTGCTAAAATGATTTACAGTGTTGTTTGTTGTTCGCACAAAGAACTCTTTGACTCGGTCCCAGGAGAAGATCCACAGCGGGACACGCTGACCGAAAAACCAACCAGGCAAACCTCAGCTATAGGGATAAATTCAGCAAGTTTAAAAATATATATTAAGCTGTCTTTCCTACAAAGAGCTTGTTCAGGTTTTTGATTGTGTTGCACCTATATGTGTGGATAAAACTGGCTACTCAGAACCCATATTTAGAGACTGGCAGGACCGGGTTGGTTTCAATAAGCAAGCAAAGGAGACGCTTACAGCATTTCTCAGCTTCAGAACATTCATTGCCTTCGTCTGTCTCTAAAAAGCTCTTCCTGGCAAAGGCATTTTTTATTCATTTCACTTTGACCGGTTGAGCTTAGCAGATAAAAGACTGGCCTTTTGGAAAAGTCACTATCAATGTTATTAAACCTGCATCCTGCCCTATGTGTGATACACACTCAAAATTCATTGGGAATTGTGGTAAAAAAGGATAAAAATACAACAGCTCAAATTTGGACCAGGAAATAAAAGGCAAAGCTGAGAAACCAATATGGCCTCCACATATCTGAAAGCAGAAACCACCTCAGTAATTAGTATTTCTAATTTGTTAAAGCACATTAACTCAGATGAAATGATTGCGTTCGAAATGTCAGTAGGGACCAAGCAGACAAACCCGAAACACTGAAGCTAACTGGATTTAACTGGTTCTCCAACCTTAACTTTTTACCATCATATAAGCAGAGTTAGGGGTGCAAAGTTGGACCTGTTTAAAGTAAATTTGCAGATGTCTTCATGCTTTTCACATTTGGACATGCAAGATGAATTACTTAACAAAAAATAATAATCAAAATTTGATAAAGATTAGTGTTGTAACTTTAGTTTAAGTTTTGCTCCAGGCTACTTTCTGCAGCACCAGTTATTTTCCACAAATGACCAGTATCAGCTTTGAAAACACCATTAGGTGTTTGAGTCAACAACAGTTTAAAGAAGGAAGTGTTTTGAGCAACAAAGTATTTGCATCATAGTGGGACAGACCAGAAGAATCAGTCAGACATTAACAAACTTTTTAATTTGGCAACAGGAACAAGAGATGCAGGCTAAAGTAGCCATGTATGTCTGCCCTTTCCATCATGGCTCAACCTCCAGTATGTTGGCCCACAGCATGACACTAGCCATCACATGATGTTGGCATCTCTGATTGACTCTCGCTCTTCCTGTGATCATAACCTTGTCATAATAAAAACCTTGTATCACTGAGCCAAAGGAGATTCAGAGGCTCCATTACCACAAAACACCAGATCGCACACTAGGGTACGCCTAATCTCACTGTGTCCGCCTCGGCGGCGGGGCAAAATGGACCGAGTGAAAGTTTTGTGCCTGTTGCTGCCAAGAGGATTAACCTGTCTGACTGGGTTCATTTCACATGACCTTTTGGCTGCGACAAAAGAACACTCAACAATAAATTGGAAGATAATTCACAAAGTCACAGCAGGGATAAGAAAATAGAACTACTGTATGAAACAGACCATAAAGTCATTTCTTAAAGAGGCCTTGGCTGAGAATCATGACCCAGAGCTGTCATTACTTAATCTGTTTTAATTGCCTCTGTTTTAATACAAACTGTGACACAATACTGACAGCTGGATTTAGCTTCTTTGATCAAAGCAGATTCACTTTTTGGATTTACAGAAAATGTTAATATAATACCTGCAGATCTATAACACGTATTTAAATAAAGCTAAAAAAAAGTCCCTTTTAACAGCAAGCCCATATTTTCTCCACCCAAAACAAAATCTTACATCGGCCGCCTGCAAAGTTCCTTCAGGCAGGACGCAGCTCAGAAGCTGAGCATTTGTCCAAAAGAAATTACATGTGCACCACTGAAAACCACAGTCTGCTGACAAAACTTGAAAACTAAACACTGACCTCTGTTATTTGAAAAAAACAAACAAACAACAACAACAAAAAACACACCAACAAAACAAAAACATCCTGTTCATATTCCAGGTAACAATTACGCTCACTTACTGAGAAGGTTCATAAAGAGCGTCCAATCCAGTTTTTTTTTTTTTTTTAAAGAATCAATGTGTTTGTAGTTGAACGACAGAAGACGGATGAGTGAGTGAACGAGGAGGCGCGGCTCTTTTTGTAAACTCAGGTAAGCTGTTTAAAAGGGAGGAGGGAGGTCCTTGTTCGGCCTATGACGGCAGTCCCACTTTGTGCGGGCCCCTCCTTCATAGAACGTGGGGAAAAAAAAAGAGACAAGGGTCGTGACCCCTAGATAGATTAATAGATAGTTCTAGATAGATAGATCATCAACATATGCTCACATGACATGCCACTTGCCTCCTTTATTTGAGAACTACGAACTACAAACAAACCTGATTATAGGAAGACTCATTACAAACACAGGCACATGGCAGAAGTCATCTGCACACACTTGGGAACAGATGCCCATGCGCGCTGATGATGAGTGTCAGAGGTTTGGTAGGGAAGGGTAGGCCGTGCCGCTGCCTGACCAATCAGATTAAATAGCTAAAGGGATGTCACTCTCTCAAGGTTATGTTCGTGTCAATATGAGTTTTTTATCTCTAATGCCGGACCGTACGTAAGCAAAGGAATCAAACAGGACATGTCTGCTGGAGCAATTTCAAAACTTCTAAAAATCATCATATAACAGCTGATGTTGAAGAAGGTATAGGCCTATGATATAATTACCGCTCTAAGTAGTTTGCTCTGTCACCTAAAGACATGTTTCACAATCTCTATACTCCAGTTAATAATTACCAAATTATTTGACGATTATGTCAGTAATTAATCGCAATTTATCTGATTATTGTTTCAGCCCTACTTTGGTTTATGCCTGTTTAGTGGAGGCCATGCCCTGGACTGACCGGGAATTTACACGGGCAACTTTCTAACTTATTTTTATAACTTCTAAACTTATATAGTCACAGATAAAACATCTGATGTCAAATTTATGTATGATTTGACCACACGAAATAAATGCAACATGTATTCACGTTTATTGACTTACATCTACAAATTCAGACCCCTATGCATAGATTTATTTTTTTGAGTTTTCTTCTCCCATAGTGGGATGAGGTTTTACTGTCTAAAGCTGATCAAATAAACCTCTTAGAATGTAAAATCCTGAGGTTTTTGATTTCAAGGAAGGTTTTGAGTTATTTTCTTTGGACAAGATGTTGAAAGACTGACAGAGTAAATTACTATGTTACCACTGACCTATAACGTCATAGCCAGTATTTTATTTTATTTTATTTTAATGGCTTAGTAATAAAGTGAACACACAACATAACTCCAAGTTTTTTAATTGTTAAAGGGTTATGTTTGTTCTGGCTCCTGTTAATGGCGCATTTCAAATAAAAGTAAAACGTTAAACCATTGGTCATTACAGACAAATACTTTTTGTTGTACCTGGATCTTTTTTTAAAACATATTAGTCAATATGTTTTAGCAATATGTGCTGGTGGACCTGTTTATATGCACTGCAAAAATCAACTCTGCACTCTGCAGATACACTACTTTTATGATTTCTGGAATCTTTCTTATATTTTCTACTGCGTATTTGGAAAGTCCAACTTTAAAATTACCTAATTGGTTCAGCTGGCAGAGATTTGGATAAAAACCCTCATCTGCCCATTAAATTCAATAATAGAAGTTATTTGGAAAATGTATTATCATATCAAGGCTAGATAACCTAATAAAAAAAAAAGTGTTTTCTTCCAAGAAAGCATTTTTGGATAACATGTTTTGGCCTTCTGTCGTCTGTAATTGAATCCGCAGTCATTTTATTCAATCTAACTATTTTTGTGAAACTTAAAACAAATATACACCAAAATACACACATAGGCTTTTGCTCTATCTTTGGAAGCCACAGCTTTCTTTAAATAAGAAGCTAAAGACAAATTCCCATAAATAGTGAACTCCTAAACGTGTCTCGCTGTGCAGCTGCAGGGGCATTCCATAGATGGCTTTGAGGTCCTTTACGTGTGTGAGGTCTTCAACTTGAGCACTAAGCCAATCACCTTTGACCAGAAAGCTGTCAATGGGCAAATGTCATCTCACAGTTAGGTCTGGAGGGGTTCCCTTCCACGTGTTAGTAGTTGTCAGCCATCAAAAAGCAATATTTGAGGTCTGATATAGTATATTTTGCACTCTTAGGGCCGGATTTATCAAGATCCAATTTTGCGTGCAGTAATTTGCGCTCGCAAACTGGAATTTTGCGCGAGGGGCTGAACCATGGTTTGCGGGTGATTTAACAAGAGCGATTGCGTAACTGCTGGCAGGTGCAATACTGTTGGAGACGCCCTATTTAAATGATGGTTTTGCGCGTTTTGTGGTTTGCGGCAAAGTAGTTTGTAGTTTGTGCAAACTAGTGCAATAAGAAATTTTAATCTTACAGTGACACCCCCACCCCTCCAAATATATATATATATATATATATATATATATATAAATAAACTTTGGCAACCTTTATTCCCTAAGGTGGTATGTGGCTGAATTTCTACTTCACTGCAGTAAAAAAAAACAAAAAAAAACAAACAGGTGTTTTATATTGGCCTGTAGAAAAATGCACATACCAAATGGCTCACAATGGGACTGTGGAGGAGATGACTGCGCGTACGCATACCCGCAGCATTGGCATGTTGCTCCACAGGCGCAGGGGTCGGGGTTCTCCGGTAGGGCGTCAGGGCGACATGGCATTTAGAACGTCGGACAGCACTTCTGAAAAACGAGATTGGGAGATCCCAGATGCAGAAAAGTGCAATGTTGCAAGGAGTTTTGTGATATCTGGTATTGCGTGGGTCCTCCTTGTGGCTGGCTCCAAATCCATTCGGAGTTCCCCCAACAGCTCCAAAATGGCAATGCTGGATAAACGATATGTTTTGATGATCAATTCCTCGTTCATTCCAAAAATATTCACACGGAGTGAAAAAATGCGTTCTCTGCGTCTCCTTGCTTCATTTCAGTGTCTCCTTCTTGCGACAATAACCGCTGCCATGTGTGCGCAATTACGCATACAGACCATTTGCACCTTCTTTTGAAACGTGTTAAATATAGAGTCAGAAACCGTTAGCAAAATTGCTTTCAGGTTTGATAAATCACTTTGCGAGTGCTAAATTAATATATTTACATGTTCTCCTCCCACAAGACGCACTTTTGCGTGTAAACGCCCCATATTGAATATTCATTGCAGAAAAAGTACTAAATGGATAAGAGGCGCTATTTAGCACGTTTTAAAGAGCAAATCCTTTTAGCACGCTGTTGATAGATCAGTTTGTACATTTTTTAGCGTGCGCAATGAAATAGCTCACGTTTTAATACACGCAAACCTTTGATAAATCCGGCCCTTAGTCTTCAATGTCCTCTTGAGACCAAGATCATGGATTCAAGCACAAACAAAACTATGTCTAAACTAAGATTAATTCATGGAAAACACACTTACTGGTGTCCCAGTTGGGTTCAGGTTTGATTAATCTTTGATTAGGTGGATCATCTTGCCACGGCTGCTGAATTCGCATCCTGCACACGTCTGTAGAGCCAGGATGTTCTTGATCCAACTCTGTAACTTTTCAGTCTTTTCTGTGAATAATAATTGCCCCAGTTTTCTGCTCTGGAGCCACCTCTAATAAACAATTATTACCCCAATTACAATTGGATTGGCTTTCGGAAAAAAAGTTCTTCTCTTATCGGTAGAGAAATTTTCCCAAAGAAATATTCTCATATACAAGTAAAAAAAAGAAATTAAATTATTCTTCATGGCGTTACATCACATCTTTTGGTACAACTGTAGAAACATAAACTTACAAACAGAATTTTTGTCCAGAATATAACTTATGATCTTGATTGAAACATTTAAAATAGCTTAATAAACCTTTGCAGCGGCACTACTGATGTTTCTATGTATCTAATTTAATGTGCCATAGTGCAAGAATACACAAAACGATAGGGGTGATGAATCAGCCAAATGTCATTATATGTTTTTACAAAAACAAACATCACTGGGTAAGGAAAAACCAGCTTGTTTGTTTCTTTTGTTTATAATGCCTGAATATTACTGAACGGTGACATAAAAGAACTATAACAAATATATAACCATGATCATGCATCTTATATTTCAACCTGTCGCAACTCGAATTTGCATTGCTTCTTTGCCAGTGGGACAACTCTACATGACGCAACATGAGTCAAATGACATTAAATCACAAGTAACAGTGTGATGAGATCTTATGGCATGACAGCAACGGATATTAAATATACTTATGTTTATCACTATACAGAGTGGAGAAAAAACAGAAAATGAGGGATTTAAAGTTTGTTCCGAAGACACATGATCTCAACATCACGCATTGTTTCGTTTCATAAGCTGCTTATATTCCCAATCAGTTAGTATTTGTAAATTGTGTGATACAGCATTTCCTTTAACATTAAAGCAGAATATTTCTTTTCAAAGTAAAGTCAGAGCAGAGTTTCTAATTTAAGCATGTCTTGGCTTGTAGGAATTGTGATACCAAAAGCTAAAACAACTAAAAACATTGCATTAAAGTAGGGCTGGGCGATATAGAAAAAAAGCTTATTGATAAAAAAAAATGCATATTGATCGATATCGATAATTATTGAAAAAATTTAAAACCATATAATAATAATAATAAAGTACAAATAAATATAAGAACACAAACACAGACTTCTAATTAAATCTTTATTTAACCAACTTTTTTAACCATAACAGAATTGTTTTGAAGAAAAATAACTTAAGAGACCTGAGTTATGTTATTAAATACTGACAAAGAATAAACTAAAGTGACCAGAAAAGTGACCAAAATAAATATAACAAATAAATAAATGGAACCGCCCCCACCCCCACCGACACCCCGACCCCCGGCCGCCACCTTCATTCCTGCTTTAACCCGAGTTATTACTTTGAAGTTTCTGGCCCCTCAGCATTTTTCTCTCAATTGTTAGAACTACGTGGGAAACTGCCCAGAACTGAAAATATATATATATTTTCCCGAAATTCCCGAAGATTCCTCGGAGGAGAGCCGCGCCGGGGCCTACACAGCTCGTCCTGCGGGTGTGAGCGGCTGAGATGATAAAAAAAAAAAAGTTGGTTGTGTTATCAGACTTCGTTTTCACTGGTTCCCGACACATTTTACAGATGACTGTGGTTTGTTTTTTGTCCGACTTGCCATGACCGAAATACTGCCAAACTGCCGAACTACAAAAACCTTTCTTTGGAACAATTTCCTCCGCCTCTCCTTGCTGCGACATCTTCATGTGCTCCGTGTTTTGGTTTGAGAGGGCGGCGCTTGGTGACGGCGTGCCTGGGTCCGCGATTGTGATTGGTTGGGAGGAAGTAGTGACTAGCATAAACCTACATGCTATCGCCCAGCCCTACATTAAAGGTGCATTAAAGAAAGAAATCAGTAATATATGACACCAAACCTAAAGGGGGAAAATTCGAATCGCTCACTGAGAACAAGACTCCTACTGTATATTCTTCGGTCTCTCAGGAAAGGTCTGTTGGCTTGAAATTCTGTCATCATCCAAGTGGAATGTGATTTAATCTAAACTAAAATGAACACCCGACGCGTTTCTCCCCACTTGAGTTCAGACGTTATTTAAACATCTTCCAAGGTGTTTCTGATGCAATGCACCTCAGATCACCCTACACCTCTAAAAAAGCTCTATGTCCATGCTTTTTAGTCACATCCTCAACCTAACAAACCTAGCAGTCATCTATATACTTCAAACAGAAGCTGGTGCTGTGTATAGGTGACTGGAAGAAAAAAAGCCAGTTTTTCTGGCTTTCAACTCTCTTTTTTTTACCGTAGAGTACATGGGGGTTGCCTCTGTTACATACCTTTAAATGTGGCCATTCATAACAAAGGTCGACACATTCTGACGCAGAAGATCAGCAGCTTTTATGATCCAGTTCTGGCAAAAAGTAAAAACAATCATTTCTCTTGCTGGTAGTATTTGACTTCTGGAATTAGGGTGAAGGCCTGAAGATGCAACAACTGTTTTGTATACGTTACTGATCACCGAAAGGTAGAAACTGAGGAGGTACTAACAGGTACCAAAGTACTTTCACCAAGATAAGTGATGACAGCACTGAAAGTTTTGTAAGCGTCTGTTGGACGTAAAGGATGGGTGCAGTAATAACAGCTGATCTCTACAACCAGCACCATGTGATTTAAGGGAAAAAAACACAGTGGTGCAACATTTGACCCGCATCAGTTCTGGCCATTAACACACATTGGATGATGCTACTTGAAAGAGATAAAGATAAGTTAACTGTTATCGAAGGAGGGATTTCAGAGGATATTCTTGTAATGGATGTTTCAAAAACTAAATATTAGAAATGGATAAGAGATTTTTGAATTCGTTAAAAAGAAAATGTAAAAACGAAGAGTTTTAATAATCGCTCTGATCAGTGACATCTCTTCAAATGACATCAAAGACTACGTGGGTTTTAAGTAAACATTATCTTGCCCTTTTGTACATGACCCCAGTTTCCCCTAGCCTACCTGACAGACCACCACAGCTCATCTTATCAGCGCCCATCGATCCGTCTCCTCGTGTATTTCCAGAAATGACGCCAGCATCTTGTTTTGTAACCATATGTCATTTTGGCTGTTACAAAGTTACAAAGGTGACAAAACTGATTTTTTTCAAAATTTCTCTTTTGTAATTAACAAGAGTTCATATTTAATAAATAAAATTGTTTGGGTATTTTTAAGATAATTGAAAATGTATAGTTGATAAACAAATAAATACCTGACAGTGAAAGTCAACATGTTGTATTTGACATCTCTAACAGCCTTATGTAGAACTGTTGTTAGCAGTAGCACTAAAAATTTGCTAAACTTACCCAGTTTTGCAGATAATACTAAAAGTTGACTCTTCTTTTTGGGCATATGTTATCAACTACTTCTTCAGTTAGAAATATAAAACGACTTTTTCATGGCATGGCTGAGATATGCAAGAGGTGTTCCAGGTATTATGCATTTTCTGCTTTTAACTATATTCGGAGCACCCAAGGAATCTCAACCCATGGTATATTCTTCCCTCAAACATGCCCATGTAATCCCAGCAGACTAAAGAAAAGAGAGTTAAACCTTAAAAGGCTTGGAAATCGTTACGTAGGACAGAAAAACAGGCAAAAAAAAAATCTAAATACGGTATGTACAATTCTATTTAGAAATGACCAGAGGGGTCAGTATTATGTAATGAAATTGATTGGGGAAAAGGGTATAAATTTTTCAAATGTCAATATTTTTGTCTAAATGTAAAGAAAAAATTACTATTACTGATTTTACAGTCCTTTACTTGTTATTGTTAGAGTTAGTATTAGTTTAATATTTAGAAAATATTGTGCATATTATATTTCATAGTATGGTTCCCAATATTGTTATGACCACGATCTACCTAAGTCCGATGTTTGTCTTTTTTTTAGTTTTTCTTTGGATTTGGCCAATGTTTTGTCTTTGATTTTTGGACAAAAACATCCCAATCGAGGAAGAAATAGAAATTAAAAAACAGAATTTAAACGTAAGATGTAAGCAGAGTAGACAGACGCAGTTCTTAGCTTTAGCCTTTTAACATTCTTTTCTTTGCACCTATTAATTAGCTAATTATGGCTTCCAGGAGTTGATGATTTTTCTTTAACTTAGTGCTTTATTGTTAGAAGTTGGAAAACCAGTGTGGTTTTGCTGGGTTATCGTGCAGCTATTGGCACATTTTGTTTGTCATCAAGTCAACATTTCTGCTTAAACACCTCCAAAAGTTGGAATTTCAGGTTGTGGCAACAGGATCACACCCAACTTTCTCATTCAAGATGGATTCTACTAGCTACAGCACATGTTAAACTTATCATCTATGAAGCAATTTAGCAACTAGTTTTCTTTATTTTATGCACTGAATTCTAAAGAAAGGTGGTTGCAAAAAGAGGTCGAAAAAAACTTTGCATGGGGCTGAAAAAATGAGATACAAACTGCAAAGATAGCATCTATCCTTCATCCATGGCAGCCATCTTGGAAATCAAACTCAGGGCTCCTTAATCTCCAAGTAGAGAATACAATTCAGTGGTAATCTCTCACAGACCTTGATCAGTTGCTAATATAATAATCTTACAACAAAGAGTGCAACCAGGATCTAAATTAAATAATTACTAGAAAAACTTAATTTTTAGCAATAGATCATACTACCATTACTGCACTGAGAAGAGTACGATTTTTTTTAAGAATGAATCCAGATAATTTATGATAAAAAAAAACTATGCAAACGATCGTCCTTAGATTAAATCTAGCTGCTATATCCACCTTTTACCTCTCCCTTTTATGCAAGGCTCTGGTTATAGTCAGGTATTTTTTCCATAGTACAGTGAGTCAGATTTTGCAGAATCTGATGACAGCTTTTGGGAAAACAGCCAAAAGCCGCTACACTTTGGCTATTGATATCGACTCCCTTGAAACTTACTCGACGCCTGGCTCGCAGCTCTGTGGGTCGTTCACAGCCCAGGTTCAGTCAGCACCAGCAGAGCTTCAGGGAACAGCAGCTGCCCTAACCTACATTTCAAAACTCATCTCTGCCAAAGAACCGTGGCTGGCCTCCAGCTTAAGTTCAACAGGTGTTCCAAACTGTACTGGTATTCAAGTCTGTATTGGTCATCCAGTCTGGTCTGTAATAAAACCGGTGTGATGTCTATAGAATGAAAAATGTTTTTGGAGAAAAAAGATAAGTAAATTTGGGGTAGTTCCCTTAAAAACTATGTAGTCACAAGGTTTCTGTAGTCAAAGACTTCACTTAGTTTTTGACCAGCTGTTCTATATCTACTTGCTGACTACCTTTAACAAATGGTCAAATTACAACACACCCCCAAATTATCTGTTGTTTAGCTAATAAATGTTTTTATAAATATATTTATGCAGGGGAGTGGTGGCCTAGTTGTTAGGGCATTGCACATTGAATCCTGAGGGTCTGAGTTCAAGCCCTACTCCCACGAACTGCCATTCTGGGTCCCTTACCCCCATACTGCTCCCCGGTCACCGCACAATGGCAGCCCACTGCTCGCCAAGGGGATGGGTTAAATGCAGAGAGTTAATTTCATTGCTCTGTACTTGTGACAGTGTAGTGGCAATAAAAAAAGCTGGAAAAATATTTTTGGTACTCTTATTATCCCCCATCACCCTTATCATACCAAATGCAACACATCTGACTTTGATTCAGTGTTTTTGGCTTCAGAGATATTGTGAAAAAAACTGATATGAGTAGATCAGCAGCTGTTGGGCATAAAAACAGCCTCTTCTATGCACCTCAGTAGCAAGTTGGAGAAAGAATATTGAGCTTTGCGATCTTTCTAGCATTTTCTTTTTTTAGGTTAGCAATTTCTTTGCTAGTTAGCATTTATTTACCTTGCCCATCCCACATCCCCTAAATGTTTCCTGGTCTGCCAGACTTAACCTACTCAAGGCACATTTTTCAAATAATAGACGTGAGTATAAGTAAGGCACTGGGACAGAGTGAGGTACCCTGAAAAGACACCATATTGCCTTGCTTCAGTGTTTCCTCTTGCCTTAGGGTCTACATTCAATTTGATTTACACAACTCGAATTATCGCCGCAGAAACTTGTTGGAAAATAACAGGCTTCTCAAATATCAGCCAGCAGTGGACTTGACTTTATCATTCTGTCAAAAACATACTTAAGCCTGTTGACTGATATTTAATCGGAGGGACTCTAACTGTATACCAACCTACAGAAGGTTTTCACATCTCATCACCGTTCCTATTTGTGGCGAGGATGCAATCAGAGCAAAGGTCTTGCAGAGGAAATGATTACCCTACATACCCTTGAAGGTATGCAGTCATTCAGTGAGGCCCCCAGTTCCCCGCAACAGGTAGCAAGAACTTTATGTTCCAGAAGTGCTTTCAGTCCGTTTAACAGCATTACACTCTAATCGTCAAAAATGAAGGGCCACTAATAGTAGCTCAGGGTTATCACACAACAGAAAATGTCCATTTGAAAGTCAGACATTCACAACATTTTAAGTTTTTATAAAATCCATCATTAGAAGTATTTTTCCTTTTTTTCTGTGGCTAATACATATGAAGCCTTATCTGAAGAGTCCCCTCCTACTAAAGGAAATACCCTTGACTTGAGTCCAATGACCTCTTACATCCTCAATTCTCAATGAAACTTCCAACTCAGTGCACCTTGAAAACTATGAACTGTTTCTGCATGAAACCCACCGGACAGCTCAACACATCTGTCAAGGCTACGTCCCCCCCACCCCACGCTATCTCTGTCCTTTTAGAAAACAAGAGACTGAGCTCAGATATGAAATGCTGTGTTGAGTTAATCTCAGTGGTCGAACCTTGGACCTGGGATGGACGCCGCACCCCAGTTAAGCATCTTTTAACTGAAAGACCAAAACGAGTGGAGGCTATTGGATGTGAATAAACTGATTTTTCACCATTTTAGGTGTGGAAACAAACAAAAACAAAAAACAACATGAATACAAAATTTGATTTACAGCACAAGGTGTACCACTGGTGTAATGAAATAAATGCCATCTTTCTTTGCATTTTATGTTCTGTGGTCATATTGAATATTATATTTGCTGCTGCTAGCAAAGCTCTAACTTCCATTGAAAACTGGAATATTTTTCTTGTTTCTGAATGGAAACTTGAAAGATCAGACTTAAGTTTTTTGGATGAGACTGAACAAAATGTTTCTTTGGAAAAAGTTTATTCAGTTCTTAGGTAATTTGCCTACCTCCTTTATTGATTTCAGGATATTTAGCACAGTTAAACTCCGGGTGATCATTATGGCTAATTGGGTTCATTTATATAATTGAACTTTATTGTTCTCGAATTGGAGAAATTTACCTCTGCATTTAACCCATCCATTTCTGGAGCAGTGGGCGGCCATCACGGGGCGCCCGGGGAGCAGTGTGGGGTTAAAGGCCAATTTATACTTCTGACGCAGCCTCTGCAACTGTCAAATCTGTCTCTGCACGACTACCCCCCTCTCGCAGAGACTCTGCAACCGTCATCGAGTACCTCAAAAAAATCCTGACTACACGACAGACTGTCGAAAACCCGCGCAGACCTCGAGCGGAAGCGCGTGTATAAAAAGCAGCTGTGATTGGTCCTTGCTATGCCTTACCGGCTGTCTGTGCGGTCGTCCTACTCGATTTGGTATCGGGACGCGCCAATTTTTAAAAACCAAGGAGTAATAACAACAATAGAAAACCGCGACATGTTGTTTTGTAAAATAAACACTCCCGCAGGCGCAGCCGAAGAAGTTCTTGTGAGTTCTCGAATAGGCTCCCCCTAGCGCTTTGGCGGAAAACTGCTGTGCGTCTATAGAAATTCCAGACAGCTGTTGCAAAAGCATACCAGCAAAACTGGTTCACGACCAGACGCAAGCGTCGTGTGTGGTTGCAGAAGTATAATCCGCTCTGGGTCTTCCTCAGGAACACAGAGTGGCAGTCTGTGATTCCAAGCCCCCCCCCCCACCCCCCCATTACACATTTTAAAAGCCATACATATCCAAGCGCTACCAATATTAAAAGAGCAACCAGCGTTCTCAGGCCTTCGACTAAGGTCCACAAAAAGCTATGTCATTATAACATTTTCCACAAATCCCTGGTTTCCTTTTACATATCTGACTAGAACAATCTAAACAATATTGTGGGTGGAGCCTCATTTAGGGGAACTAAAATGGAATTATGTAAGAGATGAGAAAAGGAAAGCACACTGGTTTTAGAAGGTGAATTTACTGTGTGGCAACAAGATATATATTTAGCATACAGAAGGCTCCCAGCAGATCCTGAACTCGCCACATACATATTCTTAAAGCCAACGTGTTAGATTGATGCCTTTGTTCCTGAACCTTGCGGCAAATAAGTAACTTGCTTTGGTCATGCATGTAATAACCCATTTATAAGACCATAAACTACGCTTTTTATTAAAAATAAAGAAAGAAAAAGCTAAGTTAGGGGGAAAAGTATGCAAAGCATCCAAACAACCCGTTCATGTTTCCCCCTGTGAGTTGGGCTCTACGTGCAGAAACAAGGACAGCCTTGAGTCTAAACCCATCTTCACGTGTTTTGTGCAGATCAGAGCAATCTGGGAACGTTTGATGAACTTTAAGCTCCTGTTATGGAAAATTAAATTAAAGGTAAGCCAATGCAAACGGGTTGCATAATACCCTCCATCAAAGCATGACATCAGTTGGAGCCTGTGACGGAAGTCACAGCAGATTTATTAGTCACTAGTTAGTGTCTCTTGTTACATAAACCTTTATTCCTGATTAGTTTTTTCTGTTAAAGCCAAATATCATCTTAGTCAGATGCATCCACATGACTTTGCAGCAGCAGACAAGAGGAAGCTTCTAGAAACTTTGAGTCGCTCTTGTTCAGAGGAAGAACGCAAAACTTAATAGAAAACCAAGCAAAATATAAGTTGTGGTTCACAAAATCAACTGGTAGCATTAAAAACAATTGTTTCACAGGATCAACATGAGGAATCATTTATTCTTTCTAATAATTAAATGCATGGCGCCCACAAAGGAAACACACACACCAAACAAAAAAACAAACAAAACAACGCCCCTCCTCATAGTAATAATAATAGGAGGGGAAACAAATCTTTTTTTACCAATCCAAACCAAAGCGCACTGTTTTCCAGGTGTGGCTCCTAATGTTTTATGATGAAGGCTGCAGCCTCAGTGCCGCCACTTCTGCGCAAAGGAACAATGACGAATTAAACGGCCCGCTTCCACACTGTCAAATATGGTGTCCGGAATTAACCAGATAATTACCCCGAACCAAAGCAAAGAGGTGGATGATAATGCCCGGGGCTTACCTTATATGAAGCGATGCGGGGCTGTAGCTGTGGCGCGCTGAGGGAGAGGCGGACGTCTGAAAACAAAATTCAGAGGCCCTGAGCATTAAACAGGATGGAAATTTCCATGGGCCATGTGAGTGAGGGTGAGGGTGGTAGCTCAAGAAGAAGCGTCAAGTTACAGCAGCGTGTACTGTTTAGGGCGGGGGGACTGGGTCCCTGTACCCCCGCTTCATATTCCTTTAAGCAGAAAACACTTCAAATTTCTAGGAAGTCACTGTTGGGGTGTTAAAAAAATCTTCATCAAGCCTAAATCATTTTTTGTATATTTCAAGTTTGCTTATTTTACATGGATTGCTTGTTTCTTCAGAATAAAAGCGCCTTTCAATGATTATTTGTCTTGTCACCAATAGGGGTGGGACTAAAAGCCATCAACAGGGAAGTAACAACATTTTTTGTTTTGTTTTATTATCACCCTCTTTATACAGAAGAGGATTAGGGCCACTGGAAAAAAAAACAAAAAAAAAACTTAACAGACTTTTAAATATTATTTTAGTACAATATGAGAAAAAGTTTGAAAAGATTAAAGTCAGAATTTTGAGATTAAAGCCAGAATTCTGATAAAAAAGTCAGAATTCTGAGATGAAACTCAGAATTCTAAGACTAAAGCCAAAATTCTGGGAAAAAAAAATCAGAATTCTGTAAAGTCAGAATTCTGAGAAAAAACTTTTTTTTTCCCATATTAAACTGAAATAAAATTTAAAAATCGGTTAACTTTTTTTTTTTTCAGTGGCCCTGATCCTTTGAATGTTATAATGCAGAGACAGAATGTATGCTTCAGGTTTAAAAGTGGGAACGAGTTTGTATTTTCTGGGATAAATTCAGCCGATTAAAAGTTTGATGTTCAGAAGTTTGTTTTTTTGAAGTCGTAGGGAAGTCATATTTAAAGGTAAAATCATTCTGCCTTAAACATGTATATAAATGTACGGAAGCATATTGCATTCACCAAAGAAAAAAAATTATTAAGATATTCTTTATAAGTAATCATGAAGATCAGTTTTATGAGAGATTCTACATTACGGGCTTAAGTAAGCATAACCAAATATATAGATTGTCATGATCGGTTTAGGGATAAACCCACATGCAGAACACCACTGGAGACTTGGTAAAAGATTTAACAGAGTTTATTAAAGGTTTCACTCAATGACATGAACTAGACTCAGGTTCTGGTCCGGGCAGGATTCTCAGGCGGATAGTTAGGTTAGCTTGGTTTGCAGATGAGTTAAATGAGTTTTCAGATGTTTCAGTGGATACCTTGAAGAGGTCCAGGCTTAGTTCTGAGAGAGGGAACCGGTTGGGTCCAGAGACTGTAGGTTCAGCAGAGTGCTAAGCAGCAGCAGCGTCTAGCTTCTGACTTCCAGTGAAAGACCTTGGTTGGAGTGATCAGCTCTTTCCCTAAGAGCAGCAAGTGGATTCCAGAGTGGGAACTTCAGGTTAGGCTCTCTAGGGCAGGCAGGCAGGTTTCTGGTTAAGCTCATCCAGAGCTTCTCTCGAGAGATTGGTTTCCTAGGAGCGAGAAGACAGAGGTAGATTAGAATAAGGTTTCTCTAGGAAGACAAAGATTAGTAAATTCAAAGGCTCAGGTTCGCTAACCAAACTTGGCTAACACTGCGGCGTAGAAGGAAGGTCTGGCAGCTGCTTATAAAGGCCGGTCTCCTGATGAGCTGATGAACGTCAGCTGTGCTGGAGGGCTCCAGCCCAGGAGGATCCACAGCTCACTCTGCTGGAGAAGGTGGAGAATCTCCAGATCCCAACATAGATACGATCTCATAATTACGAAATAAGATCTCGTAATTATGAGATAATTTTTTCGCTTTTTTTTTAAGCAGGCCAGTTAGTTATATGTCAGATTGTACACCTAAATTCGGCCAATCATATATCAACAGTCATCTATCAATCAAATTTTTCAGTCATCTTGATTCATATGTCGCAGCTACTCTACACAACGGTTGAAATAAGAATAATTTACTTTCCCATTGAGTTACGTCCCAGTGTTCACGGGGATGGACGTCTGTCTCTTCGGCAGGCGTAGAGCTAACAGAACTGGCAGCGTTGCGAGGAGAGAGCTCAAACATGTACGGCTGTAAGCCTTCTATGCCAAACCAAGCTTCTGCCGCCCTGGCGTCCTCTTCCACAACATCTTCGTCCACACTTTCCTCCTCTTAATAAAAAAATGTATGACAGAAAAGACCAATCCACGACCTCCGACACAAAACTCTCCTCCTCTTGCATGTTTCCTCTGTCCATAGCGCTCCTTGACAGTGTTGTTTCTAAGTCACCAATTTAGTGCTACTTGGTCCCAATGGAATTTCCCAGTTGGAACCTACTAGCACTAAGTTGCTAAGTGGTTAGCAAGATGCTTCCGAGAAACCGGCCACAACCAAACTTGGTTGCGAACGTTCCGCCACAACAATACCGCCCGCTCGGGAGAATTCAGAAATGCAACTGTTGGAACAGCCGTTTCCCTATTACTTTAACAGTATTGGCCTTTTTTGTATGCTATTTGATGATTAAAGAAATGTATGTACTGCATATGCTTACATTTTCCACACTCATGGAAATAATTTGGGGGGGACGGGGGGGCTTCCCTGCACTTTTTCCAACATCTGTTTTGTTCCCTTGCATAACAATGTTACACTACAGTACACAGACAATCGTGGAGCACTAGGACCAAGCGGAAAAGCGCAGTTCAAGCTGAAACCCGCTTCCCTGAGTTTAGACCGCCCACAAGCTCCTCATTGGCCCACCGTTTTTTCTTTTTTACAGTTTTTTTTTTTTTAAATTACACTGGAATCAGGACAACACAGTGACTTTTATTGGCTGCTGAAATTGTGTTTTTAAACACATTTACCTTCTTATTTGCACATATTGGGCAAGAAAGGAGATATGAAAACATCAACTAAAGCACCCTTCAGACTCTGTCATCGACTCAATTTGAGTGCTACCTTCCCGCCAATAGACAGAGTCAAATTAAACAGTCTCCATCCATGTTTCAGAATCTACCAGAGCATTTTGGAACAGGAGATTAAGAATTCATGGAGTTGCTTGTAAAGATAAGGCCACATTCACCCTGCCCTGCCCTGCCCAGAATACACAACTTTGAGCTTATTTGTCTTTAATGTTTAAGGAAGCTAAGACTAATGTAAAGCTGCTCTCCTGGCCACATGACCCATTCGAAGACAGATCTTACCTTCTCAAATTACATAGGCTAGTTTTTGAGGATACAGAACTGTCAGGAGATCAGATCTGAACATACAAAGGAAGGCAGGATAATCCAGAGGGTGATGCCAAGTGGCAGATCTAGGTTCAGTCCACAATGGAATCCAACAGAATCCAAAGACAGGTCAGGCAAACAGATCAGAACAGAGGCAGGCAGGTTCAAAGGTCCGAATATAGAAACGGGTCAGGGTCAGGCAATCAGAACACTATCAGATACGCTAAAAAAAACTCTCAACAAGGGCTCCAGAATAATCTGGCACTGATGCCTGGAAGCAAGTAGTTTAAATAGAAGCTGGCACAGGTGGATCAGATGAGCAGTAATGAGAAAACCGCGCAGAATAGGACAGGTGGATGAAAGAAGCGATTAAGCCAGCCATCACGCCAAGATCATGACGCATTTGAGATCAATTGTAATATGGTAGATAAACTGCTTTTATTCCTCTAATAAATGTGGTTGTTTTTTTTTTTTAATAATATTTTCCACTTTAGTTTATCTGTCAGAATAGGCAATATCCTTTCAACAAAGTTGAAAAATGTTTTTTGGCCACATTTTTATGAAGTATTTACACATAATTATTTATCAGTTGTTACATTTGGATACAATATTATTTTTTTAGAGCTCAAATAGGAGAATACTGGTTAAATATTGGTAGAAACATAACTACTTGAATTGTACCCTTGGATACTTTCAATACTCATTTTGATCCAAAGTTCTGTACCACCCATGCAATTTTTTCTTCTGTATCACCAGAGACAAGGTTCAGTTTGTTTTCGAAAAAGTAACATTTCCAGTGGTTCAGCATGAGTTAAACTTTCCACCCAGAGCCACATGCTCGTACAGCAGTAGAACCTCTAACTCAGTTAGAGGTGCTACAGTTAGAATCTAAAGAGTGATGGGCAAACATAATTTGTTAATGTAGGTTTACTTTTGAACAGAACACCTTCCTACAAGCCCAGAAGTCAATCAAATACTTTTGTGTTGTCAAGCCTAAAGCCTGGTAGTAACCAGCTAGTAAAATTATTTATACGCTACTATTAGGTACATTTAGAGGTAAGGATCTCGTGAACATCATCAACTTGTTTCTCATGACAGGAAGTATTTTATTAATGTTTTAATGAATCCTGACGTGAATCCCTATTAACTCAGCATAAGATAATGGAAAGGAAACCATCCAAACTTCAAAAAAACATGGAGGTTGCTGATGCTCAATCAGTTTCATTCCAGTTGCCAAGCAAGGCACAGATTTTTAGATAAGTAATACATCAAAACGGTTTCAGCATTTCTTTTTGTGCATTAGATAGAAATAATTTTAACAACTTTTACACTGCAATTGGTGCAGTGATAAAAAAAATAAAAAATAAAAAAGTGGTCCATAATAATAAAACACAACCTGCTTCTTCTGTAAGCACAAATTTTACTTAATTAAGAAAATCTAATGTTGAGAGATTACATATAACTACCCAGGATTAATTGTGGTTATCTTGGTACATAATACATTTGTCAGTCAAACCTCAATGTAATCGAATTAAAATAACAATATTAAACGAGCAGCTTGTTGTGAAATATTTCACGGTGATAACTTGTTTAGAATATGTTCTAATTGTGATTGAGCTATAAAGCTAATTAAAGATGGTAGATCTTCTTTGGAAGTGATACATAAACTTTACAATTGAATTTTTTGTATTTCAAGATAAAAAATCAAAGGGTTTTCAACTGAGGATTTCATTTAGAAAAAAAAAGGAAAAAAAAGCTTATCTAAACTAACCTTGCCCAATAGAGACTGTAAATCTATTTGATCAGGCCGTTCTCCCATTACCAACAACACCATTAGTAGTATTTGACATCTCTATAGGTGGATATTGACATCAGCACCTAATTGGACTGAATTCTAGACTTTGACTACGCCACCACAACACCTTCATTATGTGCTTCTTTTGTGCTTTCCATCATTTTCTCATGCTGTAACTATAGTGAACTACAGCTTGAGGTCACAAACAGATGGTCAAGACATTTCTCATTAGTATTTTTTACCACAAAGAATGATTGCTGTTCCGTTCTCACTTCACCAAGTTGTCCAGGTCATGAAGCAGCACAGTAACATTAACCATCATCCTGTGTCCTCTATTCAAATTGGGTATTTCTTTTTTTTACACCAGATGTAACTGGACACTCATCCTCCAATACATTACGCTCTTTCCTCATTAGCTTTTTGGAATATTTTCATAAAACTCTTGCCAATGATCAATACGTTTCTTGGCAAATATGAAACCAAACTTTTTTTTTTACTTTTTACACCTTGAAGCTCTCTCATTGATGCATTCTCAGCAGCTTTTCTTATTTTAACTGAGAGAGATGACAGCCGTATGTTTTACATATCCTACGTTCTTCTGTGACCTCCTGGATGAGTTAACTATTTGCTCTTGGATTAACTTTGGTAGAAATTTATTTTTCTGTTATTTTCCTCTCCTGTATAATAGTGTTCAAAGCTTAGAAATATTAGGTTTCTGCAAGGTCTTTCTTTCTCATCTATTCTTGACTTTGTCCAATATGGCGGCCATTAACTTCCGGTCACAGGATGTGATGTCTGGGACTTCCTGTTGCTTCCCAGGTCCTGCCAATCAACCTGGAATGTTGTCAGAGAAAGTTAGCTAGCGGAGAGAAAATGAGTTTGTTCAGTGTCCAAAAAAAGATTGGGTTGATGATCATCACTACACTGTTGTGTGCCGAAATGTATGTGTTCTTCAAGGTACAATTCATGTTTCTTATGCTACGTCCACACCTAATGCAGTTTCAGCAGCATAAAATTCTGTTCAGTTTATTGATTAACAATCCATATCATCTCAAAACACAATGCAAAATCAACTCAAATCATAGAGACTTGTTCCACGTTATTTACACACATTCCAGTTTATCTTAGTTATCAACCAGTGCAGTCAGGTTCAGCTTGTTATTCTAATTGGTTTGCTGCTCAACCTCCGATTAAATAAAAGGTGTGGTGATGGGGAACATTGGATTTGCATCTTTTCTTTTTTGGATAATTTGGCTGTTTAGTTTCAGGAAGTAACCTTGCATGTAGCAAGCTGCAGTAAGGCAAAGACAGAAGACAAAGGGTTAACAGACAGATAACTCAAATGCATTTGACCTCTTCTCATGTTGCGATGCCCTTTTTCAAATTTTTTTTCTGTTTGCAAGCTTGGATATATATGACAGTTTCCAGGCTGTGACCTTTTCTGCACAATTATTGGTAATGTTACTTCAAATCTGACCTTTCAAACTAAATAAATGAGGAAGTATTTCCAAGAGAAAGATGAAAACAGTTGCAGATTGCATTCAGTGGGGAATTTTATACAAAAGTTTTGATTAATTTAAATTGTAGGGTTTTTAGTCGTGGCTGCTTAGTGGCACAATGGGTAGCACTGCTGCCTTGCAGCAAGACGGTTCCAGGTTTAATTCCCCGGCTGGGGTCTTTCTGCATGGAGTTTGCATGTTCTCCTTGTGCATGCGTGGGTTCTCTCCGGGTACTTCAGCTTCCTCCCACAGTCCAAAAACATGACTGTTAGGTTAATTGGCTTCTCTAAATTCTCCTTAGGTGTGAGTGTGTGAATGGTTGTTTGTCTTTGCATCGCCCTGGACTGGCGCGCTGTCCAGGGTATACCCTGCCTTTGTCCCATAGACAGCTAGAAATAAGCACAAGCACCCCACGCAACCCCGCTTGGGATAAGCGTAATGGAAAATGGATGGATTTTTTGTTTGAAACCCTATGCCAGATGGGATAAAAGGTCTGCATGTTGTGTTTTGGATAGGTGTTTTCTGACCCGGGGACCATGGTTATGCTCATCAGCCCCTGGAGCTAAACAGCATCTGCAACATTTGCAAGAAATTAGTGGGAAGAGAATATTAATTGACAAACTTTCCTCCTGGTTATTATGGTTGATTATGGTCAATCAAACCTTTAAGGAGACACTAAAGGTGTGCCTCACCTTTCAAAGTTAAATAGCTTGAGGATTTCTAAGTTAAAAATGAAATGAATGAAGTCTCAACACGATTCTGAGCTAAGAACAAACCATATTTTTATAAGATCAGCCTGGGCTGAACACTTTGGAGATTTCTAAATTGAATAAATGAAGAAAATGAGTAATAGGTAAACATGTGAGCAAAAAAATAAACAAATGTATCACTCCCCAAAATTAGTTTGTTGTATTTCTATAATCTTTCTCAAAGGAATGAGGAACACTACGAGCAATAGAGAAGAACAACACAGACACCTGCTAAACTTTTACCTTTCCAGGAAAACGAAACCATCTAAAAGATCCACATTCCTTATTAAGTGTTTTTTTTTACGCCTCATACGAAGCAGGTAGCTACTGATTTTACATGTCAGGTTCTTCAGGGAGTTAAAGCTACAGTAACTAAATACAGCCTGAGCTAATTTGATACTCAGGATTCTGACTCATACACTGTAAGAAAATAATAAAAAAATCCTTTAGAGACTTTATTTGTAATTTTTTTTATTACAGGACATCAAAGCATTTTATCAATTTAAACATTACATGATGATTCCATAACCTAATAAAAATACAGGATGATAATAAGGTACCAACAGAAACTATCTGGCAGTGTTTCAATCAGCAGGTTTTATTGGGGTCCAGGAGGTGAAATGGTCCCAACTGCAAGGTTTCAATATTGAAATGGATAATAATTAACTTATTTTAGGGTTGGGTAGATTTTGCATCCAATGATTAAAACCCAAGCCAACAAATTTCTAGCTTTATTATGTTTTTGCATACCTCCCTTCCAAGTCAATTCAAAGGACACACAGTTTTAAACAAATAACATGCTGCTAAACCTGCTGATTCAGGTTGGCACAGGTTTGTTGGACATGTTAAACAATTTGAGGTATGAGCATTGCGAGAAGGCTCAGAAGTGTCTAACTTTAACAATATGGACCGAGATCTCTGAAAAAAGTGAATAAACATTTTTTTTTAAATTAATGCTGAAAAGAGTAAGTTCAGTTATGAAGTAATAAGCATATCCAGCCATATATTAGTGATAAAGGAGTTGCTGAGTGTGATCTGCTATTGGTAATATCTACCAGCACCTACATACTAATGCTTTTTTATAGCACTGCCTCAATCAATAAAAATATAATTGTCTTAAATAAGTGTATTTCAGGGATTAAACAATTACATTAATCGTGATTAAATGATTATTCGATTAATGGTCAACTATTTAGTAATCGATTAACATTTTGTATTTAAGGTAACAACATTTTTTTCAATATGGTCTATCCAGAAATTCTTAAGTGGAAACATTTTAGTTTCACCTGGTTTAATTTTATTAAACATTTTCTTTGAAGAACCTTTGGCTATCTCATTATTAATCAGTTAATCCAAAAAAAAGAATCAACAGATTTATGGATTTGCAAAATAATTGTTAGTTGTAGCCCTAATATATTTGCACTTTTTTCATCTAAGTAAGTGAAATTAATATATTGGATTTTTGCACTTATAATAAGTAAGACACATCTCTGATATCGTATTTTAACTACCATACACCCTTTAAAGGGAGTCCAATGTTGGATACTTTTAATAAAGGGGGAAAAAACACCTGTTGCAAGACATTTTTGCTGATCTTTAGAGAGAATTGTGCAATATTATATGATTTTTTTTTTTTTACAAGATTTGGTCTTTTTTGAATCACGTTTTAATTAAAACGAAATTCAAACAATTTCCCCAGAATCCATTCATCTTCTTTTTGTTGACCAAGGTTTCTAAATTTGGCAGTAAAGTCTTTTTTATAGTTAACAAGCCCCATTAGCAGCTATTTCGCTTACAGTAATGTCTTAGTAAAGAATAGGAAAAGACACTGTTTGATTTTTATTCTCACCAGAATATGGCTGACATTGCAGTGACCTGTTGTTCAACAGCTTCTGATAAGACTGACCTTGACTGAAAGTTACTCTTTGAGGCCAATGCTGCATTTTAACGCGGTTCTGAGGACAGAGATTCCATGAAGGCAGCTCATAATGATGCAAATCACACAGATATAACCATCAGACAATAGGTTTGAGTAAAACAGAATAGTTTCCATTTAATACCATATAAGACTGTGTTATGTGGATATTAAATAAATGTGCAAAAAGATTTAATGAAGTGGCCATTTTATCTCCAGTATTCTTCTAAATAGTTGAGGATTCCTGTTTCTCTGATTTGTAGAAACCTTTTTTGGACATTTCCTCCGGCTTTTCTTTGTCCCAATGCGTTGGTGTGGGATTTCTCTTGGTTTTCTACATTCCCACATGTTACATTTAGTCCTCCTTTATCTTATTCACATGCAGGTTCCCCTCCAACCTGCATTTATATGCTTAAACTCTGAAGCTGTAAGCCCATGTTTCTGGACTTCTATTACTTGGAGTCCATTTAGTTCTTCATTTTTTAAATAAAACTATTCTATCTATTTGTTTGTTTCAGGCTCCTGTATTAAAGTCCAAAGGTTTTTCACCCACTAAATAAACTCAAAATGGAGCCACTGGATTTGGATGTAATTTGGTAAATATGCAAACTAGGCAATAGGTGCGTACTTTGCTCAAAGGCAGCACTTCTTTCCTTTCATCCTTTCAATTCAGTTCAATTTAGTTTATTTATATTCAAAACAAAATGTATATATATATATATATATATATATATATATATATATATATATATATATATATATATATTCATAACACATGTAATCTCAAGGCACTTTATGTGGACAATGCAATCAGATTGGTGAAAAGTTTCTATAAGTTGCTGATATACAGTCAATGACTTGCAAAAACATGCTCCTCCTGGATGAGCCTACAGTGACGATTTTCGTTTGCCTTTTGTCGCTGTCTCTTCAGCAATCCCTTGCACTAAGCATGCATATGACAACAGTGGAGAGGAAAACTCAAATTTTTACTTGAGGAAATGGTTCAATGAGACAGCTAACTAGCTCCAAAGGTGGCCCCGTCCTGGAAAGGTGCAGCCAGGAACATGAGCTCCAAGACAATCCTCATGTCATCGGATGAATGAGAGCACTTACAGTTAATCACAGTAAAGGGAACAGGACTATACTGAAAAACAGGCCAAGCTCCAACATCTATAAACAGAGATGTTGATGGCAGCAGCAAAGCTGATATTTCAATCCAGGATGGTGTCACAGTCAACAAGAAACAGACCAGAGAAAAAGCAGAGAGAACCTAAAGTTATAAGCGGAACTTAACAAATACTGTAGAATGGGAGAACAGAAATAGAATGCAGCAGAATGAGGAAAAAGTGGTCTATATGTAATGCAGAAGTCAAAACACATAGCAGCATAATTATAGAAAATAGGTCAGGATAATTTTGGATGAGATAGAGCCACAGTAGGGCCAAGGTAGAGCAAAATAGAAACGTCTGTCTTTGGGAGATTTAAAATGTGATGTATTGTGTGTTCATAAAGCAGATTGTTATCAGCTTGTAACATGCTCATTTGTTCAAAAGACAAATAGCCCCATGTGCAATATTTGATCTAAAATAATTATTTCCTTGGGATGAATGAAGAAAAACAAAGACAACTTTAAGGTATGAGCTAACTGAGGAAAAAAATGCACCACTAAATAAATTAAGAAATAATTACACATAAAATGCTAATTTAGGAAAAAAGCTCGACTTAGAGCAAACTGACTTCAGCCATCTTAATGGCAACCATTTTTCTGTTGGGCAGTAAAATGTCTCACAAAGAGAATTAAATGTAACATTTCTTTGCTGGTGCTCCAATCAGACTAGATTCCCTGACTCTCTGGCTTCTTTTTTTCCTTCATCAGTTTTCCTCTGTATTCTCTTCTTCTATATCTCTGACTCTGAATCCTGCTAATCTTTATCACTTTTGCTAACATTCTTTACCTAATCCTCAATCATTTCTTCAGCTGTTGCACTTTCAGTGGCTCCCTTCACCTCTGACCCTCCTGGTCTCTCTATCATTCTTCCTTCTTCTATCTCACAGTATTTTATTACCTCTCTTCCCTCTCTTTTTTTTTCCAAAGTAAATAGAAACATCCTCATTATGATCTGTAATGTGCAAACATCAAGATCTAGAAATTTTTTAGCCTACACAAGCAGTTTCCTTTAAAAATCTTGATGGCTGTGAGCTTATTATTGTATATTATATATCTATATAATATAAACATTTATGTGATATATTTTTGGGAAATAATCTGTCATTTGAAAGCTATAAGTGGCTTTCAAGGGATTAGTGATCGCAAGTTCACAAAAGTAGGGGGATAGCTTGGGGGAAAAGCTCTACAGCAGGGGGCAGTTGCCTCCCTAGGTCCCCCTGTGGATCCGCCCATGGTAGTTAGATACTGTTATCCACTAATGCTCAGTTATAGAGGGGTAATCCATGTTGTGCAAAGCTACAACAGGAATAATGAAGTTGCATGAGTTCAGAGTCAAAGCAGCCTGAGAGCATAACTCAGAAGACTAAAGGATCCTAACCTTAGTAAGTCAGTAGCTGAACCTTGGCTCTATCAACCTCAATAAAGATAACTGAATACTTAAACTCAGATTAGCTCCTCACTTCAATCACATTTACCCATATGATTACAGAAGCTATAAAATTGACTGTAGCTGTAAGACAGGGCACTATGGTGTTTCCTGTTTAATTATTTACATGTATCTATATATTTTCCTTATAGTAAAGTTGATTAACTGCAAATTTCTGTCAATCAGCTGCAATGTTCTGTCCATTAGTTTTAGGCATCCAGATACAATGATTACTAAACATGATAAAGCATAACAGAGAAGTTAATGTTGGTTTTAAAGTGGAAGTTGTATGACTGTGTTAATTCCTGACCAGCTCTTCACATATAGAGTGAAATCTTTGTAGTTACGTTTTTGCAGCATTGCAGTACTAGTCTTTGACTAGACCTTTCTGACATACTGTCACTGTTTGCTAAAACATTCTGTTATAATTCTGATACTATGTGTAGGATTGTTATTCTACTACAACATGAACTTCTTAGTCTATATTCACATCAATACTGACTAAATGCCTCTTTTTATTGAGGAAATTCTCCCCACAGCATGATGCTGCCATTGCCAAGTTTCACTGCATGAATGACGGGTTCAGGAAGATACGCCTTCACATTTGGGTCTCATCTTTATAGATCACATGACTCTGTAAATTTGTAACATTTTAAAAGAGGCATTATCGTGGGAAGAATCAAAATGTACATTTACTGATTACATTTGGTAAAGAACATTCCCCCGCAAAATTACAATTTGATAAAAAAAAAAAGAGTAATGAAACAGACAGTAAAAAATAAACACGTATTTGTTAGAAAATAACCCTGAAACATTAATATTGATAGAGAAACTTAAGTTTTTACTTTCAACTTAGCTAATTCACTTCTTAGATCAGCTTTTGAACTTTGCTTATTAAGTTTTTAACTTAACTTAATCACTTTTTTAACTTAATTTACAGTAGTTAATAAATCCCTGTGTGGTAGAGGTGAACCTTGCAGACCCTGCAGCCCACATTTGAACTCATTGTGTAGGACTAAAATCCTGATAAAATACATTTTCTATTTGAAAATAAACAGCAGATTTACATTGTATTAATCTTTTTTTGTTTTTCTTTTTTTCTTTCTTTTTTTACCAGGAGCTTTATTTTGCCTTGAATCCCCTGAGATTCATTTTGCTTTCTCAAAATGCATCAAATGAATAAAAGATCAATTATGATCCAGATCAAAAAAACATATTCTTTTTTGCAATCCTTATTAATTGCGGTTTTTCAAAAGCCTGATTCCTTAGAGCTAGACTCGCATGAGAACATGCAAATAAGCCAGTGGCAGTCATCAATCGATCTTTCACGAACGCAATGAGTGGAAATCTGAGCCTTAAGCGAACAAATGTTACCCTAAATAAACTTCAACTGGATCGTACCTGTTTCTGAGGGATAACTCCCAATATGCAAACAATTGAGAAAGAAAAAGAAAAGCTCTGGTTATGTAACTGGTGCAGTGATGAAATAAACACACAAAGAGACTTTCTTCTCTTTGTCTTTGAATGATGAGTGGAAAAAGTTCACTTCTTTGCACAGAAGGACTGAGCAGTAAATTCAGCGCACGAACTACACCCTTAATCCCAGCAGCTCAGAGGACATTTGCTGTACATTGTGTAATTTTCCTGCTTTGGCCACATCTGTGTTTTTCTGGGCTTCAATCTGGACCTGAAAAACAGCACAGGAGGGTAGTTTGTGTTTTTGTTAATTCCAACATCTGTCCGCCCAGAAAATGTGTTCTCGTGTCCGAGGGAGAGAACACAGACCCAGACAGAGACCCCTCACCTAATGCATGTTTATTCAGATGGGTGTTATTTTGAACAAGAGGGAAAATATCCTTCTGTTTCACAGCGCATACCATCCACGGAGCAAATTCAGCTGCAATTGGGTTATAAATTAAATTAAAGCAATTTATTCTTTTAGTTAAAGGATCAATTAGAGCCAATAACAAGATGATTGAATTCATGGTCAACAAACCTCCTCTTGCTGCATAGGTGTAAAATGAAATTACTTTATTGAGCATGAAGATTTTTAATAACTGATTTTGACTGACACAAATTCAGTGTCAACTGAATATTCCAACATAAAAAGTAATTGAAACAAGAGGAGAGGAGAGAGGAGAGGAGCATGTTCTGAGATCTTTCCAGCATGTCTTCACAAGTCAGTTAGATTATTAAAGGTATGCTCTATTTAAAACAACAAAAAATACTTCTGTTCCTTTGCTCAATGTTGTCCCCTCTGGCTACAGAAGCAATAAGACCAGAACCACAAATGCTGACCAGTTGTCAAGCCAAATGGCCAAATTACCTCTTAGAATCCAGTTGGCCCTCTGGGTCACTACTGGGGCAGGGTATTTTTGCTAAAGTCCTTAATCGATTCGATTTAGATTCATTTAGTTCTAAATCGATTAATTTTGATTCGATCTGTTTTTACAATAATTAAAGTGTTTCAACTGTGTTTCAAAATACTCATGTATTTGATCTTTTCATGTCACATTAAAAGCAAAGTGCACACTTGTAAATCAGACAGTTTAAACTTGAGATGTGAACAAAACTGTCTCAAAAGTGCAAACTTGTTTGTGAAAAGTGAAAAAGCCTCACATGAGCAAGCAGATGTGACACAGCGGGGACACAGCAGACATGCATGAGCTGCATTATCTCCACTGTCCAAACCATATATGCAGCGTTGTCTGTAACAACTACAGGGTGTTTGCTGGTCAGCCCCCATTTGTTAATGTCTTCAGTCAACCTATTGGCTATATTTGCAGCTGTCTGGCTTGAAGTCATCTTGAGTGTATCTTTCCTATTCATTACAATGTGAATGTCACGCGTGTCAATATAAAACTGATCGATCTCCTTAGACATTGATTTTGCAAAAATGTAAAGGAACTGATTCAAAATCTATTAAATCGATTTTTTTACCCAGCCCTACTCACTACTGTGCATAAGGCTCTGAGTAAAGTTGGTTAAATTTTTCTCTAACATGTCCTATAAATCCAGTCACTTGATACTTGAATCCTCTCTGTAACATTGTTGTGACAGTATTTTGGTTGAGGACTCTTTGCTTACTCGAATGGTTTTGATGGATCAAGAATATGAACGAAAATGGACTTGAACTACACGAACAAACAAAAAAGGCCAGCAGAGACAAAATGGCTGGTAATTTGTTTTATTTGTTATTTCTAAAGAGGAATCTAAATATTCAGGCTTTAATTTAAAAACAAAAGTGTTAAAAACAATATACTGGACTGTTTCCAAGTTTGAAGATGTTTCCCTTCCCATCCAGGAAGCTTTTTCAATTCAAAATGTCAGGAATAGCGTTGAGTTCGAGGTTTTATACAATAGCTCAACAAAGCCTTGTTTTTGTTCAGCATGTATGCGCTGTGGGTCTCCTGGGCTGGAGCCCTCCAGCACACCTGACGTTCATCAACCCATCAGGAGACCTACCTACATAAGCAGCAACCAGACCTTCCTTCGACGCCACAGTGTTGACCTTAGTTTGGTTAGCAACCTGAGCCTCTGTTACCTGAAAGAATCTAAGTTGTCTCTAAGTGAGAAAACTGGTTCTAACCTTCCTATGTCTTTGCTCACAGGAAACCTGTCTCAAGCCTGAAGCTCTGGGTGAGCTTAACCTGCCTTCCAGCCCTGGTGAGCCAAACCTGAAGATTCCTATTTGGATATCCCCTGCTGCTCTCTCTGAAGAGCTGGAAACTCTGATCAAGGTCTGCCATTCAAAGTCAGAAGCTAGACGCTGCAGCTGCTTGTGTACTCTGCTGAACCAACAGTCTCTGGACCCAACGGTTCCCTCTCTCACAAGAGAAGCCTGGACCCTGTCAAGGTAGAATCAGAATTATCTAAAAGGACTCTTTAATCATCTGCCTGCCCAGCTAATCAAACTATCATCTCTGCAGACTTCAGTGAACCCAACCCGGACCTGTTCCAGATCCAGTTCATGTTTTTTTGTGTCAACATCTTTAATAAACTCTGTTAAACTTTTACCCAGCCTCCGTTGTGTTCTGCATGTGCGTTTGATATAAAACCAATCATGACAGAACACTGCGGCCAAACACAAAGCCCAGCAGATCACCTCCGGAGGAGGCTTGAGGAACAGGACGCTCAGATCCTTGGACATGCGCATACCCTCCGTGAGTTACTCACTAAAGTTGAACATCAGAACCAAATGCTACAAACGTATGCCAGCTACATGGGAAATGCTAATGCCACGCCAGCAGTACGTCCTGTTCCGGATCCACTTCCGCCTCTAAGGTCACCGGCAGTGACGTCATTTCCTGAGTTCCGTCCAAGTCCGCCTGAAAGATTTTCAGGTAACCAAAGGGATGGTAAAGGATTTTTGTTTCAATGTCGTTTACTTTTTGAGCAATCTCCCGGCAGTTTTCCGAATGATAGGAAAAAAATATCCTTCATTCTCTCTCAACTCACTGGACGAGCTCTTGAATGGGCGGAGGCAAGGTTCTCTTCAGAGTCCAGTTTTTCTTGTACATTTTCCGAGTTCATATCTGAGTTTTCCCAAGTATTTAACCACGACTCAGATAAAACAATTGACTCCCGAGCCCTGCTGAATTTAAAACAGGGAAATTCTACAGTGGCTGAGTTCTCCATTGACTTCCGGGTTAAAGCCGCAGCTTCAGGTTGGAACGAATGTGCACTTAAGAGTGCTTATTTTAACGCTTTAAATGATAACATCAAAGACGAACTAGACACAATTGACGAACCAGCTAGTTTGGAGGACTTAATCCATTTAACCATCAGACTTCATAACAGACTCCGAACTAGAAATAACTCTAGACAAAGAAGTCTAAATTTTTCTGTGTCAGCTCCTGCATTTAACAATGCTTATGTATTTTCTGGACCCGCAGAACCCAGTTCCAAGCCAAAGTCTAAAAACCAGACTCTTTCTGTGCCTGTCCAAGTCTCTCACTCAGATGGAGCGGAGGTCGAACCCATGCAGATTGGACACACAAGGCTATCCCCTGAGGAAAGACAACGAAGATTTAGAGGCAATCTGTGTCTGTACTGTGGTGAGACTGGCCATTCCATTGCTTCATGTCCGGCTAAGTCAAAAGCCAGGGCCCGTCAGAGGAATTGAGGAGTCTGACGGGCCATCTGAAAACTGAAAAAACTCCTCATCTGATGTTGCCTGCTACTCTTTTTTTCTCCAACCAGAATCTCACCTTGTCGGCTTTCATTGACTCTGGGTGTGAAAGAAATCTCATTGATTCAGATCTGGTCCAGCAATTAAATATTGAGACTGTCCCTTTATCTAAGCCTCTCAGAGTATCTGCTATTGATGGAAAGAAGCTTCATCAAGTCACTCATCAGACACAACCTCTAGAACTTTTAATCTCTGGAAACCATCGTGAAACATTAACGTTTTTTGTTTTTCCTTCTGCATGCTCCCCTCTGGTACTGGGATTCGAGTGGCTGGAACGTCATAACCCCCATATCAACTGGGCTGAACGCCACATTGAGTCTTGGTCCACTTCCTGTCATGAGTCATGCCTTCGTTCTGCGGCTCCTGCTATTCAGTCCCCTAGAGGTAGGGGGGAGATGGACTCTCCTGACCTTACCTCTGTTCCTCCCGAGTATCATGATCTGGCACCAGTCTTCAGTAAGGTCAGTGCGACGTCTCTTCCACCTCACAGACCATATGACTACGCCATAGATTTATTACCAGGAGCCCCTCTTCCCAGCAGTAGACTATACAACATCTCCAAACCTGAACGCGAGACCATGGAAAAATATATCAATGAGTCTCTAGCTGCTGGAATTATTCGTCCATCTTCATCTCCTCTTGGTGCTGGTTTCTTTTTTGTGGGTAAAAAAGATGGTTCCCTACGACCCTGTATAGATTACAGAGGCTTAAATCAGATAACCGTCAAAAATAAGTACCCCCTACCATTACTGGCATCAGCGTTTGAACCTGTTCAGGGTGCAACAGTTTTCACTAAACTTGACTTGAGAAACGCATACCACCTCCTTAGAACAAGAGAAGGAGACGAATGGAAGACAGCCTTTAAGACACCCTTAGGCCAATTTGAGTATTTGGTCATGCCTTTTGGTCTCACAAACGCTCCTGCTTGCTTCCAAACTCTAGTCAACGACGTCCTCAGAGATTTTTTGAATGTATTCGTTTTTGTGTACATCAATGATATTTTGATCTACTCCAAGAACCTCTCAGACCACAAGAAACATGTTCGTCTAGTTCTTCAGAGACTTTTGGAAAACAAACTCTTTGTGAAAGCAGAAAAATGTGAATTTCACCAACCATCTGTCACTTTTTTAGGGTTTGTGCTCGAGGGCGGGCAGGTGAAGCCATCCGAAGACAAGATAAAGGCAGTTCTGGACTGGCCGACACCTGAAAACCGCAAACAGCTTCAGAGATTTCTTGGGTTTGCAAACTTTTACGGACGCTTCATAAGAAACTATAGTCAAACAGCTCTACCTCCCACAACTCTGACTTCTGTGAAGAAGACCTTTCAATGGACACCTGAAGCCCAGAACGCTTTTGATAAATTAAAAAACCTGTTTTCCAGAGCACCCATCCTTATCCAGCCAGATCCCTCTAAGCAGTTTATCTTAGAGGTGGACGCATCTGACTCCGGTGTTGGAGCTGTTTTATCTCAGCAATCTGACTCAGACCAAAAAACTCACCCCTGTGCTTTTTTTTCACGTAGACTCTCACCAGCGGAGCAAAATTATGATGTTGGAGACCGAGAACTTCTTGCCATTAAACTCGCCCTAGAGAAATGGAGACACTGGCTCGAGGGGGCCGAGCATCCAGTATTGGTTTGGACAGACCACAAAAACCTGGCTTATCTCCAATCGGCAAAACGATCCAACCCACATGGTCATTATTCTTTTCCCGTTTCAACCTCATTATTTCTTACAGACCTGGTTCCAAGAACGTCAAGCCCATTCTCTCTCTCGTCTGTACTCCACTGATTAACCTGAGACACCCGAGCCTGTTCTTCCTGCCTCCTGTACTTTTGGAGTCGTTTCCTGGGAGATCACTGATCTCATCAACTCTGCCCTAGCCTCTGAACCTGACCCAGGTAACGGCCCTCCAAATAAAACTTATGTTCCATCTTCCGTCAGATCCCGACTGATCCAGTGGATGCATGCAGCTAAATTTTTCGCCCATCCTGGAGTGAGCAGAACCATTGCCCTCATTACAAGACGTTTCTGGTGGCCATCACTACACAAAGACGTTAAGGAGTACGTTTTGGCATGTCCCATCTGCGCCAGAAACAAGACCTCTCATCAACCACCTTCTGGTCTGCTGCATCCTCTACCTGTTCCAACCCGTCCTTGGTCACATATCACCATAGATTTTGTCACAGGTCTCCCGATTTCCAGAGGTATGTCCACCATTTTAACCATCGTCGACCGTTTTTCCAAGGCCTGTCACTTAATTCCCCTCAGGAAACTTCCCACGGCTTTCCAGACTGCCCAGCTTCTCCTGAAGCATGTTTTCCGACTCCATGGTATTCCACAAGAAATCCTCTCTGACCGCGGTCCTCAGTTCATCTCAAAGGTCTGGAAAGCTTTCTGTTCTGCGTTAAACTGTAAGTCGTCCCTCACCTCAGGTTATCACCCACAGTCTAACGGGCAGACGGAGAGGATGAATCAACAACTAGAGTCAACTCTCCGCTGCCTGACATCTAACAACCCTACTGACTGGAGTCAGTTTCTGACCTGGATCGAATATGCCCATAACTCCTTAAGATCTGCTTCTACTGGTTTATCCCTGTTCCAGGTTTCCATCGGTTATCAGCCTCCACTTTTCCCTGCAGACGAGAGAGAGATAACGGTCAGATCAGTCCATCACCACATCCGCCGTTGTCAGCCTATTTGGAAGGACACCATCACCACCCTCAGCCGCTCATCTGCCTCTACTAAACGCTTCGCTGACTCCAAAAGACGTCCTGCCCCTGACTATACCATAGGCCAAGAGGTACGGTTATCAACACGTGACATTCCCCTCAAAGCCATGTCCAAGAAGCTGTCACCCCGGTTCATCGGCCCATATAAAATTGCCCAGATAATCATTCCCTCTGCTGTCCGCCTGCACCTGCCTCCGTCCCTTCGTATCCACCCCACATTTCATGTCTCTCAGATTAAACCTGTCATTTCAAGCTCCTTGTGCCCTCCATCCGACTCCCCTCCACCTGCCCTGGACATCGACGGCCATCCGGCATACACAGTTCGCCGGATCGTGGACTCCCGTCGGCGAGGTCGCGGATGGCAGTACCTCGTCGACTGGGAGGGCTACGGTCCGGAGGCCCGCACCTGGGTTCCTGGCTCATACATGAGTATGAGAGTTCCCTCCCGTCCACTTCCTCCTGACCGCCAAGAGGCGGTCGTTTAGAGGGGGGTACTGTTGGGATCTGGAGATGTACCACCTTTCTCCAGCAGAGTGCGCTGTGGGTCTCCTGGGCTGGAGCCCTCCAGCACACCTGACGTTCATCAACCCATCAGGAGACCTACCTACATAAGCAGCAACCAGACCTTCCTTCGACGCCGCAGTGTTGACCTTAGTTTGGTTAGCAACCTGAGCCTCTGTTACCTGAAAGAATCTAAGTTGTCTCTAAGTGAGAAAACTGGTTCTAACCTTCTTCTGTCTTTGCTCACAGGAAACCTGTCTCAAGCCTGAAGCTCTGGGTGAGCTTAACCTGCCTTCCAGCCCTGGTGAGCCAAACCTGAAGATTCCTATTTGGATATCCCCTGCTGCTCTCTGTGAAGAGCTGGAAACTCTGATCAAGGTCTGCCATTCAAAGTCAGAAGCTAGACGCTGCAGCTGCTTGTGTACTCTGCTGAACCAACAGTCTCTGGACCCAACGGTTCCCTCTCTCACAAGAGAAGCCTTGACCCTGTCAAGGTAGAATCAGAATTATCTAAAAGGACTCTTTAATCATCTGCCTGCCCAGCTTATCAAACTATCATCTCTGCAGACTTCAGTGAACCCAACCCGGACCTGTTCCAGATCCAGTTCATGTTTTTCTGTGTCAACATCTTTAATAAACTCTGTTAAAATTTTACCCAGCCTCCGTTGTGTTCTGGATGTGGGTTTGATATAAAACCAATCATGTCATTACCATTAGCTACAACCTGCTGGGCGTCCCTTAATAACATATTGAGGGTTTGGGGAGACTTTTTCTAGCATCTTGCCACCTACGATAATTCTTTGTTTAACCTCTTTAAAAATCTCCCCAACTCATAACCTGCTGCAGTCTTCCCTTTTGACGCCTCCGATCTTAGATCTCACCATTGTGCTCACTCTCTACATGGCTAAATGAGTTTTAAACACAGCAAACCTCCTTAAAAATGCTCATTAAAAATGTGTAGATGCAAGAAGGTCTCGGGTTCGACTCCTGGGCCGGGGTCTCGCTGCATGGAGTTTGCATTTTCTCCCTGAGCATGCGTGGGCTCTCTCCGGGTACTCCGGCTTCCTCCCACAGCTCAAAAACATGACTGTTAGGTTAATTGGCTTCTCTAAATTCTCCTTAGGTGTCAGTGTGTGTGTGAATGGTTGTTTGTCCTGTTTGTCTCTGTGTTGCCTTGCGATGGACTGGTAACCTGTCCAGGGTGTACCCTCTCGTCTGTAGACAGTTGACGATAGGCACCAGCACCCCTCCTGACCCCACTTTAGATTAAGCGTGTCAGAAAATCGATGGATGGATGGAAAAATGTGTATCTGCTTTTGGAAAAAGCTGATGAACATCACAGATTTCGTTTTTCCTGGTAGAAGTAGGTATCAAACTTATTTTAGTATCTTTTATTTTTCCTTACCATAAGGACTTCAATGTTTTCATTGCACTGAATGGACAGGAAGGAGTGCTTCTAATTTTTTACTGTATTCTTTTTAACATTAAATGTTTTCTTTAACGCATTTTGTTTGGTTTTCTATACCAGCAAGTGCTCCATCTCTACCCTCCCATGTGCCCCTCATACCAACTGAACAACACAATGCAGCAAGGCCCCACATAATTTCTCAATTCTTCTGCTTCTCTGCTTCTGCAATTACATTTCTAAGCCCTGTTACATAATAACAATTAATTATGCAACAGATTTTTTACTGTGTTGTTTCGGGTCCCCTGCTCCCCTAATGGTTCCGGGTGCAGCTTTTTCGGCTGCTGTTGACATTCTCATGCTCCCTCCCGCTGCTTCGTTTCTTTCGGAGTCTGGCCCCGTTGAATCAACCCAGATGGGTCAGGGAGGACCAACGGTCTGACGCACACGTGTCCCAAAAGGTTTGGGGAAAACAAGGGAACACGTGCAGTTTGTCAGAGACCGCTCTGCATGGGCCATCATCAATGCAGAAATATTTTGGTGATTTAGAGCAGATGGAGGACTTGAAGTCCATCTGGTGGGATATATCTTTAGTCTGTTTTCTAATTGGTTAATCCATGTTTGGAAATCAGTGACGGGATTTCACCATTTTATACAAAGTGGGTTTCGAAAGCTGTAGGCCGTTTAGCTGCAGCCAGTTATTGCTTCAGGATGTTTTAGATAAGATGTAGCTCAAAATATTGAATGGCAAACATTTTTGCAATGTCATAGTTAAAATAAACTGACCTGAAATGTTTTCATGAGCTACCCTAGGCTTCTTGGTAGCGATGCAACTCAATAGCTAAGGCCTTAAGAAAACTAAGAAGCTGAGGAGTATACTCTAAATATTGCTCCTATATTTAACTTGGCTGGGGTTTGGGTGTAGAGATCTAAATGAAAACACTTACGTAATCGGATTTTGGCCTCCCTCTGAGTTTTGTTTTTTAGTCTTATATTCTTCAGCAGAAGCCAACTGGACTTTCATCTCTCAACCAATAACATAAGTATTAGGAGCTTTACATTAACTACGTTTGAACCTTCACTAAAATTCCCTTTTAAACCTTTCGAAATACCCATCAACCATTGCTCTATGGTGGCATATCGTGATAAAATCTCAGTTAAATGACCTCACCCAGTTAATATCTATTTATGTTTGGATTTCTCATGGATTTAATCCTCAGAAATAACCTCCACCTTCCTTTCTAAGATGGAAATGAATGATGTGGTGCTTTAATTCCCCCCTCTCCTTAAGAGGTGAGTGCAACTGGCTGAAAGACTTCATAGTGATCAGTCATGCATCTAAAACCTCAGAGAATTAACTTGTTTATTTAGCTAAGAAGCAAACCTAGCAACAGTTGTGAGGTCTCAGTCCTCTTACCACACCTGTAATTCAATACTTTCTATTTCTGATTTTAATATTGACGTATAATTTCAATGTTAAACACCCTTCCTTTGGAAATACTTGGCAACATTAAACCTACAGCTATAGCCAGTTGTGTTCAGGGTTCTGTATGCTTAATCTGATATATAAATTTCACTAATCCTATATAAATATAACAGCTAAATGGCAGAACTTGCATGTTGCAGCATAAGCCTCTGACTCAAAAGCTAACAGGCTTCTCTCAAACCCAGGAATAGATATCAGCTATATTCGTCACCATGTGACTGACAAAGACAAACTCTTGTTACCGTCACTTATCACATGAGCTAACTGGCCCTGCAGTTTCCCTTACCCCCCTGGAGCTGCTAGTGAAATGCTAAATTGGGTCAATATTTCATGCAAATAAAGATCCATGTGTTCATGAATGCACCTATGAATTATTATACATGCTTTATTAAGTTTTTCCACAATCAGAAAAACAAGTTTTAGATGTGAAAGAGATGGACTGACTAGTTTCAGAGGATAACAGACAACTTTGAGGAAGCACACTGCTGGTCAGCTGGCTGAAAGCAGCTGGGGAACCACATTTCTCTCTTCCTAGGAAAAAAAAGACAAATGTCTCTTACTGACTGGGAACCCGAAAAAATACATACAATATATAGGGTCAAATCGTCCTAAAGATTTTGACAATACAGACAATAATGGTTTGAATCTTAATATAAAGTTTCCATTTTCTTACTTTGGAATTCCGATATTTTATTTTCTTATATTTCAAATTTTATTATTGTAAAGCTCTGATTGATCACTGATGTCATATGACCCACTGGCCTTAATATATGCAGAGATGTTGCCTTTTGGGTTTAACATTGTGAAGCCCTCTTGTTAAAAAAGAAAAAAAAAAAGAAAGAAAAACACAAATAAAGCGATAGATGTCATGGCTAGAGATTATCCACCATAGATAAATGGAAGTTGGATCATGTCTAGCAAAAAAATAAAAAATATAAAAACAACAACACTGAAGCTTGTTTAAGGGCTGCAAAGTTTGCCCTTCTCAAGAGTGGAGACTTTATCTCTCAGGGCTGATAAGGATGCAGTAGCTGCATTAAAAACTTTAAGCTTTAAAGATATTGTGGAGGACTTTTTGTGAAAGCAAAACCCATTATGCTTTGCGAGGAGAGCTCTCCACACAAATACTTCTGGGATATATCTACATCTTCTGAGGCCTTTCTGCTCTTTCAGCTGCACCACACAAATGCAGCTGAAAGTATGCATGCGCAGAAAAAGATAGCTAAGGGAACAAGCACCTAGGACGCCCTTAAATAAACATATCACCAGAATGATTGACAATTAGGAGGACCACTTATTTTGATGATCCACATGGAAATCTATACCTATAAGTATACATAGCAGTATATTTATAAAAAGAGAGATGGTGGAATTATTTTTGAAAGCATACATAGCCTAATTATGTAGTCAATTAACCTAAAGCAATATGCATGGTATGGTTGTTACATGTCAGGTACGCCGGTCATTGACTTTATGTCCCTACATAGTTAGGGACAAATACAGAGGACAAATTTCCATTGGGATCAGTTTCATAGTCATGGAAGGCCACTTCTTTGATTTTATTTATTTTGCTCAGGCTGCTCATGAACCCACATCCCACCAAAGGTTAAAAGGGCAATATCATTATCAGTACTGTTAATAAATAGCAGAAATTTTATACATTCAGCAATAAAATGTCACAGGGCAGGGTATGGGGGATGGTCATTTAAGAAGGGGGATGATCTTTACGATTTTTTAAAGAAATCTTCAACTCAAGTACCGAGTATACACCATATAAAATCATTTAAATTCAGTTTTTGTGAAAAGGAAAATTAAATTCTCCAAATATGGTCTTATATCTATATCATTTACCACTGCTCTGTGTAGTGGTCTCCGCAACAGTGGAACTAAAGAAGCCTCTGACTGAAGACAATTTCACAAAAAGGATATTTAATAGTCTAACTAGGGCATGATTGCCCCATTGACATGTGAACAAAAGCTGTACAGCACACAGTTGTTCAGCTGAGCTAAAAATAGGATGAATAGTTGTGCGTGCTGGTGCGCTATTTCCAAGTGGCTGGTGTTCATGGACGCGGTGAGGAATGACAAGCCCTTAGGATATCATATTAAACCAGAGGTCTCTCAGGTCTTTTAAATGGTGACGTCTTTTAAGAGGAAAGCTTTAAAGGTGGATATCTGAGGGATCAACAGGCGATTTAGCCACTAAATCCTGTCCTTCATTTGATGTTGAAGTAAAGCAGACGTAGCTGTTAATGTCCGACCAGAACCTCCAACCTAGCCGCTTCATTTTTCATTTGGACACAACATGACTCATTAAATTAAATTAGCTGTGAATAGCTGTGATGTGCCATTCTTATTAGGAAGGTACTATTTAGGTCACAAACAAAGAGCCATTGATGTTCTAAGGCTGCTCAGGAGAACCGGCATCCTACAGCATTTCATCCTCCCGTTCGGCGTCTTGTTTCTGCTGTGTCAGGGGAAGAAGCTCTCCCTCGTGAAGAGGGTTTGCATAAACAAAGATTTGTCTCACGGAACGTCATGCGCCACTTGTTGTCACAAATTGAGTTGCACTAATTGTACAAACAGAGGCTGCGGCTCACGAGAATTAGATGCTGTGCTGTCATACAGGCCAACAGTGAGGTGGCAGCCCCAAAGACCTGTACTTTTCCACCAGGCAGCTGAATAAATGGCAGGAGCTTCTGGAATTTTCTCAACTGTCGGGGCTTATCTCTGGCCATCAGTGCCAACGCCGCCCACACACAAACACACAGTCTCCTTGGATCTTTGTTGTGTCATTCCAGGGGGAATGACTGATGCACATTTCCAGGAGAACCAAAGCCAGGGTGATCTTCTAATGCCGTCACTTTAAATGTGACATCCACATCTTTTTAAGTGATGTGGATGCTGCATAAGAACTAAAGAGTTCAAGGACTCCTCCTTATTCTAATGTGACCTCTATATATGTGAACGTCATGGCCTTTCACCCAGTTACTGCAGTCTGTAGAGCGTTTGTACATTAAGGAGGGTTGCCTGTACACACAATAATGAGAGTGCAGTCTATGACGTGTGCATTTGCTTTCATTTTGACACCGGCTATAGAGGAAGAGTTGCTGGATTTCATAAGAGCATAAACAAACCGATGTGAGTTGACTGTGTAAACAATTGTGATTGGTTAATAAAGATTGTGCTGCTTTTCAAATTTATTTCATTATTTGTGGAAACATTTTAGAATATTGAGTTAAATGATCTGTTTTGATGCTAAAATCATTTGTCCTATTTTGCTGTGGGACTCTGGCTATATGAGAATTGGAAATTGCTCATTTGGCGGCTTTATACATACATGAACTTAAGTGGAACTGAATAATCCATAAAGTTCAATCTGATGCTGGACAAATCTTTTCAGATATGACAGCTTTAACTTATTTGGGAAAGATTTAAAGGTGAGAATTTCTGAGTTGCGAATTTGTGAGGTCAGACATTGATGTTGGACATGTCAAGACATTGTCTAGAGGTTTCTAGACCAATAAGCTCAATTATGTCTTTCTGTTTAAAAAAAAAAAACATAATTAGATCCCAAACTTAATTTACAAACATGGTGGATATCGAAACGTACCCAAACGTTTTGGTATATGCTGCTGAATAAAGCAGAATTTTTAAAGAACAGCCCTCACGGCACTACCCCTTCTACACTATGCATTTATGCAAGTCTTGTTTTTCTGGATTTCCGCACACAGATGCAAGTTTGTGTTCATAAAATGACAAAAAAGGATTAAGCTGTCGAATAGCACAAATGCTTTTGCAAGGCTCTGTAGAGTTGTCAAGAAACAACACATTCCCGTGCAATAACAGAACAAGGGATCTCAGTCCTTCTGGCTCATACGCCAGTGGGTGGGGCTCAGGAAATTCTTCCTTCTCAACCACCATGTCACATTTTTTCCCATAAGTTAAAAAAGGACAAGATGGCCAGCTGTGATCTGTTCAGTTAGTCACCTCATAAAGATCAGTTAAAAGTTTAAAGTTGTATCACATGGTTACACACCCTCACAGCACTGTTGTATAAACCCTCCTGTATGGTGACTTAAGAGGAAGACGATATTTCGAAACTTCATGGAAATCACTTTGCAAACCTTTTCCTATTGTGGTTTGATGTTATGCTCCGGATTTGTTATTGTAAAACAATAATCTCTCATTTGTCCTGACATGATGAAATATTTTCGAAGAATCAGATATGTCATCCTATAAGGTCAGAGGTCCAGATGAGGAACTTGCAGTGACTCATTATTGTCATATTTAATTAAAAGGCCTGTATGAAGTATTAATATCTTAGTTGGGTATATATCCTTACAGTTGTACATTATGGCTCTTTTTGGTGGAATAATAAAACCCAAATATCCTCAATTCGTCCACACGAGGGCACTATTTCCTAAATAATACCTAGAAAGAAGCTTGCAGCTTTAGAATCTGTGCTGTGAGTGATTTACAAATTCTTTTTTTAAAAACTCGAGCCTAACATGAATAGTGGTTTTAGTGGTAAAAGTTTATAAACTCCACTATTTCATTTTTTTCCTAGCAGGTTTAAAGCAACTATTTATGCTGAATTTAACAGCCAAACAAAAAGTGCTGGTTTGAATTAGAAAAGACCAAAAAGAAACTATGAAATCTGTGAAGAGTTGTAACCTAGTGGTGAAATTATTTTATGGTTGTTTGATTTTAAATTGAACAGCAAATTATTATAATTATTATTAAGCAATATACAGACGAAGGAGGAATTTATCAATATGATTTTTCTGTTCACATTATTTTAGAAATTAAAACCACAGTTAAGCTACATCTGCTTAAGTTTCCTAAAATCTAATTTTAAACTGCTGAGCAAAACTATTACCTATAAACCCATAAACATTTTATGTGTTTATGGGTTTACTGGTTATCATTATGGAGTATGTGTCATTTAAGTAAAATAACTAACAAAAATAAAGAAAAAAACTAAGTCTCATTAAATGCCTCAAGTTGCAAATGAACATTTCATTCTATCTATCTATCTATCTATCTATCTATCTATCTATCTATCTATCTATCTATCTATCTATCTATCTATCTATCTATCTATCTATCTATCTATCTATCTATCTATCTATCTATCTATCTATCTATCTATGTGTGTGTGTGTATATAATTGTGTTTATATGTATATATTTTTGTGTGTGTGTGAATATTGAATAAAAAACAGAAGTTTAACAGCAGTTCATTTAAGTGCAATTAGAAGGAGAGAGAGTATGAAAAATAAGTTTTGCTTCTTCATACAATTTTTTAGACAATTTACACTAATCAATGTCATTTTTCTGGCTGTATATACCGACAGGTTTATTTGGTGGAGGGTTTTGTTTCTATTTATGTTCTGGTGAATTTAGTTAGTTTGAAAAGTGTTGTTTGGTTTGGTTGATGTTACCTAGTCTCTTTTGTGTGTATTTGGTTGATTTATTTATTCTTTTTTATCAAAATGTCTGAAATAAATTCCTATTCATTCATTCATTCATTCATGACACATGAGCAAAATTATCAGAGTGTATGGAATTGTCATTTTCAACAGATGCCATTTTAAAGGTAAACCATTGGTTGAGAAATGAGATCCACTGAAGTAGATATGACTCAATATTTGCAACAGGGGAACTACGAATCATTTAGCTTCCAAATATGTAATTATTTTCAGTCCATAAACATTTAACACTTCTAAGGAGTGTTAGTGCTGAAGGTAATGGCCTGTGATTTGTACCTTAGGATAATGCCATATTACTTAAATATGGTTCAAAACATATGTGTGTGTATTTCTTTCAACAATATCAGTATATCATCTGCAAAAATACCAACATATGTTAGAGAAAGTTACTTCTTTTTTCCTTTTGGGGCTCTGCATACTGGATGTTTCACATTTCTGTTCATAAAGGAAAGGTGTGTTCTTTCTCACAGTTGTGTACTTTGTGTTGTTCTGTCACATAAAACACTTTCAGGTTTCTGGTCTAGGTGAGCTTCATTAGAAAAAGTTCAAGGCATGCATAAAATGCCAGGGAACTTTGAGTTTTTTTCTACGTAACATTGTGAAGCATGTCAGTCAGAGGGATCCAGAAAGGCTCTTCATGAATTATTAGAAGGCACAACATCACCTGACACACTAAATATATTCATGAAGGAACAGTGGTTGATGCTGAGCAGTAGGGGTTGGGTGTTTGGTCAGCACCAGTGTTTCCAGTTGAACACAAGAGTGTTTGGTGTGTGAGCTCATGCATAGCTGAGATAGTCTGCAGGGATAGCAGCTGAGAGCATTGAAATGAAAGTGGAATCATGCCGGTGAATTTAATAAGACCAAGCTGGAACTGTTCTGGTCCTCACTGAAATCTTTCCTACACAAGTTCCACCAATTAAAAGGTCTGAGTACCTTCAGAAAGTCCAGCTGCACTTGTAAGCAGCTGTGACCAATGCACCCAAAGATCCCACTTAAAGTAGTGTGACCGTATTTTCCTTTCGGAAAACCAGGACACCTTGGAGTGGGGGGTGGGGGGTTCCCATGCATAGAGATGTCTATATCTACAGTTGATTTATTAAAAATGCTTTTCCGTAAAAGTCTACAGCAATAACTTCAATAACAAACGATAATTTTATTCAAAATGTATTTATTAAAAATGCTTAACAATTCCTGTAATGAATGAATAGCACAATGAAAGAAATAATGTCTCATCTAAACATCCCTCACTTAACAATAAAAGTTAACAATAACTCTCAACTCCCAATAACTGATGATACTCAGCCTCAGCAATGAACGAAATAATGTCTGTTCTGTAGGCTATTGGTAAAAATAAATTAACAAATGAGCTAATTAACAAAAAATACCTCTTGTGTAGCAAAAATTATTCAAAATGTACCAAAAACGAACAAACATATCAATAGACTATCTTTACTTTCGGTGTCCATGTGGCTTTTCAGATCCCTTGCACCTCCATTGGACACCGAGACATATGTGCCTGCTTTGCACACTGTGCACAAGGCCTCACATTTGTCTCGACCCGGCCTGAAAGCGGGGAAACTCTTTTGTAAATTGTCGGTAAACATACATTTGCGCTTTTGCATGTTTTTGGCGTACTGACGGCCACGCTATCTATATTCTGATTAAGAACAGGGCTGCCTGCACTGCAAGTACATCCCGCTGCAGCCTGCGGGAAGGCGGGATTACGTCACACGCAGCGTAATGCGCAGTGCCCTAGCGACTGTAAATTTAATGGTCCAATTAAGGTAATTTAAAAAATCAGGACATTTCCTCACTTTCTAAAAAAAACCCAGGACACCCGGGACAGGACGTGAAATACGGATATGTTCCGGGAAATACGGACGTTTGGTCACCCTACTTAAAGAGGAGCGCTACTTCAAGTTTCCTTTGCTAAAAGAAAGGTAAAAAGTAGCTATCCATAAATTTACTATAATAAGAATAAAAATGTATTTGGTAAAAAAAAAAAAAAAGGCTAGTCAAGTAACCGGGGGGGTTGTTGGATTGTAATATTCGATTTGTCATTTAAAGGTTGTGCAATAGACAGAATTATGAAAAAATATATAATAGGCAAATTCAATTTCATTTTAATTCAGTTTATTTATTTCATGCCAATTCACAACACGTCATCTCAAGGAACTTTACAAAGAGAATACTTTCAGATGATTAAAAGTTTTCTAACTAAGGAAAACCAGCTGATCTCATCAACTCAGTTCCCCAACAGCAAATCCCTCTCACCAAGCATGCACGTAGTGACAGTGGAGAGGAAAAACTAACTTTTAAGAGGAGGAAACCAGGCTCAGTGTGGGGTTCAAGGAGACAGAAGCAGTCATACAAAAAGAAGCAAATATACAAAAGTTAACTATTAACTAGTTCCATGGGTCCAGGACAGGAACAGTCATGCAGACAAGCCTGAGCAAGTTCAAATGTCAAAGGGTAAAAGACAGCACATACAGTTAGTCACAGTAAAAAAAAAAGCAAGAATTCACTGAAAAAAATGGGCCCAACTCCAAAATTTATTAAAAAAAAAGATTTTAATGGCTTCACAGCTGATATTTAGGAGTGAATAAAACAGATGAAGCTACTATGGCAAGAAAAAGCAGACAGAACATAAAGATATTGGTGGAAATAGCAAATTCTACAGAATGGGAAAATTTAATTGAGACAGAATGAGGAAAAGTGGTCCCTATGTCCTCCAGCAGCTTACATTTATAGCAGCGCAAATATAGAAAATACCCAGGATAACCTAACCAGCTAACTAACTAACTAACTACTTTGGATGACCGGACATCTGTCTGGACAGAATTCTCCAATGCCAGATTGGGCTTTTCCCTCTACCTACTCCTACTTCTCCACTTACCCAGAAACTAAGCACACATCGCTCTGCTTTTAACAATCAGCTTTATTAAAAAATAAAGTTTTAAGCCTTAAAAGTAGACAAATGAATGACATTGTTGCAAAATAATAAATTCAAACAGAAGAAACGATTCCAAATCATATTTTTTCAGCATAAGCTTTATTAAACCAGGCTTTACAATAGCTAATGCTAGAGCAGGGTAAAGAACATCAGGTTACAATATTTACACTTTACATTATGCTTATGCAAACTCCAAACAGTTAAAGTGACTTGAAGCTCTCAAACCCGAACTTGAAAGATCACCAGAATATAACTGAAGTATGTAAAGAAAAGAAAAAAACTTTAAAAATTACATTATGGTTCTTATTATAGTCAACTAGATACTACCTAATTCTACTCGAACGCGGATGGTTTCTATGATCAACCAATTATGTGACATTGATAGATCCAGTTTTGAATTAAAATAATCTAAACCTCAACAAAGATCAGTTATTACTCTGAGTTTTTTTTTTTATCTCAAGCCTGAATTTCCCCATCACGAAGAAGATTTTTGTTAGAAATCCTAATACCAGTGCATATTAACTCTACCTAAGGCTGATTACTGAGGTAGAACAAGGTGTTACTCTGCTGAGGTCATTAGGGTTTAAGTCAACTCATGGTGTCTGTGGCATAAATTCTTCCTTATATTCCAGTGTGTGTAGAGAAAAGTGAAAATGATAAAACATAATTCACATTTTGCTTGGTGAGCATCAAAACTATTTCTATCAGCATTAAAATCAGAAAGAAATTCCAGAATGAATTGAAAAACAATAAATGGCCTAGTCTGTTCATTGTGATATGACTCACTAACTAGGGTGGGATTACTATAGAGGGCGCTACAAATGCTTAGAAAGTTAAGGCAGTTGCATCCAAATAGGTTTTTCTAAAATCGCTTTCTTTCCTCTTGTCAATTAGGAATGTGTGCCCCCTCTTGTTGTTACTGTTTAAGAACAGTACAAATGGGTTAGCATAGCACCAACTAAGCATAGAAATCTGCTTTTTTACTAAGTGCTTTTTTCTTTTTTTTACATATAAGAGGAATTTGGTTTGGCAGTAAGGTGATACACACTGAAAGACATACAACTGACATAAATAAATCTGAAAACATGTCTTTTTGAAAAATCAAATGCAAGTTATATAGGAAAATGGACAAGAATAGTTTTTGGGGAGGAAGACCATCATGGTAGATATTAAAACTATGTAAAAGTATCAAAAACTATCAACTTTAGTTTAAACTGCAAAAACAGTTAAACTGACAATACTGGAACTGGGTCACTGGACAGTGAAAATATAGTTTCCAAATCTTTTTGATTTATAAAATAACAATTCCGCTAATGAGACCTAAAACATGTTGTTGGCTTTCCTTGGGTCAAAACCCCCATTTAATTGCAGCATGAAAACTGTAATATATAGCTATATTATATCTTGCATGATCGACTCTGCAAAGTACCATCACCGTATTGAGATTATACATTCTTAAACAATGCCCCTTCAAGTAGTTTATATCTATTTTTTTTTTTACATAAAACCTAATAAAAGCTATACGTGTCAGCTAAAGTTTTCAAGATTTGCATCTCTGCTCAAAAAAACTCTTTTTTCATAAAAATAAATAATGTTCTAATCAACCAATCAGTGAGTCTGAGCATCTTTGCTCAATAAAATCGAAGCATTTAACCACCAGGTGAGACAGAACAGCTGCAGGTATAAGTGGGTGCTTATTTGTGGAATTCCGTAAAAATTCAAAAAACTAAACGACCCATTCATCGGTTACCATTTGCATGTTTCCAAGCAATACAAGGCCTTGTCCATATAAGACTCAAACTTACTGCGGATCCAGACATTTGAATTGAGAAAGCTTCCTTGAGAGGTGGCGAAACGTCTTCAAATCTTGAAAACCAAGTCCAGTGGATATTTTTTGAATTTTTACGGAATGACTATGACCTGGATGACTGAGAACCTTCATCAGCTTAATTGTGGAATAAACACTGGCAGCCTGGAAGAACAAAATGCTGCTTGATCAGTGTTGGGATGTATTAGTGTTGTTCAGAAAATCTGTGATTGAAACAAATTGCTGAAAGCGTCAGCCAATCCATCCCATGCATTAAAAGCAACCTAACGGAGTGATCCTACAGAGAAGATGGGCACTCTGGTAAATCCATGAAGGCTTTTCCCTTTGATGGTTGGCACCATGGAAACGTTCAGTGATTTCTCTGTCACGATGTCCCCAGTGGAAGGCTCATAATTACTAGGGCCTTGTGATTAGGCTAGAGTCAGGGTTTCAAGCCCCTCTAACAGGCGTTGTTCTCATTTTTCTTTTCAGATAATGGAATTGACTCATCTTCAAAAGTGAGAAATGCATCGATTTCTCCCCCCTTTCATTCTGTTAGTCGCATTGAACTGAGTGTTTTTGCTTAGATATGGGAGGTTAACAAATAATTGAATCAAAACAAAACCAGTTGATGCTATTTAGTGTTCACATCATGCTGTGAAAAAAGCGGTTCTTCTCAGTTAGAAATAATTCATTTTTTTGCTTTCGCATTTTTGTCAGCCTTTTATACTTTAGATGTTGAAACACATTTTTATTATCAGCCAAATTATTATCTGACTTACTAAATACTAAATTCAGCTCTCAAATGATGATTTCATAAAATTTTGCCAAAGTTGTATCCATTTTTCAACCATGGCTCTAAGGAGCATCATTATCCTCCGACTTCCTCCTGTCTTCTGCTTTGTCTTTTTACAAGTTCATAAGGCAAAGTTGCAAATCACTCGACTTGTGTGATGTGAAAAAAAATTTTTCCAGTGAAGTTTTGGGAAATTTAAGAATTTCAATATGAATAATGAATACCCACCTCATGTCATCCAAAAATATGAGTTCTTATTCCTCAAATGCAGTGTTTCTATTTAGCTAATTTGTTATTTTTGGAGTTCGGATTTGAGCACTATAATCATTATTGGAAACAAGCCTTGTGATGTCAATAAATCTGAGGCCCGTATCTAGGCCAGTTGAAAACCTTTTTTTTATTTTGGGTATAGACCTATAGGTGGGATTTATGGTGGTTTTTCAGATACGCAACCAAATTATCTTCAACTTAAAGTCATAAACTAATGACCAAAAATTGACATTAAATATTATTTTGTAGAGAATAAAATGAATGGATTAGTTAAAGTGGTACACCCCCCAAAATTAAAATTAAAGTAATTTGTGCCACCATGTAACGTCCGTCACGATTCAGAACAGAAAGACCCAGTATTCAAGCAAGACAGACAGTGGGATTGCTCAAAATGCATTTATTAAAGCTACAGGCTGTGGATTTGCAATAGCAGCAACTAGGATGTCTGAGGCAGGGAACTCAATTCAATCTGTACCCTGAGAATGAGAATAATTCCAGATGGTGCCAGAGATTTGCAGACACTGAAGCCTAGAAGGCTAAAGAACTGGCAGGAGATCAGATCGAAGAAGACAAAGGTAAACAGGATAATCCAGAGAACGAAGTCAGGAGATAGAATTCAACAGGAGTCCAAAGACAGGTCAGACAAACAGATCAGAAAACGGGCAGACAGGCTTAAAGGTCCGAAGATAGAACCGTGTCAGGGTCAGGCAAACAGAACACTGTATGCAACCCTGGAAAATGCTCTACACCAAAGGCTGAAGAATAATCTGGCACAGATGGCTGGGACCAAGCAGTTTAAATGGAAGCAGGAGCAGGTGGAGCAGATGAGCAGGGATGAGAATCCGGGAAGAGTTAGACAGGTGAATGATATGAGCTATTAAGCCAGCCAACAGCGCCAAAACTTGTGTGTTTAAAATAGACGTATTTGCTAGTTGTTGGAATTGGGAAGATGTTACAATGCGAGTCCACCTTAAAGTCAGAGAGGCACAGCAAGAGCAACAGGGTAAAATTTCCCCCTTCATGGCCCCAAACAGGCTCACATAAGCTTACACAATAATTACCTTTTTGAAGAGTTTCAGTCTGGCTTTCTGCAAAAATGGTCTAGAAATAAGTAAAAATGTCTTAAATCAAGCGTATTTACCATTCATTTTAGTAGGTAGATTGGATGATTTGCCAATGGAATGAGTATTTTTACTCTTAAAATAAGAATATTAGATAATATGCACTTGAAATAAGACAATGCGGTTGCTATTTCTTATTTTAAATGTAAATTGTCTTCTTCCATTGGCAAAGTATCTCACTTACCTCTTCAATTCAAGAACAAATACACTTAGTTTAAGAAAAAATTACTTATTTAGATTTCCATTTTTTGCAGTGTAGCACTGAGACAGCTTTGGTGAAAGTCACTAATGATTTTCTCATGACCTTAGATAATGGAGTTGTGTCTGTACTTGTCCTCTCCACAGCATGGACAAGCCCATTCTGCCTCATGCAGGCTGTTCAAAAGTTACTGTTCTCATAGCTCATACAAGCTTACTGCGCCCGAAACTCTTCTCTAACTCTAAATCCCTCAATCACTATATAGAGCGCAGACTATATAGTGGACTTTATAGAGAACTCTTTTAACTGACCGTTCGGACAGATGATCACTGCTTTTTGCTCCGTTGGTCATGTAACTCCTCCTTCACTGCGTGGTGCCTGCGCCATCTTTGTTATTAGTTCCCACTGTCAGTTAGCAACCGCCTATGGTGACAGCGGGCCGCTGTGACAGCAAATCCCATAGTGCTTGGCGAGGAGAGCTCTCTGCGCCAAGCATTCTGGGATATATCTGGGATATTCTTTTCTTCTCATACACTTTTTAGACACTTTTTCTCTTACGACCTTCGGCCATTTTCAAAGAACCGCGATGAGAAAGGTGAGCTTCCAAAGCTGTCTGAAACCGGAGCTCACCACAGATGTGCATGTGCACAAAAAGATAGCTAACAGAACGAGCACACCCAGTAAGGCCTTACGTAAACACATCACCAGAATGATTGACAATTAGGAGGACCACTCATTAAGATGATCCACACGGAAATAAAAGATCCTCCTCTATACCTTTAAAGTAACAGCACTGGGCTGGTTTAAACCTTATTTATCTGACATATTTCAGTTTGTTCACGTCAACGATAAATATTCCTCACACTCCAGGGTTACCTGTCGAGCACCTTAGGGATCAGTGCAAGGACTGATTCTCTTTACTTTATATATATGCTCCTAATTGGTAGAATTATTAGAAGGCCTCAGCAGATGGACACTCACACTGAACCTGGTTCTGCAGGAGGTTGCTTTCTCCACTGTTGCTACAAGTATGTTTGGTGTGAGGGATTGCTGTCTAGTTAATGAGTGGAAGCAATCAGCTGTTTTATCTTAGACAGAAAATCTGACTGCGTGGTCTGATTGAACTCTCTCTGTAAAGTACCTTTTGCTGACATGTGTTGTGAATTTGAACTATATAAATAAGCTGAAAAGTATTAAACTGAACTGAAAACAAAACAACAACCCTTCTATCAGAATAAGAGGCAGAGAAATGAACTCCTGGGCAGAAAATAAAAACTATAATTCCAGTCACATGGTTTAAGCCTTTGGATGTTACAGTGTTTTTCCACTGAAACTGATGTTGTTGTGAGGGATACAGTAATGAAGCTGGTAGTTCCAGTAACTAGTTTACATCAAGTCATCATGGGGTTGAATGTCACATGATTTCCCCCCCTTAATTTAGTTAATTATGCTAGTCTTTTTCCATGGCAGGCTCCCCGAACAACCAATTTGGCTGATTTATAGGAAAACCCTGAGGTGCTTAAGGTAAGATGCATTAAAAAAATTATAGAACAAAACAGACATAAAGACATACAATTTGCACCGTAACTATACATATTTTGCAGGCATTAGATGATAGAGCATTTTAGGCAGGATGATGTCAACATAAAATCATTTTTAGTGGGATAAATCATCAAGTAGTGGAGAAATACCCAGGAGCTTTATATATGTTAACCAGCTTTAGAGTCTGAGCAGACAGTGATCTGCAATGCTTAGAATGTCCAATTATGGTTTAATCTTGCTGTTAATTTCAGTTGAAATGAGCAATTGTTCTATTTATGTGTTTTGGTCCTAAACTTGTTTCCTTAATGAACAGATCTCTAACAAAGTAGACGGATGGATGTGAATGAAAGCATTTGTTGCTGTGTTCATTAAAGGAAATAAACTGTGCACCAGATTCTTGTTTCCAAAATAAATGCACTTGTAGATTAAATCTACCCAGAGAATAAATTGTTTTTTGAGTCTATGATGATTCTCTGATTGTTTTATAAGAATTACAAATGCGTTTCTGAAAAACTAATGCTTTAGGCAAAAATTAAAGTACAGTTACTTAGTTTTATTATTAGCTCCACTTTTATCTCCTCCTTTTTCATCTTTTCTCCTTTTTTTCTGTTTTTCCTTTCCTGTTCTACTTACATTGCAGTGTCCATATAATTTGTAATACTCCCTGCATGAATTATAATAAAGACATTTATATGCATAAATCAAGAGGAACACCATGGCCATAGCCGTACTGCTCCACTTGTGAAAGTAAAATCTGTTGGGCAGTTATTGTTATTGCCACATTGCCAGACAGGACACTGTTAAAAAATAAATAAATAAAGTACAGTTACTGCTAATTAGTTGTTTGTATATTTATAGTTCTCATTAATTAAACACTGCAAGAGCAACATGCATGCTATGGATGTTTTTTCCGACCTTTTTCCCAACACTACATTCCCTACATATTCCCGTGGTGCTGATGTTGCTCTCTGTGCGCCTTCTACCACTCCTCATTCACACCTCTCCTTCCTCTCTTGGGTCCTCTGCGCATCGCTTGGTGTGAGCTCCGTGTTTACGCACAGGACTGAAGGACCCCTCCCTCCCTGTCTCTCTCCCTTCCTCACCGAGATGCCATCCGACCTGCAGGTGAGGCGCTCAGCAGCGCTTTCTCTGTCCCTCCTTCCTGCAGAGCGGATCATCAGTGCGGCTGGAAGCGACGCGCTTCGCTCCGCAGAGTGAAGTTTCCTCTAGGATTGTTGGACTGAGGAACGACTGAGCGCCTGGAAAGAAGCGCGATCTGGAGTCCTGGGAGAGGAAACAGTGTGGATGAGGTTTGTTTTTTTGTCATGCGTGTGGTTTAGGCTCATCGCAAAGCAGTTACATGGTGTTCCACTTTGTGGAAATTGGCAAAAAATGGTTACATTATATGTACAGAAATATAGGATCAAAGGGAATTAATCTAAGCCAAATGATTGTACATTATTTATTAGATCAGTATAACTTTGAAGCTCAGAACTTTTCTTTTTTAAATCACTGCAACTAATAATAATAAAATGTAAAAGATTAGAAATGCTTAAAAAAATGATGTTTGGCTTATAGGTGACAATTTTACAACTGCGGTGTCGAAAAAACTAGTTTTTAATATTTTTTATGCTATTAAAACTGGAGATTTTATACTATGTTGCAAAATGTAAAGTTTTGGATGAAGCATGTCAAGAATAGGAACTGATCTACTGATTAAGGGTGTTTTAAGGGGTTACACTATAAAAATAATTTTGGTGTTTATTAAATATTAGCCATTTAACTTGTTAAAGCAGTTCAATATTGGTTATTTTCAGCCAATGGTTACTACAGTATTTTTGCAGTAATGAATCTTACTTACAAATTTTAAACACCTATTGGATGTTAAGCCCCACTCACACCTTGACGATTTAGACCAGTGTATGCCTGAATGTATGTAAGAAAAATCTGGCAAAAACGCTTGCATACGTAAGTTATGGGTCAGTTTTGTATAAGTTATGAGCATGCTAAACCATGCTGGAACATGTTGACATACAGCAAGTATGCCAGCATATGCTCATATATGGGCCATAGGTCACAGGTAATTTATCTGATAATTGACAAACGTTTAGTATCAGTTACTCATAAGTTTTCCCGTCTAGCTTATCCAAAGAACTTGTGAGTAACTTGTGCATAACTGATGTGCAATTTATCAAGAACTTATTTCCAACGCATATCAGCATATTTGTTCCAGATGAACGTGTTTCTTACAGCTATTGCATAATGGTATATTGGTAGCATTTTGGTATAAAAGGGGATTCACAGGAGTAAACAGTTCTCCTGCAGACTTCATCCCCATCATAGGGTGAGCAAGAGGGTGATTGTGATGGATCCTCCTTGCACCCACGGCCACGACCACCAAACTTCCTAGCAGACATGATGCCGACACACCTTCTTTCTTTCTTTCTTTCTTTTTATTTATTTATTTCTTCTTTTTTTTTTTTTGGTGGGCGGTGAACAGCCGCTAGGTTAGTACCACAATCAAGGAAATCTTTTTATGCAGCCTGGGCCCCTCCGGGCGCATTGCTGCCTCCTTCAGGACACTAACTTGTGGAATGTCATGGGCATTACGCTGCTATGCATTATGCATAAGTTAGGCTGTTGTTGGACATAAATTCTGGACTGATTATGAATACTATATATACGCCCAACATTGATAAAATACATAGAAAGTTCAGGGTGTTCCAGAATTTTAGAAGATTCTGGGACGTCAGGCATACGCTGGTCAAATCGTCAAGGTGTGACAAGGGCTTAAGATTCTTTTATCAGTCGCTGCTGTATGCTTATTATGATTGCCAAATGTATTTGTTTATAGGCACTGGGTTATGTTTTATAAATTATATGATATCGTCTCAGCCAAAGTAAGAAATCCACCATAAGAGATGACAAAATCAAGACCTTACGTTTGTATCCAACTCTACCTGCATCACTAACGTTGGGGTGCCGTACATATCTCTGTGATTGGTGTGCACATGGGGGAGTACCCCGCATAACCAGTGGAAAGAGGAAATGGTTCAGACTGCACCAGTTTGGTTTTTGCAAAGTTTTAGGCTCATAAAATTGAAGGCATGAAGAGGAACCCAGTTTTTCACCTTTTTGTAAAGGATAATTAACAGTAATTCATTAATTCTGAGTGGTTCATGGTAGGTTACAAAACTTCGGAGGTGCACTGCCACGCACTACTTCACTGTGTTACCCCCATGCATGGTGGCGTGATGGCACAAATGCATCATTGTTGGAGCCAATCTATTTGTTGCTTTTATCTTTTCAAATTTGGTTGTAATAGAAATATTTTTTAGAAGTAACACTTATACAATTACTAGTCAGAAATTAAAATCCTTTCTTTTAGTCAAATCTTTATTATCTATTCAATTCATAAAACTAATCTGAGTTTGTCTCATATTTGTGAATATAAATATATAAAACACACAAACAAATTTAGATTGACATATCATCATTATGTGATTTAAGCTATTACCTTAAATTTTAACATACTTTGCTAATGGCTCTACCACATAATTCAGTGCAATGACTGCCCTATATGAAAATTGATTTTGTTGGGTTTTAACATAAAATATTAAAATAATTCAAGTCATTAATGTGTAGAATTATTTATCCAAAATTTATTTAAGCTGCAATTCATACCCATGTATTAATGTACTGTATGTTTACATACTAAGAAACGTAGTTATTCTAGGGGATTTAACATATCATGTTCAATGAATGGGGGCGACAGTGGCGTTGGATGTAGGAGTTTGCCCTGAAATTGAAGGGTTGACGGTTCAAGCCCCGACTCCGACTTTCAGTGTCGTTGTGTCCTTGGGCAAGACACTTCACCTGCATTGTCTACTGATGGTGGTCAGAGGGCCCGGTGGCGCCAGTGTACGGCAGCCTCGCTTCTGTCAGTGAGCTCCAGGGCAGCTGTGGCTACAATGTGGCTTGCCACTATCAGTGTGTGAGTGTGTGTGTGAATGGGTGAATGAATGTAGTGTAAAGCGCCTTGGTCAAGTCTCCTAACTTGAATAAAGGCGCTATATAAGTACATGCCATTTACCATTTACCATGAAGGTAATTTTGGAGGTATAAGGCTGTTATTACTGGCTTTGCAACTTAATTGTTGATCAATATTACCTTTTTTACCCTCTGGGGTTCTGGTTGATAATTTCAAAAGATACATGCATTCATATTTCAAATATGTAAGGAAATGAAATGCTAGTGAAAATGAAATGCAAAAATATAGGGGAAAAATGTTAAAAGGATAATGTAAGGGTATCATGGATGTATAGGTGGAAAATTGGAGGGATGATTCAAACATGGATCAGGTTACACTTGTCCCAGCAGTCGCAACCAGTTGTCATGTGTTGCGGAGGCCAGCCACTATCAGAAATGTGGATTACAGTGTATTTTTAGAACTGCTCACAAAAGCCTGTTGTGTTATTGTTGTATTTTGCTTAATAATTAAGACATATTTAGACACAATGTTTTACAAAAAAACATTTTAATAGATGATAAGGAATTATACAGAGTAATGGGTAGAAAACAATCCCTCTGATTCATCTTTTTTCTTTTCTCGTTTCCATTTCTCAGGTTTGCAGCTTGTTATCTGAGACCTCTAAACCTGACATGTGTGCACAGAGTGAGATGGTAACCTGAGTCTCGTCCCTGGGGTATCCAGTATGCATGCTGTTGCGTCACAGCTTTTAGGCAAGACCAAAGTTGGAGCCAGCTGTTGCAACCCGGCTGTTGCAGCCATGTTGCTCATGCTGTGTCTTGGCTTCATTCCCACAGTGGCCCCTTGCCCAATACATTGCCTTTGTGCCAGTGATATAATTTCCTGCAGTGGAAGCAACCTATCTGCTTTACCCTCTGATCTTCCTAGCTATGCCACAAGGCTGGACGTTAGCCACAACATGCTGAGAGCTGTGTCAGTAGACTGGGTCTCTCAACCATTTCACCGGCTCACCACGCTGGTTCTCAGCTGGAACTCTATAAGCCAAATCGAGGTGTCTGCCTTCACTGCAACACCACATCTCCTCTACTTGGATCTTTCATCTAACCAACTGAGAGTCCTGAACTCATCCATCTTCAGCGGGCTGTCAGAACTCAAAGAGCTGCTACTGATTGGAAACCAGCTAACCCAAATAAAGCCAGAAGCCTTTAGTGGTGTCAGTGGCCTGCGGAGAATCTACCTTTCTGCAAACAGCCTAACTACCTTTCCCCTGGAACTTTTTGAAGACCCAAAAGGACCGCAAAATCTGACCTTCCTGGACTTGTCATACAACAAATTGTCCAAGTTACCCATTCAGAGCCTGTTATCTGTCAGCCGCCATGCAGGAATATATTTACAGGAAAATCCTCTCCTCTGTGACTGTGCTTTGATTGCCTTGCTAGAATACTGGCTGTGGAAACAGTATCACCCTTTAGTGGATTTTCAAGACGAATATGCATGTAGAGGTACCGCACTTCGAGAGGTTAATTGTACATATCAGGGTTTGTCAGAAATACCCATTAAGGCACAAAGCTATCAAGTACAGCCTGGTGATTGGCTAAGAGTGCCCTGTCTTGCATCAGATTTTCCTGTTCAGGATGGTTTGGTAGTCTTTTGGGTTACCCCAAGTACAATACTGAATTCATCAGTAAGTGACCCGGTTGCTCACCTGTCAGTTCTAGCCAATGGCACACTTGAATTCAAGGGGGCGTTAGTGGAAGACTCTGGCATATATGAGTGCGTGGTGGCAAGAGGGAGCTACTATGAAGCAGGCGAATCTCTTGAGGTTAGAGTGATGGTCGGAAACTCAAGCATCTCTTCCACCACAGGCTTGGCTCATCGCAGCAGCGGAGAACATTTCAACACAGCCTTTACCACCCTCGCTTTATGTGTTATAAGCATCATACTGGTACTGCTGTACCTCTACCTCACTCCCTGTCAGTGTCGAGAAAGTAGAGGCGGTGGCTCCGGCTGTGGTGCTCGGGCTATCATTCTCTGTTCAGACCCAAGGGAGGTGGAGTCGGGACAAAGGCGTGCTAACGGAAAGAGGGTCGCATTCTTAGAACCTCAGGCTGAAGACTCAGATATTAGTGTCCCAAAAACACCAGTGATGACATTGGACCATGTTTCCACTGAGGGAATTCTCAAAAATGGAAGTAGGACAGTGGGACACACCATCGCAGACCCTGCTCACGTGGCATAGTAAAGGAAAATAACATTATGCAAAGATCTGTCCCTTTACAGTCTTATTTGTAAGCTTTTTTTCATTGTGGAACAAATCTATTTGATGTAAAGTATTGTTCTAGTGATCCATTCTGGGTAGGAGAATCTTGTCTGAAACGCAGTCCTTTAATAGAGTCATATGTAAATTATGTCTCATCTCTGTGCGGTATGTGTTTTATATTCAGAGTTCATATGGAAATTTCCCTGTTATCTCAGAGATTCATCCCTGCATGGATCACAGAGATCATATAAACGTAGGAGGGCTCTTTGAATTGGGCCAAAAGGGATATTTTCACACCTGACTGTTGAGCTGAGTTGGAGTACTCTGTTATTCGTCTTATACTGTCCAGCATATGTTGTAGATAAAATCAGTTTGTCTGTTTTTCTTAACAAGTCATCTAATGGAACAAAGCAAAACATATATTTCTGATTATCATTTTGACTTAATCAATGTATAAGACATTTTTAGACATTTTTCAAATTATCGTTTCATTTAATGTGGGAAGATACTATCAAACCCAGCCAGTCTACAAACCTGTGGGGAGTACAGATCCCATTTTAAATAAAAATTAATCAATTAAGTTATTTCTTTAGAATTAATGTCCTAAAACAATCAGAACTCAGAAAAAAGAATTAAATTCAAATCTGTTCTCTAATGTGTTAAATACAGTAGGTTCATTATTTTATGTAGGTATGAATTACTTTTAAAATAAAATAAATGATATAATGACCTTTATGTATGTTGAAGCCATCATTCTCGGTTATCTGAAGGAATATAAGGGTGGCTAAAAAAGCAAAAACTGCAGTGGGACGTTTTTTTTTTTAAAGCTCAGAATATATGAGATAATTTAACTCAATAGGAATTTCACTTTCGCTCAGAATAACACATAAAGCATTACATTTTTTATTTTCCATTTTAATGAGCCAATGACTCTTACATGACAAGTTCACTGTTAAAAAATGTGGAGTTTAAAATTTTTAAAGTGATGTGGGACTGTGATGCCTACATGGCAGAGAAACATGAGAGACAGTAAAACTTAGGAGGGAAGCTTTTTTTTAAGTGTGCATTTGTTCTTAAATAGTGCCTTTTTGGAGAAACTCTATTAAAGTTTCAAATCAATGCGAGAGAGACCAATTTAAGACAGATATGGTTCTGCAGATATGGGTTGTGTCTAGTCAATATCATTACCACACTGTATTTAAGCTCTGTGTTAATTTAGGCCCATTTTGTAGGCCTAGTCATCCAGCCTGTGTAAAATCACAATACGGACTCACTCCCAACTCATTAATGCTAATGCTTAGGCAAGTCGTCGTGTCAGATACTGATGCAACGGGGGTACCCTTCTCGTCATTTTTTGACACGTTGGGTGCATGATGGGTTGTGGCATTAATTGCAAAGTAAAAAGCAGCACTAACCCCTTTCTAACTCTAACAACTAAACCTTAATGAACACTAGTATACTGTACATGTCACAATGCACTCCTAAATTTACCAGCAATAACTTTGTAGGCTAAAAAATTTTTAAAAATTTGTCACGGCTCATGTGCGTGTCATTTGATAAAATGTCTGCAATGTGTCATTTACCCTGGGTGTCAATATATGATGAGAGAAGCGCACCCCCTTTGTGTCAGTGTAATGTGCAGGGGGCTTTTACCAAGTGATAATAGTTAGATTCCTTATAGTACCCTGGTGCACTTCTTGGCAATGATGCAGGGATGTAGAGCACTGATCTCTCGTTTTAGTTCAGGTTTCTGATCAAGGTATTTAAAAGACTGACATCAGAAATCCTGATTCAACTCAACTTATGCTATTTATTGTGTATTGCGTAGGATGTCACCAGGTGCCCAATGTTTATTCTGGGTTGTCTGCATTATTTTGCTGGTCCAACTAGTGGTTTATTTCAAACAAATTTTATTTTCCAGCAGCTCCAGATATAAATGAATTCAATTCAGTTTAAAAATACTTTATTAATCTTAAAGGGAAATGAATGTTTGCATAAAGAACACTTAAAATAAACATTCAATACACAATCAATTAACTGAAATATGTTAAGAGCCAAATTAAAAGATTATCAAAAAGTGAACACGTTGAACATACTGTTTAGCATTAAACAAAAAGCACCAGAAGTCGAATGTAATTATATTTTTAGTGAAGAGATGCTGTCATGCTCATTGCTCTGTTGCAGTTTGCTCATTAGCCCTTTGCTTTTCTTGGACTTGTCCGTTTTTGTCTGTCTTCCCATATCACACCTTATGTAAACACCAGCATGTTGTGCTGCTACAAAAACTGTCTCTTTGAAACTGCTAATCCATTTGAAGTTATGTGAATTAAATAACCCATCATAGCCAAGGCTTTGCCTTGTTGATTTATTTCTGATTAAATGTCAATCCCTTTATTGTCCAACAATTGGGAAATTCTCTCTCTGTATTTTGACCCATTCCCTTGGGGAGCAGTGGGCTGCCATTGTTAACCCAGGGGTTAAGGGTTTTGCTCAGGAACCCAGAAGGCTGTGGGGATCAAACCAGTTACAACCTTCTAACAGCACAAGCGCACTGCTCTAACCCACTAGGCCAACACTCCCAATTAGAGCCATTGAATGAAACCTCTCAGTCTGACTGTTCACACTTATTCGAGGTGTTGATTGTGGGTTTGGCTTTTTCATGTCTCTTTTCTAATTTTTTGGTCCACCAGTGTTATTAGTTTAGTAACTGAGTTTATTATAATGCAACAGCGAGACTTATTGCATTTTCTGGGCTATTGATCGCACCTCAATGTAAGCCAGGCCCGCAAAACCCCCCCAAAACTGGAAACACATTATAACACATTATAACACATTATATTTTAGTACCTTCAGTACCTTTGGGAAAGGAAAACCTATTTTAGGTATTTTTAACAAAATAAAATCGACCCGGAAGTATATCTGGATGCGCATGCTCAAATGAGAATTTGTTCACCTCTTATTCGCAGAACGGGGGGTCCTAATTATATACATTGTATGAAATTGTGTTATATCAAACTGGTCCTATAGTCATCCTATTAGATATGGAGTAATGTAACAAAAGTAATTTCATCCAGGAATTATTAAAGTATTTCTGATTCTGATTCCTGGTTGATGGAACAGGTGTTGTGAATGTGTCCAGCTTGAAAGAGCTCCTGTGTGTCGCTGAATGTGTGCATTGATGACTAAAAGACATCTTCTGCCTCCATTTATCTGTTTACTACAGTGTGTTGAATTCATGTTAATGTGGATTTAAAGACATTTCAACTAGTGAAAAAAATTGCAGGGGGAATATAAAACAAGTCTAATCAACCTTAACTTTCACGACCCTGTTGAAGACCTCTGTTCTAATGACATCATGTGAGAAATTGGACACCTTAGACTGTAACCAGTATTTATAGAAGTAATGTGTTCATGATCCAATGCTCAGTGTTCATTCCCAGCCTCAGCACTAATCTCTGTAACCATTCCTTTTCCTAACAGAATAAAAACACTTTACATTCAGTTCTGTCTTAGAACCGTCCCTGTAGATAAAGTTGTTGCTACTGTGGATCGCTTCTATGGTAGTAGAACTGGAACAACACACATGGGCAACTGACCAGAGATGGAAAGTCAGGTTGATTATTGACAAATATCACTTAACATTTACTATGTATTTCTAAGGATATTCCTAGACTGCAGATTCTAAAACCTGACCATAAATCATGAAGTGTAAACTGAAGTTTAGATTGTTTTCTTCAAATGGTCATTAAAGTTCAAACTTCTTTTTCAATTACAGTAGAAAACCAAACAATTGTATATTTGATGTTTATACATCCTGAAAAAGTGGATTCCCTCCTTCCTGCCCAGTTTTGAACAGATTCCCTGAAGATCGACCCTTCTCCTGATACGACAGAACAAGTGTGACAATGAAATTTAAGTCAGTCCAGATTAGAATCAAAGAAATCAAAGAGATGTTTGCTTGTATGCCCTAGAGCTCACTGTGACCCACATTTCTCTGTCTTTCCTTTGTCTGGTCTCTGAACATGCAGTGGGATTATTTGCAGCAGGTCTCTGGTGTTTCCTCCACCACACCATACCAAGCTACCACTCTCTAAACATTGATTTCGTTTCCATTTTATGATTAACTGGAAAGTAGCAAAGGCGACATCTTGTCATGATAAATTACACCAAAATAAAATGTCTCGGCACTGGAGGTGAGTTGTGTGCTTTATCCCCTCATGTTTGGTGCCTTTGGCCTCCTGTGTTTTGGTATTAGAGGGATATAAATCAAAAGGGGCAGTTTGGGTGAAAAAATGGAAAGTGTTACATCAGAAGGATTTAATGACAAAAAAACAACCTTTTAGTTAACAAATCGCCTTTTCAGAAATCCTCTTACAAGCTTTTCCTTAGCCTACTACAAAATCTGAGGCTCACCAGTCTACACAGTCCTGTTAATGTTAGTCTGCTATGCTGTTAAAATATAAAAATACATTTTAACAAATATTCCACAAATATTACAACATTTATACCCTACATCATAGACATGTGCAGTAGTTTCATCATCTTTTGGTCATGCAGTTAGTTATCACTGTGTATGCCTTAGTAGCTCTCCAAATGCATCCGATTGTGAAGACATCTCTAGATCGTAATAACTCCTTAGCCTTTCCAAAAATTGAAATGTCTACATTTTATTTTATTTGCTTAAATGCTCAAAGTCAGCATGATAAGATGCTGGAAAACCTTTTGCTTCATCAACAACTATATGACTGAATGTCTTCAGCCCAATGTGGCTGGTGCTTGGAATTGTTCATAACTTCATTCACTGTGATAAAACCTATTTTTTAAACAACCACAAGCATGATGCTGCCCACTCCAATATTTCACTTTATGATATTCAACTGGTGGTGGGCTGTGTTGTATTTGTCTAAAACCTATAGTCAGATTCTGAGACCTGATGTTTAAAGTTTGGATTTTTTTTTTTTTTTGCTGGATTTTTTTTCTTTGAGGAAAATAATTATGTCTCCTAGCATTAGTTAAAGGGCTTATTTCCTAATTGTAATTGCAACAACCCTGTCTTTGTATTGGTTTCTCAGCAATCTTCCTGACCTGTTGAGATGTCATCTTTCCAGTAGGTATATCCAGTTGCTGTGTTGTCCTTTTTTTCAAGAAAAAACCTTTTGATATACTGAAGTTGTCCACAAACCATGCTTTTACCAACATTTTTCAATTGAGAACAAAGTCCTACTATTGCTTCATTTCTGGTTAATCAGCTTCCATTACTTAATTTAATGTATGAATTCAAGGCGTAAAAATAAGTTTTCAATTTTAAATTTTTTTTTAACATTTAGTTTTTTTGGTAAATTCTATGGAGATACTCAGACTTTAGGTGGAAATATGGATTCCTGTTAATGGTTAATGGTGATGTACGCTGTGTGTGGGTGTCTTTCAGTTCAGATGGAATTTTGCAAATACCATGCATTTGTTAAGGGAGCAGCTTTAAAGCAGGACAGATACCTCAGGTATTCCTGTGTAGTTTGCAGCAGCATGCACAGTATCTTCTCACAGTGCTGCTGGTGTCATCCCTGAATAAAACCTGGTCATTCAAACAAAAAATAAATAAATAAAACACTGCTTTTCAGCAGATGAAAATATGTTTTTTATAGAAACAGTTTATGATTTTCTGCTTTCAGTTTGGTGGATAATGTTTCACCGAGGAAGTATAAAACTAGCCTATTTAAAGCAGCTTTGTTTGTATTTTTTAGATAGGAAATTGGTTTATTTATCCGAAAAGCTCACATGGAAAGAAAAGACAACTGGAAGAATTTATTGATACAATTACTTTAGTCTTTGGCGCTCAGACATCGGCAGGAAATATAGCGCTTAATTATGATTGACATGCTTGAACAGGAGTAAAGAATACGGCTGTTCCTTAGAACCTGTCAAATTTTTTATCTCTATATCTACAATATATATATATATATATATATATATATATATATATATATATATATATATTTAATTGGACACCAAACAGAAGTTTTGGAAAACTGTTTCAGATGTTGAAAATCTTTATCCCATTTGGGAAAAACACTGCAAAGAATGTTTCTCCTGCCTTTCGAGCAGATGTGGGTACAGTACCCAAAAATTGTACTCAAGTAAGAGAAGCATTACTTCAAAATTTTTTTCTCAGGTAAAAGTAAATGTCATGAATATAAAATAACAAATGTATGCAGTAGAAACACGTTTACCAAATATGTTTTTTCCACATAAAACTTAGAAAACATATTCCTTAAAATGAGAACTGTAGGCTATATATTTTAGGACCGGGCAAAGACATTCCACTGATAATATCTACAGTTTATTGTATATTTACTTGATCTTGGAATAGTTCAAATTACTCTTACAGGACAGAGTAGTTAGATATTTTATTCAAGTAGGAGTAGCAATACTTTACGAGAATATTACTCAAGTAAAAGTAAGTAGTGCAGCACAGTAAAAGTACTCCTAAAAGTACACGTTTGTCAAAATGTTAAGAAAATGTAAGCGATTTTTTATTTACATATTGAGTTGGTGTCAATTTTGTTCTAAAATAATATTCAGGATCTTTGTTTTTTTTTCTAAAACAACTGTAAGCCCAGCTTTAGTTAGGTCTAGCCATTACTGTTCACACAAGACAGATCACAAGGAGCTTCTATTACAAACATCTAAGCATACAGGGGTAACCATCTTCTTTGAAGCATGTCTATGGTTCCTCATATTTCTTACATTAAAGGTACAAAATTGGTAATTTTATCATATTATACATTTAATTTCTATAAATGACCAAACATTCATTGTGTATTTACAGCATCCGCGTTCAAACAAAGTCACTCTTATCTTTTTTGTATTTCTTAAAGGTACACTATGCAACCGGTGTTGATTTTCCAGCGAGGCTCCCCCCAGAGGGCGAAAGTAAAAGTGCACTGTCGTAAATATGCACAGCTGTTCTCCTGGTTTCTCCATCAAGCCAGGCGCGGTTGTTTTGAGCTTAGCAGACAGGCGAACGCAACGAATGACTAAGCATCTGACGCGCGTGACGCGCCGCAAACGCGCTGCTGCTCGAGATGGAAAAATTGAATTTTTGCTGCTCGACGCGCCGCGTCAACCAATCAGAGAAGCTGATCTGGGAGCTGGCAGGGAGAGAGACACAGCGCTGATGATCAGAGCGCTATGATCACTCCTCTTAAATAGTTTATTGACGCCTAAATTAACTTAAAATGCAGAAATCTGCCGGCAGAATATGTTGGCTTTTATTATCCTGCTGCCTGCAGTTTGGATTATTTAGACGAAAAACACCTACCAGCTGCCGCGGTGAACTGCGAGGAGGCGACCCGGCCAGAGGCTGCTGATGAAGGTGGGGGTCTGAGCGGCTCCGACAGAAAAAATATTGTAAGGCAGGATGATAATCTGAATGAACTGACTGCACTGATTACGTTTTCAGGTGTATTTTCTCACTTAAAAACATATTAAAACTACTTTATTCCCACTGATCACAGCAAATATAGCTGCAAGGCAGAGAAAGGATAGTGAAGCTCCGCCCAACGCGCGTCAGACACACTTTTGCACCGCGCAGCCAGAGCAGCAAAGCTGCTTCAGCCGCGCGTCAGAACTAACTGGTACAAGCAGTAAAAATGAAGCAGCAGACGCGATTTTGCTGCTTTTGCTGCACTGCACAAAGATCGCCACTGTGCTAGCAACGAGCATGCTTTTAACTGGGGGGTGTAGCAGTTCTCGCCGTAAAGCAAGACCGACTCTCGCGAGACTTCTGAGCCTGTGGGTGCGGGTCGGTGCTCCTGCAATTGCAAGTGCGGTATTTCCCCCACAGACCACCAGGGCGGCCGAGAATACCTTTGTTCAACCTGAAATGACTCATTTAATCATCCAAAACGTTATGGAACACATTAATTAACTGAAAAATGTTACATAGTGTGCCTTTAAGGCAAAGTGTATCATGCTCAATGTTATAGACATAGTAATAGTATAAAGTTAATTGGCTTTGCAGTGGTAGTATTACCATATAATGAGCTGCAATCCAAAGTCATGCATTAATCATGAAGCCTATAAAAGATGCAGTAATTACATACACAAGTGTTACCCAGAATGACAGGCTTATTTATTTTCCACGTCTAATATAAATGTTGTCATTTCCTGACGATTTTTCATTCACATGCGAAGACAGTAAGTGTGGCTTGGAGCTAAGATGGGAATATTAATGTGAACACATAGAGAATAAAAGACAATGGACGCTTTTAGCAAATCATTTCTGTTGTTTAATTAACTTTGAGTAATGTTTGTATCTCAAACAGCAGTGCCTTGTATTTGTTTTTCTCCTAGATGAATACAACATGTGTTTAGTCAGGCTGTGAGTTAAAATGCTCTATAGGTGTTAGGTTTGTCATAATCCATTTCTTATGGTCCTCTCTTTGCTCTATAATGGTTTCTGTACACAGTGTACCCTGCTGCTCTTCATATTGGCTACAGCTATGAGCATGATTCCCTCTGATAAATTACATATCAGCATCCCCAAGAACGTAAAATGGGAAATTCAGACAGACATTCAGCAGCAAGAATAGACAACACAAAAACTGATGCAGGTCATTTTTTTTCTGATGAGTTTCCCTCTGATTGTTTGGGACAATCAGGAAAGTCATTTGCCAAAATAAGAAAAGCTGAGATCCATCATGAGTTGTTATTTTGAACAATGAAGCATCCTGATACAAAATGTGTATCAAAAGGCAAAAGTGACTTAAAGAAATAAAGACGTGGATTTTCACCTTTAGTGTGGTTTTACATAGCAGGAGGTTAATAAGAACTTTAAATTGTTGCGCTACTATATGGATTAAAATTGAAAGCAAAGAGCATGTTTGGTGATAGAAAGTAAAAAACAAAAAGAAAAATGCTAACCAGAAATGAAATGAAAAAGTAAAGTAATTTTTTTAAATTTAATTTTTCAGTTCAAACAATTATTCCAATTTACCAAGTTTTACCATTCTTTTTTAAATACACTGCTCAAAAAAATTAAAAGAACACTTTGAAAACACATCAGATCTCAATGGTGAAAAAATCATGCTGTTTATTTATACTGATATGGACTGGGTGATGTGTTACGAACAAAAGGATACCACATCATTTGATGGAAATAAAAATTATCAACCTACAGAGGGCTGAATTCAAACACACCCCAAAAATTACAGTGAAAAAATGATGCGGCAGGCTAGTCCATTTTGCTTAAATTTCATTGCAGCAACTCAAAAAGGTATTCAGTAATTTGTATGGCCCCCACGTGCGTGTATGCATGCCTGACAATGTCGGGGCATGCTGCTAATGAGACGACTGAGGGCATCCTGGGTATCTCCTCCCAGATCTGGACCAGGGCATCACTGAGCTCCTGGACAGCCTGAGGTGCAACCTGGCGGCGTTGGATGGATTGAAACATAATGTCCCAGAGGTGGATTGGATTTAGGTCAGGCGAGCGTGGGGGCCAATCAGTGGTATCAATTCCTTCATCCTCCAGAAACTTCCCACATACTCTTGCCACATGAGGCCGGGCATTGTGGTGCACCAGGAGGAACCCAAGACCCACTGCACCAGCATAGGGTCTGACAATGGGTGCAAGGATTTCATCCTGATACCTGATGGCAGTCAGGGTGCCGTTATCTACCCTGTATAGGTCTGTGCGTCTCTCGATGGATATGCCTCCCCAGACCATCACTGACCCAACACCAAACTGGTCATGCTGAACGATGTTACAGGCAGCGTAACGTTCTCCAGACCCTTTCACATCTGTCACATGTGCTCAGGGTGAACCTGCTCTCATCTGTGAAAAGCACAGGGCGCCAGTGGCGGACTTGCCAATTCAGGTGTTCTGTGGCAAATGCCAATTGAGGTCCACGGTGTTGGGCCGTGAGCAATGGGCCCACTAAAGGACGTCGGGCCCTCAGGCCACCCTCGTGAAGTCTGTTTCTGATTGTTGGTTAGAGACATTCACACCAGTGGCCTGCTGGAGGTCATTTTGTAGGGTTCTGGCAGTGCTCCTCCTGCTTCTCCTTGCACAAAGGAGCAGATAGCGGTCCTGCTGATGTGTTGTAGACCTTCTACGGCCCTGTCCAGCTCTCCTGGAGTAACTGCCTGTCTCCTGGAATCTCCTCCATGCTCTTGAGATTGTGCTGGTAGATACAGCACACCTTCTGCCAATGGCACGTATTGATGTGAGGCGTTGGACTGCCTATGCAACCTCTGTAGGGTCCAGGTAGCGCCTCATACTAACAGTAGTGACAGTGACCATAGCCAAATGCAAAACCGGTGAAAAAGAGTCAGAAAAGCTGAGGAGAGGAAAAAATGTCAGTGGTCTCCAATTGTAAAACCATTCCTGTTTTGATGGTCATCTCGTTGTTGCCCCTCTAGTGCACCTGTTGTTAATTTCATTAACACCAAAGCAGCTTAAACTGATTAACAACCCCCTCTGCTACCTACCTGAGCAAATCAATATCCCAGAAGTTTAATTAACTTGATGCTATACTCTGTTACAAAGTGTTCCTTTATTTTTTTGAGTAGTGTATTTAGCTCCAAACTAAATATGTAACCCCTTTATTTTTTCCTTAAAACACTCTAAATAACCATAAATATTGCTCCTAATTTGTGACTGCTTAGCTTTGCAAACGGGCACCCCATAGGAAAATGCAATAGTTTGCTTTTAGTAAATCCAACTGGTTGTCCAATTTCTAAGTGACACAGTTAAGTTTTATGCCTTTCCTAGATCCATTTTCACACATGAGACATAATTAGAATTTTTTTTTCTGAGATTACAGAGAGTGGCCAAAAGAAATGTATTACACGGCTCTAATGTATCTGATGTTTCTAATGTATTTAACCTTTACCAAATTAAATGTTTGAGGTTTTTGCATAAATAATATTGATGGATGCTCCCTGATGAAAGCAATAACTTGCAGCTGACTAATCGACTGAGTTACATGTTGTGATTTGACAGCCAGATCGCCCGGAGGCAGGAGGAACTCATGTCTTTCCCCAAGAGAGGGTAATCAGGCGATAAAAAAAAAAAAATGAAACAGAGAGGAGATGGAGAGAACTTAAGTGAGGGGGAAACAGCTGCGAACTCGCTTCTTAGACAAGAAAGGAGAACAATCATATCAGGAGCAGCTGTGTCAAAGTGATGGCAGTATATTACCTCTTATACTTTGACACATTTATTATCAGCAGATTCATACATTTTCAGAAAATTTAATGCAATAGTTGTAAAAAAAAAAAAAAAAAAAAAAAAACACCATGTCAAAACCTGGAGAGCTATGCTCACCTGTAGAGCAGAAAATACAGTAGGTCAAATAAAAGATGGAAAAAAACAAGAAAGGTCAACTTCAGCATCAATAAATTAGAAATTAGGTCCAATCTAATCACTACATGAACTGATTGTTGTGTATTTAAGTCCTCTTAAATCCTCTTAAAAAACAGCATTTTTAGGACCTGATTACAATGTGGTGATTATTATGTTGGTATTACAGTTAATTAGCTGGTTTTTACAGACTGACTACCACTTAAGACATCTAGGGTTGTAAATAATTAATGAATTTACAGCCAGTAAATGCACATCAATGTTCTGATTACTTTAATATGTTTAATGAGTGGTGACATATTGATTTTTAGAATATTATAATCATTGTGTTAAAGGTACCCTTTGAGGTGTTCAGTGTTTGGTTAAAATTGTGAGTGACTTAGGTGAATGGTTTTGTGTTTGTGTGGGTGTCTTTGATCAACCTGCAATGTTATTGGACAATCCATAGAGCCCGATCAACAGCTGTCCTCATAATGGGACAATATCAGAGCAGAAAATTGCTCTGCACGTTGTGCAGTAACAAGATCCCAGCATGAGTGCAAATCAGAGCTTTCAAAGTTGTTCTTGAAAGCTTAGTAAGATAAAGTGCTTTAGCCAAAAAACAGTGAGGGCTTAGAGAGGAGAATGGATGTTTCATCTAGTAAAAAGCCTGGGTTTAAGGTGCATTTCAGAGGGAGCGGAGGAGGCAGACACGGGAGGGAATGTGATTCAGAGCTGAGAGACTGATGGGAGCTATTTGCTGAAGGTATGAGTGTTTAGCCCACAATGACATGGTAATATAATGACGGAAGATTGGAGTGGAACTAACTTTGTGTTAAAGATGTGTAGGATAAGCATTTTTGAAACCAGGAAAAAGAGAATGTTTCCCGAATAATAAAAAATGCAGCTTTCATTCTATGTCTGTGTTTTGCTGCAGACAATAAGAGGGAATTCATTCAGTTTACACTTTGCCATGCAGTGAAAAGGTAAATCCTGTTTTTACAAAAAAATTAAATGGCTTCCTTCCTTCCTTCCTTCCTTCCTTCCTTCCTTCCTTCCTTCCTTCCTTCCTTCCTTCCTTCCTTCCTTCCTTCCTTCCTTCCTTCCTTTATAAACTCCAACAGAGTCAATATACACCACAGGAGGGGGTGGAGGATTACAAAAAAACAAACTCGAAATGGATAGAGCATTAAAGCTCCCGGTTTTACTGCGGGGGATGTAATAACACAGACTTAACTCAGACTGAGGTATTAAACGGACGATACGTGGAAACCTGTACCAGCTAAATTGATAAACTTAATCTAAAGTAACTCCAAATATACAACATATACTAATTTTTATTAGATTTTTTCCATCTTTCATTGAACCCCATAGGAATTTGATGCCCTTTATTTTTTCTTGCTGTGGCTGCTGACCCAGATTCCATAGAAACAAGGTGAAAGGAAGAGCCTTGTCTGCAAAGTAATTTCCTCTGTCTCGGAGGCAGATGATGACAGTGTTGCCCTTTAAATGGACAGATCCAATATCTGAGTGTGGTTATAGGGTCACAGGCCAGGAACAGCGGGATCTGGTTTTCTAACATGCCTGGAGGTTTTATCATCTGTCTATGCTTGAAGGCTACTAAGCATTCACAGCTGTTTCAGGGGTAAAAACAAGAAATTAGGTTGTTCTACAACTTACAGAGTTATACAATACACATAGTTTGGAAATATATGATATTATATTTAGAGTGTCTTTAAGTTGAATTTCTGTATATGGGTATCTTACTATTTGAGTCTTTAAGTCTTTTGTTGTATGGTTCTTCCATTTTTGGACATCTAGAGTTTTAAGCTTTTGACCATAGTTCAAGTGAAGTCAGATTAAATAAAAAGTGTCTCAGAAAATGAATCATCTTGGTAGAGATTATTAGTTGGATCTTAGGCTTTGACTTTACCATTATAGTATCTATCTAACTGTATAAGTAGAGCATCATGTATAGAGTCATGTGAAAATTTTAGGACACCCTACAACATTTAAACAAATTCTATTGTCAGTTTTTTAGAATTCTGAATTGTCAAGAGATATAATTAAGCAACAAACCTAAGCACACAATTCTTATATTAAAATAAACTGTTAAACCAAAAAAACAAATTATTGCAAAAGAAGCAACATTGCAAAAAGAAAAAGAAAAGCTATTTAGCCAAAGGTTTAGGAAATGCTGTAAATTCTGTTTTTTTATATGAATGTGTTATATGTTAACTTAAATCAGAGGTGTTTCTGCATATAAATAAACAATCAAAAAACATTGTCTTTAAAAGGATGGGGGGTAAAATTGTTTTCACGTCTGTAGATCATGTAAACCAATTTTGTTTTAAGCTTGAATGAGAAGTAAAAACTTTATAGAAAGTTCCCTGCCAGGCCTCTGAAATTAATGGAGTCACAATAGTTGGCAATTATACAGTGCTTCTAGGCTCTCATTAAGACAAGCTATTTTATTGGTTTTAAATCCTTTATTTTTATCTCCAACATTACCATACGTCAAATCCTTTTTGCCCTGAAGTATTTTTTCTCTCTGTCGGGCTCATAATGAAGCAGTCTGCCAGCAGAAACATGCTGTAATAAACTTCATGTAAGAAACTTCATCTAGAAAAGAAAGTATTGAAGGATATTTTTTGACGTCACAGCTCCATCAGTTGAAGCCAATATCAAAGATCCTGAGGCAGGAAAAGCAGCCCCAGGCCATCATTCTACCACCACCGTGTTTGATTGGCAGTGTGATCTTTTTTCTGACAAGGTGGTCCTTTAAATCCAGACATATCAGCAATCATATATGTCAAAAAGTTCCTCTTTTGCAGGGCAGTTCACAGAATAAAACCCTAAGGGTCTTTTGTGCCATAAAGATATTTTATGTTATTTTAAAAATACCTCCTACATGAAAGGTTAATGCTCTCTTTGAGTAGTTTAGATAGGATTAGTAATCCAGGATCTCCACCGTTCCATCTTTCACTGTGGTCCCAATTTTTCATTTTATTTTTTATTTTTATTCCATAAACATTTTAACATGAATACTCCTCTCACCTTGTCAATATTTACCAAATGGTGGAGTAAAAACGTATGTTTGCTTTTTATTTCTTTCTGTGCGTTTTGACTGTTTGTGTAAAGAAGAAATGAAACGATCACTGTGAAAAAGGGAGGAAGAACACAGAAAAAAGAAATGAAAGATGAAAGAAATCCGTGATTGATTTATCTACTGGGTTACCCTGGCAACCCAAACCAAGTCTCAGCAGGAGTTTGCTGTTTCTTTCTTCCCTTTATTTCCTCCCCCCAAGGTGTTTGCAGTGATGCTCTAGGATGTGACATCGGGGCCTTGCTGTCTGATGCTGGTGCGAACAAGCTGTGTCTATTATCTGCACGGCTGGACAATATTCATGATAATTGGACATGGAGTCTACAGGTGGATCCAAACCTGTCAGGCGCTCTGGATTTCTTTTAACTTGTTAAAGCCGTAATTATTTTCCATATATACACAGAAGGATGAAGTGACAGGTTCACAATCCATCACAGTTTGAGAGAGGCTATGGACATAAGCTCAATTACGTTCTTGTACTATACATAATAAATCTCACATGAAATGAGAGTAAGCAGAATAAATATATCAGTAAATAAATAATCTATTAATACATTTATAAGTTCTGCTATTTGATTCTTGATGAAATGCAAAGATTTAGAGGAGACATTCACACCACTAAGCAACAATGAGAGGATATGAAGCTGCAGATGCAGAAGAATATGTTTAAATTTATCTATAGCTGTAATTTCCCTTTGTAGTCTTATTAAAGTAACACGGAAACACAGTTAAGCTTTACAAAAGGTAATTCAAAGTGCATGATGGGTGGTATGATGATTTCTCCATCCCTTTATAATTAACAGTGCACTATGTTCATAGTCCCAGAGCTAAAATCCACTCAAACAGGTTATTTTACTGTGACAATGATTTCACTGTAGATGGGCAGGATTTACTGCAAATGAGTGATGTGTCAGACTTACCAAAACCTACAGTGGTGGAGTGGTGTATATGTACTGCAAATACCTTAATGCACTGCAAAAAATACAAAAAAGCTGCAAATAAAAAAAATACTGTAATCACAAAAAATAGAGAGAGACAAGGTACATAAAAACAGAAAATTCATGCAAAGGAAAAATGCAAAACAACTAGCTTTACCAAATGGAAGTGCTCCAGGACTACAATGGGACCATACCATATAATAATATATTTTCTTAATATGATGACATTTAGAGCAAGAAAACAAAAGCTTAGTTTTCATTTGAACTTTTTTAAGCACTTAATTTCTTTAAGCCTCCTGCTTATGTCTATACTAAGGTGATGATCCCTTCATAGTGGTCAGGGCTGTTCGGTTATGTGGAACTGTATTGCAATTTTCTAAAACTTGCATTTATTGTTGCTGCTTGTAGCATTTTTATATTTGCAGTGCTATATTAATTTGCTGCACATTTCTGTATTTGCCAACCATTTACACTGCTCATCTAGCGTAAAATCCTATAAAATAAATGCTTCTGACACCTTGTAGAATCTATGCTTTGAAGAAAAAATGGATTTTGACAATTAAAGAGATTATAATTCAGTATTAGTGTTGTGTACATGATAAAGTGGCTGGTGTTTATTTCATTCCAAGCAAAAATAAATATTCTACAAAAGAGTGTTAGAACAAATAGAACTTTGACAATTGTCATAACCTCCATAGGTTACTTTTTATCGGTTTGTCTGTCTGTTTTCAAAATTACGCTTAATAATGGATGGATTTTGCTGAAATTTCCAGAGAAAACATTAAGGAATGGTGATGATCTACAATATAATCTGGATAACGGATTTTTTTAAGGATTCTTTAACATTATACTGTATGATGGAACAAGCAGTTCCCCCAAAACCAGAGAGTGGCAGCAGTGAATATTGACAGCTTCAGCATCGGACTCAATAACATCCTGAAGTATTATACTGAAGACAAAAATACAAAAACACAAGAAAGTGGAGCCATGTTTTGCTTGAAGCCTCGTTCTGCTGATCAAGGAAGTAAGCAGAATGAATGAGGAAAGTGAGAGCAGAACAGATACCAGAGGCTGCAGAAACAAGCTGTGCACATTGCACATTTTTGTAATGGAAAAACAGTTTTTGCTGTTCTTTCATCAACTCATTTTTTGGGGGGTTTTGGGACATGATGTGGTACTCTTTGAGATCTTTTAGCCCATTTCGTCATTATACAGGACTTATTTTGGTTAATCCCTTATTTGCATATCTTACCTCTGCTTTCAAACTTGTTTTATTAAATTAGTTCATGATTAGCCAGTAAGTAGCTCACCATTATGGGCCAGTTGGAGTTTTCCTGTAATAAAAAAATTAATATATGAAAACTGCATCAATTTTCTCTTTGACTGGCATCAAAATGTTTTGATTCTAGCGTGACAAACAAACAAAAAGGGAAGAACTCGTACCCCAGCACTGAATTTTGGTGAGTCAGACTGGCTCTTCTTTCTGTGAATCTAATATTAATACACCGTTTAAAAATCTCCTTTGACACAGGAAACCACGTTGCCCTTTAGGAGCTGCACAACAGAAACCAGGAATGTAACATTTAATGAAGGGTTGATTCATGAACCAGCCTCATACCGAGATGTCACAATGTGGCACGATCAAACCATCCTCTGGTAATGAGGCAGCACCGTGGAAGCCCTGCAATGCATGGCAGCCCAATAACTGACCAGCTGCTTAAACCTTGTTAAAAAGAGAGAGAGCTGCTAATTAAAGTCATTGCAAAGTATAGTGGTTTACCTGAACGTTATCAAGTGGGATTTTCTGCACAATGTAGAGCTAATTTTAAGATAGGAAGGAAAAATATATATTTATATTTTTTTTAAGTTATATGTATAGTTTTTTTTTTTTTTTTACATTTTTCCTAAAGTCCGGTATGAAGTTACAATCAATGCTCAAAGTCGGTACTTTGTAGAAAAAATTCACTGCAGTTCAAACTTAAACCTTTCTCAGGTATTGGGTTGGATTATGTATTTGTGAAGGTTCAATTTTAAGCCTTGCAGCAAATTCAAACTACATCTGGATCCTGACTGGAACAGTTTGACACACAATTCCCTTGCCTGTTTCTCTGATTAAATCTCTTCTTCACCTTTGACGGGTCCTTCCAGGTGTCTGCATAGTCATGGTATGCATCACCTTATCACGAAACAGTATTACATAGTGGGAGCTGCCAAAACACAGGACATGAGGAAATGTCAGATATTATCCTTTGGCAGCCTTATGTAACTCCTGAGCGTATGTCAGCGATAATCCTCTTATAGGGGAGAGTTGCCTCAGTAGGAAACCACAGTTTGTCTCCTCTGTCCCCTCCACTTAATAATGAAAATTGAGGGAGTTTTTTTTTTTTTTGGACTAAGGCTGCTAGTGCTGAATAATCCTCGTTGGAGGACAAGCCTCTGATCCCTAATCTATGATTACTTGGATGTTCAGGATGATACTGTTGGATGAACACGTGTTTGTGCAATGAAGAGTATCTACAGGGATGTCCCACAGCACATTGCCAGTCAGGGTAGTGCTGAGGGTGGTGAGTGAAAGGCCATCACAGCAGGAGAGTAAACACGTTTTTTCCTAAAAGGAGTGTTTTGTTCATGGTAAAATTTAGTGTGAATTTTGTTTGTTTGTGTATTTGCAACTGAAGTTGATGAAGCAGGCCTAACATAAGTCATACAATCTCCCTTTTTTGCATCAAGAACATAAGTATTAATTCATTCATTAATGATCATTCAGGTAGTTCCTTTTCATGAAATGCATTTTTTTGACAGGTTAATCCTTAATAAAAAGGATCCTGATGTACTGTTAGAATCTGTGCATATTTAAAATGCAAACAAACTCTAGCCTCCTCTGGTGGTGCAATAGAAATTTGCAATTTTGGCTAAAAATTAGGCTCATAATTGATGTTTCTTTTATTTTAGGCTTCTGTGTTTTTAAAATACAGGAGTATGCAGATGATATATTTAAAGTGCCTTGGAAAAGTATTCAGCCCCTTTGAACTTTTGGACCTTTTGCAATATTTCAGGCTTCCAACTGAAGAATCATCCATCAGTGGGACACAATTATGGAGTGGAATGATTATTATTATTTTTTTTAGATACTTTAAACTATTTTCAAAAAAATAAATAACTGAAGAGCCGGTCTTGCAAAATGAATCGACCCCTTTACTTTCCTTGCAGAAAACTCTCTCCAGAAGTACAGGGAGGATCTTTGAACAGTGGTGTGCACAAATATTTTTGGGGCAGGTGTTCAGGTTGGAAAAGGGCACCTTTTACATTGCATGGAGCTGCCAACAGCCAGATACCATCTGATGCTGATGTTATCTTCCGCAGTCCATAGGTAGAAATGTGAGATTAAATGTCAATTAAATGAATAACAATTTCAAATCCACTAATATATATATAGAAACCTGAAAAACAATAGACTAGATCAAGATTTTTTTTCAGTTTTTTTTTTTTTTTCATTTATTGTCACGGCTCAGAACAGAGGACCCAGTATTTGAGGCAAGATGGAAGGTGGGATACTCAAAAAGTGTTTATTTAAAAGCTAACTGCGCATCTGCAGTAGCAGAGGAGAGAAACACAGGTTAGTGCCCACAATAATCTGATGGAGGATGACTATGAATGCATAAGTCATTAAACTGGTTATAGTTCAGTCCATGCTCAGAGAACGATGCTGATTCCAGCCAGTCAGCTGACAAGACGCAGCAGTTGCCGCACAGATTTTCAGAGACTGAAGCCTTTATAGACTACAGAATTGAAAGGAGATAAGATCCAAGCAGACAAAGAAGGCAGAAAAATCCAGACGTCGAAGTCAAGAGGCAGATCCAGGTACAGACCAGTAAAAAGTACAGTAAAGTAAGAAGGAGCACTACAGTAGGTCATTCATCCCTGCTGCAACCAGACTCTACAATGTGACACTACAACGGCAATAACTTGCGCAATGTATAGAGTCATGTGCAATTACTTTTTGATATATATATATCAAATAGTAACTGCACATGACTGTATACACTGCACAAGTTATTGTAGTGTATACAATATATATATATATATATACAGTGGGGCAAAAAAGTATTTAGTCAGCCACCAATAGTGCAAGTTCTCCCACTTAAAAAGATGAGAGAGGCCGGTAATTTTCATCATAGATATACCTCAACTATGAGAGACAAAATGAGAAAAAAAAAATCCAGAAAATCACATTGTCTGATTTTTTAAAGAATTTATTTGCAAAATATGGTGGAAAATAAGTATTTGGTCAATAACAAAAGTTCATCTCAATACTTTGTTATATACCCTTTGTTGGCAATGACAGAGATCACACGTTTTCTGTAAGTCTTCACAAGGTTTTCACACTGTTGCTGGTATTTTGGCCCATTCCTCCATGCAGATCTCCTCTAGAGCAGTGATGTTCTGGGGCTGTCGCTGGGCAACACAGACTTTCAACTCCCTCCAAAGATTTTCTATGGGGTTGAGATCTGGAGACTGGCTAGGCCACTCCAGGACCTTGAAATGCTTCTTACGAAGCCACTCCTTCGTTACCCGGGCGATGTGTTTGGGATCATTGTCATGCTGAAAGACCCAGCCACGTTTCATCTTCAATGCCCTTGCTGATGGAAGGAGGTTTTCACTCAAAATTTGACGATACATGGCCCCATTCATTCTTTCCTTCACACGGATCAGTCGTCCTGGTCCCTTAGCAGAAAAACAGCCCCAAAGCATGATGTTTCCACCCCCATGCTTCACTGTAGGTATGGTGTTCTTTGGATGCAACTCAGCATTCTCTCTCCTCCAAACACGACGAGTAGAGTTTTTACCAAAAAGTTCTATTTTGGTTTCATCTGACCATATGATATTCTCCCAGTCATCGTCTGGATCATCCAAATGCTCTCTAGCAAACCTGAGACGGGCCTTGACATGTACTGGCTTAAGCAGGGGGACACGTCTGGCACTGCAGGATTTGAGTCCCTGGCGGCGTAGTGTGTTACTGATGGTAGCCTTTGTTACTTTGGTCCCAGCTCTCTGCAGGTCATTCACTAGGTCCCCCCGTGTGGTTCTGGGATTTTTACTCACCGTTCTTGTGATCATTTTGACCCCACGGGGTGAGATCTTGCGTGGAGCCCCAGATCGAGGAAGATTATCAGTGGTCTTGTATGTTTTCCATTTTCTAATAATTGATCCCACAGTTGATTTCTTCACACCAAGCTGTTTACCTATTGCAGATTCAGACTTCCCAGCCTGGTGCAGGTCTATAATTTTGTTTCGGGTGTCCTTTGACAGCTCTCTAGTTTTGGCCATGGTGGAGTTTAGAGTGTGACTGTTTGAGGTTGTGGACAGGTGTCTTTTATACTGATAACGGGTTCAAACGGGTGCCATTAATGAAGGTAACGAGTGGAGGACAGAGGAGCCTCTTACAGAAGAAGTTACAGGTCTGTGAGAGCCAGAAATCTTGCTTGTTTGTAACTGACCAAATACTTATTTTCCACCATATTTTGCAAATAAATTCTTTAAAACTCAGACAATGTGATTTTTCTGGATTTTTTTTTTCTCATTTTGTCTCTCATAGTTGAGGTATATCTATGATGAAAATTACCAGCCTCTCTCATCTTTTTGAGTGGGAGAACTTGCACTATTGGTGGCTGACTAAATACTTTTTTGCCCCACTGTACATCTATATAAATACCCATGTGCACCCTGTTCAAGAAACCTGTATAATAATAAAAAAAATAAATAAAAGTAAAAAACTCATTATTAGAGTTATTTTTGGTGGCATCTATTTGACTCATGTCTTTTAAATTTTTCTTTAAAAAGAGCAAATCAATAAATACATCTATGAGATGCTGTAAATTCAATTTTTTTTCTAATTTAATGAAAGAGTTGCATTTTAAACTGTTCCTTGGTGCATAGTAGAGGCCGTTAAAGACTTTATGCTATAAACTAAGGAGGTAAACATGCATGTTTAGATACCTGGATGGTTTGCTGGCCCTTCATCAGGGCAAGGCTCTATTGAGATGGTGCCACATGTCTCATGGAGCCTAATTATAAAAATCTAGACTTTACAAAAAACAATTTCAGGAGGGAACTTTTTTTTTCCAGAGGGGAAAAGGACAGGTGCTCCAGCACCACCTAGTGTCTATGTGTGCATGTGATCCAATTTGACCTAAATGGCTGATTTTAAGAAATAGAATCCATCTGTGTTTAATCACATCTCCTTATAAATGCACCTGCTCTGTGATAGTCGCAGAGGTCTGGCTAAAGTGCAGAGAGCATCATGAAGAACAAGGAACACACCAGGCAGGTCCAATATACTGTTTTGGAGAAGTTTAAAGCCGGATGTGGATACAAAAAGATTTCCAAAGCTTTAAACATCCCAATGAGCACTGTGCATGCAATAATATTGGATTGGAAGGAGATTCAGGCCACTGCAAATCTATGAAGACCCGGCCGTCCCTCTGACCTTTCAGCTCAAACAAGGAGAAGACTGATCAGGGATGCAGCCAAGAGTTCCATTATTCCTCTGGATGAACTGCAGTGATCTACAGCTGAGGTGGGAGACTGTAAATAGGGACAATTAGTCGTATACTGCACCAATCTGGCTTTTATCTAAGAAAGAAAGATATCCATAAAAAGTCTTGTTTAAAGTTTGCCACAAGCCACTTGGGAAACACACTAAACGTGTGGAAGAAGGTACTACAGTGCAAAACGTTATGTTTGGCGGAAAAAACACAGCTCATCACCCCTCACACACCACCATCACACATAGTGGGGACATAATCATTTTTTGAGCCTACTTTTCTTTAGCAGGGATAGGGAAGATGGTTGAAATTGATGGATGGAGCCAGAATCAGGTAGGCTGACGTAGTCCTACTCAATTCTAGTCAGAATATGAGTCTGATACTGCTCCATAGAGCTGTGATTATGGGGCGTGTTTTGAACGAACCAGGAAAAAAAATGCCTCTGCACTCAATTGGATAGACCTACAACCAACAAGAGCAACGGAGTGCGTGACGTATGTTAAGCGACGCATAGTTGTTGTCAACAAAAATCAAAGCCTGCAGTTGCACGCCTAGAATAAGAAGATGAGCCTTGATCGCGTTTCTCTGTTCCTCTTTTAAAATTAATTTGCTGTCGATATCTTCTAGAACAGACCTAATAGCAGAATCTACTCACCTCAACTCTCCGGCGGCAGCCATTGTTGTTGTCACCCAAGCGCGCATTGGTCACATGGTTGATTACGTTACTGTTGATCATCTGTCCATCATCGTATAAAGCCCGCCCTGACAATTTGATTGGATCGCCAGAGAGTGGGCGATCATACTCGCGCTACTATGGAGCAGAGCCAGACCGAACTTCCCGACCTCAAACCTTGTGGGCGGGACTAAGTTCGGAATGGCACCCAGGCTAAGAATCAGGACCATTTTGGAAGAAAACCTGTTGAAGTCTGCTAAAGCCCTGAGACTGGGATGGAGATATATCTTCCAACAAGACAATGGAGTTGTTCACAAATAAACATATTTAGGTTTTAGAATGGCCAAGTCAAAGCCCAGACCTGAATTAAAACAGAAAACTGTTGTTCACAAACTCTTTCCATCCAACCACACTGAGCTCCAGTTGCTTTGAATGGAAGAATGGGAAAAAATATCAGTCTCTCAATCTGTAAAACTAATACAAACAATCCCCAAGTAACTTGCAGCTGCAGTCGCAGCAAAAGGTGGCTGAACAAAGAATTAACTCTAGGGACTGAAGAATTTTTCACACTCACTTTTCCAGTTTTTATTTGATATAAAAGCTTATAATATCCAATAAAGTTTGTTCCACTTAATGATTGTGTCCCACTTTTTCTTGATTCTTCACAAAAGATTTACATTTAGCCTGAAAGTTGGCAAAAGTTCCGATTTTAAGGGAGTTGAATATTGACGCAAAGCCCTGCATCACTGGTTTGATTACCTCATATGACGACTTTTGTTGCAAAACTGAGTTGGAAAATTCAGTGTCTTGCAGTGAGGAAAACAGCTTGGTAGAGAACTCACCTTTTATTATCGTTTTTAACAAAAACCAATAAGGTGTAACCTGTTTTTATAAATACTCTGGTAGCTCAAATTGCTAAGAGTTAGAAATTCTTGGTGTTTCTTTGTCAAACAGCTTTTATCTCAAATTTGAATACCAATGAGATTATCAGAAAGTCTCAACAGTGGATTTTCTTTCAGTATAAATTGAAGGACTTTATTAGTAAGAAGCTGTTAAATTCCTACTGTTGTGTGATAGAAACAGATGCGATTGCTGTATAGTTTGGAAAGGCTTCTGCTGAAAGGAACATTTTAAACCAAGTTTTCCTCTCCGTCACTCTGACTTTAGGTGTTGATTTGTAACACAAAGACTTGCGTCACCATTAAGCATCCTTTGCTTCCTGTTTGAACATCTGTCCTCTAAGAGGAGCAATCAGGTAATAAAAAGGACATCACGTAACAAAAAAGCACTTTCCTACAAACTACATTGACTTTACAATGTCTTTAACACGCAATTTACTCTTTTTTACTTTGGTTTTAGTATTTGTTTAGATTTTTTATGTAGCAATCTTGTCATATTTGACTGAGAGGCTTTTTTATAAATGGAAAATCATGAGCGATTTGCTCCTTTTTCCAATACTCACTTTTATATAGTAAATGATAAATAAACCAATAGTGAAAAAAAGCAAAAGACAGAAACAACATATTTCTGCACAAACTGTCATCTATGGAGATGGTTTAGTTAAAGACGGTACCGACACTTCAGGATGTTTGATGGGGAGTTCCATCTAAACTGCAGTAGATAAATATCTTCATCAGAAACCCATATCATTTATCCCCAGGCAGAAACTACCAGCTGAACCAATAAGGGCCACAACCAAAGGGGACCTCTATTGTTTTTAAATCAGTTTAGACTCAGAAAAACACAAACTGACAAAAAATTATCCATTAACTGTAAGGAATCCAGTTTGTGTGAGTTGTTTTTGTGTTTTTCTCTCTCTTCCACCAGGTGGTGCCCTGTCCCTCGTTGAGCCTCCCTGCACACCTGCGGCTCGTTGGATCATTACCAGAGGAGTATTTGAGCAGTGGGCTGTCACCACCTCAACGTCAGAGGGTTTGCCAGTTTTGGGTACTCTAGCCAAGCTGAGATTAGCAGAGTCTGACCAAAGCTTTGTTTCTCTGAGTGTAATCTTGTTTTTGTCTTTGCTCTTTGGCAGGAAGCCTTTCCTGTGTAACTGGATAACCTGGACCTTCTCCCCCTGGAAGGATTACTGAGTACACACTGAGCAGGGGTAAACCTCCACATGATCCGTTCAAGTCCTCTTCAGAAAACCAAGTGAAAGTCCGCTCCTTTACTCCTCTAGGTCCAACGAAAGTCTACCTTTCTGATCTCTAACAAGTTCCCCGTAACTTTTGGATTAATTCCCCACAAACTGAATTTAAGGATTAACAAGAGTCCCCTCAAACGTGAGTTTCTCTCCAGCTATATTCAAGCCTCAGTAAATTTTCCTACGGTCCCTGAACTGATCACTGTGACCTCTCCTTCAGACTTTCCGGTTCACCAGACCACTGAGTTCCAGCTCCTACTTCTTTGTTTCATCAACATTCAATAAAGCTGTTAAACTTTTTCCCTTGGTCTCTGAGTGGTTCTCTGCATGTGGGTCAGATCGCTTAAACCAATTATGACATTAACCTTGTTACAATGGCACTTTAGTTTGCCAACTTGGTTTAAGAGAACCAGTTCTTGTTTAGACATGAAATAGAGGTTGGAGGAAGTGCGCCAACAATTGTCTTATATGAAACATACTGAAACAGTAGAAAAAAACCCAGGCTCAGTTAAAACAGGCAAATTACCTTTGCGTCCAAATTTATATCAGCTAAAACCAAAAAAGACAGATAAAAATTATAGTAGTATACATATATTTCTGAAATTTGTTTTTTTCAGCTTTGGTGAAAATTGCAAAACAAGGAAACAGAGTTACAATAAATCATGTTTTATTACTGCATTACAGCAAACTGTAGGACGTACCACAGCAGCCTGAAAGGAATAAATCTTGTCTAAGTAACTTTTATTGTTATTGCACTACACTACAGCAGAGCGTACGACCGGACATTCATTCAGTTCCACGTTTTATTTACAAGAAAGCAAAAATGAACCCCCTTAAACAAGGAGAAATGTAAACAAGGTATCCTTCCTTACGCTCTGCGGAGCAGCTCCAGTCACCTACAGAGGAATAGTTTATTTTTGCTTGTGATCTACATTCAGAAGCTGAAGCAGAATACTGCTAAGAGTCTGATTAAGAGAGAAAATATGGAAAAAATCTGCTGCTAAAACTCCCCACGTGCTTAGTAGATCTAACAGAGGCTCCACGGATCACTCTTTGCTGGATGCAGTTCTGGAACCGTCAAACAGGAGGTGCTGGTCTAACATGGCAGGAGGAAGACGTGTCGGTCCAGAACATGCAGAACCCTCGATGCTCCTCCTTTATTTTGAAGTTACCAGATGAGAGCCTAAAAAAAGGAGAAAGGATCTGAGCAGAGAGATCATTCACAAACCCAACTTATCGACAGAAAACAATCTGAATGTTGGTCTGACACAACAATTACTTCATGTTGTAGCTTCTGTTTTAGTGAATTCAGCTGTAAAATGTAAATTTCTGAAAATATAAAAAAATGAATAAGATGTAAAATATTTTTAACTGGTGCAATGGAGTTAAACCATAAATAAAAAGTACCATATAATTTACAGGTCTATGGAGGACTATTGGCCCTAAATCTACTAAATAAATAAATATAAATAAATAAAAATAAATTATTTGATCATTTCCTTCAATAATCAAATAAATATATATAAACAATTTAAAAAAATAATTCAATTTACTTTTATTTTAACTTTTATTGTAGTTTATTTTTTACATTTTCTTATGCTTATTTTTTTATCACATTTTTTTTAATTATTATTTTTTTAATGAAAAAACTAACTTAATAAAAAACAGATTTCAATGGTTAAAGATATTGAAAGCTAATGTTGGAAATGATGGAAAACATTTAATAAGCTGACCTTCAGAAATATTCAATCGGCACCTATTGGTTTCAAGGTTCTAAAGAGGATAATTACTTTCTCTTAAAGTCCATCCAAAGACAGTAATATTCATGGCCATTCCTTATGGTGAGCCTTGTTTTTCTTCTTCCTCTCATCCTTCTCCTTCTGCAGTCTCTCCAGCTCAGCCTCGTACATCATCTCCTGGATCAGGTACTTCTCTCTGCGCATCCTGTCCCTCAGGTCCTTGGGTAGATCCGGGATTAGATAAGCAATCAGGGTCTTAATGGCGAAGACCATATGCTGTGAAAACAAACCTGCTATTAGAATGCTATAATTTCCAGAAATGTGAAATTCTACTTGGCTGGTGGGTCAAATCGGTGGTACTGATCTAATACACTGTATGGCTGAGGTTTTTCAAGCTTTGGTTTCAACATCTGCATGCCATCTAGTATCAAAGAAACCTTAATCTAGTCATGCCATAAATCCACCCAAAGGGATTAAAGTTGTTAGATTGTCAATATATCATATATATATATATATATATATATATATATATATATATATATATATATAAAACGGACAGAAGATAGCAAAAGTGCATCTTCTTCTTCTTCTTTTCTATTATGGCGGATTGCAAGCAACTTTAAGGTGCATACCGCCACCTACTGTACATGAGTGTGTAGCAACACTACATAAAATTCTATTTTTTAATTTTGTACTCTGTAGATAAATAAATAATGCTTTCCTTAATCTGTGATCAAAAGTGCATATATATCTTCTATATCTTTTGATATACGGTTCTGCTGCTAAGCCTTCCTGCAGCACAGCGTGCAGAAGCAAGCACCTGGTTCACCTAACTTCCTGTACCAGCTGCTAAATGGCTTGCCATCCCGCCCTGTCTCCCTCAGCAATTCCCAGCGAAATTTAATTTTGAGACCTTTATCTGTGGTTGTGACATCTTCCCCGGAGTTCATGAACTGCATTGTGCCCACTCTATGCAATTCATTTCTCTCTGTTGTCCTTCTCTCCAAACACAAAGTTTCATGTATTTTTTTGTTTTTACTTTTTTTTTTACACGTCTCTCTGTTGAATGGAGCCACAAACGGTGCAGGGTGGCTTTCCGTCTGAAACTTCAGCACTGTACCACAATCTCGCGACTTGTGCAAGAATCGAGAGTAGGAGGTACACGCTTTCCTAAGATCTGCACCCTTCTTCTTCTGATTGGTTAATACTGTTAGTTTCCAAGCGCCCCTCTGCTACCATTGGCTGACAAACTCAAGAGGAATTTTGATAGTCTTTTTTAAATTTATTTACCATCAATTCATTTTCGAGTGATTTTTTTTACCCATGGGCAATCACTACGTTATAACTGAAAATAAAAGAAATGTATATGTTCCTAAAACAAACAAACAAAAAATTTTATGTTTTTTTTTTCAAATATTTAGGATGTTTTTGTTCTGTATAACAGAGGAGTTTTATTTATTGACTATGTTTAGCTAAAATATAAACAGCTTATAATAAGTTTCAATGGGAAGAGAGACAAAGTTTAGAAATGCCAAAACCAGCTAACTTTCAAATTTGAACCAGTTCACTGATCTGGAGAACTAATGAAATAATGAAAATATTTTTTGGACAGAATTTTAAGTTTCTTATTTGATCCTTATCTTTAATTGGCAGCTATAACAAAACTCCTTGTAAAGGCACAAAAATCCTTTAGATTGTCATTTTTATTCATTTTAACTGAACTTTTATTTTGTTAAATTAAAATAAATTGTTTATGCAAACATTTTATTGGTTATGTTTCTTGGGATCGCACAGATCTTCTGTGAGCACACTAAAGGCTCTCCTGATATGTCAGTCATTATGGATACCATTTGTTATATAAAATAATGTTAACCTCACTTTGTTTCGCAAGGGAGGGTGCAGCACAGGCCCCTTAGATAATTGGAATATCAGAAAATGTCTTACTTAATCCTCCTTACATTTTCATTCATTGCTGTAAGACGTGACATGCTGGCCTCAACTTTTGCAGATTTTGTATTCTACCGATTCTAGAGATTGTCTGTTGGTGAGGATGGGGTATTTTTTAGAGGAAAATAGTATTTCATTTAAATAAGAAACAAAAAAAAATATCTGGTGTCACGGTTTTCTTCATTTGCAGAGATATGTTGAAGGACCGCCTAGATAAGATGTCTCGGACCTTGATTAACTGATTAGGGATTAGTAACCTGGTCTAGGTCCAGCAGAAAAAGAGTCAGCTGCCATATGATTCACATCATAACAAAAAGTGATGACAGACAGTGAGCAGCAATTATGAATGACAATATTTTAACATCTCAGTTTCTCTACACAGACCTCAAAAACAATAATGAACGCCAGCCGGGCTGCCAGGACGTGCCAGAACTGTAGAGTGTAGGCGTAGGGCTCATCTGAGTCTGGAGGCTCCCTGTAATCCCGATACCTATTGTGTAATAAAAAAAAAAAAGAAAAAGCATTGTGGTCACAAAAGCAAAAGATTATTAAAATTGTTAATAAAGTGGAAAATATTACAGATGCACCAAAAATCATCAGGTGAGCTTAAGAACCAATGTTTTTTTGCAGTAACCGTAACACTCTTCAATGTGGAAGTTGTTACTGAGGAAAAAAAGGGTTGAAGTTGTATATTTTCTGCAGTTTTAGTTGTTTCTTAACTTTCATCTGATATAAAAATGCAGCAGGATGATAAATTATACCCATCCTGGAGTTTTTTCATTTGGTTGGCTAAAGAGCAAACTGACCCACAGCTAACAGATACGACAAAGTTCTGTTTGTTTGTTCAACCCTTTTGAGGCTCTGAAGTCTATGTCACAGAACAAGCATAATTTAGAAATGTTGGTAGGCTTTTGGACATATTGGAGTTCAGGATAGGGTCAGTATTTTCTCTGGAGTACACAAAGAGAGATGAAAAGTTCCAGATGTCAAATGTCAACCTAAAGTTTTTTTATGCTGTTAAACTGACAAACATCTAAATTCAGAATTAGCAATGTTTGGCAGGTGCAAAAAAGATCAGAACTCTGCAATAAAACTCTCGTTTTTTTTACGTTTTATTCATTGTCCACGTACAAACTTTACCTGCAATACTTCACAGCTTCTTCAAAAAGTTCCGAGCCATTAGTTCTTGGCTGGGATCTCTTTTCAAAGTCAGAAACTCGGAAGACAGACAGACTGGCATTGACGTAACCCATCATACACCTGAGGAACACAAATAATATCATTCAAAACATGCATTGTCTAAAGGGGATATCAGACGCCACTGTGGTTTCTGCTTCCTTAATGGACTCTTACCCCTCCCCTGCTCGGCCCTGACCAGCACATGGTCCGTACTTGTAGGCGTAAACTAGACGAGGGATAAAATCCGAGGTAACGGCAATCACAAAGGCGTTGGTGATGACGGACAGGATGCCGATACCCTCCAATATGTCATACCAGATTCCTGAGACAAACAGAAGTTCGACATGGAGAAGACGAACTTTTAAAAGAATATACATAGCCCTGCATTTACCGATGTCTTTGGCTTGTGATGGCAGAGGTCGCCGCCACTGTGTCACAAACTTGTACGCATCCAGACGGATCTCGATGATGTTGTTGATCAACGCTAAGAGGGGAGCAAGAGGAAACGCTGCCACAAAGATGGTGGTGAAGCCAAACTGCAAAACTGAGACAAAGAGAGCACGTCTTCAGGAGTCTGTTGACATTTGTTTTTTTAGTGGCTTAGACAGTGAGACCTTCCATTATCTAACACATCACCTTTCAACACTGCTCTGGTTTTCCTTTGTTTATTCCTCAGTTACTTTACTTGCTCCACTATAAGACTGCATCCATTATTCCTTAATTGATTCTCAAAATATAAAGCATGAAAACAACCTTCCTGTGTGATTAATGTGTGCATGTTTGCTGTGGTTTTCTGGCTTGTTCTAACACCCTGCAAATAAAGTCAATATCATTTCTGAACATCAGTCATTTTTAGATCCAACATACAACATTTCAAAGAGACATTCTTAGATATGGAAGAGGAAGATCTGAGGGTGAGTTCAGAGAGGCAAGACTGATTTGAAGTGAATGCAATATTTAATAGGACGCAATAGAAGTTCTTAATTAAAAGGAATTATATGATTCGCAGATAGGGTTGTGGTGATGGAGGTGGCAGAGTTATGAGACAGTGAAAATTTATGTAGGGACTAGAGAGCAAGAGCACAGACAGGAGTTGAAATAATCAATGCAGGATGGTGCTACTGATTAAATGAGTATAGAGCTGGGAGTCAGGGATGGACAGAGAGGATTTCTGTAAAGTAGATGGAAATTATTCATGTTGGCTCTGCGGTAAAGTTACACCCCTGATGGCAGCTGGACCGTTATTCTGAAGACAAAGGGAACATAGTCCCTGGTTTATATAACAAAAGGAGGCCTTAGAAAGAACTTTTGTCTTTTTTTTTTTTATTTAGTCAGAGTTTAATTTTGACTAACATTTAATTTAAGACATAGAGTAGTTGGGTTTAGTGTTGATTTCTTCTGGTTAGCATTTGAAATGAAAGGTACGTTACTCAAAGCGGGGCGCCGGCGTATTTACTCTACGTGCTGAATGAGGCTGAATTTATTTTTTCGTTAAGCTCTTTTGATTCAAAACCTAATGCAATATTTTAATCACAGTTTTAATCTATACTGTGATTTTGAGCTTTTTAAAAAAAAATAAATTACCACTGACTGCTATTTTTAGAAATATTTCAGTTTTTACTTAATCATCTATGCTTTAGTGAATAAGGTCTGTCTCCCCTGAGGACAAACCCTAATCTTATTATTGTTGGGTGAGAAAACTTTAATCTGAGGTAAACTGATTTATTATGACTGGGAAAAACTTCTGTTATATGGAGGACCAACTCTGCCATATCTAAAAAATAAAAAGATAAATAAATAAATGCTCAATAAATTAATAAGCATTAATTTAATTGCCCCCACAATTACAATAAACAAATAAATGTAGGTAGAAATTAAAAAATACAGTGAGACATAAATGTATATATCTCTTTTAATTAGCTTCGTTATTTATTTGCCTTTGTAATAATTACCTTATTTGTTTATTGTCTGTTGTAATCTTCAACTTTATTTATTTATTACTTATTTTCTTATGTATTTAGTTATGTGCATGAAGTTGACCCTCTGACACACCCCTCCTCATTTACATTATGAGGCAGAAATGCATATAGAAATGTGAACCCGACAGGCAGAAATAAATAGCGTTGAAATAAAGAGGGTAAAAAAATACAAAGGAAGAATAAAACAGACAAAAATATTATATCATGCACATGAATAAATATATGAAAAAAAACAATAAATAAATAAGGTGAAGATAAAAAAGGAGAATAAATAAATAAGGTAATTATTACATAACATATTAGGTAATTATTTATTTATTGAGCATTTATTTATTTCTGTATTTATTTTTAAATATGGCAGAGTTGGTCCTCCATACTGTTTTGCATGTCCAGCACTGATTGTAAAACTGGGAGCAACCTGCTCCTGCAGTACAATACTCCTAACGGAAAATAAAAATATTCTATATGGAAGATAATACAAAGAGCAGTAATATTGGACTATTTAATTGGGGCCCAAAACAACATCTTGAGGAACACAGTTTAAACTGTTTAATTGTTGCCCTTAATGTAGAAATCAGCAGACCAGAGTTTTTTGGGATTTTTTTTGTTTATTTAAATTTTAACATTTATTTAAATCTATTCAGACATTGTAAACTTTTTTTAAAATATGTTTATATAACGTCTTACGTTTATTCACATTCATGCAGACATTGCAAACTTTTTAGTTTTTAATAAGTTTAATTCATGTTTTACGTTTATTTAAATATTTTCAGAGAGTGAACACTTTTTTGTTTTTTTAATACGTTTATTTAATGTTTTCTGTTTATTTAAATGTTTTTTAGACACTAAACTTTTTTGGGTTTTTTTATACGTTTATTTAACATTTTACGTTTACTAAAATGTATTCAGACGTTGTAAACTTTTTTTTATTTAACCTTTTACGTTTATTTAAATTCATTCAGACATTGTACACTTTTTTTGTTTTTAATATGTTTATTTAACGTTTTATGTTTATTTATATATATTCAGACATTGTAAACATTGAGAAAAAAAAATCGAACAGAACAAAACACAAAAAAATGTTGCTGACCAATGGAGAAAAAGGAGCCTTGATACGTAATAAAAGCTTTAGGACTTCTATGTTCCAATAATATAAATGTTTAGGTGAATGCTTCTTAAGGTAGTGGGTCTCTCTATTCACTAAATTCACAAATCCAATAAACCGGCCCTGTTTGGAACATGTAGGTTACTTAATTTAAGCTTCATATATTAAAGAGTTTGATTATCAAAAACAGTCTAAAGGGTAACTGTTCACTTAAAAAACCAGTATAATCCTGTGACATTTTTAAGAGTCTTATCATGGACAACAGCTCTATTATTTAAGGAAAAAAAATGTTTTTTAGTCTGACTGAGCCGAGAGTTTTTCCAGTCCAATGCACAAAAAGAAATGTGTGTTTATACATCATGTGCAGAGAAAGGAGTGCTGAAGAAAATTGGAGCAGATGGATGTTAAAATTACGTAACATGTACAACAACTGAAGCAGATCAGCTCCGTAATGAAAAAATGTTTCATTTGAAAATTTGAAGATACCATAAGGGATTAAACTCTGTAATGCATTTGAGGCCATCTCAAAATCCAGTGCTGATATTAATTATTTTCTGAAAGGCAGATTATAAAATATATACAGAAGCTCAACAGAGGTTCAACTTACTCATCTTCAAGTATTCATCAAAGAGTCCATAAGCATTCATTGACTGCAGGTTGTAGTCCTTCTCCCATTGGGGAAGGCTCGCCTTGGGGATGTGGCCATGGTCCCTCTTTAACCTCTGTCGAGTCCACCAGTTTTGAATAAGCCTATAAAAAACAATGGTAGATTACAAGAGCATCTTAAAGGTATAGAGGAGGATATTTTATTTTTGGGTGGATCATCTAAATAACTGGTTCTCTTACATGTCAATCATTCGGGTGACATGTTTAGGTAAGGCCGTCCAACATGCTCGTCTCGTTAGCTATATTTTTTTCTGCACATGCACACTTTCAGGCATATATCTGTGGTGAGCTACGGTTTCAGACTGTCATTGAAGCTCACCTTTCTTACCACGATTCTTTGAAAATGGCCAATGGTCGTAAAAAGAAAAAGAACTCTAGAGAAAAAGTGTCTACGAAGTGTATGAGAAGCAGAGAAAGGCCTCAGAAGAGGCAAATATATCCTAGAGTGCTTTCCGGGGAGAGCTCTCCTTGCAAACATTATTTGCTGTCACAGCAGCCGCTGTCACCATAGGCTGTCGCTACCCCACAGCGGTGACTAATAACTAAGATGGCGCAGGCACCACGCATTGGAGGAGGAGTTACGTGACTAACGAAGAGCAAATAGTAGTGACCATGTGTCCAAACGGTAAGTTAACTTAATTCACTATAAAGTCCACTATATAGTCCCCTATATATAGGCGTTTGGAAGTAGTTGAGTAACACTAAGCTTGTATGAGCTATGAGAACAGCAACTCATAGCTCATAATAGAGCTATGCATGCAAAGAAATGGGCTTATGCATGCTCTAGCCCATGTTTATTAGGCTTTCCCTCTCAGGAACGGGTACAGGGTTGTGCATGTGCATTTTTGTTAAAAAGTGGTCTTTTAAAAATTTTGTGAATATCCTCAATACCCTTAAGTAGGGCATTTTGCCTATAGTCACAACTATTAACATAGTACCCAAAATCATATAATTTGATGTCAAACCTAAATCATGTAAAGCTTGACTTCCTATGAAAAAAAAATCTGAAATTAGTCTCCCTTTCCATTTTCCTCCTTTATTTTCTTAATCTTCTTTGGGGCGACAGTGGCGTTGGATGTAGGAGTTTTCCCTGAAATCGAAGGATTGACGGTTCAAGCCACAGCTCTGACTTTCAGTGTCGTTGTGTCCTTGGGCAAGACACTTCACCTGCATTGTCTACTGATGGTGGTCAGAGGGCCCGGTGGCGCCAGTGTACGGCAGCCTGGCTTCTGTCAGTGAGCCCCAGGGCAACTGTGGCTACAATGTAGCTTGCCACTATCAGAGTGTGTGTGTGTGAATGGGTGAATGAATGTAGTGTAAAGCGCTTTGGTCAAGTCTCCTGAGTTGAATAAAGCCACTATATAAGTACATTCCATTTACCATTTCTTTGTAAACAGATTTATTTCATCTGCCCACATTCCAACTATTATATTTCAATTACAGCACCGTTTGGGTAAATTCAAAGTTAGTCCTAAGAAGAGTTATTAATGTTAATTATTATTGCGGGGTAGGGGCGGCCTAGTGGTCGGGGAATTGTGCTTGGTATCCAGAGGTTCTGAGTTTGAGCCCCACTCCCACAGACTGCCACTCTGGGTCCCTGAGCAAAGACCCTTAACCCCAAACTATTCCCTAGGTTTTGCACAGAGTAGCCCACTGCTACCCAAGGGGGTTGGATTAAATGCAGAGAGTTAATTTCATTGCACTGTACTTGTGACAGTGTTATAGAATAAAAAGCTGGAAAAAGTTAAGTAAAGCTAACAAACGACGCAAACTAGAATAAAAACAAAACATTTTTAACTGAAATAAAAATAAAAACTTGACCATGATAACATCAAAAAATCATTGAAAGTGTAATAAGAGTTTTCAAAACTAATAAAAATGAATTTAATTTTAATAAAGAATGTGCTTATTTGTGTCTTAAATGCATTAATATGAGGTCTAGTTTCTGGCCGCTGTTCTTATTTTTTTTCTCTGTAATGCATGATGCCAGCAGATGGCAGTACTGCAGTCAGGTCATTTGTTGTCTCTGCAGTGGTCTGTCATCATCTGGGATCTCATTTTTTTTTATTATTGTTTCTTTTTCAATAGTCTTGAAAAGTGCTGTTTTGCTATCGATCATTTTTTTAATAACTTGAATTAAAGTGCGTCAGCGTGACATGAGTGAAATATACGATAGCATCTCATTGGAGCATCTTTTTTAGATCACCAAATAGAAGCTGTTGGCGTTAACACTTTCCTCCAGATCCATGATGCCACAATCAAAGATTAAAAACAGACTAAATTATACCTGATAAAAGTTGACAAAGAGCCCACGCCATGCTTAGAGCTTAGCATAGCTTTGAAATTATATTTAGCAGCAAAAAACAACAGTTTTCATCAGCCATATTCTTTAAGAACCCTTTCACATAAGATCAGTACTGCCCCAATGTCTCCAGGAACCATTGCCTTGAATGGTGCTGAATTGTGTAAAACTTTGGACAACCTACTTTCTATCTAGGTACTGTGATGTTGATACTAATTAAATACATTTTTCTTACTGCTTTCTCATGGGCCCTGACCATAGATATTATATTTATATCAGTATGTTAATTCACTGTGTTTGGAATTGCCCTTTGTTTTACACAGAAGGTTTATACACCTCTACCATCAGTTTCAGCATTGCTGTGAAGAGACAAACCCTGTCAGACTGACAACAGCCTTTTTAGCTCTATTAGAGGTTCTTAGTGTCTTAAATTGTATCATCCGGCACCAAAGAAATTTCATTGACAAGTTATGTGTTTGCATATCCAAGAAACTGATCACTCTTAGTGAGGGACACTAAGAATGCAAATGTTATTTAGTTTTGTTCTTTTCACTAATCTTAGATTTTATGTTTTATTTGTTGTCTGTACAATTTCCACCATTAACCAGTAGTTGTATGCACAATTTTGAGTCGTGTGCTCTTTATATAGTTTGGAAACCCCCTCATTAGACAATATTGATTTCTATTTGAAAGGTGGTTGGTGGTGATAACTGTACTTCCACATCACACCCAGGAGGCAGGCATGCTGCCAACTGAATAATTTTGTCCCCAATATTTCACCAAAAAAGTATCACTAAACAATCCTTAGGTTGTCTTACATCATGTGCAATGGGGAGACATTTTGCTCTTGTTGCATCTTGAACATCACGGTGAGACTATCTAAGTAATGGTGGGTTTCTCCTGCTGTGTTATGTTTTAGTTTGGTATAAAGAAGTTAGAAAAAACCTGATTGTTTTGGTTTGAAAGGGGGATAATAAAACAATGGCAATGGGTCATAAACTGTGATGTTCTCAACAAGAGCATAAGGATCTTTTAAATATGCAAAAGATAAGACAAAAGTTGAGAAAAACGAAAAAAGGACCAGAACCTACGGGTAGCCAAGCTCCATGAAGTTGTTCCATGTCTGTTTTAGTACCATAATGATGCCCATCTGCATACAGAGGTCAATCAGACAGCCACTGGGATGGCACTGCAGCGGAACAAAAACAAATCAGATCAGCAATTATGAAAATAAAAATGAAAACAAAGAAACAGTTATCATTCATATGCTGGCTTTAACTAGTAACTCTGAGTTTGAAACATAAAGCATATCAGTACATTGGAAAATACATATTTTTAGAAACAGTGACAAGAATCTGTCACTGTCATCCTTACTTTGGGGAAGATTTATGCTTGCAATTTTTTGCTTTTTACAGAAAATGTACAAAAAGCAACAGTGAGTTCTCCCAGGTCAGTCATTGTTCTGCAAAACAAAAGGCAAACTAGGGCTCCACTTTATACTATTCTTCTTATTACAAAGGAGTTCTCCAGTTCTGCAGCTGCAGAATCACAAGTGGGAGTACATTAACGCATCAGTTTTATCCCAGTAGACTACTTCAGTATCTATTTTTTTCCTTGCATGTTCCCCAAAGTACCACTTATTGATGATTAGGGTTAAAGGCTTTTTTTGTCTGGGCATACAGTAATAGCACAATGTCTAATTTTTAACTTTATAAATTCATAACTCTGAAATGCTACCTCACGAAAAAACAAAACAAAACAAACAAAACCTCATTACTCACTTCCTCCAGTTTCCAGCGATTGATGAGGCGTAGATATGCACCTGGCCGACCAGTGAATCTGTAAATAAGATAATATTCCTGAAAACCACAGAAAGAATCATCTAGTATTTTCTGAAGGGATCCAAAGGTGTTCAAAATTATTTCAAAAATAATTACTAAAAATACTATTATTTCACATGGAACAGCCTCCCACTGCACATTAGGGAGGCTCCTTCCCTGCAAATTTTAAAACATGGCACAAAACTTACTTCTGGAATAGAATTTAAGTTTATTGTCAGTACAAAGCAATGAAATTCACTCTCTGCATTTAACTCATACCCTTGGAGAGCAGTGGGCTGCAATTGTGCGACGCCCGGGGAGCAGTGTGGGGTTAAGGGTCTTGCTCAGGGACCCAGAGTTATAGTCTGGTATCCTAGCGCAATACCCTAACCACTAGGCCACCACTCCCCTAAAGCTTAAACACATTCTTATTTTTGCCTTAGTTTATATTTTTATGTTGAATTTGATTATTTTAGCATGTTTTATTATGTTTAGCTATGTTCAGCACTTTGTTTTCAGTTGTAGATGTTTTAAAGCCCTCTACAATTAAATATGAGGATGATGATAAAGTCAGTGTAACAAATATCTGTTTGATCTAATTCATTGAACTACATATGTTAGCTTTTCAACAGATATTAGTTTGTTTCCAAACAGGATTATACCAAATGAGATAATTAATGCACTTGAAATAATGCTTAGTTAACACTTAGCCAAATGGCGGATGATTCAGATAATGAATGTAAAAAAGAAATGGGGAGAAGAAGCTATGTGTTTTCCTGCATATAAGGAATACTATGTCTGGTCCTAAGTTTATCTAATTAGAAAAAAGATATTTGTTTAATTAAATTGCTATATCCCAAAACCACCAAAAGGAGGTGATGACTTTTCCTCGTTCTGCAGAGGATGAAGAGAGCCAAGCTGTCCTACCCATCCTCACCACCTTCTACAGAAGCACCATAGAGAACGTTCTGACCAGCTGTCTCACTGTGTGATGTGGAGGCTGCAGCTCCTCAGACTGGAAGAAGAGTGTTGAGAACAGCAGAGAAGATCATCAGGGCTCATCTTCCCTCCATTAAAGACATTTATTCCCAGCGCTGCGTGTCCCGATGCCTTAACATCATAAATGACCCCTCACACCCCCACAATGGACTGTCCCTGCTGCCCTCTGTGAGGAGACTTCGCAGCATTCAATGCAAGTCCAGCAGATTCCAGAACATTTTCTTCCCCACTGCCATTAGACTGCTAAATGTTATATAAAATGGGTTATAAAAAAACCTCCTGATTGTTGGAACTGTAACTATACAGTGTAACTACACTCACCGGCCACTTTATTAGGTACACCTGTCCAACTGTTCGTTAAAACTTAATTTCTAAGCAGCCAATCACATGGCGGCAACTCAGTGCATTTAGGCATGTAGACATGGTCAAGACAATCTCCTGCAGTTCAAACCGAGCATCAGTATGGGGAAGAAAGGTGATTTGAGTGACTTTGAACGTGGCATGATTGTTGGTGCCAGAAGGGCTGGTCTGAGTATTTCAGAAACTGCTGATCTACTGGGATTTTCACGCACAACCATCTCTAGGGTTTACAGAGAATGGTCCGAAAAATAAAAAACATCCAGTGAGCGGCAGTTCTGTGGGCGGAAATGCCTTGTTGATGCCAGAGGTCAGAGGAGAATGGCCAGACTGGTTCGAGCTGATAGAAGGGCAACAGTGACTCAAATAACCACCCGTTACAACCAAGGTGGGCAGAAGAGCATCTCTGAACGCACAGTATGTCGAACTTTGAGGCAGATGGGCTATAGCAGCAGAAGACCACACCGGGTGCCACTCCTTTCAGCTAAGAACAGGAAACTGAGGCTACAATTTGCACAAGCTCATCGAAATTGGACAATAGAAGATTGGAAAAACGTTGCTTGGTCTGGTGAGTCTCGATTTCTGCTGCGACATTCGGATGGTAGGGTCAGAATTTGGCGTCTACAACATGAAAGCATGGATCCATCCTGCCTTGTATCAACGGTTCAGGCTGGTGGTGGTGGTGTCATGGTGTGGGGAATATTTTCTTGGCACTCTTTGGGCCCCTTGGTACCAATTGAGCATCGTTGCAACGCCACAGCCTACCTGAGTATTGTTGCTGACCATGTCCATCCCTTTATGACCACAATGTACCCAACTTCTGATGGCTACTTTCAGCAGGATAATGCGCCATGTCATAAAGCTGGAATCATCTCAGACTGGTTTCTTGAACATGACAATGAGTTCACTGTACTCAAATGGCCTCCACAGTCACCAGATCTCAATCCAATAGAGCATCTTTGGGATGTGGTGGAACGGGAGATTCACATCATGGATGTGCAGCCGACAAATCTGCGGCAACTGTGTGATGCCATCATGTCAATATGGACAAAACTCCCTGAGGAATGCTTCCAGCACCTTTTTGAATCTATGCCACGAAGAATTGAGGCAGTTCTGAAGGCAAAAGGGGGTCCAACCCGTTACTAGCATTGGGTACCTAATAAATTGGCCGGTGAGTGTATGTTTACATCATAAATCAGTGTTTTTATGCTTTATGCTTTTCTGCTTACCTTATCAAGGCTGCACGTGTTATTTATTTTTTTATACACTTGTGTGCACAAAATGACAAAGTAAAATCTCACTCTAAGTCTAAATTTAACAATGAAGAATACACACAAAGGTTGTGGTTTATTCTTTTGCACTAGTTTGAAATCATGAAATAAGATCTCTAGATTGATAGCAAACATGTTTACAATCTTTGTATCATTAATATTACTTTTATTTTTTCCATTTTTTTTTACATTTTACCAATTTTCTTTTTAATTTTGGGAGTTAGGTTCAGTTTATGCTTTTGCTTCTCTTTTTTTTCTAAATCTAGTTGTGTAGCATTGTAAGATCCATTTTATGCAGGTGTCTTTACTTAAAGCACTTGTAGACAGTTTCCTCACCTTCCCAAAAAGAAAGCGATGTAGAAAGTTGAGCTGTTGAGATTGACGAACTGGAAAAGGAACATCTTGAAGGTAAAACTGTTCTCCCACTCTGACTCGGTCCTCGGCTGCTCTGTAGTCACAAAAAAAAAAATTAAAGACAGGGCACTAAAAAACTCAAGAATTCACAAGTTCTTTACCAAATCTATAAGATGCAAGCAGTTTGTTTACATTTCCAATTTGTAGGATGCCAACATCCTGAAGGATAAATCAAGCTGAAAGACACAGCGATATTTATGACTACTACTTAAAAACATCTTAACGTGAACTCACCTAAATTTGTGAGGAAAAGAGCAACTTTTTCATAAAGCTGTGGAAAAACAGAGAAGTTATAAAACATTTTACTGACATAACTAAACATGCAAATGCTTTCATAATAGTAATAGTAGTTTTGCATGAGTGCAAAATGCCAAAAAAAAAAATGAAACACTGAACAGTTTGGAATGCAGTTAGACATATCCCCCTCTAGGCTGATACCCCTGGATAAAATATAGAACAAACTGCCCTCTGATTCACCTAATGGCTAGATAGGGGATAACTAAATCCCTGTATTGCAGAGGCCCATCGTTATTTTGGGGAAGCTGCACAGAGACAGCAAGCATGGGAGATTTATTGCTAGTTCACTCCCTAAGTCTTTATTCTGGCCTTTATGATTGCAAGGTTTCTGCATGGTTAGTTAAAAGGAAAACAATTGTAGGCCTTCTAAGACTGTTGAGATTACTTTGGCACCCAGGTGAATTAAAGCACATCATTTTAGAGACAGAAGAGAAATTCTAACAGGGTTTCATAGAAACAGTTAATTTCTTGATGTTGAAGTTTGTCACCCTCTTTTAATACTTGAATTAAGTAAAACTACAATAGTAATAATGAAGAAAACAAGGAAAATGTTCTATTGAAGGAGCTAATGTGATTTCAGACTTGTTTATAAAACTTGTTCATAAGCATATTTGAACAATGCAGACTGCATCAATGTTGATTTCTATGCATCCAAAACTACATAGAAATCATGGAGGAGAGACAAGACCGATTGTTTGTGGGAACATCATAAGAAGTCCAATTTGAAAGTATTCTTAAATGCAAGTGAGGGACAGGGTAAACATGCAAGAAAGTGCTCAAGCCAAATAAGGACAAATTAAATTATTTGCCAAATACTGAGAGTTTTCAAATCCAGTGTATGACCTGAAATAAACCACTATAAAAACATGGTGGTGGCAGTATCATGCTGTGAGGCTACATTTCTTTAACAAGCCCTTGGAAACTGGTCAGATTAAATGGAAATACAGACTGATCTTAATACAGGATACCATGAAAGAAAATTTATTAAAGGCAACAAAAGACTTGAAACTAAAGAGAAGGTCCCACCTCCAGTAGGATAGCATCCTAAACCCGTAGCCAGATCTCCAATGAAAAGGCTAAACAACATTGTTTCGTTTGGTTTGACAGTCAAAGTCAATCAGCAAAGCAATATAAGATCCTCTGACAAAACCTCAAAATCGATGCTGACCAAGATTAATCTGTTCTGGAAAGAGGAATGGGCAAAGAATTCAGATTCTAGATGTGCAATACTGGTGTAGAAAGTCACTCTAAAAATATAGCTTAATTATAGCTCAAGATAGTTTAATAAGCAATAAATCATGGCAGCACAGTGGAACAGTGGGTGGCACTGCTGCCTTGCAGTAAGGTTTCAGGTTTGATTCCTGGTCAGGGATCTTTCTGCATGGAGTTTGACTCCCTTTGCATGCATGGGTTCTCTCCGGGTACTCCGCCTTCCTCCCACAGTCCAAAAAACCATGACTGTTTAGTAAACTGGCTTCTCTAAATTCTCCTTATATGTGAGTGTGTTTGTCTCTGTGTTGCCCTGCGACAGACTGGTTCTGAATTTCCTATGTGAATGCAAAGCACACTTTTCAGATGTTTATTTAAAATAAAATTCAATATAGTGCAAACTACTAAGGTATTGTGGTGTAACAGACTCTAGAAATGTTCAACTGAAAATAAACCACTATTGCAGGAGAGACTGCACTATAACACAGTAGGGTTTGTATTAAAACAAAAGTGCTGTTTTTTCCTGCTGCAGAGATTAGTAAAGCATGCGTAACTTACCACGTTGAGAAGCATAATGACACAGAAGTTGATGCAGACTGCAGTGCCTGTGGTTGCCACCTGAGAGTTATTCCTGATGAGCGCCCAGCCAAAAGCAGCGAAGGTGCTGACTGTGATCACACGGTAAATCACAATGCCAAACACAGCAGCAATCACCACCAGTATCTTTGAGGTCAGAATATAAAAAAAAAAGAATGTAATATACATAAAAGCTGGTGAGTTTTACTTTAATACTTCTATCTTTATGGCTCTTCTAGCTTTATGTTATTTAAACCTTTAAAAAAATGATAGTTGCTAAGAGACTGAAGGTAAATGAGATGAAGCGGTGGCACTGATGGGATCAGGCAGTCTCATAAAGTCTTAAAATGGATAAAACTTACAGACAGACAGACAGATAGATAGTTTACAAACTTTTATATCAAAGATCCAAATAGAATATTGGATTAAATGAGCAACAAATTAAAAGAACAAATTAAGATGTCAGTTTTGACTAAAAATAACATTATAGCCATATAGATACAAATAAATATCTAAAATATTGAAGTTAAATAATTTTTTTTTTAAACTGAACTGTTCTACATCTAACAGTCTTCACACGCTGCATCCAATAAGTAAAGATTATGTGTTTCCACTCAGAGACCAAAGCTGTAAATGGCATTACTTATCAGTTTAGGGTGTTGTAGGTGCAATTAAGAAAAGATTAGGTTTGCTAATTGTTGTGCTGCTAACAAATAGAGGCTAACAACTTTTGTAAATCAGGTTTATAGCTAGATTGTAGCAGAATTCAAAGCCATCTACATACAAGACAGTAATAGATTTATTTTATACATATTAACATTTAAGCCATATACTAAACCTGGGGCTGCTCCATATCTCTGACTCTCCCAGATGGGGGCGCTGTAGTTCAGATTCAGACTGGAAGCTCTAAAACTAGAAGCTCTAAATACAGAAAGGTCAACAGTTTAATTCTGACTGCTGGTCTTTTTATCTTTGACTTCCACAGAACTGTCCACATTAACACAGATATTATTGCAAATTTAAATATAAATCCTAGATTTACCCTTCCTATCTAAGCGGACACATTTTCTGTTTTTTCTAAAAAAGATCACTGTAGACTATTTAAAATGATACGATGATCTGCTTTTAAATGTTAGCACATTGTTCTGTGCTAGGAAGTTTTTTTTAAATATTTATATTTTTGACCCAAAAATCAGTCTCACTCTATCCCGACTCTGTTGCTGTCCATGATAACTCTAATGCTATGTTCAGACCGCAAGCCCTGGAAGCAACAAAGAAGCTTTTGCTGCTTCATTTTTGCTGCTTGTTCACATTAAGGTCAGATGCACCTCAAGTGTATGCTTGATGCTCCAGAAGCGCGTCTAATAAAGTGTGTCCAGATGTGGCTGATGCTTCTGCTGCTCCTGTGTTCAATGGCTTTGCTATATTTGCTGTTATAAGTGGGTGAAAAGTAGTTTTAATATGTTTTTAAGTGTGAAAGTCCACATGAACACTTCTTCTGTGCAGTTCATAAAGATTACGATCCTGCCTTAAAATATTATTTCGCTATTGGATTAGCTCTGACACCCGCTCGCCTCTTGAGGAATTTCAGCGACCTTTCTGTTCCCGGCAGCTGGAAGGTGTTTTTCATGTACGTAATTAAAATTGCAGGAACTACTGTAGAATAATAAAATCAAACATATTTTGCCAGCAGGTTTTGACATTTTAAGTTAATTTAGATGTTAATAAACTGTTTCAGGGGAGTGATCATAGCGATCTGCGTCAGCAGGGCTGTGTGTGTCTCCTTGTCAGCTCCCAGATCAGCTTCTCTGATTGGTTGATGAGGCGCAGCAAAAGTAAAATTTTTTCAACTCTAGCTTTTTTTTTTTTTTGTGCAGCGCCCCATAGGTTAGATGCTCATGAGGCGCTGCTGCAGCTGCTCAGACGCGTCAAGATGCTCTGCTCCCGCTGCTCTAGATGCGGTGCAGGACATTTTGATGCTCGTTGATGCGCGTCAACAATAGGCTTTGCATGTAAACTAGCCGCTTCTCCTGCCTCTATCACCTGTGGTCTGAATGTAGCATTAGTCTAGGACTGCTTTACAATCAGGATCCAATTTTGCTGCCACTTGCTGGCACAGAATCGGTATTACACCTTTTTGTGACTAGCATCTCAAATAACCCCTTAATTTAGACATGTTTTTTGAAAGGGGAAACAAATGTCTGTGTTTTTGTTGCTCTCTGCTTATTAAAAAAGTTTTTGTTTTATTTTGTTGTGATTTCTACCACTTGCCTCTAGCTAGCTTCTTGTTGGCTCTTTCCAGCCTATTTAACATCATGTTAAAACAATTAATTAGCCTCCTTTAATTTGGGATTAAACATTTCCTACTGCCAAAAAGTTAGCTTCAAATGTAAATTCAAATAAGAAATCATATGTTTATACTATTTGTACTACAAATGTTTCAAACCTTTGTAATAGACAATTTTTAAAACATTAGGAGGTGTTAGACATGTTCACATTTAAAGAATGTCTCATAAACCCACCATGAAGAATATTCCGGACGATGAGACAAGTAGGCGACTGTATTTTTCAGTGAAGGCCTGGTAAGGCTCTGGCTTTCCAGATATAGGGTTCATCCTTTCCTTCTTGGAGTATTTGGCCTCAAATTGGGGTCTTATTTCATCCTAAATGACAAAAAACAAAGTGTAAATATATCAGAAAGTAATACCTGATAAAAAGAATGCAAATCTTAGCTTCTTAAAGAACAATTAATACAGATAACAAAGAGTACAGATGAAGGGAATATATTTTACCTCTTCTTCCTCCCAGTCAATAAGATCCCAGTCATATGCCAGGACAGCTCTCCGTCTTTTCCAGAATTCCAGGAAGACTGTTGCTAAAGAGCATAAAATTATCATTTTATTAATCATATTGTGTGTTTGTATTTTTTTTCCAGGTAAAAGCTAATTTTGCACTACATAATAGCTGATCAGAAAATCCAGTTCACTGCCTTTTTAAAAATGATTTTTCCAGTTTTTTTTGTCATTGTTGCCACGTTTTTTTGTTTTCATTTCCCACAATCTACTTTTTTCCCTTCATTAAATTTTTGTCTTTTATAAATTCAGAGCAGCCCATCCGCTTAGATGCCCAACCTGTTGCCTTTTACAGTGCTTTCAGTTCAATAAAGGCAATCATGTAACAGGAAAAATACCCCATTCAAACTGCATAACCCAACTCACAGCAGTTTGTTTGAACTAAGAAAAGTAATTAGTTCAAACTAAATATAAGTGTTTGTTCATAACTCAATATGTACTTTTACATTAAAATTCCTTTAAGTGGCTCTAATACAGAGGTCTTCAACAGGGGGTCCGCGACCCCTAGGGGGTCCGCAGAGGTACTGCATGGGGGTCGCGAAAGTCTTGGTTGATTACTTTTTTTTGTGTGTGTTGAACATGAATTCAACACACTGTAGTAAACAGATAAATGGAGGCAGACGATGTCTTTCAGTCATCAATGCACACATTTAGCGACACACAGGAGCTCTTTCAAACCTGGACACCGTTTCATTCACAACACCTGTCCCATCAACCAGAAATCAGATTCAGAAATACTTTAATAATCCCAGGGAGAAATTACTTTCGTTACATTACTCCATATGTAATAGAGTGACTATAGGACCAGTTTGATACAACACAATTTCATACAATATATATAATTAGGGGGTCCCCGCTCCATCTCGCAATCAGTTCGGGGGTCCTTGGCCTCGAAAACGTTGAAGACCCCTGCTCTAATATATAGTTCAAAATATATATATTTAGGGATTGCCTATAAATAAATAAATAAATAAATAAATAAATAAATAAATATAAATATATATATATATATATATATATATGTATATATATATATATATATATATATATATTATATATATATAAATATATATATATATATATATATATATATATATATATATAAGCGGAACAATCATCAGTCAACTCCTCTACATGGATGACATCAAGCTGTATTCCAGGAGTGAGCGAGACATCGACTCACTGATCCACACTACCAGGATCTACAGCAACGACATTGGGATGTCATTCGGACTGGACAAGTGCGGTCGCATGGTCTCAAAGAGAGGGAAGATGATCAGAACCGAGGGGGTTGAACTACCAGAAGGCCACATTACAGATGTGCAGGACAGCTACAAATACCTTGGGGTGCCACAGGCTAACGGAAACCACGAGGAGATGGCAAGAAAGACCGCCACAGCTAAATACCTACAAAGAGTAAGGCAGGTCCTGAAAAGTCAGCTGAATGGGAAAAACAAGATCCAAGCCATCAACACATATGCCCTACCAGTCATCAGATACCCCGCTGGTATAATAAACTGGCCAAAGGAGGAGATAGAGGCCACTGACATCAAGACAAGAAAGCTCCTCACAATGCATGGAGGGTTCCACCCCAAATCCAGCACCCTGAGACTGTATGCCAAGCGTAGCGAGGGAGGCCGAGGGCTAGTGAGTGTCAAGACCACTGTCCAGGATGAAACAACTAAGACCCAGGAGTACATCAGAAAGATGGCCCCCAAAGACAAATGGCTTGGTGAATACCTCAGGCAGGAGAAAACCGAAAGTGAGGACAAGAAAGAGGAAGGAGAACCATCATGGAGGGACAAGCCGCTGCACGGCGTATACCACAGACAAATAGAAGAAGTGGCTGATATAAAAAAATCCTACCAGTGGCTGGAAAAGGCTGGACTGAAGGACAGCACAGAGGCACTAATCATGGCAGCATAAGAACAGGCACTCAGTACAAGATCAATAGAGGCCAGGGTCTACCACACCAGGCAGGACCCCCGATGCAGACTGTGCAAAGATGCCTCTGAAACAATACAGCACATAACAGCAGGGTGTAAAATGCAGGCAGGAAGTGCATACAAGGAACGCCACAATCAGGTAGCTGTCATAGTGTACAGGAACATCTGCCATGAGTATGGGCTGGAAGTCCCAAGGTCAAAATGGAAGACACCTCCTAAGGTAGTTGAGAATGACCGAGCTAAGATCCTATGGGACTTCAAGATCCAGACTGACAAACAGGTGATGGCTAACCAACCAGACATCATGTTGATCGACAAACAGCAGAAGAAGGCAGTAGTGATAGATGTGGCAATCCCAAGCGACAGCAACATCAAGAAGAAAGAACACGAGAAGCTTGAGAAATACCAAGGGCTGAAAGAGGAGCTAGAAAAGATGTGGAAAGTAAGAGCAGCAGTGGTGCCAGTGGTAATTGGAGCACTGGGGGCTGTTTTATATATATATATATATATATATATATATATATATATATATATATATATATATATATATATATATATATATATATATATATAAATAATAAATTTCCGTTTTGCTGATACTTTCAGTCTTTAAGGTTTTATGTCTAGATTCCAGGGTTCCAATTAAAAATTCTGCCAGCCAAACAATCATTAAAGCATTTCCAGTTGGTTTAAAAATCAATAATGAGTGACATAATTAGGTTTGAAAGCAAACATACTTACAGTGCATTCAAAATGTATGATTAAATACTTTACAGTAGGGTTGCTCACTCTGAGGAACAGAGGTTAGTTAGTGTGTCCATGATCAAAGTCCCATGGATAGCTTACTCATTGAACACATGTTTACCTGCCCCTCTGCTTGGAGCTGCTTTAATCAGTGGCCTTTATTCCCACTATCTCTACCCTCCTCTCACTGCGTTCTGTCTGCCATGCCCACGTCCCTATTTACCACTGAGCAGGGAGAGATGTTTTGAATGTGAAAGGCTCAGCTGTTTGGGAAGGACCCAGCTTTCTACTTGGAACCAGCAGGGAGCACATACTGGAGAGCCATAATGAAGGGATTTGAGCGCATTCTCTGTTGCTAGTGAACCCTAACTACATTCATTAGGACAGCAGAACTAGCAGAACTAAAAGAAGAAAGAGGCAGAAGCTGCAAGGTCGGTATGCTTTCCGTTTGAGATTTCTTCAAAGCTTAACAGAACTACTGTTATTTGGAACTGCTCAGCTGTAAAAACAGTTTTTTTTGTGACTACACAGGGTGGAAGATTCATCAGATGTTTAGTATAAAGGCAGTTTAGGATCCTGTTAATAGTGTTAGAAAGATTTTGCAAAACTTACTTTGACTCTAATATATACAGTAGATCAGTGGCATTTACAACACAAATTCAACTGCAGTTGTTTTAATTAGAATTAGATGAATCTAATCTGATCTAGATGAATCTAGATGAAAACACATTCTTTATTGCAGCTGTGTTTGTGTATATAAAGCACCTTCTCTGCATGCAACAGAGCCTTCTCAGTCAGTTCAATGCTTACAGTATATTTTACAATTCGTGTCTAAAACCGTTTAGTTCACACATTGTGAATAACATAGTATGGTTTGCATTCCTTAATAATTGTTCTCATAAATAAAGTGAATTTGTTGAACAAACAATGTTGGAGCTAAATGCTGCTAATCAAGTGCACTTGATTAATTGACCATCATTACATGATCACTTCTAAGAAAGAGTTTTTCAGATGTGGGCACCATGCAGAAGAGCAGAGTGATCGTCAATTATCTTAAAGAGGCAATTGTTGCCACATTTGAAACTATTTCAGGATTAATCTCATCTTTTTCATCCAAAAAGTGAACATCCAAGCAAATTTTCCATGTTAGAACATGCATTGCTTTCAAAAGCATAAAGAGCTCCCTATCAGACTCTAAAGGCCTCAATCAGCCAGTTAAATGTTACAGCAGATTTTAGCACGATTAGCAAAAGGCTGATTATGTTAGGGTTGTTGCAACAGCTGCCAGAACAAGACAGCCCTCTCTCTGTAAAATGAACATTAAGCTTCATTAATGATTACAACGCTGCATCTGAATCGAGGATTTCTAAAGGTAAACCAATGACCAAACAAAAATCAAGTAGGGAAATTGAGTCATAATACGCATCTTTTTTTTTTACATAAACACCTCATATAAACCAGTACCTATACCGGTGAAGGAGGGATGATGGGCTTTTTTGTGACTACAGAAACTGGGTACCCAGCAGTGTTTGAGGGAGCCATACACCTCTCTGTATAACAAAATTCTTCAAAGTCTGGATTGCATCTTGTCATCCCAATTGGAACCTTTTTAATACATTGTCTAATCAAAGCAGAGCTGAACTTGGGCTAAGATAATGGTCAATAATAACAAGACATGACAATCCAGCTCATAAGAGCTGAGGATACTTGTTTCATAAGAACAAAACACAGACAAGACATTTATTCACATTGTTGTATGCATAAACAAAATAAAGATGTTACTAAACAGTGTTTTATATATGAGTTTAATAAATTAATCTAAATTTGTCAAATCTATAAACTGAAGAATGTATCCATAATTAATTTCTAAGATTGTCATAATCACCAAAATGCTGTAAAAACACTGCAAACCAAAGTCTGGAGACAATCGATAAAAAGTGACTAAATAAAAAAACAAGGCTATTTTATACGTAGACATTGTGCTTATTTGTCATCTTCAACACCGCAATACAAAATACAAGTTATGGTGTGGTGAGTTAAGGAATCTAATCAGATTGATGGGCTGTCAGCATTAGATGAAGAGTTGGTTTAAAAATACGGCATGGTTATACTCGCACCAGCCATGGTAGAGGTGGGTAAACTCTGCCTTTGCTGCAGGATCCAAGCATTAAGAAACACTTCTTAGTGATTCTGGTTGTTATACTCATGTTATACGGAGGCAGCTTACTTGGCAGAATATCTGAATAGTAAATAAGAGACTCAGCAAAAGGGAGTCTGACTCCAAAGACTTCTTGTAACAAATTTAAACAAGAGCAAGAACATTGTCTTTCTTTGTTTAGAGTATCTAAGAAACTCAGAAGGGGTTCCCCGTTCCAGAGTATTTCAAACCTAATGACCCTCTTAGGGTGCCTCATTCCAAGAGTTAACACCCAAACACAAGCGCAGAGGTGAAGTATATGCAGTCCAGAAAGGCAACTTTTCAGAGCTCTACAGCTTAAAATAAAGATTTAAATGTTTCTCCAATGATAAGAAGCAAAAGAAGGGTTATTCAAGTCAGGAATGGAAAGAAGATCTTATCAATAAAACTGAAAGACCAAAACTAACACTTTTACTGTAGCCTTCACTCTTGTCCTGATGTTGTCTTTGTAACTTTTACGAAAAAAAACAAAAAAAACCTTAGAATTGTTCTTAAACAAAAAGGGAAAAAAGTCTTATTCAAGATTTTTCAGTGCTTTTAAAGCTGTATTTGCATATAATTTCCACCACAGTACAACACATTTGACATACCAGATTCTTTTTTGTGAGATTGCAAACAACAGTTTCTTATTTTTTACATACATTTCAAATGCTTTATCTGAGAAAATGGTTTTGCTGTCTATATGGTAATGTTTATTTCTTTGTTCTAAAATTTAAACTCAGACACATTTTTAGTCCATAAATTCAACTATAACGTTTCAGAAAGGGTCAAATTGATGGTTTTTTTTTGCTCTTGGGTAATTCCAGCCACTAATTAGGTTTGCTGTGAATATAATTTTTTGGCTACTGAAATCACTAACAGAATACATTTTTTTTTCTTTTCTTGGCAGTTGGAGAGATAAGGGAGATTGTGATGGGTTTGACTCAGAACCAGAACCTGACTCTGGACTTCATTCAGACAGACATCACTTACTGGGAAGCCACCGCACCTTCATCATCTGGTATTGGACCATCTTTATAAATGTCCTAAAAGCTGAAAATCATTTTAACTATGACTTCCATTTGTGTTACACTAAAACGTATGGCTGTGGGATCTGCTAATAATAAAAGTTGCTCGCTGTCAGCATTTAACTGGCTTGTGCTTGTGTACGCTTTTTCTAAGGCACCAAAATAGGTGGTGTGTGGTTTGTTTGCCAATCTCCATCTATTTCTGACTCTTTTTTTAAACGAGAGGAAAGTGGATGGCCACTCACACTAAGCCTGGTTCTGCTGGAGGTTTCTCCAGTTAAAAGGGCGTTTTTCCTCTCCACTGTGGCTACAAGCATGCTTAGTGTGAGGGATTGCCTTCGAGTCAATGAGTCGATGCCGCCATTTAGCACAGAGCAGCCTGCTTGCTTGGACTCGCAATGAATCACAGGATATCCAAGGCTACGTAGGATACACTGGACATGTCCTTCAAAACAGGCAAAAAGAAGGCTCCATTTGTTGGCTGCATAATGAGGAGTCTTTCAATCTGAACAGGCCATGGCCGCACGCTTTCATGTTATGGGCCGATTAATCTTTGGACGATGCAAGAGCCGAATGCGAATGCACTGTGTCGTAACGTCTGCCCTAACCCCAAATCCATCAACTGCTATATAGAGTGGGGACTATGTAGTAGACTTTATAGTGAAAGTTGAGCTCTCGCAAATCAATCTGGGATATACCTGCTCTTTAGTGACCATGGATGATTACTACTTTTAAAGTTGCATTGCAGGAAACTTCCGGTCAAGTACTTTTTCTATCCACTAGACTTTTGGACACTCATCTAAAATGTCGTTACCATTAGTGTCCTATATAGTGATTAGTGTGGATGTTGGGACACAGTCTGTATATTGCAATAGAAAAAAATATTTTGGCTGTATCCAGAGGTCTTCAGCATCCAGAAGTAGCCTTTACAAGCCACCAATCCACGTGATCGACCAAGCTAACAGATCGTCTTTGGTTGGCTCTGACTGGCTGAAACGATCATAATTTTTTTTGCAAAAACTTTGTACCATCCCTGGAATATGTGGCGTTGAAAGCAGCAGTTTATGTCACTCTGAAACCTTTAAAGAATTTTACTTGTTATAGTCACAGGTGGCGCTCAACAACAGCACTGAGGAAACAGTGATGATTTACTTTTTTTCAAATGACAGTCTAGATCTTTTTTTCTCTACGAAAAATAAATCTGGGAACGATTCGTCTGAGCACTTTATGTACTTCCCCAGTTCCAGGGCCCCCTATCAACTCCATGAAGAATGGTCTCCCAAAGAATTCCAGTGTGGCCCCCTTTTTGGTGCCACTTGTGCAACAAGTCAGGCTGAGAAATGTTCTCAATTCTAAATAGTACTCACTGATATGTTAGCAATATTACTACAAAGTCCAGGCTAATGGAAATCTCATCAACCTAGCCAGGAAATTGAATGCTATCAAATCTAAGAGTGGCTGGCAGGCATACAGTACAGTGCGAAGACGTCACCATCTTTCTGCAGAGTTGGCAGCTGCAGACCTCCAAATGTCCTTTGGCTTTCAGATGAGCTCAAGAATAGTTAATACAGAAATTCATGGAATGGGTTTCATCAGTAGAGCAGCTGTATCCAAGCCTTACGTCACCAATTGTCATGTAAAACATCAGATGCTGTGATGTAGAGAGTAGAGACATGTTCTACAGAATGACAGATTGCGCCTTTCTGCCTGACAATCCAATAAACGAGTCTTTGTGAGGCAGTTGCCAGGAGAGCAGCACTTGTCTGCCTGTATTGTATCAAGTATAAATCGTTATAGTGTGGGGCTGTTTTTCAGTGCAGTTCAGCCTCTTACTTCCTCTATAAAGGAACCCCTAATGCTTCAGCATGCCAAAACATTTTTATGCTCCTGATTCTGTGGGGTCAGTTTAGGGAAACGAATGTGCTAACATGACTTGAATAAAGATATGGATCTTATGGAGGTGTTTCAGCACAATGAGGGAAACAGCTTCATGTGTAGATCATGACAACACAAATGGGAGTGTTTTTTTTTGCCAAGCAACAGCTACATTACCATATAGCCTATTTTATTTCCCTGCATTTGTATGTTGAAAGGAAACTGGAGTACATTATAAAACTGTCTGCATGTTCTCTGTTCCTCCCCCTCAACAGTCAATAGCACCATCATAGTGCTGGGAGTGTTGACCTTTGCCCTGCAGCTGTGCCTAGCTCTTCTCTTCATACTGAGATGTTGGAGGCTTGAACGAAGAGTTCAGGAGGTTCTCAAACGACCGCACTCTGCTAACAAGCTCAGTGGTGAGTATTTCTGCTGTATTTGTTTGTGTTTCAATGACCAGAGTTACGGAAGGTATGGAGAAAAAAATGCAAGATACCCTTTTTGAATAAACCACAGACATAATTGTAACACTGTTTTTATCATGTCTTATAAATAGAGGCCTTGGATGTTTTTTTATTCAGTCCCTTTAGTCTAAAACCCTTAAATAAACCCCTTTAAGCAGTCGCATGATTACAAAGCGGGTATCATAATGTCAGTTTTGTTAGAAAACATTAGTGAACAAAAAAAAAAACATTTTTAAATCATGAAAACCAAGGAACCCAACAGATGGTTTAGGGATAAAGGAATGGTTAGATTTTGTTAAGTAGATTTTACAACAAATTGAACTCTTACCAAGTGGCATTTATGGTAGAAATCAAATTAAATAAAATCATATCAAAGTTGATTTATATAGCACTTTACAACAACACCAGGAGGACCAAAGTGCTTCACAGAAAGCATTGCAAAAATAAACTAAAATCATAGGCATAAAACAATGTGTCCTAAGTAAAAGCCAGCTTGAATTAGAATTAGTCTTTAATCTGGACTTAAAAAGGTGCAGATCAGTGAGAACCCGCAGACCGAGGGGCGGGTTGTTCCAAAGTTTAGGTCCGGTAACCACAAAGGAACAATTGCCCCACTGTTTATACCGAGACCTAGGGACGTCCAGAACCATTTGATCAGCAGACCAGAGAGCTCTGCTGGGGCGATGTATGGTCAACATCTTAGTTAAATATAACGGAGCGAGAGCATGAAGGTTTTAAAATGCAAATGGACCAGGCGCCATTGCAGGGAGGAGAGGATGGGAGTGATGTGGCTTTGCCTAGATGAGCCAGAGGGAAGACGAGCTGCTGCATTCTGTACCAACTGTATCCGTTGGAGCGACGATTGTGGGAGGCCAAAGTAGAGAGCGTTGCAATAATCCAACCGAGAACTAATAAATGCGTGAATCGTCTTCTCCAGGTCTTGGTGTGAGAGGAAGGGTTTCACCTTGATCAAAAGGTGCAGCTGGAAAAAAGCTAGCTTTGACAACAGCATTTATTTTTTGTTTGAAGTTCAGTTGACGGTCGAAGACAACTCCCAGGTTCCTGACGGCATTGCTGACTGAAATCTAATTGGGCCTCTTTAAAAAACTTCCAAATCGATCATCGCTCACACTCTCCATTTAATCTGATCAAGTTTTAACTATTTTTGACATAACATTAACAATAACAATGTCTGAATGTATGAAACAGTTGCTATTAATTTGTTAAAAGTTAGTTTTACTAATGGCTGACTCAGGGGACTGAATATAAATACAAAGTACAATTGTGAAAACCAAGAATAACTCCCCTTCGACATCACAGCTATGCTCTTTTGTGTTTTGGTCAAAACAAAAAACAAAAAAATCAGTTGAAGTACCTTGACCTTATCGGTTTAATGTGACAAAATGTGGAATGTTTGGTGTGTAAAAAGTCTTGTAAAGCACTATATATGAATGAAGTGTTTGTTTAGTTTCTTAATATGTTGAAACTTTTTACACACAGATAATTTGAATCCTAATTTTTTCATCCAGATTTTTTGATATTATAACTTCACATATAGAATATAATCTGTCTAATTTCTCATTTGTTTCCTTTCAGAGCTCCCATACTTCTACCCAGCGGGTTATAAGCAGAACACTTATTTGTTCAACAATAATTCTCCTGATGCTGTATTACATACCAAAGCCTCTGCAGTAGAAAACTACAACCATCCAACAGAATTTGCACTTCCACCACCTGTACCCTGGGACCTCGTACAGTAGCATCTGTTCAATTGAACTGGAAGTGATTCAGTGTTACTGTCTACATTTGATGCCTGGTTGACATAAAAAAAATGCATTGTATCAAATGTGAAAAATTGCAAAGAGGCAGGAAAATACTTTTAAAAGATATACATGCATGGTGACTGCATAATGGAAAAGTATTGATTGGGAAATTCCACTTACACCAGTGTCAATCAATAATAAGCTTTTATAACTAGCCTTTACCACCTATGTCTCTGACGATCAGGGATGTCAGAAGTCACAAAAAAACTTCTTAACTGATAGCTAAATGCTAAAATTGATCAAAATTATTAAAACTTCTCTGACTGTTTAGTGACTTAATTTGAAGAAATTAATGTAAGCCAAGAAAAGTAGTTATTGGCTGCCCTAAAAGGCGCTATATGACATCATAACCGAATTTACATAATTTGAGTCATCCAGCTGCAGATGAGTTTTTTTTTTTTGTTTCTTTTGGCTGTGTGTCAATGCGGCGCAGAGAGATAGGACAGCTGGGAGGAAGAAACATGGAGGTTTTAAGAGTTTTAATATTTTAATAAAGACTTGCAGAAACAAGTAAAAAAAAATGCATATAATTCAGCCGTTTAGTTCCAGATTCCATACCAGTTGGTTGTATAAATGCACCATTACTTGTTGTTGTGTTGAGAGAATTTACTGATAAAGGAGCTTCCACAATATTTAAATTGTGTAATTAACTTATATAGAAAAAAAATAACTAAAATAAAGAAACTGGAGGGACCTGTCTTGTAATACAATACATATTTTGGAATATTATTAAGATTTCAATCTGCCCTGGATATGCAGATACACAGACCAGTGGAAGAAATTGTACAGAAATGATTCACGTGTATTTTGAGATACAATAATGATTGTAAATCAACTACTGGCTATGAAAAACGCTAAACTTTATCTGACATTTTTGTTTTACTTTTTTTGCTTTAATTCAAGAACATAAAACTCTAAATACTTTCTTTCATCGTCTAATTTTGATTCTTTTAATATTTTAAATAAAAATGTATAAGTACATTCTGTGATTTGAATGTATCACAGAGAATCTCAATGAATGGTTAAAGGCGTATTTCATGTACAGCCATTTGTGTTATATTATTTTTTTTTATGCAACATAAAAGTTTTAGGACACAAATCATCAACCATTTATAATATATGTTACGGCTACTCTTGCATCAAAAAGGTTTCCAAAAAAATCAAAAATTGCCAGAGTAGTCTTAGGAGGAGGTTTTTCGACTCACAAAACAAAAAGCACTCGTGGAGAATTTTCTTGTTTCAAAATAAGGGTGTTTTCTTTACTAATAAAAAATAACAGAAATATTCTCAGAGTTGAGTTTCAAAAAATTCAAATATAAAGTTAAGTGATGTGTGTGAAAAAACTGTTGCACTCCTCACTCCTTCAAACAAACAATCAGATCCACCTCATCAGCTGCTTCTACTTGTTAATCTCAGCAGGAGGCGGACTGACAAGGAGGAGGGTCAAAGCAAAAACAATACATAAACAAATAAACAATAGCTCTACCATTCACACAACCTTACATCTTTAACATTATTAATTTTGCAAAAAATAAATTAATCTAATTCTTAATAGGCTCCAACAATATATATATATAATATATGTGAAATATATGTTGACTATTTATCTAACAGGAGAGTTAATTTTCCATCATGTCTTAATCTTTTCACCTGATATTGCATGTCTAATACCTTTTTTTTTTTTTTTTTTTACATTTTTTAACCTGCAAACTAGATGAGATATCTTACATTACAGTAAACTAAGCAGACAAAAAAAAAAAAAAACACTAAACGACATCTAACTGATTAATTAAAAGGGACTTACCCCAAACTGCCATGAACACAGCAAAGAAAACAGTTGCGCCGTTGTCAAAAAGATGGGTGACCTTAAAATACAGACAGGAAACTAACATCAAACACTCAAAAAGTAGCTTAAATATTTACATTTTAAACATTAAATTAAAATACCAGATACTAACAAGATTATTAACAAGCTTGGGAGCCTAAAGTGATAGTACCTTAGCATAGATGCAGCTGTCCGACAGCCTCAGGTAGGGGCAGTACTGGTCACATATGGGACACATGATGGTGTCGGTTGCCTGGCAGATTTCTTTGCTGAAAAACCACCAAACCCAAATTTACCACTATAAATTAAGGTTGTTTGTCAAATCAAGCGTAAAATATGAATGAGTTCTGGGGATATAAATACTCCTGAAAGGTGTTGCACGTGTAAAAATAGAGCTTCAGTGTTTACCTGACTGAGCAGTGCTCCAGAGTGAAAACACCGTATAGAAACACAAGCAGACCGACAAGAGCAGCAGGGAACAGCATCCCTGTGTACCAGCCGAGCCAAGCGAAATACAGGCCGATCTTCTCACCAAAGTACCTCCTGAAACAACAGTAGGAGTACAAAGTGTTTATGGTTAATGCTACTACAGCCTGCTTTAAGGTTTTCCTCTAAATTCAATATGAAATCTAACTTGCTGCATACCTGATGAGGTCCAGAGGTTGGTACTTGTACCAGACCCCCCACCAGGCCCAGCATTCATACAGAAGGTGTCGATGGTTCTCTGCTCCGTGAGTTCGGATGGAGTTTTTGCTGTGGTAGCTGCCCTGGTGCAGTTAAAAAAGGGGGACAGTTCCAAACATGCTGACCTCAGCGAGTATTGCTGATATGAAGAACAGGTGGTGCAAATCAGGAAATAAAGGGCTGTGAAGGAAGGTCGATGTAATTACCTCATGCAGAGGAAAAGCTGCTTCATACGAGTTATTGGTCAGAAGACGATTCATTCCTGCAACCAGCAGAGAAAGATGATGGAGCGTCAGATGGCAGATAGGGAATGTACTTTTTTATCTGGAATTTTTTTCAGTGCAGTTGTTAAGCAGGTGAGATCTTACAAGATTCTGGTACTTTTACTTTAAGCAAATGTTAAATATTATTTCCCACAGGCCAAATTTATCCTATTTTTCATTTTCCTCTTCAAAAAAAGGCAATTTAAGGGTTAATAACCGATTTGGTGAGAAGAAAAATCATAATTTATAAATATAAAATGTTCAGCTGACAATTAAAATATGTCTTTTTATCCCTTTAAATGGATTTTTTCCCCCCTCGTATAGAATATTATTGAGTATTTTCTGAGGTGTGATAAACGAGTTTGAAATTTTTATATCGTGACAACCCTATGAGGGAACAATCATTTTTTATAGAACAGCAGCCAATTAAGTGAGTTATTTTAATATTTATACAACAAAATAAAATAGGAGGCTCATAAGAAAAAAAAGCAACATTATTTTAGAAGTGGGTAGAGTACCAACCTAAATTACTCTAAAGGAGCGGTCCCCAACCACCGGGCCGTCGGTCATTTGGTACCGGGCCGCACAGAAAAAAGAATATATATATATATATATATATAATTTATCGATGATCAGAGTCTGAGTGATGTTTTATTTTGAAAAATATAAAAAAATTGAGGTATTCTCTCCCAATTACATCAGTCGGTGCATCTGTGCCTCTTGACACAGGTTAATTCAGTTCAAGACTCATCCTATCTATAACATCCTATCTTTGTAAAGCGGGATTTTCTGTGGTTACAGCGACCAAAACAAAGCTACGGAGCAGACTGGACATCAGGAGCACACTTCGTGTGTCATTATCTCCGATTACGCCTAGATGGGACCGGCTTGTTGTTTTATTTTTATGCTGTTTGTATTTGATTTTATGCCAGTCGTATCAAATATTGTCTGACATATAGCGGTCCGTGGTGCAAAAAAGGTTGGGGACCGCTGCTCTAAAGTATGTAAGTAATGTATCTTAAGGATACATGATGGAACAAGGAAAACAACCTCCAAAGGCAATTACACTTTTTTACTGTATATTATCTTGATAACCTCCAGGTCATAAGAGTCTCATTAGATAAAAGTAACAATAAAACAAAAATGATTTTGTAAAAAGGGAATACTATTTTTTGTGAAACTTAAGTAGTTTCCCTGTGTTTTAAGTTTAAATGTGCCTCTTCTTTTTTCAGTAAAGTTACTCACAGTCGATAGAGTAGCCAAAGATTTTACTCGGGCAAGAGTAGTGATACTTCATAATAATAGTACCTGGGCAAAATTAAAAAGCATGGTGCAGTAAAACTACTTGCAAACAAAAATTTGTATCAAAAAGTTATTCAAGTAAATGTAACAATGTAAATGCAACTAACCAACTCTGCACTATTTGCAGAAAAATTATAAAACATAATTAAAAATATTCCTGTCACTTTTATTTTAAGAAATGCACAAACAGCTGTTAACCATTTGTTCCAATTTAAAACTTCTCTCTTCTGTCCGTTAATTTCTTAAATTGTGTAAAGCAGCCACAGAAGGAAAGTTCAACAGCTACATGTGGTTTTGGGCCCTTCTTTCAGGCTCTGTCATTTCTGAAAGCGAATCGCCATAGTGGTCGACCTATTCGAGCAGTTAGTCAATGTGTGATGGATGACCACTGAGTCGCAGGTTGTAAAAACATAAACCAAAATCAACTGAATGAGAAGAGCAAGGCCATAAACCAAATAGTTCCTTGTTATATCCCTTGCTCTTGAGAGACTCTACAGCACCATACAGGTCAACAGTACATCAACACTGAGGTCCGTCCATCCATCCATCCATCCATCCATCCATCCATCCATCCATCCATCCATCCATCCATCCATCCACTCACCCATTTTATTCTTCCCCTCCTCATATCTGACCCTTTGAAGGATGTGATGTACAATCCGACTTCTGGTGGCATTGTTGAAGAACGTGTCTTTGTTGTGGATGATGAAACTGACGGAAAAAAGAGTGATGGACATCCGTCTATATGCGGCTTCACTTTAAAAATGCATTTGAAAGATTTCTAAAGCACCGAAGTATAAATGATGAAATAAAAACAGTCAAAACAAGCTCACTGATGGATTCTTGATCGGCTGAAGGGGGCTGTAAAGCTTTCGTTCTCCTCTAAGTAGGGCAGGGTGTCGTCATCAAACTTCATAGGCTTGCGGGGAAGCCATCCGCGAAACTTGTTGATGCGCTTCTCCATTCTGCAAAAGAAGTTTGATCAACTGGAGTAAATGGGTTGAAAACTGGTTAGAGGTTCCTGCAGTTGCAGTCCTACCTGCTCAAAAACTTGTGTCTTCTGTGCATGCAAAAGATCTTCCTCCTACGGAAAATGGCAACAAAAGGTTTAGAAGAAGCTTAATAAGCTCAGGGATATCATACTAACCTATTTTAACTATTCCTGGTCAAAACTAGATGTTTCCATTCAACATGGACCTTCTACTTTTATTAAGAAACATTTTCCTGGGTTTGGACAGTACATTTTTTCTTTTAATTTAGAAAGTTTAGAAATATTTCCAAATGTTTGTCAAATAGCTTTTAAATCCAATCACTTGTACGTACTTTTATCTATAGCTTGCTGGAATTTTGTCCCATTCTTCCACACAAGAATGGTGAACTTGGTTTTAAGGTCTTCCCACAGTTCTTCTATTGCACTGAGATCAGAACGCTGCAATCAGAGATTCTCAAGGTCGGAACCTCCAAGGCAAAGACCGAGATAGAATCCCCAACACCAAGAGAAAGGTTGAATCTTTAGAATTTGGGAATATTGTTTTTTTTCCCCTAAAAAACATAAGATAACATTTTATAGCACAAAATTTATCTAAGAATGATTAGTTGTCCAATTAATGCTACTTATTCATATTAAATAAGAAACAATTTCTACACAACTGTATAAGCGCAACATTCTAATGCCCCATACCACAATCTGTGCAAATATTCCTGTGTATAAATATTTTTCTCTATAACTGCACAGTCCTTTTATATTGTTTTTGTAATATTTTTTCCTTTTTTTGGACTATTTGCCTGTACTGTATTGTTTTATATTGTTTTGAGCTGCTAAAACATTTTGTTGTACACTCGAGGAACTATGACAAATAAAGACTTCTGGTTCTTCTTCTGATTCTAGATCAAGCTAACAAGTTATTGAAAGCAACCACGCATTGATACTTACTAATTTAAAATGTACTTTTAAAAACATAGTCTGACATATATCATTACTGATCAGAAAGAGTGTTTATTAATAGTACTGTAAGGCACTTTTTTTTGTAAAACTTAGATAAATTGGTACATTATGATTTATTTTAATAAGACTGAATATGCTAGGGAAAAAAATTAAAATGCGTTTGTTTAACGCCTGCACAAGACATTTTTTTTCTTTTACTTGAGATAGCAGCATGCAGCTATATTCCCATTACTTACGACAATTTAGCTTGAAATTCATATTTAGTTTGCTCCTTTTTTTCTGATGTGGACCTGAAGCAGAAGTCAGGTTCTATTTCTGAGAAACTACAGAGTTTTGGATGAGCCTCAACAACGAACCAATAATACGAGACAGAACTCAAGACCGAGGCATCTTCTTCTTGTGACCAAGTTTGTTCTTGAGTCCTCCATCCCTGGATATGATGGCTGCTAAACAATGACTTTGTTAAACTTAAGCCCCTTTGTAACTAATCAGGTATCATGTTTACGGTTGGTATCCCTTTCAGAAGACCCATTTCAGCCCAAAATTTAAATCAACTTCTTCCTCAAAATTTTTATGACTTTTATCTTTAATAGCCAAAGATAAACATTTAATCAAGACATGGATTTTCTATTAAAAAAACAAAGATATTTTGAGTTTAAGTGTTTAAGTTGACATTTTCTGGGGACAAAAAGTAATAAAAAAATGTAACTAAAAATTTTGTCCAGAGTGACTCTAGTTTCTCACATTAACGTTAATGGCCGGAGGTGATTGAAGAAACAGTTTCAATGAAAATAAAAAACTCACCTGAAAGGCATTCGGATATTCATGAGCTCTGCATAGCGACAGAGAACATCCCACGGTGCATGCAGTTTCAGGAAAATCACATCGCTGTTTGTTAAACAAGCCTGTGCAGGGTGGAAAACAGACATGGAGAAAACAATTTCAGCACCCAGGACAGCTACTTTTCCCCAGGTTGCTCAGGAATGTCTCCTCTAACACAGCACCATGCATATTGTACTCATCTCAGCACTTTAGGTCCTTAAATTTCTATCAAATTCCACCCATCTTCTCCTGTTTATTTCATTATACATTAATTTTATATAGTTTTATGCCTCTACTATGAACCTGATTGGCTGTTTTCAAGCAAAATATCTTTGGTAACACTGATCACAGATACACTGGTGTTAGAATCTCTAAAAGTACATGGGAGGCAGATCTTTTAGCTATCAGGCTCCTACCCTGTGCAATCAACTCCTAGTTTAAGTAAATGAGGCAGACACTCAGTCTACTTTAAAGAGAAGACTTTTTGATAAAGCTTATAGTTAGAGTGGCTCAGGTTTCCCTGAGCTATCTATATACTTATGCAGCTATATGCTTAGACTGGTGGAGGACATAGGGACCACTTTTCATCTTTCTGATTAATTCTATTTCTTTTTACCATTTTGCCATTTTTTGTTAGTTAAACCCATAACTTTATATTCTCTCTGTTATTTTATCATCAGAGTAGCCTTATCTGATCCTATTTGGCTGTGAGATCATCCTGGAGAAAGTCAAAAACTGGGGTTCTGTCACCAACAACTTTAAGTAAAATAAAAGTGTTCGGTTGGTTTTTCTGTGTTTACTCCTGTTTCTCTCCCATGGGCTCAGCGTTTATGGTGACTAACTGTATGTGCTCTCTTTATTTCCTTTTTATATGGAAAGCCTAAGAGTTCATCTGCTTAACTGTTTCTTTTCAAGGCAGAGCCACTTATGGACCTAGTTAGCTGTTACCTTTTCTAATATAGAAAGTATTCATGGATTATTTATTTTTTGAAATAGATTATTGCTTCTATGTTCCTTTTGTAATGGCTGCTTCTTTGTTCTTAAACTCCCCATTGGGCGTCAGCAGAAAGCCGCTCGCACTGGGCCTGGTTCTGCTGGAGGGTTCTTTGTGTTAAAAGGGAGTTTTGTTTCGCTCTACTGTTGCTGTATGCATGCTCGGTGTGAGGGATTGCTGTAGAGTCACTGAAAAAATGCTAGAGAATATCAACTCACCCACATACTCATCAAGGAGGAATAAATGATAAAAAAGTTAATGACTTGGTTTCAATCAGCTGGCTTTCCTTTGACCAGTTTGACTGTATGATAAAAAATTGTCTCTGTAAAGTTCCTTCAGAAAGCATTTGTTGTGAATCAGTGCTACATAAATAAGCTCTCGTCAAATGGTAAAAAGGTTTTATTTTTTTACCTCTTTTTCCAAGCGCAACCCTTCAGCACGGATGTTCCGCTCAAATATCTCCCTCTTCTCAGACTGGGAGCTGGACTTCCTGTAAACCAGGATGTAGTCTATGAGACTTTTTCCATCGCTGAAGCAAAGACCAGTGGATTTTGCACTCCTCTATGGACAAAAAGTCACAGAGACAATTATTCTAGTTCTGTTGGAAATAGTTTTTCTTATTCATTTATTCATTTTATCTTACTGGTTGGGTGCTGTACCTCTGGGATGTCTAATTGTGATTTGCTGTTGTCATCAAGGATGCTGCTGTGAGTTCCAGGGTTCTGAAGGGTAGCATCATCATCTCTGGATGGGCTGCTGATGCCATCTGATGTTTCTTTCTGTAGCACCACATTAATGTCCTTCACAGCTAATTGAATGGTAAATAAGAAAAATAAATGACCTGTTAAAGAAGATCCCCATTTTTCATTTTTACAAGCAGAATTTGATCTAGGTAGGAAAAGCCATCCCTGATTTTAATGCTCGAATCAAACTCTCACCCAGTTGAGGGACATTGCCTTGAATGCTGGAATCTGAGGTTTCGGCCGAGGTCTCCTTCATGACGTCCTCCCTCTCACAGTACAGGAAAACGAGAGGTCTGTCTGCTGGCTGGTAAACAGAGGCAGAGGGCTGCAGCAGCTCTCTGTGTTGGTGGGGGCTCTGCTGCTTGGGCTCAGATCCATGTAGGGACAAACTCACATCTGCAAAAACACAAGGAAGCTCACCCGGAGTTTTTCTTTGTGCCTTGCCCTTATGGGACAAAAAATAGAAAATTGTAAACACTATGTGCTTTGTTCTTTTGATATGAAGGGATTCAGAGTTATAAAAGCACTTCTTTATGCTTTTAAGAGAAATAGAATATTTATTCTATTCCATGCCATTATACTGGTTCTAAATATCATCCCTATTCTTAGACATGCATACAGGGTTTTATTTTTTTGTTAACTGTGCAGCTTTATTCCTTCATGCTGAGTAAACAAAAATGGCTACCAGCTAATCCACTAAATACGAAGCAACATTTTTCCATTGTGCTGGTCCACAATGTCTATCAGGGTACACCAAGGAGACGGTTAACCGTCCGTCTCTACAGACCAACAAAAGGACAATGCAGAAACAATCAAACAGAAACAGTGTAGTAGAGATTTTGCATATTTTGTAGCATTTTTGTCCTTTATAACAGGAAAAGAATGTAATATAGAATACTAGAATTTTTAGCCAGGGAAGACTTAAAATAAGCAGCCTGCAAGAATCGCTTCTTAGGAAAATTTCCCAAATAAGGGAAGAGATTACTGTGTTCATTAATGTTAATATAATTGTGTTTATTAAAACACATACACGTCTCTTTATAATCTCAAACATAATCTCAAGAAACTTGCTGAGTAAGAAAATTACAATTACAATCATTCAACTAATAATCATTCGTTTGACCCTCGATTTGAATAACTATAACTTCCAATTCTAGCTATTTAATACATTCATAATCTTTTGGTAAACTTGCACATCACTAACAATGAAAAACAAGACAGTTTTATTCATAACTCTTTAAGCTCTTTTAACTGCCGTTAAAAGAGCTTAAAAGCACAAAAAGCAAGCAGAATTAAATAAACCCTTTATGGACAAGTATTCCTGGATTTAACAAATAATGCCAATTCAGGACTTACTTACTTTCTCCTCCTAAAAAGATTTACTAATTTTCTGCCCTTATAGTTCAGCTTTTTTATATATATATAAATGCATACAGATGCATTTAGAGCCCCTAGAAAAATATATCAATGATAATGGCAATAATAACATTGAAGATCTCCGGTATCCCAACGCATAGGAATCAGTGGTAATCCATATTTGGCTTCAGGACAAGTGGATAAATGTGGATCCCTATTAAAAATGTGCATAAAATCTATTTCCTGAAGAGCAAAATATGTAAAGGTTTTTATAAGTGCTCTACTGCTTCAAAATGCCCTCTGAAACCTCTGCCTTAATGCTTTTTTTTTATCTCTATTATAATAATCAGTTAAAATATATTAATAATAGTTTTCTTTCAACCAGAGTAACACCTACATATATCATTTGTTTTCAGTCTAGCCAAAAAGGCTTAAATTATCAATCTAATCGAGTCTTTTTTTTTTTTTTTTTACCTGCAGTTTTTGATGCCTGACTATATTGTGACACTAGTGTGACTCAGCTGTTTTTTTTCTGCTGAGGTGTAGTAAGAGAGTCAGAAGTGGGGGAAGCCGTGGAACACTGGAGCCCATGGATGCAGCAGAGTAAGACATGAAACGAGTGCTCAGCATAGTCTTCTTTTATGGGGTTCTGCTTTGCTGGGTTTTAGCTAATTAAATGGTAGTTGAATCAAAGAGCAAGCTAAAGCTGCTGTCACATTGTAAGCTATTTTATCAGGTAAGCTGGAATATTAAAGAAAAAATATGATGTTAGAATTGGTAAAACAAGGGGAGATTAAGCTGAAACATTGAAGTTTGTGTGCTGCTTCTGATACCATAATAGTGCATTAATTTTAGGATCACTTTTACTAGAACATGACAGAGGACATTGCTCAATTTATGATGCCACTATTGCTCATTATTCAGCTTTTATAACATATATCCTACATTTATGCATTACCTTACACTTTCTGAATGAAATGCTTCAGAGTAGCACAGAGCTGTAGCACAATTAACTACATGAACCAAAAAATTTCACTTTGAGTTTCAAGCATTATGTCTGCTGAGGTGAGGGAAAGTGTGAGCAATTAGCAACATTTGCAGTAATAGTAACATTGTGAATGATCTAATAAAACAGAAAGTGTTTTATTTACTTTAGGTGTAAAGTAGAATTATAAGATTAGATTTTTATCTTAATTGTAAAAATAAAGGAATAATATTATGACAATACTATTATGACAAAACATTAAAGTTGAATCATTATTTGATTACACAAAAACGTTTTTATAATAATACGGTTATGAACAAAGCTCAAACCAACTGCAGCGTGAATTGAGCATTTTACCTCAAGGGGAAAAACTGCTTTTCTATCAATAGTTTACATTAAGGTAGCAACTTTTTAGTTTTGTAAAATTTCACAAGGTTATACACATATTAAAATATTATACAATATTAAAATATTAATGTTCCTATAATAATCCTGTAATGTTTTCTTATTCTCGTAGACTACATATAGTGGCTTAATTTTCGAATTCTTACAACTTCTATCTTGCAGGCCTGATATTATGACTTTAGTCTCAATATTTAAATATATATATCTCTGTATAGTCAACATACCCTGTTGTATGAAGCTATGCAACTATGGTAGCAGATTTTATGACAGTTAACAAAGTATTTTAGAGCTTTCTGGTTATGTCTGGTGATCAATATGATAATATTGCTACCATGCCCAATAAGTGAGACTACAAAAACATTAAAATAAATCAACTGGACTTTGTTTCCAAATTTGACGACGTTTCGCTTCCCATCCAGGAAGCTTTTTCAATTCAAAATGGCGTTGAATTCAAGGTTTTATACAGTAGCCCAACAAAGCCTAGCTTTTGTTTTGAAATAATGCAAATTGGAACAGACAAACGGGTCCAACCATTTGGAATGGGGGTCGTTTGGCTTCTTTTGTTAGACTGCAATACCCCAAAATAGGTGGTTTGAGAGGGGCATGAAGGAAGCCATCTATGTTAAGAAAGAAAAAACAACCTTAAACAGAGGGGGTGGACTCAGGTTCCAGTTTCCGAAAAATTACAATGCAGCTATTGAGTTAATCCCTTCCTTTTATCATCGCAGCTCCACCTCCTGTACAGAAGAGGGGAGGACCTCGTCAGCCAGTCCAACAATCCCCTTTAATAACCAACCTTTCAGACACTTAGATGGGTATTGGGTATTGCAGTCTAACAAATTAAGCCAAACGACCCCAATTAAAAATGGGTGGACCCCTTCGTCTGTTCCAATTTGCATTCTTTCAAAACAAAAACAAGGCTTTGTTAAGCTACTGTATAAAACCTCAAACTCAATGCTATTTCTGACATTTTGAGTTAAAAAGCTTCCTGGACGGTAGGCGAAACGTCTTCAAACTTCTGTTCATCAACATCATGGCCACCAGGGGGTTGAGAGGACGATTAATGTGGTTAAGCAGAGATGTTTCTCACCAGGAGTGGACAAAGATGTAAAGGATTGCTGTAAAAATTGTGAGAGGTGTACCCTTGCTAAGAACACCCAGCCAAGAGTTCGAGCTCCTATGGGTCACCTTTTCGCTTCAAGACCAAATCAGCTGTTGGCCATTAAATTTACACTTCTGGAACCAGCCCGTGATGGAAGGGAGCTTGTGATGGTGATAACAGATGTATTTTCGAAGTTCACCCAAGCTGTCCCAACTCGTGATCAGAAAGCAACAACTGTGGCCAAGGATCTGGTTAATGGGTGTTTTTGGGGGTGCCGGCCCGTATCCACTCGGACCAGGGGAGGAATTTTGAAGGTGTCCTGGGACAACAGCTATGCGAGTTGTACAGAGTTCAGAAGAGTCGCAGCACGCCCTACCATTTCCAGGGAAATGGACATTGTGAAAGGTATAATCGAACTATGTTCAATTTGCGTTGCTCCCTAGCACCAGAGGAAAAACTAAATTGGCCAGAACATCTCCCACAGCTCATCTTCTGTTACAACACCAATGCCCATCAGTCAACTGGTGAATCGTCTCACTTCCTCATGTTTGGACAAGAGCCCCACTTGCCAGTGGATTTTTTGCTTGGCCATCTTCCTGAGCCCACAGGATCTAAAGTGTGTGATTGGGTGGCAGAGCACAGGAGGCGCCTAAATGTGGCCGTTGATGTTGTTAAAGGCAGAGTGGAGTTGGCAGCCCACAGGAGAAAAGTATGACATGATAAAAAGGTTACCTGCGAGCCACTGGAAGTTGGGCAAAGAGTGTATCTGCGTGATGGTGGCCCAGGGCATGGAAAGATCCAGGATGCATGGGGCTCCACAGTGTACCAGGGCGTGAGGGCACCAGGTTCTGATGGTGTTGTCTATTCAATTGCTCCGGTTGACAAGCTTCACCTGGTTAGAAAAGTACATCGTACCTCTATAAAGCCTGCCCTTTCAACCTCAGAGACCTGCTATGATGGTTGGTCACAGAGGGCACCTGAGGAGAACATTGATGAGGACGATGTGGCGTCTGGATCTTGGCTGGTGTTCCGAGAGACTGGCAGTAATTCATCTACGCGATTGGTACCAGAACGACCAGATATCCCTACAGTCAAACGCACATCTCCCAACAGAATTTGTCAAACAGAGGAGGGCCGACTCAGCGATTTCTTTCAATACATTTTGGACTTCAACCTAAATATCTCATGTTTCATTAACCTGTAAATTATATTAATTTTGTAGCTTTCAAGGTAGCGTCCTAAGTTTAGTAATACTAACCATATGAGTTTTAACATGTTACTTTTAGCAATACAAACCTCCCAGGATTTGGGAAGAGGTGTTGTGAATAATTCAGGCTCAAACCCAATGAACATGCACGCACAGGAGGATGGACAGAGATGAAGGCATCTGATTTCTTTTTTATTTCTTTTTTTAATTCAGACAGAATGGCAGAGATTGCTCAGTTTCTAGAGGATAGTAGCTCTCACAGACATCAGAAATTTGTTTTGTCCATTTTACTAAATATATAGGTATTGGTATATATAGGTATTGACGACTCTCAAGATGGAAGAACCATTTCACTTCATATAACAAAAGTTTTTATAAACAGGATTACCAACTAAAGCTCAAACTTCCACTATTCAATGCATTAAAGCTACAGTGTGTAATTTTCAGCGACATCTAACGTCCAGACTGCAGACCGCAGCAACATGAACATCTCCCCCCCACCGCTTCTCCCCCCCAACAGTACGGCGAGCGTTACGGGACAAAATGTCTTCCAAGACTTCCGCATCACCTACCTTCTCAAGTGATGAGGTTTGTTTACATAGATTATTTTAATACTGCCATCTGTTGTTCAGTACCGTCTCAGTTCATCTCTCTCAACTTGCCGTAGTTACTTTCGAGCGTAATGGGCGATCTCGCAATTGCTAGTTTGTTGGCTCTGCGCTGCCGCAAAGATGTCTGCCTCCATGGCTGCGAGACCCGCTCCTATGTAATTATAAATAACGAATTCTAAGGCAACGCAAATATTAAGGTTAAGAGGCTGAGCTCGTAGATGATGATAAATAACATAGTTATGTATAATATATTACATTTCTGACTGTATATCCCTGTAATTATTACACACTGTAGCTTTAATGACACCAAATACCTTTGGAACCACAAAAACTCAACTCCCACTTTTATTAGTGGAAATTGAACTGTTTCCTGTAAAAGTTAGCTGTCAGGGGACTACGACATTATATATTGGCCTACATTATGCTTCCAGCCTGCATCCCACTGTTACAGGTTAAACAATGTGACCATCAAACTTTAACAGTGCGACTGCAAATGTGTAACACAAGCCACATCTGAGGCCACATGAACTGAAAGGAACAGACATAAAAGAAAAGGTAATCTGATCTCAGTTTCACGTATTCTCTGTCATCTAGTTGTAAGTTTGTATTTACATATAGTTTGTAAAGACAGATCTGAATTTATTTTATTAAGTTGTCGATCCATAATGCGTAGTTGTTAGTAAAGGTTATTAGTGGGAAATTACAATAGACTTGTGGCTCTTTAGCCAATTCCATGTATGTTTTTTACTTATTTTAAAGATTGTCTTTAGGGTGAAAATATCCTACTAAACCATTTTAAACTGTGGTATTATGTCATTTGCTGGTTCTTTAATGCTGTCAATGTACTCATATGAAAATTTTAATTAGGAAAAAATTAAGTCTTATATCCAAGGCTTAAAACCAGTACCCAAAAACATAGGTACTTTAAGCTAATTAAGGCTTTTGTGTCAAATTAAAACCCCCAAAAAGAGAATAAAATATACTAAATAACTATTTATTATATGCAATGTGCAACAATGTGTTTCCACCATTATGCTGTAGGTTTAAGCTGAGGTAAATATGGTCCTGCAGATCATAACTAAAATCTGTTTTATTCTGTGAGGCTTGTGTTACAGATGAATAATTACAAACTTGAATGGTTTTGCAAACTACCCTTTAGATAGAAGAAGGTCTTTTTCAGGCAATCACTTCAAATAGTCAAGCTTTTCTCGGTTTTTTAGCCTTTCTGACACAAATTTGAACATTTAAAACACTAACTTGTAAAATCGGAAATGTGGGATTTTTGCAAATTCACACACGTACAAAATTTTAATAAGACTAGATTTACTAAAAGTGCAAGATACATAACATGGCAAACATGGACTCATCCTGGGATATGGGTATGTTGCTATTTGTATGTAGCTTGTAGATGTTAGCAGTAGACCCAACAGAACCAGAGAAGCACTAATTTGTAAGGTGGGATCTCGACAGACAGGACACATCTCCCCAGGATCTGACCCATAGCCAAACTAAGGTGCATTATCTGGCTAAAAGAAGCTGTGGCCTTTATGGGACGATATTTCCAAAACGGGGAACATGGTCAGTGACTGAAGACAGTGAGGTCAAAGCACCCTTAAAACTGATTGAAGTACCCTTAGTTTCCAAAGGGGGTCTACAATAAAGCATTGTGTTTCCTCCTCTGGTTCGCCCCCTTCCTATTGTCCATACAAGTGTCATGTTTTTCAGTTCAGCACCAAGCAAGAAACTATGCAATAACATATAGAAAATACAATTCATCTGATCAGGTAACATTCTGCCACATCTACATGGCCAGTTCTTATTCTCATTCCATTTGTTGGTACTTTGAAGCCATGAAGCTAATTTTCCCACGTATTTTCAGTGAGAAACATTGATCTCTTGCTATTTAATAGCGTTGTCATAGAAATTAAGTTCCCTGAAAATAATGTTCCTCGTTTAAAGTTGCAGTTAAGTCATGATAACTGGTAATGATGTAGTGATATATTAGGTGGTTTCTCTTTGCACCATTGTCTGGCTGATTCATTTAAGGACTTACTGAGGGAGCTTGTAGTGAAAGTCAGATTTTAAGGATTTTCTGGTTCGGAGATTAAGAAATAAAGCAAACCATCAAACAAAAAGCTATTAAGGTTTTTTTTAAGACCTTAGCTTAAAAAAGCCACCTTAGCCATTAAGGTGTTTGGCTTAGACAAATATTCATGTTCTCTAAGCTAAAACAAGGCTTTGTTTTTGGTTCACTCTATAAAACCACAAACTTAATGCTATGTCTGACATTTTGAATTAAAAAGCTTCCTGGATAGGAAGCGAAATGTTTTCAAACTCGGAAACAAAGTCCAGTGGATTGTTTTTTCTTAACGTTTTTGGAATCACCTTAAAACTATGTATGATTTTTTTTGTTTTGTTCTGTTTATTTTCACAAATTTTATTCTTTTTGTACACTAAATATAAAGGGTTGAAATGTTTCTCTTTATCTTGTTTCACCACAAAGCAAATATAAATCAAACGTTTGTGTTCTTCTTGGTCAGCTTTGGTTTTGGCTTCGTTATGTTCCTACTCAGGCCTCGTTGCACAGCGTATTTTTTATTATTTATTCGTGATCTGTCATTATTACTAAGGTATTTGAGGCATATAGATGTTCCTGCTTCTTTTTCTTTTAGTTTTTTGGAAGTCCTTAGAAATATGTTCTAGCCATTCCAGATACAATTAAATTTTTTGAAATCTACTTCGGAATTTCTTTAAATATAGATATTATCTGTTGCTGTTGAGTGTTTTGACCCTACTACATGCTGACAAACAGGCTCTATCATGCTTTCCTTTTCATTCTAAAGCTTTAGCAGTAATGGAAGCAAAATATTAGTTAAAATTGGCATTCAGTTTCTGATCAGTTACTCCCTGCCTGACATAAAAAAAAAAGAATTCCTGCTTTATTTGTTCTCATTTAAAGCATGTGCCTGCTTTTAGATTATCTATGGCACTGAGAGGAGAATAGAATAGGAGATGGAGGGGGTGGGTGGCATGATGCTCAGAGGATCAAGTGTCAGGAAAATCATTCACTCCATCCGGATGAGCCCATCATTTTGTTATTTTCCATCAGGAAACATGGAGATTTCATGCTTCCTCAGCTGCTGCTGGCGCACAGACAACACACTTCCAATAGACACTTACTCATACTGCTCGAAGTCAATGACATGACCTATATGTGTGTCTTTGAAGTAATGCATCATGGATGATGGAGAGGTAGAGTGTATAGAAAAGAGTTACCACTACAGCAGGGGGAGAGCGAGCGATTGAAGGTCATTTGCTCGCATGGTCAGAGGAAGCTGAGTTTGAGGAATGAGCCAGATTAAAGACAAGTGAGAGGAGGAGGAGGACATGGCAAGACATGAAAGAGAGCACTGCAGCACTCTGAAGAACAAGCTGCCTTTGCTTCAAGACAACTTGACAACACTCACCGTGTGAAGGTGGGCAGATTTAGAGGCAGCTTCACCCCTCAGAGCGGAGAGGGGGAGAAGGGAAGGGGAGGAGGGCTTCCCGGCTGAGCTGAATCAAATGCCAAAACAGCCAGAGGACTCCTCCACATACAAACATGCAAACAAACACACAAACACTGAAACCCAACGATCAGCCCTCGCTTCCCTCCAGAGGCAGCATGCAAACAAACCGAGCGTCCCAAGAGGGTAAAACAGCATTCCCACTTTTTTTTTTTTACCCCCTTCTCCCCATCACTGCATCAAGCCAATCATCATCCCAAACACGCAGAAGCGCAAGCATACTCTCTGACTGCTCTGTCAAGCTTGCAGGCGCATTCAAAAGATCCTCAAAGAAAAGAGAAGAAACGCATAAGCAGGATGTTTACAGTTTTAGGGAGAGAGAGAGAGATGGAGTGAGGGGGTGTGCGTGCCGCTCATCAGCTTCTCCGGCAAGACTTTCCTGCCAGCCAATCAGAGGTCATGCAGCTCTGACAGTGGGCCTATAGGAGCAGAGTGCTGGCTGTGGCAGTGTTGCTGCAGCACGGCACAATGACAGTTGGCACCGATTACAGTGTCAGCAGGTACCATTAATGGAGACTCAAGGGCACATATCCACACGGAAATGAGGGAGCGTGTCAAATTAAAGTCTACAGAAGACCATTATATGGCAAACAGAAACAATGACAAAGATATTATTCACTTACTTCACAGTTTATAGAAAATAGATTTTTAAAAGCTCGGATTTTGACTTAAAACTGTGTGAAATGTTTATCGTTTTCACAATTATATGGAAAAAAGAAACATAGCTGCAAATTCATTATGCCAATGTTTGAATCTAACCTGATAAGTTTGCAGGAGCAAAAATCACTTAATAGAATATAACCATTTAAATAACAAAAACCCCTACCATCACCTACTAGAAGTTATTAACAGAAAAGTCACAGACAATCTTGAAAGGGTTAAAATATTTTCTGCCACAGTACCCAAATTACTCCAAGAGTGTATTACGCACTCATCCAGGAGCCCTGCAAGAATCCTCCACAAAATCAAATGTATTTACGGCAAAAACTATGGGAAAATATTCTATAGACAGTAGAGGACTATTTCTCAGAATTTGTGCCCAGTGGAAAAAAACAAAAAGACACAGGCAGTACAGTGTGTGTAGAGAACATTTATAAACTAAGTTTATAAAAAGGCTAGAACAAGATAAAAGAATAAATTCTTTTATCTTGTTCTAGCCACAAAGTGTGTTTTATTTGAATGAACATTATAACATTAAAGTTATAATGAGCGCAGAATATAGCATATGGTTTTCAAAATATAAACACATAAACAAATGTTTGTATAGTTACCCTTCTGAGAAAGCTAGTTCTATAACCAGCTGCATTTATAGCTGCAAGTTTCTTTGGGGATGCTTCAAAAAGCAGCTTTACACGTCGTCTATAGGCTCTAACAGGTTTTACTTCAGGGTTGCCATATATTTAAGTCTATGCATCTTTTACTAATCAGCTCTGACCAGCTTTCCTGTCCCCTGCATGCATCCGGCCACCATGTTTTCTGCATAGTTTTTGTATACATTGTTTCCAAAATTAAGTTTGCTTTAATGAGAGCAGATTAAAATGTCTTCTTTTATTTTGAAAACATAAAATATTTGTTTTAACCTTTTTTGAAAGAAATAATATTTCTTTCTGTATCTCTGCTTCTGTCTCCTTGAACCCCAGTCGGACTCAGCAAATTGCCGCTCACGCTGAGCCTGGTTCTGCTGAAGGTTTCTTCCTGTTAAAAGGGAGTTTTTCTTCTCCACTGTCGCTACAAGCATGCTTGGTGTGAGGGATTGCCTCTGAGTCAATGAGTTGATGCAGTACGCTGGTTTTCCTTAGATAGAAAACTTTGTAGCCCTATGATCTGGTTAAACTGTCTCTGTAAAGGGTCTTGAGATGACATGTGTTTTAAATTGGCGCTATATAAATAAGCTGAATTGAATTGAAATTGAACTTCCATTTTCAAATGACAGCAGAATCTCCTGTCTAAGCAGTGGATCTCTGCTTCTCCTCCATCATAATGATGTAGCAGCTGAGCTGTTGACAAGTTTTTTTTCTTTAAATTCTAACCAGATCACCAGTCTTTAAGCAATTCCTCATGTAGCCTGGAAACCAGACAGCTTATATGTCCACTATTACAATATCTAACCTACTTGTGCTGCTGTCACAAAGAGTCTCCTGACTGGCACTGCAGGTTGGCAGCGGATTGATGGACAGAGAGGCAGGGCAGGAGACCGGCTCTGGATGGTCCACAATTGGCAGGGCTGCTGAAGCCTCGGAGTGAACACCGTCTGGACTGGGGAGGTTCTGGCTGCTCGATTCGACTGGACTCTTCCAATGGGAGAAACCGATTTCCACCTGACCCCCGAGATCGAACCCTGTCAAACAAAACATGCAGGATACAGACAGGTGATTGGGACTCTGAGCAGATGTGAAGAAGGTTTTGGTAAAACAACACTGCCCTCTTCTGGTGCCAGATCCAAAATGTTAACAAACCCTAAGAGGTTATACAGAAAATATGCAGAAGATTGTCAATAAAAAAGAATAAATATGAAAAAGTAATCATTTTAAATATATTGAGAATAACAGTAGTTTTCCAGTGCAGGTTTAGCAGAGTGAAATGCTCTGAGGCTCCTCTCTGCCACTCTTATTATCTGCTGCTCTCTTGCTTTGTGAAAACCTGCAGACTGCTGATCTGGCCTCCAGCCTTCGATTTTCCCTCTAAAGGCTTTTCCTTCAGCATTACAACGTCTCCAAGACTGGTGACCCAGTGGAGCTGAGCTGTCTGCTGCAATCTGATTCAGTTTTGTCTTTTAGAAAGTGATGGCTTGAACACAGACATCATGCTTAGAGACAAGCTAAAACTACTGAAATATTGTTTCATTCAATGTCATTCAACACAGAATAAATTATGCATCCGAAGGGGATGCCTTTTAACCTGAATGCAGTAGTAAAGTGATGTATTTATTGAGGTTTAAAGCCCCATTTTATCCAGAAAAGGTGGAGATTTACTAAAGTACAGGTAAGAGTAAAGATTGCATTGAAAAGACACTTAGTTTGTTCACATTCTGAAGTTAAATCTGACTAAAAGTGGGCTCTTAAATTAAATCTCTAAAAATTAGTCTCTATTTTGTAATTTAATAATATTGAGAGAAATAATGGAATAATGTAGCTTTGCAGCCTTTTGATAGGCTCGTTTAAAGCATCTAAGTAAGTAGGAGCCAGTAAATGTGTTTTAATGGAAGACCTTAAACATATTGCTTGCTTGTGTGGCCTATTTCTGACTTCTTCTAAAACTAAATCCGAACCGTTTGGCAGGGGGCTACTTAAGTACAACCTTCTACAAGGAGTTGCTGGATATCTTCCCAACTTCTGTTATTAAGTCTATTTTGGCAGTTCTAGACTCAAACAAACAACTAGACGATATCTGCAGAGAGAATAATCAGGGTTGACCTTCCCACCATCCAGAGCATGTGCAGATCTAGGGTGAGGATAAGGGCTGATAATACCTCTATAGACTCCTCATATCCTGGATACAAACTCTTTAGACTGTACCTCTTAGGCTGGAGAAAATTGAAATATGAGTAAAAACTATGTCTAAGAGCTTTCTTCCTTGAGCCTGTTACCCCATGAAAACAATGTATACCTTCCTCCCTGCTCAGTGAGCAAAACAAAACAGGAGCTATTACAAACTGCCTTCCTTTCTTTTTATAAATGAAATGTCAGTACACAAATGTGTACATTCTGTTCCTTCTATTCTTTTTTCCTATATTTTATATCTATACTTCATGTCTGTATGAACTGAGTACATTAAACTAAAGTCACATGTCTTTGTACACCCAGTCTTGCGCAAATAATGTGTAAAATAGTTTAGATTGTAATGAGTATTGTTGCATTTGGAGGAAAACGGGGCTGAGAACACTTTATGTGAAGCACATCATGTTTTATTGGTGTTTTGCTGCAGGGGAAACTGTTGTACTTCACCGAAAGGAGGAAATCCTGTGAAAAGAACAAAAGTATTAAATATGGAGGCAACATCTCAGAACAGCAGCCAGGAAGTTAAAGCTTGGTTTAAAAGGGACCAAAGGATAAAGATGCCCTCAAGTTAGCAACAAAGGGGCCCTAAGATTACAGTTTTTTTTTTTTTTTTTTGAAGCCATTTGAGCCAAAAGAAGCCTTTTCATTCTCAGACAGAAAGAGTAGCAGATTGCAGAGATAACACATCTGGTAACTCTGTTCTGCCAGAAGATTTATTTAAATAGACTATTAAAATGAAAGGATTTTGAGAGGTTTGTTGAAGGTTAACCAAAATGTTAAACCCAAATCTTAGTTTATACTTAACTGTAGCCTATATGAAGAACAGACGTTACAAAAATAAACATCTAAAGTAACATTACTGTATTGTTTTTTTAAAAGTAGAAACAAATCTAGTCATCCAAAGTAGATCAAAAGCATTATAATTTTATGTGGTAGAAATAAATGTTACTGGATGTGTGTTTTCAAAGAAAGTAGTCCAATTGTATAAGAAAATTAGCATGGGTTCTAACATGGAGCCTTGTGGTACCTCAGAATGGAAACCCCCGAGTGGTATGCATGTCTGGAACCTTTAAGTGCTTTAATGGTCGAGGTATGACAGAAAAATGTGACTGACTGCATCAACGAATGTAGCCAAACCAAACCAGAGACTACATTTTGAATAACCCATATTTTACATCAGCTTTGGAAAAAAACAATCACCAGACAAAAACATGGCTGTTAAATAGTTTTATTTATATTTTCTTTTTTTAAGTGGATATCATAGTTTTTCCATCACATTTTAAAAATGCTAATCAGGTAAAAATGCAATTTGAAAGTTCTCCACTGAAGGGTGCTAAATAGTACGCAATTACTCCTTTAACCGTAATTAAAACTGAAATACTGCGATTTAAAACAGTTTTTTGGCTTTAAAGACCCCACAGAAAATGTGAAAATTTCATTTTTACAACAATGACATCATATTGGGATGTAACCTAAAATTCATAATGCATAACAGTAGATATGCATTTGTCATTAAATCTATAGCAATACCCAACTTTTTTTGTTTTAGTTTGCCCACAGAGCCAACAGGTCTGTGGATGACTTACTACATCCTGAAGGACCCAAACTCCCCAGGAACCCAGACCAAGATACTGTTTGTGAACATCAGCTCTGGCTTCAACACTTTAATTCCTGCTGCAGGACAAGCTCTTCTTGCTGAGTGTGCCTCATTCCACCAGCAGGTGGATCAGTGTTCTTGACAGACAGGAAGCAGAATGAGAAGCTGGGAAAACATTTGTCTGATTCCAGGGCCATCAGCACCAGTTCCCCTCAATGCAGTGTTATTTCCCTAATCTCTTCCCAGTGGAGGATGGATCATCTCTCCACTTGGTACAGCCAGAAAAGTTTGGAGCTTACAGCTCAAAGGCTATTGTAGGGCGACAGTGGCGTCGGATGTAGGAGTTTGCCCTGAAATCGAAGAATTGACGGTTCAAGCCCAGGCTCTGACTTTCAGTGTTGTTGTGTCCTTGGGCAAGACACTTTACCTGCATTGTCTACTGATGGTGGTCAGAGGGCCTGGTGGCGCCAGTGTACAGCAGCCCTGCTTCTGTCAGTGAGCCCCAGGGCAGCTGTGGCTACAATGTGGCTTGCCACCATCAGTGTGTGTGAATGGGTATGATGGTCATAGACTTTTAAAAAAGCAGAGCCCACCCTCCCCCATCATTCTATGCAACTCTCAGGAACCACTTTGGGCTCCTTTTGATTGTTGGGAACCATCAGGATCTCAAACGAGAGCTGAACATCCCATCCACCATTTCACATGATAGACTGAGCTGGGTCTGTGAGATTTTTAAATCTGGTGATGCTCTTTAAGGCCTTCCTTTATCAGGTATTGGTTTGGAATTATTTGTGTTATATCACTAACACTGGGTGTTGAGTAGATTTGAAAGGCTTTTCAAATCTGCAGCATGAAGTTTGAATACAACTGAAATGTTTCTTTAAATTGGATCGATAAAACAGATTAAGTACACAAACACATATCCTAATGTTCTGCAGAAAAAAAAAAGTCAAGCAGATTTCTGAGCAAATACAAACATCCCAATCAATAGAAGAGTGGGAAGCCTGTTAGTCCCTGAGCCTTTCTGATCACATCTCATACTGTAAATTTACCACAGATTGATAATCCAAGGAGGGACATCCGGGTTAAATCTTTGATGCGGTGCGTTTTCCTTGTCTTTCAAACAACCTGCACCCTTAAAAACAGATTGGTCAATACAACCAAATAATTGGTTTACCAATTGCTTTACCAATGTGGTTGGTAATTATGTGTCCAACCAATCCTTTGGTTAATATTACCAATATAATTTGGTAGTGTTTTACCCAATCTATATTGTTGAAAGGGCAAACCAAAATAAATGGTCACTTGTTAATGGCCACAATGTTGGTTAAGTTGTATAGCAACTTTGAGAGCCAAGGACAGGACTTGAACCAGCAATCCCTTGCTTGGAGGGTAAACTCTCACATCCAACGCTGCTTTTAAAGTTTGTTTACATGCTCTATATCTACACATCTATGTAATTGTTCTCTAGGTCCATAACCATACACACTGCACTTGACTACAGCCAAACAATCAGAGTAGTAAACCATCTGTTACTATTTTTAGTGGTTGTTTGTTCAAACAGTTTAATTTGTTGATCCGAAACCAATGGCCTTCTTTGACCAACTAGTTTAGTTGCTTTTCCAACTAATCTATACTTAGAGTGTGGGATAATACTTGACATTATAAACTCATTGTCAAAAAAAAAACAAACATGAATTGTAAATGTATTTTTCAGCAGCTGCAGAATGAGTCTAAACAAATGTCCAAGTCAATAGAAATGCCCACCCCCACCCTCTCACCCTTATTATAACTGCATAACCTTATTATGCAGTTTTATTATACAAAATGTACAAATGAAAAGCCTTTTTTTCATCCACAGCTTGTATTACCGCCCTCTGTACAGAGGTGAACAGAAGAGCAGGGAAGGTTGGATCAATTATATGATAGCCTCACATATCCAGGTGTATCAGTTACTGTTGCACAGTCTGGGGTAGGAATTCAGCTTTGTTATGGTGTTCTTCACACAGCACAGTGAAGCTGCTAACTGTTTTAAAAAGCATAATTTCTCATGATGTTGCTTGTGTTCACAGCAAAAAAAAAAAAACTGTCTTCAAACATGACACATATATCTAGACTGGATATATGTGGTACATGAATACATAGTTTAGTATTTTCAGATATTATTTCAATTTCTTTAAGTTAGATTTCATCCATCCATCCATCCATCCATCCATCCATCCATCCATCCATCCATCCATCCATCAATCCAATATATGTTATTTAGATTGTGATGAGGGCTTCAACAGTGTGACTTGGTCAATGTACCATATCTAAAAGAGCCTTTGATTTCATAAAGATTTGCGTGTAAAATGACAAATATATTCATTCTGAGTCGCTAATCTTCAAGAGATTCCATAAAAGTCAAAGGAAATGGATGAGGAAGGAGGCGAGGAGCTGTAATCAACACCTGGCCTGTATCCGGACGACCTCCAAAACTTGCAAAGCATGGACATAGTGTGTTCTAAGCAATATATATCTCTGTTGCAGTCATCAAAAAAAAGGTGCCCTCCTGGCTCAGTGAGGAGAGTGAGGCCTAGATACGTTAGCTCCTTCACTTCCTCACATCCTTGGAGCCAACCAAACCAGAGGCAGGTGCAGATATCTGGGGCATTCTGTGCACCCTGCTTTTACAGGCCTGAGCCATTCTGTACAGAGTGTGCTCAATAATTGCTCTATGAATGTTCTCTTTGACAAACACAGCAATTAGCCAAAGAACAGTCATTTCTCCTACTTTGAAAGCAAAATATTGTTCACAGCTTCCCAGTGGTAAAGATAACGCTTTTTTTTTTGTGTTGACAGAACAAAGTTTAGAGAAACAAGTTTAACTTCATGTTTAATCCACCTTTGATATGTAGATACTGGAAGTTTTGTGGATTCCTCTCTGCAAAATAACTAAACCACACTCAGATTTGATGAAGATCATCTGTGAACATTTCTTTATAAGTTTTAAGTCTTCCTATTCACTCCGATCTGCCTCCTAGTCGCTGTCTCTTTAAGCTGCCACAGTGTTTCACTGTAGAATGGTGACACAGGATGATTTGTTTGTGAGTCTTTACTCGACGACATCTGCCTTACTTTTCAAATAACAGGGCTTCAGACTTGCATACTGCTGTAGCCCTTATTTTCTGCCTACTTTGGCTGTGGTTTGGACTGTTGATTATTTTAAGAGTGATGGGAACCAAGCTTCACATTCCATATTTGTGCACAAAAACCTGCCAAATAAAGCCACTCTATCTCTAATTTCTATTTATTATCTATTCTGCTCAACTTATTAATTTGATTAATGTTGTTTTTTCAGAATGTTCTCCAACAAACTGTTTAGGCCTTCACAGAAGAGCTTTATTTATATGTAAGATATATATAAATGAGATTAAACACTAAATGAATATCCCTATTTACTAATTATGTTACTTGCAGCTGACTGGTTCATCTTGATTTTATTTGGGGTTATCGGGACAAAGTTGACTGAGCTACGCTTTAGAAACCTAGAACACTCAGCATCTAAATCAACTAGACTTTTGCCTTTTCTGTGTTTTACTTTAAGCTATAACGCAAAACAGCAGCAAACATCCAATAACAGCAATTCAATGGTTTGAGCCAGAGGGTATACAATCTAGAGGGAAAGGATAGATCTAACCCGAGTTCTTGGTCCTGTAGAATTAAAACAAAGTGCTGCAAACTTATCACCAATGTTCATGTAAATCCTTTCCATGTTGTCCTTTCCTAAGTTTTGCCCAACAGGGGAACACCGACTCTCAGCAGTAAATCCCTATAAAAGAAAAAGAGCCCAGGATTAGAATCCATTAGAACTTTTAAGAGCCTACACTGACATTTACTTGTCCTCCCCTTTTAAGACAAAAGCCACTGCTAAATCACAGAAGGTTCATTTGATGTCAGACAGAAGGAGGGTATAGATCGTTCCTGTAAGTAAAAAATAAAAACTAAAGTGAGGCCCAGCAGTGCAAAGTGCTTCCTCAGCACCTCATTAAGATTTTATAAGGAATTCAACACAGAGAGAAGAGAGTTAAATCCCTCGTCTGAACTTAACTTTGTTTCTCGACCAAGCTGCAAACACTACCAGACTGTGTGTTTCCAGTCGCACTAGCTAAAGGGCATCTAGCTAAAGTGCATCTACATAAAAGGCATAAGCATAAGAGAATGCACAAAGAATCTGAAAGACAGAGGCTAAAAAATAATTTTAAAAAGTCCAACAACACAGACATAAATAATTGTAGATTATTTTAGAAAATATTTCACCTTGACATCTTTGGTGATTATTAAACATGCAATTGTTCCCGGTCCAAACTAAAACCTTTACTTTCCATAAAAGCGATTCTAAAAGGCTTCAACCTAAATATTTACATTTCTGCAGTTAGAAGTTCTAATGAAATGGGTAACTCGGACGGTATATAGAGCATAAAGTAGTGCACTGCCAATCAGCAAGGGGAGGATCATTTTACCAGCTAAAATCAAAGAGGCAGATAAATGTATTTTTTGATATATAATTCTAGAATAAGGGAAATTTAAGGGATATTAATAATACGGGAGAAAGGCGGGAAAAAAGGGGAACAAATATGGTAGTTTCTTGGCCAAAACGGAAGACTTGACAGCTATGTAATTATAAATATGTGCTACAGGGGGCACAGTTTGTAGCAATGCTACCTTGCATCAGGAAGCTTCATTTTTAAATCCCCAGCTTGGGTCTTTCTACATGGAATTTACATCTCCCCGTGGCCATGTGGATTCTCTCCTGGTATTCTGAATTCCTCCCACAGTCCAAAAACAGGATTGAAATGGTATGTCTAAATTGCCATTAAAGCAGATCAAACCGAGCATCAGTATGGGGAAGAAAGGTGATTTGAGTGACTTTGAATGGGGCATGATTGTTGGTGCCAGAAGGGCTGGTCTGAGTATTTCAGAAACTGCTGATCTACTGGGATTTTCACGCACAACCGTCTCTAGGGTTTACAGAGAATGGTCCGAAAAAGAAAAAACATCCAGTGAGCGGCAGTTCTGTGGGCGGAAATGCCTTGTTGATGCCAGAGGTCAGAGGAGAATGGCCAGACTGGTTCGAGCTGATAGAAGGGCAACAGTGACTCAAATAACCACCCGTTACAACCAAGGTGGGCAGAAGAGCATCTCTGAACGCACAGTACGTCGGACTTTGAGGCAGATGGGCTACAGCAGCAGAAGACCACACCGGGTGCCACTCCTTTCAGCTAAGAACAGGAAACTGAGGCTACAATTTGCACAAGCTCATCGAAATTGGACAATAATCTGATGAGTCTCGATTTCTGCTGCGACATTCGGATGGTAGGGTAAGAATTTGGCGTCTACAACATGAAAGCATGGATCCATCCTGCCTTGTATCAACGGTTCAGGCTGGTGGTGGTGGTGTCATGGTGTGGGGAATATTTTCTTGGCACTCTTTGGGCCCCTTGGTACCAATTGAGCATCGTTGCAATGCCACAGCCTACCTGAGTATTGTTGCTGACCATGTCCATCCCTTTATGACCACAATGTACCCAACTTCTGATGGCTACTTTCAGCAGGATAATGCGCCATGTCATAAAGCTGGAATCATCTCAGACTGGTTTCTTGAACATGACAATGAGTTCACTGTACTCAAATGGCCTCCACAGTCACCAGATCTCAATCCAATAGCATCTTTGGGATGTGGTGGAACGGGAGATTCGCATCATGGATGTGCAGCCGACAAATCTGCGGCAACTGTGTGATGCCATCATGTCAATATGGACAAAACTCCCTGAGGAATGCTTCCAGCACCTTGTTGAATCTGTGCCACGAAGAATTGAGGCAGTTCTGAAGGCAACAGCGGGTCCAACCCGTTACTAGCATGGAGTACCTAATAAAGTGGCCGGTGAGTGTATACTGAGAAACCAGGTCGTCTGCGTGTCGCAGTTAACGCAGCTATGTCTCCGCCATTCTGTAGACACTCTGGTGTACCTCTCCAAAATTGTAGGTGACTGCAGACAGTGCAGCAGACAGGAGGCCTCTGATTGGTCCAATCTACATCCACTCTATACTATGCATATTTCCTGTTTGATACCTTGCCGGCTTGTTTTGTTTGTATGACCGGCATTGTGAAAAACAACTCGTGAAGTTGGACGAGCTAGAAGAGGGAGGTGCGTGAGAACGCTGGGACCCTTTTTCCACCTGGATCCCCGCTCTTTTTCGCCCTCTTGTCCCTCCGTTGTCGCACAAACTTGCCCCAACTTCCTCACCGCCTCGGCCGTATCTAGACCCACAGCTAGTTTGTGATCGTCCCTCTTGCGCTGTGGCGTGGAATGACATAGCGCAGACCACGCTTCAATATTGGGCATAAATAAAGAATTTCTGTGTCATACCTGCGACAAGCTCACTGTGACACACTGCGGCAGGAGAATAACCAGCCCTTTAGGTGTGTGTGTCTCTGTTGCCATGCGATAGATTGGCAGTGACGACCTGTCTATGCCTCCTTTCCTTCATTGACTGTTTTAAATAGTTGATCCACTGACCCTGACGGACAAGCACTAGAAGACGGATGGATGAAAAATATATACTGTAGAACTGTAGCATAGTTCAAATGTGAGATTTAGATTCTATGTTGATTGTGTTTCATGTAATCCAGATCTGAACGTATTCAACTGTTGAATGAATGAACCATATGATATCTTGTTATGTGAGAGAAGGTTTTAACCTTGACAAAAACATTACTAAGAAAAAGGTAACAAATTAACACAGATTATTATTTCTTTAGTTACAGGTTTTCATTCTATTTACATGTTTGGTTTGAGTCTAGATTTGCCATATCGAGGAAATAAATGCAACAGCAGATTGTGTGTGTTGTGCATAATTCCCCTTTATAGCAGCAATATACTAAGTCTTTAAAATGGAAAAAAACAGTCTGTTTTTTATTAGGCTAATATTCCTTTCTTGTAATTTTTTTTGTACTGAAAAATAATTCCAGCGTTATCGTAAATCTGTCTAGAGGGAAATTAGCCTTTTGTGTGAGGCGATGACCTCTGCCGTGGAGCCCATTTAGACTTTGGAAGATTAAAAAGCTTCCGCAACAACACTCTCCTCCACAAAACTACAGAAGTACCATGTGTACACAGAGAGAAAAGCATTAAAAGCATTTTGTTCTTCCAAAGAAGTTCGCTCAGACTTACCGATGGTGATCTGACTCACGCAGCTGTAAAAAGTTCCAGATGAGACATTGTAGCTGCTGCTGCTGGGTTCACGGTCTGTGAGATGAGCAGAGGCACATACTGTAAGTGGGAAAAAACATATTGATTTCCTCTGTAGAAATAAGCATCAGTTGGTTTTACAATCAATACTTTTGTAATAAAAGTAAAAAAAATAAAAAGTCCAAAAGTAACTTCAATATTTCACTGTTTAAGATATCTCGAGCAAACCCCTGGGCCTAATGTTGCTGATCCTACAAGGTAACATGAATGGGCCTCTAATTCTGGCAGTATTTTTGGCAGTAGCTATTCTAAAAGTGTAAAATAAATAAATAAATGTCTTGCGATTAAGATTTTTTTAAGAGGTTTTGAAGTGAAAATTTTTGTTTCACCTAAAAAAACCTCTTCTTTAAAGAATGCTTTGCTATCCGATTATTAGTAGATTAGCAAATTAATTAATAGTTGCAGCCCTAGTTCTGGTAAATTTTTACCAAGCTGATATACATGCTATGCAGCTCATTTTCTACTGGATGTGATACACAACAAGTAAGACGTTACTTCAATTTGAATTAAATACTTGAAGCCTATTTTGTTACCCAAATTAAGCAGCTGGAGGACAAATGTTCCATTATATGACCTAACATTACAGACATATCAATTATCTTTATGTTAATTATTCTAAAGCATAACATTTAATTCCATGCAACCTTATTTTCTCCTACAGAGAAAGTTTAGTCTACAATAAGAAGCAGAAAGAATGCATCATTAATTTATTTCATGGTCAATGAGAAAAATGACCTCCACGTTACAGATCTTATGTGGGACACCAGCTATCGGGGGGGGCAGCAGTAAACAATGTGCCTCGGGACAAGAAGGCGAACACGCATAACACTGCCCCTTTAGCACAACTGTTAGGTTTACACTGTTGGTAGAGATACTGAGTAGTTTTGATCAAACATTTTTTTTAAGTAGGAGGGTAAAAAGGACAAGAGTCCATTTATATTCAACAGTAGGGGTGACTCTCTTTACAGTACCTTCCTTCACTGCCCTCATTCTCATCTTCCTGATTCCTGCATTCATCCGGTCTGTTTTTCATGGTAACTGTTTCTATAGTTCATCCTTGTCATTTGTATTTCATCTCAGAGTGGAACTGAAAATGTATTTTTAATCGTTCAACTTATCTTTTTTTTCAATCACTTAATTAGTAATCCGACGGAAAAGGGTTCTTTAAAGAAATTTTTATCAGAATTTAAACTGCTCTACATAGCGCATGTTGACAGACAAACGTTTTTCATCTTGAGTGTAAAATGTTAATAAGTTTTAATAATTTTGGTGTAATTACTGCTTTGAGCGTGTTGCTCTTTCAGCTAATGGTATATTTTAGAGTCTCCATACTCCAGTGATGATTACTTTAATAAAGACTAATTTCTAGATTTATTATACTACACCCATATGGGAAAGTGATTTATACCCCATTCTTTTTTAAAGGGGGCATAAATAAAGATAAAATATATTTTCTGTTTAGAAGAAAAGCTGTGAAAAATACAATTGAGAATAAGGAACCTAATGTTAGGGTCCTGTTTGTGGGGTTTGTTTTTTGTTTTTCTTTTAGTTTCTCCTTTCACCTCTAGATGGTGCCCTTTCCTCATTTTGGCCTGGAGGGTTGTTTCCGGTTTTCCTCCCACACCTGCATCTCGTTGTGTCATCACCACAGGAGTATTTGAGCAGCGGACTGTCACCATCTCAACACCAGAGTGTTTGCCAGTATTGGGTACTCTAGCCAAACTGTGATTAGCTGAGTCTAACTATTCTGTCATTGTCCTGATTCGCTGGATAAGCCTGGTCCTTCTACCCCCTTGGAAAGAAATATTCGTGTCTCTCTGAGCAAGGGGAAACCTTCATCTGATCCGGTAAAGCCCACCTCTGGAAAATCCTGTGACAGTCCACTCTGTGGCTCCTCTGTACCCATCACTAGTCTGCCTGTCTGCCCTCCAACGAGTACAATCTTCTCTGGACAACACCCCCACAAACTGGACCCAAGGATCTTCCAAGAACCCCTCGAATGTGAGTCTTTACTGAACCATTCATCAGCCTCGATTATTTTCCCTATGGCCCTTGAACTCATCCTTGTGATTTACCCCCTTTCCGGTTCCGGTTCACCTGATCGCTGGATCTCCCTACAATCTATCTCTCTCTGAGCTTGTAACCTCTGTTATAAACCAGTTAACTTTTTCACTTTGTCTCTGAGTGGTTATCTGGATGTGGGTTAGATCTCTGAAGCCATCATGACACCTAATATTTGCTTACATTCTATTTTTAGCAACAAGAAATGTTTCCCTTTTTTATAAAACTTAAAAAGTTTTTTTTTTTTTTCTATTCATGCTCTATTCGTGATCAATTAGTGAAAAGCTGCCCCTGTAATTAAGATTATTTGAAATTTTTGATCCAGTGACCCTGGATCAAAAATTTTTCAATAGAAATATGTTAGGAAATGACCTCTTTATTTCTATGGAGGAAGTTGGCACAACCATTGATCGTGAACGCAGCAAGAAATACATTTATTTTATTTTTGACAAATTAAACACTTAAATGACTTCTTTTGGTGTGCAGTCTTATTTAATTTGCATTATTCCAATGTACTTAATACCCAAATCTTGAAAAATATCTTACCTTTCCCTAGTAGAGTTTATTTAAATCCATCCAGGGTTTGATAAAATTTGACCCTCGGACAGGTTTTCAAAATGTCCTAAACTCTGTTTTAGTTTTGTCACCAATGAATATTTGGTCAGTTACTAAATGAAAATAACTGCCAAGATTTTAAGTTTTTGCTTCTTCAAATTATTAAAAAGAACCTTGCAAAAAACTATTCTGTTCCTATTTTTTAATCTTACACAAACAGCTGCATGGCAACATAGGAAAAAAAAAACAGCAGGGCAGAGACTGATTTCATTACTAAGTGGATCACATCAACCACAGATGATTACATTTGGTTCCATTTTCAGAGACACATCTGCAAATGTAATTTATTTCCAAAGCTACTGGAAGTCTGCAGGTGGACTCTGGAACAACATTCATAATTGATCACAAAATGAACAAATTGCACCAGAGAAAAGAAACTGGTATGAAAATGCAGTCTACAGTCGAGACGTTTGGACATTTGAGCGCAAGAAGTCGATTTAAAATAGATTTTCAAATAGATCAAACTTATAACTACTTTTATTACAGCTTCAGTTTGCTTGTTTTTTTTTAGTCATATTATGTTTAAAAGCAAAACTACTATGGCACATGTCTAAGTCCGGATGCTGCACAGGATGCTTTTTCACCTGCGGATCCGGAGGAGAGGCGCGTCGCGAAGCCGCGGCGCGGACTGCGCGGACAGACCCGCACCACCTCATCCTGGCATTGCAAACACACGACCTGGCTGTCCTGCCCGTCTCCAACCTCTCTGCAGCCGACGTCCTGGAGCTTCATACCTGAGCTTATCTTCTGGACCAGTCGCATGTCGGCCGCCGCGTCATGATCCAGCATCTTTCTCCTGGGCGCTCCAACATTACGCGCTGCTTCTCCGCGCGCGGCAACGCTGCCGCACCACTATGGCCGCACCTACCCGAGTCATTTGGAACTCCTCCCACTGCAAACACAAAGCTCGGATATGAGTTCACCTTTAGTCCCGCGGGCCAGCTGAGCTCGTGTGCTCTCGGATATTGCGTGAGCGCCGCAGGCGTGGCTGCTCCATGCAGTGTCGCAGTGACAAGATTGCAGGCTGGCGAGGATATTTGTTTTTATTTGTTGGAAATCACATTTGAAAGTCTTAGTAAGGCAACACAGAAGTGAGTAAAGGAGAAATTCTATTTTCTTTTGAAGGAATAACTTGCTTTCGTTTTTGGATGTTCTTAGTAAAGTGCTTACTCATGAAGCTTCGTCCCTGTTTTCGTCAGAGGAGCAACACGAAAAATGTAATCACTAGGGCGCACATTTCAGATTTTGGATTCATTGTTTTTTTTTTATTTTATTTTTTATAATGGTATGCCCAACCAGGGGAGGAGAAAATGGGGGGCCAGGGGTGACCATGGCCACCCTTAGCCAATCTTTGGCCACCCCAACCATTTTTCCCCCTTTAATACAGATGGTGGCAGCAGTAATACTCTTAAGTGGAATATTCAAAACATTTTAATTTATTGTGGTTCATCATGCACATCAATATACTAACATCAAAGACGATAAATACAGAACTTATCAAATAATCAATTTATGTAGATATTAGTGCTTGTAAAGATCAGTTTTATGCAGAATGTTTATTGATACAAGTAGGTAAGTGATAATGGAAAAGATTTACACCCCAGAGCTAAAAACTGAAAGAGTTTTGTCCACTATACTATTTATCTAGAAATTACGGATGTTTAAATATATGCGTCTATTTGTTAGTAAAGGCTGTAGGAAAGTATAGTTTGTTTAGAAAATATGGATGTTTTGCTCGTTAATTTTCCTGATGGAACAGTCTAGATTGACCGAGAGGTTCTGGTGCCTATCCGCTTTCATCTTATCTACCTCTTTAAATTAAAGGCAAATACTCTTATTTTGAGAACTTTTAAAATCCCTTTTTACCAGCCTTTGCAGTTAAATATTAAGTCAATTTCTTATGAAAATATTGTATGTGCTGACAGAAGATGACTTAACCGATTAATCCCTTGGACCAATTTAACTTTACATTTTAGTTTATCAATAAATAAAAATTTACAGTCAGCTTTAAGCTCCAGGTATATTTAGATGGGATCAAGGTTTTTATCTGTTTTATCAGGGGTCTGCAACCTTGGCCCCATGGCTCTTTTAATATGCTAAACGATGCACTTTTGCCATGTTTTTCTGTGTTTGTGTTCTTTTGTTTTGTGCCATCATAAAACAAAGCTGGCCACACCTTGGCCCCCTTAGTAAATTTAATCTAGAATCACCACTAGTGTAGTGAAACCCCTTTCCTAAAGCATGGAAAGTATAAGCTTTCCAATACACTATTATGTGTTATTGGTAATAAAACAAATGCCTAATCCATCTAAACAAGTGCTGTCCCAACATCTGCCAGCTGGAGGAGCTGAAGAGACCCTTTAGACAGCAAAATAAACAAAAGATAAAAACTGCTGAATAAATAAAGGAAAACAAACTCTAACGTCCCGATGCTTAATCAACTAGCCTGCATATTCTGAAAGAACAGCAGTATTTTTTTTAACTGACATATGAATTGTTGTAGAATCAATATTTTTAAAGTTTTCACATTGGCTGTACATAAAGAAAGGCACACAATTAGATACATTTTTCTCTGGATTTTTTTTTTCTTATTTTTAGAAAAGGATATGTTGTCTATTCTTAGCAGCAGGAACATCATTTAGGTCACTCTTTCCTTGCAGGATGGATGAACCTGAATATTTGTTGGGATGCATAAACATCAATTCTTTTAATTTGAGCCCTGACTCTTTGGCCGTTAAAGGCTGTTTGGGGTTCAAACTGGAGCAAATAAAAAACTATCACTGGTGCATCCTCTACTGACTAAAATATGGGGCATTGTGAGTAATTGCAGCAACAAAAAAAAAAAACAGTCACAATCTTCTTTTATGCCCTTTTCTACCTCCGTATGACAGACGATTCCAGTCACAAGAACTCAGCAGGCTCTTTACTAAAGAGGCTTATATCAAAATAATGGAAACAGAATCGGATTATGTAGCCTTCCATGAAAGCATGTCAAAGTGTTCTTGAAGTAACCAGCTCTGCCTCCTTCTGTGGGCCTTGTGTGGCTGTTAAAGCAGACAGAATGGGACCTCCTGACGGTGATGGCAAAAAATCTACCATCACCTCACCCGCAGCTCAACGTCTTTTCCACTTCAATTAACTTTGTTCTTTCTGCTAGTCCAGTCTCCAAAGGTCCATTAGATGTCTCAGCATTAGTTCATGCTGACTTTGCTGATGCTGGCGGGTGCCTGCCGCTGCTGCATGCTTATGTCACAAGCGGGGGCACAAGGCTATAGCGGTATTTAAGCCTTGCACAGCAGCTGAACACTCCATGTCCTCAGCAGCTTTTTCTTGTTAAGGTTTGCGCTGTGCTCCAGCATTAGAGAGTCTTCTGTATGCTGCGCCAGCTGTCTCTAAGGGGTCTCCACGACCCCCTTAGGGGTCCATCCAATGCATCTCGTATCATTCCTGGTGGCTGTGGCTGTCTAGGTGCACACACCCAGAGTTCTACTTAGGATCCTCTAGGCTTCTACGCCTCACTCCTTGGCTCCAACAAGGATTCAGGCATACTGGATCCTTCCAAGTTTCCAGGGGAAATCTAAGCCTTCCAAGTTTCAGTCATAATCCAAGCCTCTACACCTCGGGCCCAAGCCCTGTCAACTTCAGCCTCGGATTCTGTGTCTGTCTTGGAGCCTGAAAAAATGCTAGGCTTAAGAACACATACACCATTGCAACGGCTGATCATCTTTGCCAACCTCAATTTCTGTGTCAGTAGCTCTTCACCTTCTCCTTCCACAATTGCTTGCTGTCAGGACTTTGTCTTCACATCACTAAACTCGAAAGACGCTGCTTATCCTACCGCCTGAAGTGTTTTTCCGCCTGGGACAACTTCATGGATGCCTGTCTAAACCATTTCTTTGTTTCTCACTTAATTTCACTTACTTGTTTGACAAGATACAACTTCAAGCATCCTTTTTATCCTTTTTAAATGACATTTAATATAATTAAAACAATATATTTCCTTAATGTTCAATTGTATCCTTACATTCTAGATATATTTTCTTTTGTGTAGTCTCTATTTTCAATTATTTTATTTACTTTCAGTCTCTTTCTGCAGAGTAAAACAATCACAGGAAATTTAGAATAGGCTTTAATCTTTCTAAGAGAAACCAGATGTTTTATTTCATGATATAAGGCCCCATTTCCACCTATATTTCACAGTTACAGGGTTAATTAAAAAAAGCAAAGAAAAACAGAAGTATGCATTGTATAATTTTTGGCCCTTGACTCTTTTGGTTCATTGCTCGGCAACTTCAGCTCAGGGGTAATAGCCCAGGTTTGTTAGACAGGCTAATACAGACTGCAACCATATTTTATATTGCTCCACATTAACAGGCACAGCTGCATATGAGTTTGTTGGCTTTGCTCTTTTTAGCTGTTCAGTAATCTCATGTTACACTTGGAAGGTTTTCAAGCCCTTTTTTGTGTTTTTTGGAATGTGGGTTAACTTTTCTTTTATGAATAACATCAAATTGCCGTGACCCAGTGAGACAAGAGATTATAACAAATGTCTATTAATGTGAGTAGGGTGAAGTTTAACTTTGAATCTGCTGTAAACAGCACCACCTGCAGTCTCACAAAGGTAAACCCACACAGCCATACATCCATGGACATTTTACTATACTTTTAAGTTGCAATGCCTCCAGAACCTTCTTGAAGTTTGGAGGCTTAGATTGATTCAAATGTCAAAAACATTCCTTGGAGGTTTTAATTCATATTTACACAAGGAATCACACAATTTTGTCAGCTTTAATTCCACTCAATAAATCTCTTTTCCACCACATTAAAAAAATTATCTACTCGACAGAGATCTGCTGACTGTTTAGGCCATTGGAGTACACTGTATTTATTTTAATGCTTGGGGAAGTGTTGGTCTAGTGGGTTAGAGCAGTGCGCTTGTGCTTTGAGAAGGTGGCAAGTACCCGGTTTGATTAATGTCTGTTCTCGGGGTTATAATCCCCCCCTACTGAAGCTCTGCCACTATTCTGAACTGTTATAATATTTTGTGTATTAAAGTTATCATTCTGTTTTTACTTAATTATACTTTTACCATAATACACCTGAAACGGAGATTCATTGGACCAGTTTCTCTTATCTAATCTGGTGCACTCCACTGACCATCAGTCAGTCTGTAGAAAACCCCACAGGGCTCATCAGAGGCTTAGGCCACACATTAAGAATTTTAATTATTCACATTAATATTTGAGTTTGTTTAAACTGAAAACAGTTATCTTTTAGCTATTACCTTTACAAAGCTGCCATATTAAATACATGCATTAAGTCTGGGGAGGCAATGGAGCTATTTATTTTTTGTGCTTATAGGTAGAAATGAATGCACCAAACCCTCTGGGCTTAAAATGATGTTCTCTTACTTGGCTCTTCACTCTCAACAGTGATCATCGTCCGGATTTCCACCCAGACCTGGACAACATACACTGAACTGTAAGCTCCATAACATAGTCTGTTATAAACCTAAACACTCCTTTCTTCTCTTCAGTACACCACTGACTCTGAAAGTTTACATGATATAATAGGATAAATATTTTAGAGTTGTAGTCCCTGTGGCATTTGGAAGGGGTGTCCCGATACAACTTTTTCTTTTCCGATGTGATATTGATATTGCTGCCTTGAGAATACAATATTAGCTCAAATCATATCAGCTTTTTTTTTACTTTCTTTATACTGTAGAATATTAGAAAATGCTTGTTCAAGTAACATTACTAACAGTAGCAGAGTCTTTCCATCTGCATGAAAATTTCCGAGATGTTAGATGCCGGCCGATAAAATCTGATATGTTTTTTCAGCTATTATTGCACCAATATCTGATCGTGACATCTCTAGTATTTTGTGGTGTATATTTCTATATTTCTAAATACATAGTTTTGCAGGTTTTTCACAGTTAAAAGCCATAAGCACCTCAATTATTGCCATCATGTAAATCTTTCCAACTCTTCCCTCCTAAATATGAATTAGCTCATTCTGCTGTTGATTCTTGTTTGGTTTTGCTGGATCACACATTAATGCAATTTTACCCAATAGTTCAGTTTGCATGTGTTGCATTTGTCGCAGTGTAAATCTATTGGCTACAATGACACAAACAGTTTAATCTCATCCTACAATTGCCAGATCTTGTGACGAAGAATCTTAAGAACCAGGGATGAGCATGATGATAAGAGATGAATCCACAACAGAACAGAAAAAACAGAGATGAATATAAAGGGGTCAACTGAAATCAAGTAAGTGCAATCAACTGAAACTTCAACTTTTGTGAGCTATGATAATAAGCTCATCCTACAAGTGTTTAGGGAATCCCATCTTGTCCAAAATGCCATTAGTTGATTTTCATTGCTCTGCTGGGAGCAGTTCTTACAACTAAAATAAACATTACATGGTCCTCAACTGCTGAAATGGGTATCTGAAAGTTACAGGACCCTATAATAATAACTTATTTAGATTGTTCCAATGAAGCCTAAATTTTCCAGTTAAGAGAGATATCAACTAAATTCAAAGCATCACCTTCTACAAAAACTGTCAGCAGGGCAGAGGCATAGTGAAGCATTAGCCATCTCTGGAAGCGGATTCACTCAGGGCAATTGACAGGTTACTACACCTGGCATTAAAACATGCTCGATGAGAGTATAAAAAACAAAGACCAAAATGACTTTGGGTCACCATGGCTGTGTCCGAAAGTCTGCCCTAACCACTATATAGGGCACTATACCACTATATAGTGCCCTATATACTGTAGATTGTCAGGTAGCGGTGACACTATATAGGCCACTCTAAAGTGGTTAAGCCATTTTAGATGAGTGTCTGAATGTCTAGTGGATGAAAAAGTAGTGGAGTCGAAATTTCCCACAATGCACTTCGAAAAGAAATAATAATCCATGGTCATTAGACGAGCAGATATATATCCCGGAATGCTTTGCGAGGAGGGCTCTCCTTACAAAGCATCATAGGATTTATTGTCACAGGACCCGCTGTCTTCCATGGCTGTCGTTACCCAACAGCAGCAACAAATAAAGATGGCGTAGGCACAGCGTGGTGGAGGCAGAGTTAGGTGACCAACAGAGAGCGAAAAGAAGGGATCATCTTCGTCAGTTGACTGAGGTCACTATAAAGTCCACTATATGCCCCACTTTATATAGTGATTGAGAGATTTAGAGGTTAGAACGGACATTCGGACACAGCCCATAACTGTCCATGTACAAGGCAACTCAAATGATTTGAGCGTTTGTTGATGTTGTTATCGGGCCTTCTGGCTGGTCACATATATCCTAGATTTAAAACAGTAAATCTTTGTAGTGGGACATGTTCTAGGATAGGACACCCTCTGTCTTAAACTCCTTGCCGATTTATGTTTAGTGCTGAAACAGTGTTTCAGCTACACCATATGTGAATAGTCATGACATGCAGAATTAAAAGAACTAATTAATCCCATAAATGGCCAAAGATGGTAATAAAAAAGGATGTCTGAGAGTAAGAAATTACTGTTTTATTAGTCTCTAAATTTAAGTAGAAAAAAGGAAGTTGAGGAAAATCAAAGCTAGTTAAAAATATAATAATCTTCCTTTTTGAGCTACAAATCATACACTGTACATAATGCCGATCTTGAATCTGATAACTGGCAATAAGGGAAATATTTATGGCATTTCATATCAAGTTGCAAAGCGTGATTCCAGTTCTGAGGTAAGGATACATGCGAGTGAATGGTCTTTAGTTTCCAGGACCACATTTCACAAAACAGAGTTAGTGGTAATATAGAGTTTTATCAATTTCTTCTTTGATAAATCATTTTATACATTTTAGTTTTTCTGTTTCAGAAAGCTATGAAACAACCCCTCTCCCAATCAGGGTTGTTTGAAATTTCTCATCCTACTTCTCAGCCGAGATCTGCACAAGGAAGTGTCAGAAAAGGCGTGTCAGTTTCTGGAAGAACCTGCTGTGGACAAAGTGCAAATACTCATTGGATATACCCATCAGGATGGAGTGGTTATACAGCAGTTCGTTTTTTTTTAATCATCTACAGAGAAATATCTTTTCAAATTTGTTTCAATATCGACCTTTCAATATTTTCAGCAAGCGCTAAACTGACAGTTGGTTAGATTCTTGAGTTAACTTACACAGCTGAAATCACCATTTCTGACCCTTGAGTAGGGAAGAGAGGGTAGAAATACTCAAAAAATATTTTCTACTCATGGTAGGGTTGTTGTGACTGTATCAGCCTCCCAGACCACTCAGGTTATCTGTTAAAGATTCTCAGTCAGTCACGTCATAGTCATTCCAAAAAAGTTAAACAATCCAACTTTGTTTCCAAGTTTGAAGAGCTTTTGCTTCCCATCCAGGAAGTTTTTTCAATTCAAAATGTAAGAAATAGCATTGAGTTCAGATCCATATCCTCAGAATCAGCAGCATTCAATTTGAAACGTACCACTAATCTAAAACAAAAGGAAATAAAAAAAAACACTTAAAATGTACATTATTCAACTCAAGGTTAAACACATTTATTTAGACTTACCTTTGATTGTTTTATTTAAATTGATCACTGAAACCTCATCAATTTAAATCTGTGGTCGAAATTGTTTTGTGTATTCTGGTTTTATGTTTTTGTCATGCCTGGCATTTTGACATGTAATGTTGCAATGTAAATGAGTGGTACTTTTGCAAATAACCGACTTTTTAAAGGAATGCAGTCAGACCAGTAACGTAGCAGGAAGTACACGGTATAAGAGCAGACAGAACAGGCTGACAGAAAAGTTGCAGAAGAAGACTAGAGGCTACAAGACGACTGCTCCTCTTAAATCATGTCATAAAACGTTTCATATATTTTTAAATGCTTAGAGGGGGTTTATCTATGCAGCAAATGGCCGTGTTCCCTTTTTGACAACATTTCCTCACAAGCTTCAGGTAAAAACGTAATGTTTTTCTTTAAAATAATGTAAACACCTTGGAAGATTTACTTGCACCATGAATACAACTATAGCTGTATTTCATGAAAGATGCTCTCAAAGTCCTAAAAATGCCTTTTTAACCATTTCCTGCATGATAACTTTATTTAATCTGATCTTGTAGCCCTTTGTATTCAAGCAGGATGCGTTCGTCTTTCAAGTGTTTCAGCCTACTTCATGTTGTGAAGCAGTTACTGCTTAAGTTATTTATGAGTGCTTAAAGTCAGGTAGTGACCCAGCCTGGCTGGGACTAAGAAACGGAACACCATTGAAATAGAGGCAACGGAGAACAGGATGTGAAGAGGTTACAAAAACTCTTTATATTATCTTCCAAAGATACAAACCATATTTCTGTATTCTTCCCGGTTTAAATACAGGAAATGTTGAGCTAGCAGGACAAAAAAGGTATTTATCACTTCAAACATTTCATAAAATGGAATATCAAATGTATGCAAAAGAAAACATGATATGGCCTCTAGGTCATGATTAGGTAATGGTCAACAATAGCTTTTCCACAATGATGCCTATTGTTGGTTTATCTGTCAGTTTATCTATTGTTGGTTTATTAAACAGGATGTTTTTTAAGAAAATAGCTTCATGTAGAAAACTGCAGAGTCCTAAAGGAACAGTAGATGAATATAATGATACATCTCTAGTAAAAAAACTTTGGCAAGATGATGACTTATGGTTCCCAAAGGTTTACCAAAATCCAAAATAACTTTTGCTACATCCTGCCAAAGCATTTATAGCATTGGCTTTTATCTACACATCCTAAGGTTTTTTGTGTATATAAATCACGAATGATTTAGGTATCTGTCTAACAATAATAACCAGAATCCTATGAAACCTTTGGGAGATTCTAGGAAGATTTTTTGTTTTTCATATTTTTTAGTGTCCCTCACAAGGCTCAATGATTAATAAAGAAAACATATTTGTAATACCTATGCCAAACCTTAAAACCACCTCCTATAAATAAAACCTGTCTGGACCCTAGTTCTATACAGGCCAAACTTAGCTAAACACTTCAAGAAAAACATAGTATTTTTATTTTAGTTTTTTTTTTCTCTTTTTGTAATAAACCTGATAAAGAAGCAAATAAAGAAACAGTAATTTTGACCTGTAAGGCTGAACTAAATAATATGCCAATTAAAAAAAAGGGTAACTTAGATCAGTGTTTCCTAATCTTTTCTAACTTATGTAACCCTTTGGGCATTTTTTCTTACCATGAGTCTCCCTCTCAGTCAAAAGTATTGAGGATTGTCCAAAAGTGGAACGTACAATACCTGATTTTAAAATGAAAAACTGTTTTGCTTAATCTTTTCATTTGAGCATTTGATTATTTGGCATTTTCTGCTTTCCATTTCAAATAAAAAAACAACACAAATATGTTGCGTGTTAGTATGGAATCAAATTAATACAAAATATAATATTATAAAACTGGAGCTCCTCCGGGAAATTCCCTTATAATCACATTTAAACTTGATGAAATGGAAACAAAATACAGAACAAAACTTATTGTCAGACTGACTTAATTAGTTATACTCTGTTTTCATCAATACACCTGAGCTGCTTTGATGAGCTCCAATGGCTCATTGTGAGAAACATCAGATACTAGGCTGTTCTCTACGTCCAGTCTGTTACTTTGCTTGGTTTGTACATATGTCAAAGCTGAAGCTGAATTCACACATATAAGAAAAACATATTTTTTGGTTGATAAAAGCTTGTTTAATTTTTCAATTGGGCCTTACAAAGCAAAGCAGACCCCAGCCCAATTTTATTTTGCACCCCTTGCAATGCACTTGCAGCCACTAGGGGTACAAGTACCCCCGGTCGGGAATCACTGACATAGACTAACATAAGAAGAATGCAAAAATAATTTGTATCAGAATGTTTTTAATATAAAATTAACCGATTTTCTCTTTTCTTCCTTTACATTTTAATCAAGGATCAAAAAGACATCCTTGATAATGAGATCAAGAGCTTACAGATGTATTTGCAGTCCAAAGTTCCGACCTTTCTACCTCACCTTGGTTTTGAGTATCATTATTCTGCTACTGTACAGTAACTGGGTAACATATTTAACAACATATGAAGTAGTCAAGGTGAGTAGTCCTGTTCAAAACAATGACATTCCATTTTCTTTCTCCTCATTATCTCTGTATGTAAATAATGCAAATTTGTTCTAAAATAGAAATCCTGCTTTTTATTTGCAGCATTCACACAAGCATGTAATTTTTTTTCTTGTTTCTTTCTCCTCCATTTGTGATGGGTTTTTCTTTTACTGATTATGTTAACATATGTAAGGTATTTTTTTTGCAAATGTTAAAACATGCAAACTGATCTGGTTCCACACATGAATATGAGCAGATTTTTTTTTTTTTTTTTTTTTTTTTTTACAGGTAGTTTGAGAGTTCATGTAAAGAAAGATGAGGTTCAAAGCCATGGAGATTGAGGAATCATGAAAGTACTTAATATGTATAGTGCAGTTGAAATAGGTAGCCTATCTTAAAGTGCTAAGAACAAAGGTAAAGGCATAAAATTGAAAATAACCAAAGTTGAATATAGAAAAAATAAAATAACGATAAAATGATAACGATAAAACATGAGAAAGTTTGTTTTAAGACAGGCAAACCCTCTGAAGATCAGGCCCTTGGTATGCAATGGCTGGCCTCTTTTTTCTTTTTTCTTCTTCTCTTTTTTACATCATGAATCATTTACACAATAATTATACCTCACATTTATTGTTTCAACATGCTCCTAAACATGTCCTAGACTCTATATAGTCAAGTTTCTCTGCACTAAGCTCACCATGCCTTTATGTATATACCTCACCTTGCACACAGCCCATTTAAGTTAAAAAAGTATGGGGTCATTGCCTAAATAATTTGGAAAATAATGCTGCCATGCTAAAGCATTCAGTCCCTTTCAATGGAAACACAACCCCCACTGCACCTGACACTGTGAAAATAAGCCTTAAGCTTTTGTTGAGGAAACTGCAGGTGTGGCATGTTCTACAGCTGCTACTACAGTACCAACCTGGATTCAAATGTTTGATAAATATGCAGTAAGCACAGTTTTTCAACATTATTGTTGTTGAGTGATTCCAAATATATTTTTTTTTAACCAAAAAGGACAAAAGCATGCACTTTACCAGAATTTCGCTTGTAACAGTATGGACGATGTTTATGTGTGCAACTAAAATTAGTGAAACTAAATATATAGCTACTTTGAGAATCTCTTTTAGTGTTTGTGTGCATATATGAAAGGAAATGCACCTAGTATCTGCATTTAGGAAGGAACTGAAAACCACTGCTTTCCACCTCTGCACACAATATTTTAAATCAAACTTCCCAACTATGCATATAGCACCCATCCATAGCAAACCACAATTTAAAGAACTGTACCATTTAAATTTGGTTGTGCCCATCATTTACCAACACACCCCAACCATTTATCTAAACAGATAATTGTAGTTAACATGTTAAACTAAACATATTTCTTTATAAAGTGCTAAAGATATATTCTTGTACTTCCATTTGTATGCCTGGTAAACTCTGGAATATTTTGTTCTGTAAATGAACTAGTGAAAAAAACAGCTGCTTGTAAAAGGTTAACCAAACTGTAAGAATAATCATCCCAAAATGTATATCTTGTCATTTGAATCTTTTTCTCTATGCAGCATAATTTATTTGAATGTTCTTGTTGTTTTCAGACCTCCAACAGTATTGCTAAACACAGCTGCTCCTTCCATTCACTACCACCAAAGGAGGCTCATCTGGCAGACTTACTAAAACAATTAATTATCTGGCCCAAAGGACCAGATTTAGCATCTTTCTTCTTCCTGTATAACACCAGTGATCCAGCTCGGAGCAGCTTTACCATTCTGCCACCTAAGGGAGGGAGAAGTTGGCATGTAGGAGATCAGCTGGAGGTTTTGATTAAGATGTATGACTTCTATGGTCGCCCTAAGGAGTTTGGTGGAGACTTCCTGCTAGTTCGACTGCACAACCCTATTCTTGATGCAGGTGTGGCAGGAAAGGTGTTGGATCATCGCAACGGCACCTATTCTGCTATATTTTCTTTGCTCTGGGAAGGACGTGCAGAGGTTGAGGTAATGCTAGACTTGTAACAATGTTTCTATGTCATCTTAACTATAAAGGGAAATTGTTTTATTTAACCTTTAATCTAGGGTACCATGGACTGTTTGGAGTTTGTTAAAATCCTTAGTTTGAACCCTGTGGCTTGTATATACTGTGTATGTAGAAATCATAGGTGCTCCATACAGGGTCTAAGTCTATGAGTGGTAATTTTGAAAAAAAATTGGCCCCAGGCATTGACAGAATTACAACTCTGGTAACACAATACCCTGCTGCTCATTCACCTCAGCATTTTCAGAGATTCAACTGAAAGTAAGCCTGATAGCTTCACTTACTTTCTCATTAACCAGCTCTTAAATATGATATTTGACATGTGCTTTCAACATAACAGAAACCGGTACTGATAATTACCTTTAATACAGGGCATAAAAAATGTTAAATTGTTAAATGCCAATTACAAATCAGGCTCTATACATTTAGACACTCCAATCATATTTCACAAAATAGGACACACATTGAACACTAAGGTCATTTAGAGGAACAGAAACCAGAATTAAACCAGCATGAACCCAGAAACTTGGCTTATTACGCAGGGTTACACTGCTCTCTAGTGACACAACACCACAACTGCCTTACTTTCTTCTGGGTTATATTGCTTAAAATGAGTCCCTTTCAGTGTTAGACCTGTGTTATAAGTTTGCCTGTAAGGATAAATATGAAGTTTTGTAATATCTACTTTTTTAACATAAACTGAACATAATAATCATATTAATATAGATAAGTTGTAAACTTGATTCACTTGTCTTACCAATAGTAAAGTTAACTGGTTTGAAACAACCATAACTTGAAATGCAAAAAAACCCCCTAAGATTCAGCATGAGATAAAACACTTCTTTTGATTGTGCTGTAAAGTCTGGTATATTAACTATTTTGGAAATAATTGGTATTATCTCTTTTCCTTCCAGGTGATCTTGGTCCACCCTAGTGAGGGAATTGTGGTGCTAGAAAAACTGACCCAGGAGCAGCCTGACAGAATCTATTTCCGTAGCCTCTTCCGTCAGGGTTCAGTGAATAAATCCACGATCTGTAACATATGCCTTAATAAACCTCACAGGCTGTGCAACTACTCTGATCCCATCACAGGTGAACCCTGGTTCTGCTACAAGCCAAAGAATATAAGTTGCAATGCTAGGATCACCCACTCCAAAGGAGGATTCATACAAAACCTACAGCCAATGGAGGAGGAGCTCTTTCAAATGTGAGTGTAGATTTAAAATCATAAATAAAGCTCTGCACAAACACACAACCAAATGAAAGTACTTAGAGGTTTTGTGTTTTTTAGATTATTAACAACTTTTGGTAACCCCCTGCACAAAAAAGACTTAGGGTGAGACTAAATTGTGTAATATTTGGCTTTCATAAACAAAAGGCAAAAAATTTTAGGAAAGTTGTAGAAGAATCTTTTTGGCTCCAAAATCTTCAGTCTTGTGTGGTTAAAGATGTGCACAATCACTCCGCACAGTTGACCTGCACAGAGCCTGATAATGCTTGAGCTGGTGCCGTCTGGACCTCTCCTGACTTTCATCCTCCTAAGTTCCCTTCCAACTTGGATGGGTGAGATAGACAACCAAGAGGCTTCTGAGGTGGAACAGAAGATGAAGGTGGGGGAACTATAGCAGATTTTAAAGACTGCATAGATGTGGGCTGTGAGGATGGAAAAGCAGAGGCAGCTTAGTCAAACCTTTTGAAAACATTATTTGCCCACCTTACTTCTCCCAATGCCAGGGAGCTCTGTTTTTTGTAGCCTGTGATGGTAATAAAGCATCTTCAGACTCCAAAGACATTTTTCTTTTATAGCTGGTTCTCAGGTCTCTGCCTGGAGCTGCCTTTCCAATCTGTGAGCAGTCTTTTCGTCTCACCGTCCATCCTTTTCAGCTCCTATATTCTCCTCATATGAATGCCATTTTTTTTCTGCATAAACATGGGTTTATATTCAGAAGCAATTCATGGTTTATGTTCAGGAAACACCATAAAGTTTTGGTGTGTACTATGTTATCCACACATAAAGTAATGAAGTCTAAAATACAGGTCAGAAGAAGTTTGTTTCATCCCCATCAGCATCTAAAAACACTTTCCACACAGTAGACTCAAAACTGTCCTTTAGAGCCTCCTTACATTCTGCCCTGTGCGAGTGACTACTCGCACCCTGTGCAAAAGATTGTAGTTCTATATGCCATGTAGAACTATATATATATATAGAGTTCCAAGAGTTCCAACCTCTGCAGAGCCAAAAACGTTAGGTCTTAAGTCATTTTTTTCTTCATAACACATCTTGATGATCCCCAAGACTCCTGGAAGAAAAATCTGTAGACTGACAGAAGTTGAACTTTTTCGAAGGTGTGTGTCCCATTACATCTGGCATGAAAATTGCACTTCAGGAAAGGAACATCATATCAACAGCAACATATGGTGGTTGTTGCTTGATGACATGGGGCTGTTCTGCTGCCCCATGACCAGGAAGACCTGCTAGAGTATGTTAAATGAAACCAAGAATTCTGCATCCAAAGGACAATGCCATCTGGTTGTGATCTTAGGCTGAAATCAAACTAGGTTCTGAATCAGGATAAGGAGCCCAAACACACCTCCAGATCCACCTCTGAATGGCTGAAGAAAATCAACACTCAGTGAAGAAAAACAAAACTGTCATGATTTTATCTAAAGCTCGGACCCACATGCAGTGAAGACAAACACAGAGACACAGAATAAAAGTTTAAACGGGTTTTATTGAAAGGTATTTAGCGTTTGGTGCAGAGTTTCTCCGAACTCTGCTCGGCCGGAAGAGTTTCCAGAGAAGAGGAGACACGTAGACTCCAGTCTGTGTGTGTTGGTCTTTCAGGGTTTGTTTGATTTGGTGGAGGGCAGAACAGGGTTTACCCAGAACTCGGACGGAGTGGAATGATGTAGCCGCTGGTTGCAACTCAGATTTCCTGTGGTACTTGAACGGGTGGTGGTGAAGATGACTTCCTTACTCAGAGAGTGATCTCAGCGTGCTCAAAGGTGGCTGGATCCAAACCTCCTGTTTGGAATCCGTCGTTCAGTGTAAGACTCAGTTGATCCCACTTGGGAGAAGGCGGTCCGAAAAGGTCCAGTTTGAAGGAAGGCTTCCTGCCGAAAGGCAAAGACAAACAAAGTGGAGACTCAGGGAGAAACAAGCGCTCAGTAAAAAACTGATCTCAGCTTGGCTTGGCAAGAGGACAATAACTCAAAATGCAAAAAAAGATTAGTCTCAGCATAAATAAGGCTTGGCTAGAGTACCCCAAACTGGCAAACACTCTGGCCCCGAAGTAGTGACAACCAGCAGCTTAAGAGCAGTCCAGTGATGAGGCAATCGCTTGCAGGTGCGTGAGGAGGCGAACCGGAGCCAGGCGCCTCCTGGTGGTGGAAAAAAGGAAACACAGAAACAACCAACAAAAACTGGATTCCTGACAAAAACAAAGATTCTGAAGTAACCTCGTCAGTCCTACCTTAAATGGTAATGTAGCATGACCTAAAACTGTAAAATGTACCTGAAATACCACAGTTCTACAAAGACGATTTTGCAAAGTGAAATACTAATTTCAAGTTATCACAAACCCTGGATTACAGTACTAGCTATTAGGGTTAGGGGGAATCCCTTTTCACACAAGGCAATGTAGTTTTCAATATTTTCTCTCTTAATCATAAAATCCTTTATTTAAAATTACACTTCGAGCTGATTGGGTGACGTGCCAGCTAGTACCCACCTTCCATTATACACTTTCAGCCAATCGCAGCGAAATTCTTGCTATTTTAGCTAAAACCGTGTCAATTGCGGTATCGACAGGTGAGTCCTCCAGCGTAGCCATGTTTGTAATGCCCCGGCAAGGCCCTTATAACTGTTATCATTCCAACATGTCCCGCCCCAAAAAACTCTGCAGGCATGGCATTGGTCCGACTTGCTGGTTGTTACGAGACAGAAGTATTAGGGGCAGTCTTTAAAAATGGATTTATTGTGAGACTGAAAACTCAGATCTCATGAAAATCCAGCCTGCAGCACATGGTTAGCTTCAAATCCCCCAGACAAAAAAGAAGCACTACAAATCGAGTGTATATACCATATCATATTAGAAGTATTTTGACATCATTTAGTGATTTTTGCAACCCTGTTTACAACCTGCAGTCTGTCTCGTGCAAAAAAGGACACTTTCGATTGATCACTTGGTTCATTGAATTAAAAGTGTGTTATATATTTTTGTGCTCTTTGTGTTAGTGGTGTCAACTTGAAGGTGCCCATTCCAGCCTCAGGACCTGCACACATCCAAGGTATAATAATTTTAACACTAACTGTAAACAACAATGATTAGATATGCCAGGCTATGCTGGACAAAGGCAGGCTATGAATGGCCAAGATAAAAAAAAATAATAATAATTATCTACTGATCTCCTTGTTTACCCTTTAGAAGATTTGTTTTCAATTAAAAAAGTACAACTTGCATAAGAACCTAATCAATCTCACTAACTTCCAACCTCTTTCTCTTTCCAGTTCTGAAGAAAAAGGATTACTTTTACGAATCAGGTGAAGTTATATTTTTTAAAGTGTCATTACACATATTGATCATTAGGTTATAGATTTGCAATAACCCATATATTTACACATTTAACAACCTAAATTTGGTATATGGTAAATAGTTTCTACAAGAAAACAGTTATTTGATAGGATGAACATCTAATTTTTTTAAGAGTGTTAATAATAACTTAGCATTATATGTATTTTATTTTATTCAGCTTTCAACTACTTTTTGGACTACCCTGGTGAAGTGAGAAATGCTATCTCAAATGGGCCTGCGGGTTATTACTACCTCGGTGCTTGGCGAGCACTGGATGGCACCACTGTTCACCAGTTTAACGCCGCCACAGAAATCAGTCAGTGCCTGAAAAACAAAAGGATCCACCTGTATGGAGACTCCACCATCAGGCAGTGGTTTGAATATTTAAATGGAACTCTACCAGGTATGTGACCATTACACATGTTATGTCTTTTTGCTTTAAATTTGTTCACATAGCAGCCTCTTCTCTGTGTTCTACTTGGCATAGATCTCAAGGAGTTTCCCATGGAGAGCTTAAATCAAACAGGACCTTTCCTAGCCTTGGATTATACAAACAACATTTTATTGACTTTCCGCAGCCACGGACCTCCCATCCGTTTTCGCTATGTGCCTGTCAGCCAGCTTCGCTATATTGCCAATGAACTTGATCGTGTTGTTGGGGGAAAAAACACTGTTTTAATTATTGGCATCTGGTCTCACTTCAGCACATTCCCTGTAGAGGTCTACATTCGACGTCTGCTGAACATTCGGAAAGCAGTGGTCCGGCTGTTAAACATGGCTCCAGGTACTATGGTCATCATCAGGACTGCAAACCCCAAAACACTGACGCTATACGAGAGTCTGACCAATAGTGACTGGTATTCCTTACAGCGTGATAAGATCCTGAGGGCAATATTTCAGAGAGTAAAAGTAAAGCTGGTGGATGCCTGGGAGATGACTGTAGCTCACCACCTGCCACACAACCTCCATCCACAACCTCCCATCATCAAGAACATGATCAATGTTATTTTATCCTACATTTGTCCCAAAGGAGCAAGTTGATAAAGAGCAAAGAGTAGAGGGGACTTTGATGAATGTGATCAACGTTTTCTATGGATATTTCTTTTGTTTTTCTATTGTGGTTTCTGCTGTGTTTTGTGGTGGACAGAAAGAAATCAACCTTTAAGTTACTGTAACCCACTCAGAAAAACTGGGTTAGAATTCAGCCCAGATAAGGAAAGTATTTGCTCTGATTTGGGTTATGACTTGTTGTTTTTTTCTATTTGTAATTAGGGCCGTGTTTTTAACCTCCCGTGACCCAAGCTTTTGAGTGATGTATCTTTTTTCTTTTTCTGATGTACATGGGATTTGTAGGGCCTAGGAATTGTAAAAGCTCTGCCTCAGTAAATTAACAATTTCTACTTTCTAGTTTTTTAACAAAAGAAACACACGACAAAAAAATATATATATATTTTCTTATATCTTATGTGATATCTTATATCCGCCCCTTTTATTCATTGCACAAGAAATTGCATCATTTCAGTTACAGTATTTACATCACTCAATTCTCAGTTATCCACATTAACTGTGATTTCTTTTATAGTATTTAAATCATTTCATAAGTATTTAAATATTCAAAATGTAATGCCATCATTATGTCCATGCACTAACTGTCATACATCCTGACATTCAGGTTTTTTACTAAATATGTTTTGGAATGACATCACATCATGGCTCTTCACTCTTTTATCCCTTGAATAATTCCATTCCTGAAATTAATTCCTTTTACCACAAAGAACCTTTGCATAATTTTTTTTTTTTATTATTTGTTTATGTCATTTTATAGTAACTTTTCTCATCCTGTCTCAGATTATCACTGGCTATATGTTTTTATTTGCTGTATACAAAACCTGGAGAATTGTGTAATATACTAAAACATGACATTTTAATAACTTACATTTATTTCATACTGCAAACATTAGGACAGTGATGCCAAACCAATCGGTCACAATTGATCGGTCGATCTTCAGATGATTATAGGTGGATCTGAAGTGCCTTCCTCTCTATTACTGCTTTGCAATAGTTCTGTCAAATACAGCCATCTCCTGGTTTACTTATAACATTACAATTTAGGCTGGGAAAGTGCCTCTCTGGGTTGTCTGCCATGAAATGCACAATGACATGAACTAAGAATGAAATAAAATATAAACTGCAACTATGAATTTTACATAGTTTTTGCATCTTTTTTGCTTTATGGCTCTTACAGTTACTACAAATGTTTAGAATTAGAGAATTACAGCCTCAACCAGCTTAGCAGTCCCTTCTTATGAGACCAAATGCAAACTGAAAAAGCATCTACCACTGCATCATTTTGTTCCAGCAAAACAGAAAAAAACATTCGGACATAGCAACTTGGTGAAGGGCTGTTTCTAGGGCGTACTTACAATCTTTTTTTTAGAATTTGAACATTAAATATGAAATAATAAAAGTTAATAAGCATGTGCAGTTGTCCAGAAACTATCACAAGGCTTTGTGCAAAACATTCAAGAACAGCTCATGAAGGACATCAATGTGAGTTTTTTTTCACTTTATTTTGATGAGTCCAAGGACATAACCAACATAATGCAACGGTTGTGGCCTTTCTGTAAACTTTTTTCTATTTCCACAGATGGAGCGCCAGCTATGGTCTTTTTCCACAAATGTCTTCATAGCTTTATGTGAATAAATCCACCAACAAGCTCCACGCTCCGTGAACATGCAGGACACTGAGGTTTACCATCTAGAGTTATTGCTGCATACTGATTTATGGTGAACTAACAGAGGAACAGTTTTGGCACATTTTCTGAGCTGCTGCCAGAAGTGAAACCTTTTTTAGCAAGATCTGTGACCAATGACTGATGAACTTGGCTTGAAAGGATGTGCCTTGCACATTGGCCAAGATAAGAACATTGCAGCAGAGTTTGAAAGACGATTCACAGACTTTGTCTCACCAGAGCCAGTTGTGATGTACAAGTTTCCCATCTGACCCAGACATTGACGTGGATGACATGCCCTCAAAAATAGTGGGAATTTCTCTCCTGCATACTTCTGCAGTGGAGGATAAAAATTCTCACTCAGTTCATCACATGCAGCAAATAACCAGCTTGCTTACCACAGTGGCTGGCTAGCCCCTCACCATCCTCAGAACCCATTTTGCATTCCTACGGTACGCCAGCAACAACTTCACCCTCGTAACAGATACTTTACAACTCCCACTTCTTCGTATTCTCCATCAATTACCTCATTCTTTGCACACCAAATATCTCTTTTTAGCATCTCAGTTAACATTTTGCTGTCACATAGCCCTGAACCATATTTCTTCCTGTTTATGTAGTTCTGCAAGTTCAAGCAAGGACCAGTTTAAGGCCATCATTCCACACAGGGAAAAGAAAGAAATTAAATGGAACCACTTTTTGTTTTTTGTTCTTGCCAAACAGTACAAGAGCTAAATTCTGTTCCCAATCAGGACGAGCCTTCTTTTATGCAGCCTTTAGGATTGGTTAAAAAAGATGATCCAGTTTGGTGATAACCAAGGTGGCAAATCTTACCTTATGTAGTGCCTGTATGAGAGATGTCTACCTCTCAGGAAAGTGGGCTGTTTTGTGTTTACTACTTGTAACCACAGTAAGTCTAGTCAAGTTTGCTTATGTTCCAAAAGAATTGCAATTTTTCCACTATGTTAGACTCACCACCAGTAAATTAAAATGGGGACAGGCACTTAGGACAGCCTTACGTAAACACATCACCAGAATGAGTGACAATAAGGAGGACCACTTATTTTGATGATCCACCCGGAAAAAGTACATCCTCCACTATACCTTTAAGCCAGTATTGTTGGTAAAGAGGATGTTGACTTAAAACGTCTAAATTTAAGATTATAATAAGTCACCATGCTCCTCAATGTGTTTCATTTTTATTTTGAAATGTTCAATCTGTTTCAATTCTTCGAGCTCAACTCAGGACACACAGAAGACCCTTGTGAAGGAACACCAGGGTGCACAGAGATTTGCTGTGTCAATGTTTTGTATTAAGGGCTTAATATACCTGTCAAGTTTTGGTTCAGAAAATTCTGTCAATTTTAGGACACATGCTACCCCAGTCAAGCTTCAGTATCCATTATACGTATATTACATTTCTGTCAGTAAATCTCTGAAATTATTACACATTCTAGCTTTACAGGAACTTTTCAAATAGTTTGTTTTATGGGCAATTTTTAAACTCCAGAGAAATGTAACTAGTCTTCCCAGTTGCAGCAAATCACAGAAGAATGTGCCTTGTTATATGAGAAGCATGTACATTTCAACCACAAAATCTGCAGATATGGCGTCCAAATGCCAGGCTTAGTGTCAGTATTACTGTTGTTTATTATCACAGCAAACAATTGTAAAGGGCAGCTTTTCAGTAACAGCTCAATGTTGAAATAATAAACGTCGTCTGTGGTTCACACTATTTTAGCTGAAATACTTCTATATATTTTCACATTATTAAACAATCTTTTCTTGCCAACTAGCTCAAAAATCAATCACTCTTTAAACAGATATGTCAAAGTTGCCACGGGACATGAATTCTCATCTTCCTAAATTTACACTATTGATTTTTATTTTGTCAATATCAGTTTCATCTGGCAATGTTTATACTTTTCAAAATGAGAGTTTTGATCAGTATTTGTTATTGTAACTTTTTTTGTGATCTATAGTGAGTCTCTAAGTGAGTCTTTTCGATTCATAATATGCTTACCTGTGTATTACTTTTTACAAAGCAACTATAATTATTCAGCTAAAGGGAATAAAACTAATTTATGACTAACAATGGGTGGTACTTAAATCTATGATGATAAAATTTAAATAATTGATTACCTAATAGTATATATTCTGAATATGTGCAGACCTATTGACTTTTAGAAGTATTGTCAAACAAAAGATTGATTTGGATTCAGGAAACTTTATTAGTCACAAAGGGCAATTAATTTGTGGCAAACCACAAAACAGAACATTGCAAAAATCACAAATAGTTACTCACTAAGCATCATTCCCAACTGTTTAAACCTGAGTAGATTGTCAAAGAGCACAACTAAGAAAACAGTTCACATTTCAATTTTTTTTTTATAGAAAATAGATAATCCCTTTAGTGTCCCACAGTAGGGGAATTGTGGTAATAATAGAAGTTGTCACACAATGTACACCTTAGAAGAGTGCTTAAAAATATCAGATAGGAAATTAAAACAAATAGAGTATTGTGCTGTACCGTGTTTTTAAGATTTAAATACTCTGTATCTGGAGAATAAAAAAAACAATAACAGCTATGGACATTTTTACAGTAATGGATATGTGAAAAATAGCACTAACACCAGAGATGTGCAAAAAAATGACAGCAGCATTTGATATAAGTGACTGAGAAAGAAACTGTGCAAAATCAGCCTGAATGTAACAACTTATTGAGGTTGTTGGGAACAGTGATGATTATAGAGTCTTACAGCTGCTTGGAGGAAGGATCTGTGATAACGCTCCCTGGTGCATTTAGGGTGCAGCAGTCTGTCAATGAAGTGAGCTCTCCAGTTCTGCAAAAGCTTCATGCATGAAGTGGCAGACATTATCCAACAAGAGATTCCACAGGCTCAGTTGCCCTTATATTTTCGTTTAGCCTTCCTGATAATCTCGTACTTCCCTAGAGACTGCTTTTTTTTATCTCTAGGGCGTTCCCAACAGAGGTGTAGATCACTTTCTTTTTGTTAATGATTGATTTAAGCTCTGTTTTCCCACGCTTTAAAAGTACCAACTCACCTGGAAGCACCATCTTAAATTTAGACTACAGTCTATTAAGCACAGCTTTCTATTTCTTTCAGCTGGATTTTGAGTCTTCAGATTGTAAATCAACAAGCCATTATATATGTTTTGGACATTGGGGGAGCAAGTCAAGGCTTTGTTTTCTCACATACTCATTAAATTTGATTAGCACAATTTAAAGGGTTAATTTTAAATGAGTTCCCTTGTGTCTACTACGAGCTCCATCTTTTATTTTATTTTATTTTATTTTATTAAGGCAAGCATAGAGATGCTAGGTGGGCCTTACATTTAACTATTTACTAAATAATCAATGAACCACTCCAGACACTTATAATAGAGAAAGCTTTTTGGATGTGAAGCGAAACGTCTTCAAACATGGAGAAAAAAGTCCAGTGGTTTTGTTTTTAACTTTTTAACAAACCATATGCCCAGTCCATTACATATAAATATAGGTATTTTATTTGTATAAATGGGGGGAAAATGCATCTGAAAGAAATCACAAAAAGTACAAGAAGGCAGTTTTGATTTCAAAAGAATTTCTTACCATCTTTTTTGTCGACCAAATGGTTGGTATCATTTGATTGCATTGGATAAAAGTTGGAATCTGTTCAGCTGCATACATGTACATATCATATGCACATATCATATGTAATGTTAAAACTGAAAAGGGTTTTAAACAAAAGAGTGAAAAAAAAAAAAACATTTCTAAGTACTAAAGCAGTCAAACGCTTTCTTCTTAAAGAAAACTGGCACTGGTTAACTAGAATGAAAATGAAACGACACAGTTATATTTGCATGTAGATGGGTGGGGCATAAAATAGGAGTGAGCATTAAAGACTAAAGGTAAGCAGAAGATGCAGGAGGATCATGGAGGAAGCAGGAAGCAGATACAACAAGGTAGAATCAATAACTTTATATAACTTTATTCCTAATAATGCTTTCTGTATTATTTTGATTTCTTTTTTTCCATTTAGTTTCTCTCATTTTTGAGATAATCAACTCCAGACAGAAAACTAAGCATACTTTTGAGCTGAAATACTAAACTATGCCTGTTGATGATCAGTCAAGTGTACTTTATCAATCATTTGTCTTTGATAGAAAAAATATACACTCAATTTACTTTATTCTCTTTTGTTAAATTCAAAGGACTGGACCAAGTTTTTTTTTTTTTTCCACTAAGTGCAAAATGCTCTGCTTTCTGCGAATGACTAATTACTTTTTCTGCATAAGGCCCTGAGTTGATCAGGTTAAGACAGCCTGTTCTAAAACAAAAGCAAAGCTATGTTACAAAGATGATTTTAAGCATAACTGTACACTGTATTTACACATTTAAAAAAACAAACACATTCATTCTTTTTTTAAGTTATTGAAGGAATATTTCGTTATTAGGCATAAGGTCAGAGTATGAGATAGAAATGGACACTGATTCTTGGATTCCTCTAGTAAATGAAATGCATGAGTTTAATATTCCAAGTTACATGTGTTTAGATTAATACTTACCATGCATTGATGTTTATATTGCTACCAACAAGTAGGATATAAAGGTAGCTTCGGCCAAAGCAACCGAAATCACACTAAATAAATCTTGATCAACCGGTTTATGGCTTTTATTTTGGTTGGTTACTTGTTTCCTGTTATTTACATATTAATGTAGTGTATATTTTGTGACTGTGTACACTTAAATATTTATTATTACATGTTAAAATGCATAATGATCTGTTAAATACAGAGTATTTACAAATACCCTTAAATTCCTTTCACAGAGCTCCTATCTTTGCTAAAATCTCTTGGCAATGTGTTGTAACTTTATTCGGCTCTCTGCTGACAGCTAGTCTTGGTTATAAGGGAGATGTGGTTAAACCACATTGCTAGGGGTGATGCAATCTATAAAAGTGATTAGGCTGGATTAGAACATTTTGAGCATTCTGAATATTCTAACAACCCTTCTGTGCAAAGGGACTAATTTTTAGGCACTGATTATGAGCATGAATGTAAAAATGTATCATGTGAAAAGTTGCTTTGCACATGATAAATGTTTACATTTATATGTCCCTCATGCATTTCATGGTTTCGTCATTAGAATGTGATCAGCATGTTGATCATGTCAAACAGGTAACAAATGATTTGCACACACCCTCTGCTGAATGGAAAATGCCATTCCCTCTGCACCTCCTTTGAAAATCTGTTCTGCATTCACAGACATGATACAGTTCAGTTAAGTCAAAAGTATGACAAAAAATGTATATCTGAAGAACTATTAAATATATTTAAGTTTTAATTAAGTTCATGGGTTTGTTTTAGAAACTCTTGTGAAAACCAATAAATGCAAGTATGGAAGTAAATCTGTGTCGCTGGGATTTGAATTAACGATGTCACTGAAATTTAAATGTTGTCACATGACTTAGAAACCGTAACAGGATTGGCTGGGTGTTGGACACCACAATCCATTGCTAATGTCTATGACCTGAAGAAACCCTTCCCTTTTTACAATGAATTTAGACGCCGAATTTAAGACAGTGAAATAGAGCCAGTTGAATCTAAAGGAGGCTGAAAATATTGAGTTTGAATTTTGAAAGGTTGAATTTTTTTATATGCATATTTTTTTAACACTGAAAAATTAAACTGAAAAATAAGTATTGAAAATGTAATCACTTTGAAATAGTAATGTAAATTTTTTCCTTGAAGAGAAAATAACATGAAATTTCTACTTTGTAGAAATAATGACAATAAATTTTTTTTTAGGTCAAAAATGTGTTCTGAATATATTTTAACACTGAAACAGTAAGTACAAAAAACAACATTAAAATTTCAGTGGCATTTTTAATTCAAATCCCAGCGACACAAATTTACTTCCATATGCAAGAAGTTATGGATTTCTGTTTTCTGTCAGATATTGATATTTTCACAAATTTCCTAAAGGCTCTACCCAGTGTCATGCTCGGTGTAGGGTCTTTGATGCTGTGAGCTATTTCAGCTTAAAGAAGTTCTTTGCTCTATTTTAAATGCATGTCATGCTGAACACTATGAAATAAGAAGCCCTAAATTAATACATATGTGGCAGAAAACTGAAATTTAATTAATGATATTCATATAAAAAAACAAACATGTTTTCAGATTTTATCATTGTGGTATTTCATCTCATTACTTTCAAGTTCTCCAATCATAAATGTGTGTTGTTCCTAACCTAACCATTAGATGGCCAATTTCTAACAAGAGAGCATCAATAAGCATCTTGACTGAACCAAAATACGATTGAGGCAAATTCCAGCACCTGTGTCTAATAATTAGTTTGAAATGGACCAGAACATGTATATTTTTTGCCATGTTGCACACCTGAGGCCTTAATATATCTAATTACTTTGCCTTTTTTTTGCCTTTGTCTTCAGTGAAAAGCCAGATCGAGTCACCAGCGATAATGGGAGGCCATTATTGCAGAAAGCATTACTGTCTTGCTGTTGTCTTCACCTCCTTGACTTTGTGTGTTTTATGTTTCCTGATTTACAACGAGAACATCATGAATGAGAGGAGCAGTAAATTAGTAGAGGTGAGTATTTGACTTTGGCTATATTCACACTGCAAGCCGTAATGCTCGAAATAAAGACTATTCTCTGCATTATCATTCTGCATTGAAAGATGCAGAATAGGGACCTTTGTTGTGTATTTATGACGTTCAGGTCAGGTGTATGCGATCTGGCCGTTCACACACAAGTTGCATTTGTAAAGATCAGATATGTATCTGATTAAGGACCACATAGCCATGTGGTCTGGGTTGCATTTGAAAATATTGGATCTGCGTTGTTCAGACTGTCATGAAAAGATCACAGACAAGTTGCCTGTGGGCAAAAAAAATCGTATTTTGGGTCCCTTCAAGCTGCAGTGCGAATGTAGCCATATTGTGTAAACCTAGGGGATCCATTGCTGAGAAAAAATACATTTATGGTGAACAAAAGTTGTTTTATTACAGTTATATTAGGTTAGCTCAAAAAGATGATAGGTTAATTGATGGCATCAATGATATTGTCTTTAGGGGTTTCATCTTTCTCTCTTTGAAGGTCTCTGCACTATGTTTCCCTGTCAGATTAATTTTCTCACTCATTGCTGTCCTAACCCTTTTATCTTATCTTTCTTTTCTTACACATCCAGAATCACTTAACATAGTTAAAATAAACAGTTGATTATTTTTTTTAAACAGAAACTTTATTCATGGCATTTTATTTGTTTGCTCTCTAAACTCTTCTCTTGTTAAAGAATAAAATTTCCTTGGACGTACCCCAAGTGCAATCCCCTGAGCATCCCTTGTCCTCCGACGTCTGCTCCTTTCATTCACTATCACCTGAAGACGCCCTTGAATGGAACCATATGAAGGACTCTATTGCCTGGCCTGAAACCCCCCCTTTCCCAACCAACTTTTCTCTACATGACACTAGTGATCCAGCTCACAGCACTTTCACCATCCTTCCAGGAAACAGAGGGGGGAGTTGGCATGTAGGGGATCAGTTGGAAGTTTTGGTAAAAATCAATAATTTCTACGGTCATCCCAAGAGGTCTGGTGGAGACTTCTTGCTTGCTCGGTTGCACAACCCTACTCTGTTTGCAGGGGTGGCAGGACAGATGTTGGATCATCAGAATGGTTCCTACACTGCTGTATTCCCTTTACTCTGGGAGGGAAATGCAGAAGTTGAGGTAAGACTAAATCCTACAATGTCATGTGTACCAATATTGGGTCTCAGCCAGACTTTTTTTTCTGTTAGCGAAGGTCTCAGTCCTACAAATAATGAAAAAAAAAAAAAGCTGGATATATTTAGTAATGAAAACCTACCTATTCCATATATATTCCCATACACCCTAACCCAATCACATGCTGAACTTGATGTTGCTCAAAAATCTGTGAGCCTTTGTATGAATGTTGTGCCATTCCTCTTGCCAGAAGATTATGAATATATTAAATAACTAGAACTAGAAGTTAGTTAATTAATAGGTAATTCAAATCAAGGGTAAATTTAGTTATTTGTTATCAGTTGAATGATGATAACTGTAATCTGACCAGGGTTTTAGCCCCTTTCCTAAAAGAGTTAGACTCCTGAATCCGGCTGTCAGAAATCCAGTTGTCTTTCACCAATTTATTAATTTCTGCTATGGCTCTTGACAACGGTATTAATCACCAACCAAATAAATGTGTCTCTGTTCATTCGGCTGCTACTGAAAGAAGAGTGAATCCAGCCTGAGTGATGAATCGTTCACTGTGTAAAATGAACACAATGGTACATCTTTGAACACCTTTATTAGCTACAATCACACAGTATTATATCTAATAACTAAGCAAAACAATAAACACTACTAAAAATAAGCTAAATAAAAAAAATGGGAAGAGGGGTTTAAGAGTCCATTTAAAGTCTGTGATGTTCAAAGTTTAAGGCTTAATACATTTTAAAGTGTCCTTTGCAAAAGGACAAATGAAATTTAAAAAAACCATAAAACACGGATGTTAACTGCAGTCAAAACAGCGAAGTTTCATTCAGTTTATGAAGAAAAATTAACAATGAATCAGGAATGCATTAAACTATGATGAGGAGTGAAGGTCTTCGGCTTGGTCCAGTTTCTGCAGGCCCCTATTCGGTCCAGTCCGTTCATCAACAGCAACTCAAAGACATTTGGATCAATCCGATGCAACAATAAGAGGCGATTTGCAAGGGGGTTGATTTTATAACTCATGGTAGCAGGGACGTCTCCTTTTAGCTACGTTGGTTAGCACGTAGCCACAGCTTGTAGCAGCACCTCCGCGGCGCTACTCCGTACCTCCCATCTCAGACGGTCCCGGTCCGGCGGCTTCTTCGATGCACAGTAATCAGGGCCCCCACTGTTCAGCAGTTAGCAGAGCTTGATTAGCTCTGCTCTGTCTCAGGATTCAGGATTCACCTCTGCTGGAGGGGTGTATCTTCAGAACGGCCTACTTCAGGCAACATCAGGCAGAATGGATCGCAACAATGTGAAATAAGTAACATGTGCTGATAGTTAGTTAGTGAGAATAGTAATCTGCTTTAAAGCTGTTTCTACTCACCGCAAATCAGAACAAGACATATGTCTATATGTTGTTAGCATTTGAGTAGACAAAGGACCTTATCCATCGCTCCTCCATCAGTATAGACCAGTTTTCCTGACATTCCATATCAAATAGGTCAACCACTTTAGCAAGCAAACACCTTTCCAATCTTTTTGCGCTTTCTGCCATTTAAATATAACAATCACACTGTAGCTTCAACAAAACTATTGAATCATATTATTTGATTTGTGCGATACATTATACATTATCCATATTGATTCATTATCAGATACTTTGGAATATCCTAATGAAAGCTTCAGTGATTTCCTGAAAAATAGATTACACATTGTGTGGTTATGACTCTGGACATAAGCACCATGAGGGACTAAAATCTTATTGCTTATACAGACAATTTATGCAAGACATTTTAAGACTCTGTCTTATTGCAAGACAGAGTCCAGTCAAGAAATACCGAGTAATTTCAACATTTGTTAGTTATATTAGAGGTAGGGATAGCAAGTTTAAAGGCCTGTGAACCAATTTGACACAACTGGCCAAAACTCGGCACCATGCTTGATACATTTGATACACTTTATAATGGCGACATCTGCTGGATAACTATCAGAACTACAATTGAGCGGGTATCCTAATGCTTGCTTTATTTGTGTGCGTCTCTCTCTCTCTCTCCTCCTCTCGCTAGTTGGTTAGAGCAATGCGCCTCTGCCCTGTAAACTTTGGGTACTGTAAGCAAGACACTTAACCCAACCCTTTTACCATGAGCCGCACAATTGCAGCCCACTGCTCCCAAAGGGGATGGGTGTCAAGGGGTTAATATCACCACTTTTACTTTTTAATAAAATATACCACCAATAAGATTGAAATATGAAATTTACAAGCATAAGTATAACAGAGACAAAGTTTGGTGTGAGGGTGATTACAGAGATCAATTAAGCAAGAAGCCCAACTGAGATAACCTCAATCCTCTCTAACCACAGCTCCGCCATATTTACATCATCAGCAGCCGTTCAGATTCAATATGCATCTAATTACCAGATAAAATAGCGCATAAAGCATGAAAATAAAGTATATCACACTCACCAGAGATGCTTATAAACAAAATCCATTATTCTGTCTTTGTGCAAGAAGTCTTAGCATCTCCATTTCATATCAGCAATTGAGGCCAGAGAAACCTTTAAGAAAAGCAAATCTAAAATGCAGATTATCTCTAGTTTAACTTGGCTGTAAACATTTTGCTCTATCTGACCAATCAGAGGACAGTAAATGCTGATTTAGGCCATGGCCCTCTAGCTGCCCCCATAGGGCAAATCTGAAATCAGATTGGTTGAAGAAAATACTCCTCAATAATCAGTGTTGGGCATGTTACTTTGAAAAAGTAATTAGTTATAGTTACTAGTTACTTCTCCCAAAAAGTAACTGAGTTACTAACTGAGTTACTCCACAATAAAAGTAACTAGTTACTAGTAAAAGTAACTATTGCAATACTTTTGCGTTTCTCGCCCCCGTAACCCTCACCACCCAGCCCCCACCTTCTCGCGGTGTGTTTCCAAAGCCAGCTGAATAGAGTGGACGACAAAGACAAGAACCTGCAGAGAGTTTAGCATTTATTGCAACTCAACGTAAATGACATCAGGGGGGAACGCCATGTGAAGTTTTTTAACAGGGCATTCAGATCTGGTGAAATTATTAACTGGGGATGTCTAATTCTGAAATCCTGTGTGTTTGGGTTGTTATAGATACTGCAACATCTATCTATCCATCTATCTATCAAGATGTATACTCTGCGTGTGACATAAAATATGGATCTCCATCACTGCCACAAAGGCCATCAAATAATGTTTAAAATAAAAAATACAGTAGGTTGAAAAGGCAGAGCATCCATCCATCCATCCATCCAGATTTCTCCCTTTCATTTGATCGTTCACGCTCTCCATAGTTGTCCTGTGGCGCGAGCACAGAGCGACTGTTGCGCGCCTTTAGCGAGCATGCGCGTTTCCTGTCGCTTGCGCGGTGACTCGTGCCGCCTGCGCTGTGCGGAAATGCAGAGGAAACCGTATGTGATGGGGAAACGCAGCTCGAGGTAACACCGGTGTTTCCATCAGGAAAACGCTGTTTTGCTGCTGGAGTCATCCTCACTCTCCATCTCTCTGTGTGTGCTGTACGTTAACACCCACCAGCAGAAACACCCACCTACCCAACTGACAGACGGAATCTCACTATACATCAGCCATTCTCATCCTCCCCTCTCTCATGACAAGGCGCGCACCTCTGGATGACCTAAAAAATAATCTTTAATATCTCTTAAACAAAAGTAGCACAAACAATATTTTTTTCTGCACAAATCTGCACTAACGTTGCACTAACCATTCAGTCTATTTGCAGAGTTTTTTGACGTGGGTGGGGTGTCAGCTCCACGCAGCTGCGCACGAGTCCTACCATGAAAAAAGGTTCATTGTGCAACCTGAGTAACGCGCAGTAACGGGGTGTCTATAATGGTAACTGCGTTATAGTTACTGTCAAAGTAATTAGTTAGATTACTCGTTACTAAAACAAGGTAACGATGCTAGTAACGCTGTTACTTTCAACGCCGTTAGTCCCATCACTGTCAATAATAGGGATGCACGATATTGGGATTTTGGCCGATATCCGATATGCCGATATTTTAAAACTCATGTAGCCGATAACCGATATTGATACCGATGTTAAAGCTGGACAAAAATAAGTAGTCATTGAAAATAGCAGTTTTGTTGTCGATTTCTGACACTTTGAAAAATAATATACTCAAATATATTTTCATATGCTGGTATCAAATTGATTTTTAAAAACGCGGTATCGATCTATTTTACTTTTTAAAATCTCGTGAAATTTCATTGTTCTGTTACAAACTCTCGGTATATTTTGCAAATTCTTGTGAGATTTTGTTATAGTATAGTGTAATAGTTTTTAAGTCTGTAAAAAAGAAGTTTTTGAGGAAGAAGAAGAAGTAGTATTTTTATTTTTTTTTTAGGCTTTAGAAACTCGGAAGCTGATCAAATATCGGGTTAAATATCGGTGGGGTGGCCGATGTCCGATATTCAGTTTTAAGGCCGATACAGGCCGATACCGATAGGGGGCCAATTATATCGTGCATCCCTACTCAATAATATTGTTAAGGTATCATCAGCCAGCACTGCTGAATCAGAAGGCCCTGGGCTTTCAGAATCCTTTGATTGACATGGTAATGTACTAAGGCTGAAATCTGATTGGACAAACTATATAGAGACAACATAAATGTAATGGAATCAGCGCAGCCAAGAGAAATTAAGAGAATGGAATGTTTAGAATAAATAAGCACAGTTGGAAAGAAGGAAATTAAAGTTTAGCTTATGTATTTAGGTTAGTTTTTCTGATTGATTTAAGATTAGCAAAAAAAGGCTTTGAAGGCCCTCACAGCCCAACAATACTGTGTTATACATTACATCAATATAAAACAAAAAAGTATAATTTGATTTTTACAGATATTGATACAACAACTTATCTCTAGGTTTTCTGTGGAAAAAAAAAATCTTGCTCTTCTCTAAAGGTGATCCTGGTTCACCCAAGTGAGGCTATCACAGTGCTGGAAAGAGTGACCCAAGAGCAGCCAGACAGAGTTTATTTTAAAAGCATCTTTCGCTCAGGCTCCGTCACCCAAACCACGACATGCAATGTATGCCTCAAGGCAGCTCAGCAGAATCTGTGCAACTATACAGACGTCCGCACTGGTGAGCCCTGGTTCTGCTACAAGCCAAAAAAACTGGACTGTGACACCAGGATCACCCATGCTGAAGGAGGTTTCAAACAACCTCTAAAGCCCGGGGAGGGGAACCTCTTTAAACGGTAAGTGTTACGCCATTTTTATTAATTTCATTTTTACACTATGCATCCTAGTTAGCGGTAATTGGTGCTAAATGAATTCTTGGGGTTGTTTCCTTACAGTTAGTCACAAGCATCCCATCCATTGTATAAGCTGAACCTTTAAAACATAGAGGGGCATGTATTCTGTAGAATAAAACAAGTTGACTTGTGGAGCCAATCAAAGAGACAAACTTTGATACACCTAGAGTACTTAGTGAGTCCACAGGGAATCGATGCAGGGTCCCTCAATGCCCCCATATATATACATATATATATATATATATATATATATATATATATATATATATATATATATATATATATATATATATATATATATATATATATAATATATAATCTGTGTATATTAGGGATGGGACGATTTATGAAAACCATCAGAACCGTTCGGTTCGACTGTCTCGGTTTGGTTCGCTTGTGTTTCGTTCGGTTCATGCGCTGCTCCTTTTTCTCATAGGCGAAGCGTTAACACTACAGAGCAGAAGGTTGCGGTACTGCGACCAAAGCCAACTACCAATAGTAAACAAGAAGAAGAAGAAGCGAAGCAGCTTAGCCGGGTGTAGCAGGGAAAAAAATCAGTTGTTGTGGAGAATTGTGTCGGAATGGCGAGTGGGAAAGAACAGAAGTTGGAAGATTCGCCAGCAGCACTTTATAGGTCTGCTTTATGGGGGCGCTTTGCGTTTAGGGTGACCTACGATGACGGCGGAAAGAAAGTTGTGGATAAAAGTGCAACAGTGTGCGAGCATTGTGCAACACGTTTTGTTTACGCTAACAGCAACATGACCAACATGTCATGCTAACACCGAAATCCCTCATACTCCGTCAGCAACCCCCGCTCCGCCCCGCTGCGCTCCAGACCGGCTGCTCAAAGCAAAGCCTACAGCCCCCACAGTGGCTTCGTCCGCTCCCCTCTCTCTCCCTTGGAGATGGTAGAGAGCATGCACGAGATGATTAAATTCAAAGCAGCAAAACATACGGAAATGATCCAGGGTTTCCGCGGATCATTTAAAATAATTACAATCCATTATTTTTTGGGGGATTTTTTCATTAATTCCATAAATTTTTATGGGATTTCGGTGTAACAATCAACATGTATTGAACCGAAAACCGTGACCAGAAACCGTGAATCGAACCGAACCGTGGATTTTGTGAACCGTTCCACCCCTAGTATATATATATATATGTATATATATACGGTTCACAAAATCCACGGTTCGGTTATATATATATATATATATATATATATATATATATATATATATATATATATATATATATATATATATATATACATACATTTATATATATATATATATATATATATATATATATATATATATATATATATATATATATATATATATATATATATATATATATATATATATATATATATATATACAGATTTCTGCCATTTTCAGTTTCTTTTCTTTTTTGTTTTTTAGTGTGTCCTGTCTGGCAATGTGGCAATAAGATTAATTGTCTTGATGCCAAAAAGAGCCCAACAGATTTTACTTTCACAAGTGTAGCAGTATGGCAATTGCCATACCGCTCCACTTGTTTCATGCACATAAATTGCTTTATTATAATTATGCAGGGAGTTTTACAGTTTATATGGACACTGCAATGTAAATAGAGCAGAAAAACAGAAGAAGAAAAGGAAAAAAAAAGAGAAAAGATGAAAGAAAGAAGAGATAGAAAGGAGATAATGACAAAACATTTTCAGTCTGCTTCATCACCTGTAACGAGATGAAAAAAGAACTGCACAATCAAAAGACATGGTACGAGACATACAATAAAGCAACACCTTGAACTATCGCTAAAGTAATATTATTAAGTCTGACATGTACTCTGTGTTACCTGAAGATATGAATGTGGGGTTTCTGTATGGAAGTGAATCTCTGAGCCAAGCACCTGTAATTGTTTGTGAGGGTGCACTTGTGCATGTAAAGTTTATCCATAGAAAAAATGCTCAAGAGTGGTTGTGGAGAGCTGAAGAGGCACACCCCCCAGAGCACTGAGTCCCAAAGCCCCAGGCACCCAAAGGGACTCCAAGAGCGAAGGCACCAAGGAGGGGCCAGCCCCAGAAATCAGACCCCCACCAAGGGAGGAGGAGAGACAGCCCCGAAGATTCTAAAAACACCTCTGCTAAGGAGGGAATTACTGTAAATGATTGATAAAGTTTGTTTTTTCATGAATATTTTCATTTTCTGTCCTTTGCTGCAGTGGTGTCAACATGAAAGTCTCCATTCGGGCCTCAGGAATTTCTAATATCGATATTTTGCCAAAAGTAAAAGGTATAACATTTTAGCATGGTCAGGACATGTTGTCAGGACATTATATATCACATTATATAAAATTAATGAATCTGAATCGTTTGACACTAACAAGCCAAAAAGCATTAGGTCATAATCAGCTAATTTCTGGACACTTTTGCATAAATACATGTGTAAAACCTGAAAAAATTCTATATTTTATTTATTTGACTGAAACTAAAAAAAAAAAGCAAGAATATATATGATTTTAGCAATTATGTTTCCATATTTGTATTTAACTGTCCTTCTTATCTTTTCAAGGGGACGCCAGTCCAAGTCTGAATATTAGACCTGCTGGTTATTATTACCAGGGTGTGTGGCGGGTAATACACGGCACTCCGGTTAAACAGTTTAACACATCCACAGCAATCAGCCAGTGTCTCAAAGACAAGGTGATCCACCTGTACGGGGACTCCACCATCAGGCAGTGGTTTGAGTACTTAATTGAATCAGTACCAGGTAGATGGTAGGCAAATATATTTACCCACAGGATAATAATTGGTTTCAGCATAATTTTTTGTTGTTGTTTTCTCTCCAGGACTAAAAAAGTTTGACCTGAAAACCCTAAAGCAAAGTGGACCATTCCTTGCTTTGGATTATGCCAACAACATCTTATTGACATTCCGTTGCCACGGTCCTCCAATCCGTTTTGGCACTATGGCTGCCAGTCAGACACGTTATGTTGCCAATGAACTGGACAGTGTGATTGGAGGCACAGGCACCGCTGTGGTCATTGGCATCTGGACTCACTTAAGCACTTTTCCCGTTGAGGTCTATATTCGACGTCTACTAAACGTACGGAGAGCAGTGGAGCGGCTGTTGATCAGAGCTCCAGGTACACTGGTCATCATCAGGACTGCTAATCCCAAAGCATTAGACCTTTTCAAGACACTGACCGATAGTGACTGGTATTCCTTACAGCGTGATAAAATCCTAAGAGCAATATTCAAAGGGGTAAAAGTCCAACTGGTGGATGCCTGGGAGATGACTATTGCACATTACCTGCCACACAACCTCCCTCCAGAACCCCCCATTATCAAAAATATGATCAATATCATTTTGACCCACTTGTGCCCCCCTGGTAAAAGTTTTAATGAAGCAACCAAGCTGTAGAAAGACAAATTAGGACTTTGTAAATTACAAGTGAATGATTCCACCACTTACACTGCAAAAAATAAGTAGAAACTTCTTAAAATAAATGTATTCAACCTTAATTTGAGTAGGTGTATATGGTGATCTGCTAATGGAATGAGTATATTTACACTTAAAATAAGATAATTATATATTATAGACTTGAAACAAGACAATGCAGCTGTTTTTTTCTTATTTCAAATGTAAATTGCCTTATACGGTTGGTAAAGAGTCTCACTTTACTTTTAGAATGCTGACTTACTTAGATTAACATTTTTTGCAGCGTACCTTGATCTTTACCCGAACAGAAATGTGAACCTGAAGTCAAGGAGTAGGTCTTTTATATCTGTAGTAGGAAGCACCGTACAATATGATGTGACATGTACAGTATGATAAGGCTGCACAATGGAATATTAGCAGGAAAACTATTCCTATTGCCTAAACTGAAAAGTTTAGTAATAAATGCATGAATGATACATCGATGGTGCTGAAAATAAATTTTTCTTTAAAGAAATGTATCTAGTTTTGAACTATAGGTTGTCAAAGTCAGATAGGTTGAGTGGCTTGGCCAGGAGTGAGGTGTTGCCTCTAGCTAAATAAACTAAAACACTATTGTGATTTTTTTTTCTCTTCTCGGGAATTACCCTTACAGTGCATATGGATAAATGTAAATAAAGTGTATTCCTTAAAATAACAATGATAAATGTCTGTTGTAAACCTTGATGCACTTCTTGCAATTTATTACACTTAGGGACAAACACTGCTGAATTACATGCAAATATGAATAAAAAGTTTAGTTTTTATTTGTAAATTGTGATTTGCCCACGACGGTCGGGAGAAAATCAAACATGATTCCTGATCAGGTTGTCTTGAAAGGGCTGATCGCCCCTCATTACCCCCTGTACACTACACAACTCACGACTTGAAAAATCGCCCCGAAAATCGTACAGTGTATGCTGGGCTTAATGTGTTTGACTGAAACTTGGCTGCAGGATCACATGTAACTCCAGTGTCTCCCTGCCAGGCCTTCTGACCATACATGCAGACAGAGAGGACTGGGAAATTCAAAGGATGTGGGTTAGCAGTGTTTGTGATGGTGTCATCTGTTACACGTTATTGTGAAGATTTGTCACTGCAGCCAAGATATTGAACTGTTGGCAGCTGGTTTTTCAGGCATATTATTTGCACAGAGAGTTCAGCAGTGTTCTTTTAGGAACCATTTATATACAGTACCACCTTATGCGGTTGCCAACACTGCATGTGATGTAATCTGTTCCATCCATCCATCCATCCATCCATCCATCCATCCATCCATCCATCCATCCATCCATCCATCCATCCATCCATCTATCCATCTTCCTCCGCTTATCCGGGGTCGGGTCGCGGGGGCAGCAGCCTAAGAAGGGAGGCCCAGACGTCCCTCTCCCCAGCCACTTCTTCTAGCTCCTCAAGAGGAACCCCAAGGCGTTCCCAGGAAAGCCAAGAAACATAGTCTCTCCAGCGTGTCCTGGGTCTTCCCCGAGGCCTCCTCCCGGTGGGACGTACCCGGAACACCTCACCAGGGAGGCGTCCAGGAGGCATCCTAACCAGATGCCCAAGTCACCTCAACTGGCTCCTCTCGACGTGGAGGAGCAGCGGCTCTACTAATCTGAAATCTGTTCCGACAACCTGCAATCAGACAAGCTGCATTAAAAACAATGCATGAAGATGGTCAAAGGAAACTGAAGAAGTCCTGCAAGGTTCTTTTGAGGTTATAGACTGGGATGCACTGTGTCAGCCACATGGAGAGGACATCAATGCAATGACTGAGTGTTTGAATGATTACATAAACTTATGTGTAGATAACACTATCCACACCAGAACAGTGAAATGCTTCCCAAATAATAAACCATGGAAAATAAGTGATGTGGAGCAATTGCTTAACCAGAAAAAGCAAGCCTTTAATAGAGGAGACAGGTAACTAATGAGCAGTATACAGAAGCAACTTGTGATCAATATAAGAGAAAGCAAGGAGACATACAGGAAAAGGCTGTAAAACAAGCTTCAGCAGAGCAATATGTGAGATGTGTGGTCAGGGAAGGATATCACAGGCTTCAAGTGGATGGATGATCAGATGGACTGAAGTCTGGAAAGAGCCATGAACTGATTACATTCTTCAACAGATTCAGTTCAGGGAGAGGCTCAGCATCTTTCCCCCCTGGCCAAAGTCACATGGACATCCTGCCCTCCTCTGCCATTGACTCTCCTGCTTCTATTAGTTTTTTATCACCCAAGTCAGAAGATGGTTCTGCTCCCCCACCGTTCATCTGTCTTTCTCCAGAAGTCAAATAAAGAGAGACTGAATCTTAATAAGTCATCAGGTCCTGATGATGTCAGGCGCAGAGTCCTGAAGGCCTGTGTAGAGCAGCTCTGTGGGATTCTGCAGCAACTCTTCACCCTTAGTCTGACCCTGGAGACGGTTCCAATGACGTGGAAGACCTAATGCCTTGTTCCAGTGCCAAAAAAAACTTAGCCCACAGTTCTCAATGACTAAAGACCTGTTGCCCTGACATCCCACATCAAGGTCCAAGAGAGACTTGTGTTGGGTCACCTCAGCAAACAAACAAGCAGCTATCAATACCCCTTGCAGTTTGCTTATGACTGTGGAGTTGGTTTTGACAATGCCATCATACACCTGCTTCAACAAACCTACTGTCATTTAGACAAGGCAGACAGCTCTTTGAGGGTCATGTTCTTTGATTGTTCCAGTACATTTAACACGATACTGCCTCACTTACTCTGTAAGAAACTTCAGAAGAGTCAGATGGAGGCATCAACAATCGCCTGGATCAAAGACTACCTCACAAACAGACCACAGTTTGTTAGACTGAAGGGTCAGCTGTCTAATCAAGTAGTCAACAGCACAGGAGCAACACAGGGGATGGTACTCTCTACATTCCTTTTTACTCTGTACATCTATCTGGTGAACCACTTTGTGGCATAATGTGGAAAAAAAATATCTGATCCTGAATGTCAACAAATCAAGAGAGATGATTGTAGATTTCAGAAGAAACAGGAACAAGTTGAAACGCATTAACATTATGGGAGAAGAAGTGGAGGTGGTTGAGAAGTATAAGTGCCTTGGTGTTCTCCTGGATAACAAACTAGACTTGAGACGCAACTATGAAGAAGGGACAAAGCAGTTTGTACTTCCTAAAAAAGCTTAGGTCCTTTTGCACTTGCAGCAAGATGCTATATATCCTCTATAAGTCTGTTGTGGAGAGTCTGATCTCTTTTTCCATCATCTGCTGGGTTAACAGAATTAGAGCAAATGGCTTAAAAAAGCTCAACAAGCTAATTAAGAAGGTCGGCTCTGTTCCTCTAGTACCGCTGGAGATTTTTTCACAAAAATAATTCTTCATAAAGTGAAGAAAATTGGGCACAACAGTGGGCTTCCTCTTTAGAATGTTTTTAAACTACAGTGTCTTCAGTTAGAGGCTTCTGCAGATCCAGTGCAAGACAGTGCAAGACAGACCGCTACAGAAGATCCTTTGTGCTTACAGCTATCAACACCTGTTTAAAAACATAACGAATGAATTTCTGCAACATTTCCTTCTGGGAAATTCAGTTGAATTGAATTTGAATTTCAAGGAAGAAACAGGTTTTTGGAGTTACTAATGTAGTCTGACTTGACAATGAAAACACCTTTGGTTCTTGGCAGGCCAAAGCGAGTAGTGAGGTTCTGCTTGGGACATCTGGAGACCTCGTTCAGGGACTTGTTCAACCCCCGCTTCCAGAAGAGGATCAGTGTCCCTACCAAAGTTGAATTCAAACCTAGCCCTTGGGCCAGGCACTCCCTTAGAGATAGGTTGAGGAGATCTGTCATTTAGGCTTGGAGTAGAGCCGCTTCTCTACTACATCGAAAGGAATCAGCTGAGGTGGCTTGAACATCTTTTTTTTGCCTGCCTCCCTGACGAAGCAGAAGATGACCAGTAACTTTATTTCAAATTTAATCATTTATCTAATCTCCTCAATATGTGCAATAGTCTATTGCACATATCTATTGCACATATTAATTGATGTGAACATGACTAAAGAGACAAAGCATCAAGATTGCTGTTAATGGTATATGACCTGCATTTATATATCCTAACATAGTCATATCATTAGCAGACTTGACGAAAGCTCTTTACACCACATTTAGTCATTCATCCAAACTACAGTGCAGCCGCAGCTGCCCTGGGGCTTACTGACAGAAGCAAAGCTCATATACACTGGTGCTGCCGGGCCCTCTGACCACCATCAGTAGGCAATGAAGCATCACCACGGTATCTGTCTTATTGCTTTTGGGTAACCAATGCGCCAGGATATTAGGAAAATCCCCATTTAATCTGTTTTGTTGGTTTTATGAACAAACTTAAAAGCTGCATTGGATTTCTTTTTGTTTTAATTATTTTATATTGTTTTTAGTTAGTTAAAGCCTTTGAATGTATGACTGACCTTTCCAACAGTGGTATCCCTCTTATAATGCTGGAACAAAAGTGATATATTTTTCATATAAAAAAGATGTCATTACAAAGGAAAAGTTAGACAATGATTAATATAATGCAAAAAACTGGAGCCCAAAATAAATACATGAGGATGATTACACCCTGTGATGAGAGTGAGGGATATATTTGTAGATATACAAACATGAGGACAACAATAAAAGAAAAATGCAAATGTAACCCCCAATATAAAACAGGAAAAGTTATATTAATCTTATTTTGCAGTTTATTTACTTTTAAACTATAACTATAGAGATAACTCAGGATAGCCTCAGCCACTTTAACCAAAAGCTTTTATCAAAGTGGAATGTGGTCAATATAAGGGATCACATGCAGCCACGAAATATCCTTGAGTACCCCAAGGATATTTCTAATTTTGGCTTGTTCTTGAAGGTGAAAAAGGGAAATTCTGAAAAGGTTTTCTTATTGTGTATTGTAATTGTTTTTTGTTTTTTTTTTAAAGTTGTGTTTTGTCAAGGTGAGTCAAAGTCTAAGATTGCTAAATGACCTTTCAGGCACTGACAGAAAACACATATTTTATGAAACATCATATAACGTCAAAAAGGAAGAACTCTGCTGTGGTGTAATCCAGCTTGGGTTTTAAGCACTGCACCAACAGTTAGGCAAGAGAGTTAAGGAGAAACAGGTAGTGGGTACAACGAAGTAAGGACGACAACGTAGTGAAACGCAAAGGTAAAGCAAAAGAAGGCAATAAAAGTCATGATATTCAAAATGTTTTTACTTTTTGAACAGAATATCAGTCATTAAAATGTAAAAGCTTTTACAAGCATTTTCAGTTAACATTCTTATTGATAAATATGTTTTTTTAAAGTGGCGACTTTTATAGTAAAATAGTCACATTACTATCCTTTCATTGCAAAAAAAAAAAATAACTAAAAGGTTACTATGGAGGAATACATGACTCCATATATCTCTCTGATATAAAGAAGACAAAAATCTTCATAGATTGTGTTAAGGAAAAATGATTATTTTTAGTTTTTAATACAGTTAATCTTATGGCATGTGTAAAAGGTATGTTGAACACTCTCATTTTGAACATATTTCTTAATTTTGAACAAGTTTGTGTTAATTATTTAAAACTAAACGATTGATGGGTAAGTATTCAAAGTACAGGAAGGAAAGTGTAGATCAAAGGGGATCTCGCAATGAGGCTCCTGTTGTTTATCAGAGAGGACAGGAGGCCATAAAATGAGTATCTCCTGGAGGGCAGCATCATTTGAGAATGATGTTTTGTTTAGAATTAGAAAATTGCTCAGGATCTATGCTAAATGGGGTTTTGGAAAATGTGTTAGCTTGTATACTTAGGATGGAATATTATGTTTCATAGGTTAGAAAAAGGAATTGTACCTCATGTTCTGTTGATTCTATGTGTTATTTTTGGTTTAAGGGAGGACTCAATCTTGTGCAGAAGAGCAAAACTGGGTTTGTGAAGATAACCTTTCCTTGAACCAAATTACTGAATTTAAGTTTGTTCCTGAGAATTTATGTAAGGAGAGATAGCAGGAGAGGCTCCGGATTCCACAGCTATCTGTGAAATTTTATCTTATGTTTTCCTTAGCCAGATGATCTTAGAATCCTGGAGGCCAGGACAAGCTCTCCACTCTTTTTGTTAAACAAAGGAGCAAATGGCCTTTGATTTTTGCCGTAAATTAGGGGAAGTTCTAAGTTTTTCTGAGTGTCCAAGGTAGTTTCCATTTGGTCAAGCGGAGGGACGCCTTAACTGAATATACTAAAAGGAAAGACACACCAACATTATAAAAGTTCGTGCACACGAGTAATAATTCTGATAGCTGGCACTATTTTGGCCTTTTTTGCACCAGCTCTCTCCAAAGACGCGTCTTTGCCTTTCTTTTATATTTGCTTTACCTCAGGTAATTGAATGTATGTTTCTGTTGTTCTGCAGTTTTGTTGTTAATTCATAAGCTGTTTCTTGTTGGATTAAATTCTGTGATTCTGTGACGTCCACACGCATTGTTGGTTTCCTTGTGGCCACACGCGGCTCGCCGGGAGGGCCTGGGATCCAGAGGAAGAGAGAGAGCCAAACTTTTTCCAAAGTTAACTATTTTAGAATATTTTCTTCCTTAACAATTGGTAAATATGCGCTAAAATACTTTGTATAAAATAATCTAGGCAAGACCATTTATTTGGATGAAATTTTATTTTTTTACCTGTGTAAAATTTTACAGAAATGAAAGTATCACTCTAAAGTGAAAGTTTTAGCTTGAGTATAAGTTACTTAGTAACTTCATTGTGAGCAGACAGACTTCCTTCTTATTGATTTATGTAGAAAAATAAAGGATAATATTCTTAGACTGTCTATAATTGAAGAAGTACCATTATAAATCATATAACAAAAAACTTCACAAAAATAAAACATATTAACTTTATACATTTTTCAGATGTATTACAGTGTGCTTGTTTTTAATTTACAATGTTTTCCTGTTAGCCTCCGCCTTTAAGGTTCTCCGCAGCTGATCATTTCCCTCATATCAGCATCCTTCTCTGTCGCAGCAAACCCTCTCCATCTTTCCCTACATCTATGAAGCTTCTCTCTGTTCTCTTTATCAGAACCTGGCAGTTCTGATCAATTCTGTCCCATATCATCAACCATCCCTTATATCCAAGGCTGGACTGCCCATTGGCCATAATAGATATAGAGGGACACAGTTTTTTCTTGTCCAAAACTCCTCTATTATTTGATCCAAAAAAAGTTTTAATAAATAATTCATTTTAAATATGAAATTTCGTTTTTTTTAAATTAATGAATGAATTGAATAACTTTTTATGTTTTGTTAAAACCTCTCTAAACCTTCTTATCTTGGACTGCTTCTCTTATCACTGCAAGCAGGTTAGTTAGCCATTGAGGTGAATAGAGAAGTCACTTTGGCTACATTCATACTGCAGCCTGAAGTGACCCAAATCCAATTTTTTTCTGATATTTTCATGGCTGTCTGAACAACACAGATCTGATTTTTTCCAGTGCAACCCAGGCCACGTGGCTATGTGGTCCTGAATCCGATACGAATCTGATCTATTCAAATGCGATCTGTGTCTGAACAGCCAGGTCGCATTCATCTTACCTGAACGCCATTAATACCCCACAAAGGTCACTATTTTGGATCTTGCTATGAAGAAGCGGCAAGAAAAACAACAACCATGGCAGACGATGATGCGGAGAGCAGTATTTATGTTTAACCATCTTGAAAAGATTGTGTTTTTATGGTTGGGAAAGATTGCTAGATGCGCTCCAGCACTACCATCCATGTTTACTTCCGTAAACACAGAGCATGCTGGCCTGTGATGTCATTGCGTCCTCTACTGCACATGCAGGACACCTGCGTTGCATGACTGCAGTTCACACAGGAGGTCACATACAACTCGCATATATTTGAAAATGTGGACGGCCAACGCAAAAAGATCGGATTTCACAAAAAATCGGAAGTGAGGCCTGCAGTGTGAACATAGCCTTTGTTTCTGCCCTATAGCCTACAAGTCAACAGCCAAAGAAGAGCCAATGTGTTCGTTATTGAAAGGAATTGGCACTTTGAACTTTACATACTGAGGACAATCAGGCTGCTATTGCCCTATCCAAAAACCCTGTGTCTCGTCAGTGTGGAAAGCACATTGGTATAAGGTAGGGTGACCAAACGTCCGTATTTCCTGGGACGTATCCATATTTCACGTCCTGTCCCGGGTTTTTTTTAGAAAGTGAGGAAATGTCCTGATTTTTTAAATTACCTTAATTGGACCATTACATTTACAGGCACAAGGGCACTCCGCTGCGTGTGACGTAATCCCGCCTTCCCGCAGGCTGCAGCGGGATGTACTTGCAGTGCGGGCAGCCCTGTTCTTAATCAGAATATAGATAGCGTGGCCGTCAGTACGGCAGAAACATGCAAAAGCGCAAATGTATGTTTACCGACTTTCAGACTGAGTCAAGACACATTGGATGCCTTGTGCACAGTGTGCATAGCAGGCACATATGTCTTGGTGTCCAATGGATTTGCAAGGGATCTGAAAAGCTACCTGGACACCGAAAGTAAAGATAGTCTATTGATATGTTTGTTCGTTTTTGGTACATTTTGAGTTATTTTTGCTACACAAGAGCTATTTTTTGTTAATTAGCTCATTTATTAATTTATTTTTTCCAATAGCCTACAGAACAGACATTATTTCATTCATTGCTGAGGCTGAGTATCATGTGTTATTGGGAGTTGAGAGTTATTGTTAACTTTTATTTTTAAGTGGGGGATGTTTAGATGAGACATTATTTCTTTCATTGTGCAATTTATTCATTACAGGAATTGATAAGCATTTTTAATAAATACATTTTGAATAAAATTATCGTTTGTTATTGAAGTTATTGCTGTAGACTTTTACGGAAAAGCATTTTTAATAACTCAACTGTAGATATAGACATCTCTATCCATGGGAATGGGAACCCCCACAACGTCCCCCCCCAAACCCCAACCCCCCCAACCCACCCCACCCACCCCCGCTCCAAGGTGTCCTGGTTTTCCAAAAGGAAAATATGGTCAAACTAGTATAAGGTACTATTTTGTCCACTCTGTTGTATTTGACGGAAAGATTGTTCTCCATTAATGTCCAATGGAAGATATAGTGGTTTATGTTTTTACTAAACCTGTAGCAAAAGTCCGGATGGACAAATTTAGATGCTTTATATTTTGCACGTGAAGAATGGACTAAACTTTTATGTAACAAAGATGATTGTACACTTTATGTAATATTTTATGTCAATTAAGGAACAAGTGGGGGTGCTGACATCTGTGTCCCTAATTTACCCTGGTATCTACTTTTGGGTGTTGGCGTGGCTACACACCTTTGCTCATTCAACAATAAATGGCAGCAGCTCATTCATAAAAATAATCACATGCAGGCCAATCTAAATACATGTCTGTGTCTTATCTTGCCTCTGTCTTAACCCAGCTGACCCTTGACTTAGACTGTAAATTTACAGTTCTAACTTTTTTCTTTTTTTATATTATGATAAAATATAATAAATATAATAAAATACAATACAATAACCCATTTTACAAAACATTCAGTAGTCTAATGGCGGTCCTGGACCTGCATACAATGCTTCGAAGTCTCTTTCCTGAGGGCAGCAGGGATAACAGTCCATCACTGCATGAAAAGTGGGATTTTCGTCAATATGCGGCACTGTAGATTGTCGTGGAACTTCAGGTTAGCGGCAGTTTACGGCAATTTGCAGGCTTCGCCGAAAACTCCCGTAAATTGTCAGAAATTGACGTGGACTTTCTTAGGCAGTGTTCCCCCCATGCCTCCCTCCCATGGAATTCTAGGGGAGGCTTTAACATGTAAATGAAAATGCTGTGAGCTATACAAATGCAAATCAGGGTTGCAGGGGGAGTTTTACCCAAGTGACATTTTTCTAAAAGGTAAGAAAATCTCTGATACAAAGAGATCAGGCTCAGTATAGACTCTTACATTTTAGCTTGAATTGATTAATTTAATTAAAGTATAGAGACCAAAACAGATCTTTAGCTGACAGAGCAATACATTTAGAGCATTAATTATTTAAAAAAAAAAATTGCATTTAAGAGAAAAAATAAAATGTTGTCTGTCAATATGCTCAATTCACAATTACCTAAGTGGAAAAGTTTCAAGAAATTAGTCTGAGATGATTCACTTTATAACATGGCACATTATCCTGCTGGAAGTAGCCATCAGAAGATTGGTGGTCATAAGGACATAAGGTCAGCAACAATGCTGAGGTAGGCAGCCTAATTTATTTGATGCTAAATTGGTATTAAGTGGCCCAAAGTGTGGCAATAAATATCCCCCAAATAGATGGTACAAATAGATCAGGCTCAGTATGGCCTAATTATAGACTCTTACATTTTAGCTTGAATTGATTTATTTAATTAAAGTACGCTAGATTACTGTGTATGCAAATGTTATGTAAAAAAAAAATACACAAAATAATGTATTTCAAAAATTTGTTTTAATCAGAATCAGTTGCTAAAATGTGCATTCCATGCAAACAACATTAGAATCAGAATGAGGTGTCTGCAGAGATCACAGTCCTAGAGCTCAACTACTGTGCATAGTGGCATGACTACCGTGACTTTTTCTTTGGTCTTACTTAAATGCACAGAGGATGTATTAACCACACATCTTCTAGCAATGCGCTCAACTGGCAGAAACAAACAATTTATAGGTGCATTACCGCCACCTTCCAGAATGGAGTGACGCGAGCTGTTCTTCTTCTTCTTCTTCTTGTTGAGTTTTATGGCGGTTGGCAACAAACTGTTAGTAGCATTACCGCCACTTACTAGTATGGAGTGTGGTTCGTGATGGTTTAAATATTTATCCTGATATATATACATATACTCTACCCTAACTTCTTCTAAACATACATTCACACATTCACACTTAAAAATATATACATATTTGTTCACAGCTTTGTATATCATTCCTTCACTCACAAACACACTTACTATAATTAAATTCTATGAAATAATTTCGTTTTCTTTAGAAATCGAATTATTATTTGTATGTGTTTACTCCCTAAATTTTTCCTCAGTATATCTAATAAATTAACCTTCTCCTTAATGTCTTCAAACTCTCTCCTCATATATCTTCTCTTTTTCATATTTATGACATTCTAATATAACATGTTCTATGGTTTCATATTTATCACAGAAATCACATTTGCCCGTTTTATGTTTTTGTATTTTAAAAAGTGTATAATTAAGTCCTGTATGACCAAATCTTAACCTTGTTATCACTCTTTCCTCCTTTCTATTTCTTCTTCCATTTCTTCTTTCTCCTACCATCTTCTGAATTTTATAAAACCATCTTCCTGTTTTATCTTCATCCCACCTTTTTTGCCAAACTTCCATTAGTTTCTCTTTAATAATACTTTTTCCTTCTGATTTACTTATTTTAACTTTAAACCTAATAGAATGTTTAATTGCCCTTTTATCTGCCCTCTCGTTTCCTTCTACCCCAATATGTGCTGGAACCCACACAAATGTAACTATCAGCCCCATGTTTCATATTCTGAACAGTGTATGATATTTTCTAATAAAATGTCCATCCTACTATCTGTTTGGTTATTTTTTAAACTTAACAATGCAGAGCTTGAATCTGAACATATTATTGTTTTTAATGGTTTTATGTCTTCTACCCATTGTAAAGCTAATAATATTGCCAACATTTCTCCTGTGTATACTGATAATCCATCTGTAATTTGTTTTCCTATTTTTATATTGAATTCTGGTACTACAAATGCTATTCCTAGTTTCTCAGTTATTTTTGATGCATCAGTATAAATTTGAACATATTGATAATATTTATCTAAATGTAATTGCACTGAACATCTGTCTACAGCACTTGATTTATCTTGTTTCTTTTCCATTATTGACATATCTACTGTTGCTTCTGGTAGAATCCAGGGAGGTATAATTGATACTGGTGTTGTTTGACTCATTTCTAAACTATTAATTTTAAATTTTTTTATTTTATTTTCAATTGTCCATCCAGACGCGAGCTGGTCTCGCGAGTCCTTCCGTATAACAATGATGTCGTATGTGATTGGAGGAGCCTGATGAGCCTTCGACTCCTCGTCCAATCACGTGTGAGATTTTGTGCACTACTACTGCTCGCGAGACCAGCATACAGAAGAACTTCATCTCCAGTTCCTTTGTTTGGATTTTGCTGGAACGTGAACAATGGCTGCACTACGTCTCGCGTTCAACTCGCCTTCAACTGCTCTTGGTCACGATCCACAACTTTCAGCCAGTCCGCAGACTGACGAGAAGAAACTGCTGATTGCTTTCAGTGGACTGTCTCGTCAGCTTGCCCAGCATACTGCCGACATGAATGAGCGGCTCACTCAGCTGGAGAATTTGGTACACTCCAGGTTGCTGTCCATAGAGGACTAGATGGCGGCTCTGCAGTCGAACATCTGTGCGGGAGAGACGAACTCGAGGAAGAGAAGACGGGTGCACAACCCCACGCTAGCGGTAAATATATGTTCGATTACTGCTAGCTATGCTAAAAGCAGCCTAGCTTAGCTAGGTGAGCTAAAGACAACCTAGCCTAGCTAGATAAGCTAAAAGCAGCCTAGCCTAAGGCTATGGCTAATAGCAGCCTAGCCTAAAGCTACGGCTAATAGTAGCCTTGCAAGAACAAGCTTTATTAAAGTGTATTTTTGTGATTCACAAGAAGCAGTATGCCGTCTTCACAACTCGGAGACAACTTGCAGGCGCTATGAACCGGAGCAAGGCTAAGATTTAAAGAATATACTTTCATTCTGCGGTAAAATGAAATAGATACGGATGGATACCGATCATAGCTATAAATTTTGTTTTCACAGACTAATCTCGCCTCACAATGAGGCGGTGACCTATTTGCTCGGAGCCATATCAGCAAGTCCAGATTTGCACGATGTTGATAAAGACGACATTGTGTGTAGGTGACTTGTTTTAATGTTTTCTCCTTCCTTGTTACTGTAACTTCCGTTTGATTTTTTTTATTCATACCACTCTCATTTAATTGTTTTCCAGCTGCCTGTAAGACGTATTTTGAGACGGTACGCAGGAGCTTCAGATATACGCTGCCAGCGAACACGTTGCGTGCGGAGGCTGCCAAGCAATCTGCTCGGGGTCGAGTTAGAAGAAAGAGGGTATGACTTTATTTGGTGACTATTTTTCAGGTGCATTGATAGCTGTGTTGTGTACACAGTGCATCCCATCGCATAGTGCCAATTCATTGTTTTTTTTTTTACAGCTGCTGAAAGCGAGGCAGAGTGTGCTAGCTGATGAGGAAGGGGAACTCTGGAATGGCCGCCGCCATTTCGTAGACCAGATCTCTCTGAACTCTGTGTTAAGCTGCAGTCCCGGTTAGAAGCGATGCCGAAGTACAGAGCCACGCACAGTAGGCTTCTGCACATCGGACCTGCCTCAGAGGGAATGCTGCCAGTTACCTCCAACCCCGAGGAAGCAAACGGACCGTTCACGGACTTGTAATTTTTAGATACGCATGTGTTTGGATACGCATTGTATATAGTTGTGTGTGTTTTAATAAAGCTCTTTCTTTGCATAAACAGCTTCCTGGCAAATTTTCATTTCCTGTATGAATTCATTAATGTCCTTGATGGTAGCCTAATAATTGTGTAGTAGTGTAGGATAACATAAATACACAGCATATGAATGAATAAATATATGAATGAATAAATATATATTCATAAATAAATTATATATATATATGTAAATTTATATGTAAATATATATATATATGCCAACCAATCACGAGCGACTTTACTTGTTTAAAAAGAAGTGGTTCCGTCCAATACTCAGTAAGAAAATTAAAGCCTGGCCTGGCCACGTGTGGTTTTGCTGCCAATCACGAGCGATTTCACTTGTTTGAGAATGGTGGTTTCAGCCAATACTGAGTAGGTTATTCAAGCCAGACCTGGCCAGCCGCGCAGGTTTGCTGCATTCATATGCAAATTAGGGCCATTAGTACAGCTTATTCGCTCTCCACATACGTCAGAGTCCGTTTCCGACAATTTGTGGCACTGACAAACGCGGCAAGCGCGGGTTGCAAATTGTCGGAAACTGACGAAAATCAGGGAGATCTGCGGGAGTTTACGGGGACGAAAATCTCACTTTTCATGCAGTGCATGGTGTGGGTGTGAGGGGTCATTTATGATTTTATGGGCTTGGGACACGCAGCGCTGGGATGAAATGTCTTTAATGTAGGGAAGAGGAGCCCAGGTGATCTTCTCTGCTGTTTTCAACACTCTCCTCACTTTCTTCCAGTCTGAGGTGCTACAGCCTCCACACCACACAGTGAGACAGCTGGTCAGAACGTTCTCTATGGGGCTTCTTTAGAAGGTGGTGAGGATGGGTGGGGCAAGAAGTACATACGCTTCTGTGCCCTTTTGAACAGTGAGGTGGTGTTTTCATTCCAGGTGAGGGTGTCAGTGATGTGCACCCCCATGAATTTGGTGCTGTTGACCACCTCTACAGCTGAGCTGTTGATTACCAGTGGAGCGTGGTTAGGATGGTTCTTCCTTAAGTCCAAGATTATCTCCTTCGTCTTTTCCACGTTCAGGATCAGGCTGTTATCTTTGCACCAGTCCATGAGCTGCTCCAACTCCTTTCTGTAGTCCAGGTCATTGTCGTCTCTGATGAGGCCCACCACCTAGGTGTCATCTGCAAACTTCACGATGTGATTAGTGGTGAACCAGGGGACGCAGTCATGTGTCATCTGGTTAAACAGTAAGGGGCTCAGGACGCAGCCCTGAGGGGAGCCTGTGATTAGACCAATGAGATTAGACCAATGAGACCAATGAGATCAGTCAGTCCGACCCGGACTGACTGAGGTCTGTTGGTGAGGAAGTCTAGCAGCCAATTTCGGAGGGCTGCATTGAATCCAAGCGGTTTCAGTTTGCCCATCAGATGCTGTGGGATGATGGTGCTGAAAGCTGAACTGAAGTCCAGGAACAGCATCCGCACGTGGGTGTTCTTCTCCTCCAGGTGTGCCAGACTCAGGTGGAGAGCAGCAGAGATGGCGTCCTCAGTGGTGCGGTTTCGTTGGTAGGCAAACTGGAACACGTCGAATGTTGGCAGCAGACTGGAGACAATGTGTTCTTTAACCAGCCTTTCGATGCACTTCATCATGATGGGAGTCAGTGCGACAGGCCGGTAATCATTTAGTGACTTGACCTTAGGTTTCTTTGGGACTGGAAAAATGGAGGCAGACTTGAAGCATGCTGGCACTATGGATTGGTCCAGCGTGATGTTAAAAATATCTCTGAGGACACCAGCCAGCTGATCTGCACACTCCTTATACACCCGCCCATGTATGGTGAGGTTTTGTACCTCCTCCCACTGGTGTGGAACAGCTTTCACTGCTGGAGTGCTGTTTAGTGCTTCAAATCTTCCGAAGAAGTTGTTCAGTTCATTTAGGAAGTCAGTGTTTGCTGCATCAACGGGGGGAGGGTGTGTTTTAGTCCGTGATCATCTGAATGCCTTTCCACATCCTCTTGGTGTTGCTGTTGTCGTTGAAAAGATCCTGGATCTACTGGCTTTGGTTCTGCTTCGCTGATCTGATGGCACGGTTTAAGTTTGCACGCGCTGTTCTTAGTGCCTCCTTATCACCAGAGTTGAAAGCTGAGTTTCGTGCTTTTAGCGATCTGCTCTTATGGCCACGGCGGTACCTTCTCCCAAATGCTCTACTTCTCCTGAAGCACCAGCAGGAGTGGTTTAATCGCCACCTTTGAATAGCAAACATTTGCTAACAGTGTTCTTCCATTCACTGGCCAGAGACCTTTAGAGTCTCTGAACATCATACTGTGTTTTAATTTTGAACACAAAATGTTGTGTGCATGTTTTTTTTTATAACTTACTTGCATAATTTTTAAAGGGGTCATAGAATGATTATATAGGATATTTGGTGCTGGTCCTTAAGGTCTCTGAATAGGGTGTGTAACATTGGTTGGGCTGAAAATAATATATGCACCTGGTTAAATGTGTTGGGATCTGGAGATTCTCCACCTTCTCCAGCAGAGTGCGCTGTGGATCTCCTGGGCTGGAGCCCTCCAGCACAGCTGAGGTTCATCAGCCCATCAGGAGACCTGCCTATATAACCAGCAGCCAGACCTTCCTTCAACGCCGCAGTGTTGACCAAGTTTGGTTAGCGAACCTGAGCCTCTGTTACTACTAGAATCTTTGTCTGTAAGGAGAAACCCTATTCTAACCAGTCTCTGTCTTCTCGCTCACAGGAAACTTGTCCCTTGTCTGAAGCTCTGGATGAGCTTAGCCTGTTACCTGCCTGCCTGCCCTAGAGAGCCAAACCTGAAGATCTCACTCTGGAATCCACCTGCTGCTCTTAGGGAAAGAGCTGATCACTCCAGCCAAGGTCGGTCACTGGAAAGTCAGAAGCTAGACGCTGCTGCTGCTGAGCACTCTGCTGAACCAACAGTCTCTGGACCCAACCGGTTCCCCCTCTCTGAAGGGAAGGCCTGGACCTCTTCAAGGTATTCTCAGAAACATCTGAAAAGCAACGATTCATTTGTTAACCTGGCTAATCAAACTATCCGTCTCTGCAGACGCCTGAGAATCCCGCCCGGACCAGTTTACCAGAATCCAGTTCATGTTATCTTTGTGCAACCTTAATAAACTCTGTTGAACTTTTTATCAGTTTCCAAGTGGTGTTCTGCATGTGGTTTTGATTCCTAAACCAACCATGACAGAACACTGCGGCCAAACACAAAGCCCAGCAGATCACCTCCGGAGGAGGCTTGAGGAGCAGGACGCTCAAATCCTTGGACATGCCCACACCATCCGTGAGTTACACAACAAACTTGAATATCAGAACCAAGTCTTGCAGAATTACGCTGGCTACATGGGAAATGCTAATGCTACACCTGCAGTCCGTTCTGTTCCGGAACTACTTCCGCCTCTAAGGTCACCGTCCGTGACGTCATTTCCTGAGTTCCGTCCGAGTCTTCCTGAAAGACTTTCAGGTAACCAAAAGGAGTGTAAAAGATTTTTGTTTCAATGTCGTTTGCTTTTTGAACACTCTCCTGGCAGTTTTCCAAATGATAGGAAAAAGATTTCCTTCATTCTCTCTCAGCTTACTGGTCGAGCCCTTGAATAGGCGGAGGCAAGGTTCTCTTCTGAGTCCAGTTTTTCATGTACTTTTTCTGAATTTTCTGAGTTTTCTCAAGTTTTCAACCATGACTCTGATAAAACAATTGATTCCCGAGCCCTGCTAAATTTAAAACAGGGAAATTCCACAGTACCTGAGTTCTCCATTGATTTCCGGGTTAAAGCCGCAGCCTCAGGATGGAACGAGTGTGTACTTAAGAGTGCTTACTTTAAGGCTTTGAATGACAACATTAAAGATGAACTTGCCACAATAGACGAACCTGCTAGTTTGGAGGATTTAATCCGTTTGACCATCAGGTTGGATAATAGACTTCGGACTAGAAATCACTCAAGGCAAAGAAACCTGAATTTTTCTTTTTCATCTCCTGCATTTAATAATGCTTCTGTTTTTTCTGGTTCCTCAGAACCCAGTGCCAAGCCAAGGTCTAAGAATCAGACTCTTCCAGCGCCTGTCCAAATCTCTCATTTCTCTTCTTCAGAAGGAACGGAGTTCGAACCAGTGCAAGTTGGACACACTAGGCTATCCCCTGAAGTGAGGAAACGGAGATTTAAGGCTAAACTGTGTCTGTATTGTGTTGAGACTGGCCATTTTATCGCTTCATGCCCGGCTAAATCAAAAGCCAGGGCCCGTCAGAGGATGTGAGGAGTCTGACGGGCCACCTAAAATCTGAGAAAACTCCTCATTTGTTGTTGCCTGCAACTCTGTTCTTTTCTAACCAGAATCTCACCTTATCCGCATTCATCGACTCCGGCTGTGAAAGAAATCTGATTGATTCAGACCTGGTCCTGCATTTCAGAATTGAGACTGTTCCTTTAGCTAAGCCTCTCAGAGTATCTGCTATCGATGGAAAGAAGCTTCATCAAGTCACTCATCAGACACAACCCTTAGAACTGCTTATCTCTGGTAACCACCGGGAGATGATAACGTTTTTTGTTTTTCCTTCAGCTTGCTCTCCCCTGGTGCTTGGATTCGAGTGGTTGGAACGTCATAACCCCCATATCAACTGGGCTGAACGCCACATCCTGGTCCACCTCCTGTCACGAATCCTGTCTTCGTTCTGCGGCTCCTACTATTCAGTCCCCTAGAGGTAGGGGGGAGATGGACTTTCCTGACCTTACTTCTGTTCCTCCCGAGTATCATGATCTGGCACCAGTCTTCAGCAAGGTCAGTGCGACGTCTCTTCCACCTCACAGACCATATGACTGCGCCATAGATTTAATACCAAGAGCCCCTCTTCCCAGCAGTAGATTGTATAACATTTCCAAACCAGAGCGTGAAACCATGGAAAAATACATCAATGAATCTCTAGCCGCTGGAATAATTCGCCCATCTTCATCTCCTCTCGGTGCTGGTTTTTTCTTTGTGGGTAAAAAGGATGGTTCCCTGCGCCCCTGTATTGACTACAGGGGTTTGAATCAGATCACAGTCAAAAATAAATATCCCCTAACGTTACTGGCTTCAGCTTTTGAACCTGTACAAGGTGCTACAGTGTTCACCAAGCTCGATCTAAGAAACGCCTACCACCTCCTTAGAATAAGAGAAGGGGATGAATGGAAAACAGCCTTTAAGACCCCCTTAGGGCAATTTGAGTACCTGGTCATGCCTTTTGGACTCACGAACGCTCCTGCCTGTTTTCAAGCTCTTGTCAATGACGTCCTCAGAGATTTTTTGAATGTTTTTGTTTTTGTCTACATCGATGATATTTTGATCTACTCCAAGAACCTCTCAGACCACAGGAAACATGTTCGTTTAGTCCTTCAGAGGCTACTAGAAAATAAACTTTTTGTGAAAGCTGAAAAATGTGAATTTCATCAACAATCTGTCACTTTTCTAGGGTTTGTGCTCGAGGGCGGGCAGGTGAAGCCATCAGAAGACAAGATAAAGGCAGGTCTGGAGTGGCCTACACCTGAAAACCGCAAGCAACTTCAGAGATTTCTTGGGTTTGCAAACTTTTACAGAAGGTTCATAAGGAAATATAGCCAGACAGCTCTACCCATCACTGCTCTTACTTCTGTCAAGAAAACTTTTCAATGGACCCCAGAAGCCGAAGATGCCTTTAATAAATTAAAGAAACTATTTTCCAGTGCCCCCATCTTGGTCCAGCCTGATCCTACGAAACAGTTCATCCTTGAGGTTGATGCATCTGATTCTGGCGTAAGGGCTGTTATCTCAGCAGTCAGATTCTGACCAGAAAACTCACCCATGTGCAGTCTTTTCACGCAGACTCTCTCCAGCCGAGCAAAATTATGATGTTGGAGACCGAGAACTTCTGGCTATTAAGCTCGCCCTGGAGGAATGGAGACACTGGCTCGAGGGGCCTGAGCATCCAGTACTGGTTTGGACTGACCACAAGAACCTGGCTTATATCCAATCGGCAAAGAGATTCAACCCACGGCATTCAAGGTGGTCCTTGTTCTTCTCACGTTTCAATCTCATCATTTCCTACAGACCTGGTTCCAAGAACGTCAAGCCCGACTCTCTCTCTCGTCTGTATTCCACCGATCAACCTGAGACACCCGAACCTGTTCTCCCAGCCTCATGTACAGTTGGAGCCGTTTCCTGGGAGATCACTGATCTGATCAACTCTGCCCTGGCCTCTGAACCTGACCCAGGTAATGGTCCTCCTAATAAAATGTATGTCCCGTCTTCCGTCAGATCCCGCCTCATCCAGGGAATGCACGCAGCAAAATTCTCGGCCCATCCTGGAGTGAGCAGAACCATCGCCCTCATAAACAGACTATTTTGGTGGCCTCTGCATAAAGACGTTAAAGAGTACGTTCTGGCTTGTCCCGTCTGCGCCCAAAACAAGACCTCTCACCAACCACCTTCTGGCTTGCTGCATCCTCTACCTGTTCCAACCCGTCCCTGGTCTCATATCGCTGTTGATTTTGTCACCGGTCTCCCGATTTCTGGAGGTATGTGTCAGGGGGGCTCTAAACCTTGGATCCAATATTCAGACAGACAGAGCTGGAAAAGTTTAACAGACTTTATTTAACAAGCTGCCTGAAAACGGTGCGTCAGCAGGGGCGGATTTCACGGATCCTCTGGTTCAAAGCTCAGTCCAATCACAAAAGGAGAGGAGGAATCCGTGAAGGAGACGGTCCTCCGCCGCAGTAATATTTAAATAATTTTAGTGCCAATTAAGGCCTTGATAAAAAAAAAAAAAAATGAATGAATTGTAATTATTTTTAATGATCCGCTCAAACCCTGGTTCATCTCGCGCATGCTCTCTACGATCTCCAAGAAACTCAGAGCGTAGGGTTTTGTTTTCCCTAGAGATGTCCATTGAATGCAAACTCATAGCCATGTCTCGATGTGTAGAAGACTACACAGTACCTTTAATTTGGTTGTAAAAACAGCAGATTGTTTATTTTTTTGTCTACTAGTAATTACTTTAGTTTTTTATTATGCTGATCATAAAGCAATTTTTACACTGTGATATGTCATTGGCTGATCTTTAATAAATATTTTTAACCAGTGTATCAGACTCATTTTGAATTGATATTAGGTTGGTACAACGTTAAGTAGCTTCTGATGTAGTTAAGCTACTTTTAACACATTATTGTAACTTAGCTTGCTATAATTCTTTAGGTGGTAGATTTTGTGTAGTGAAGCTTAATTTATTGTTGAGTAACTGATAGCTTAGCTCACTACACTGGACAAGTAGCTTGCCCAACACTGCTAATCTTATAAGTGTTCTAAACTGAAATTGCATGAAGTGAAAAAAGTGGATTGGTGTGCTCATTAGGAGGCAATAAAAGCCTTTGCACTTAGGGCACCCAAAAAAAAAAAACTAGCACAGTCCCTGATCATGCCACCTGTGACTAACCTTTTGGTTTAAATTCCTTTGTATTTTGGCGAACTTGAGTATGGTGTATGACTGTCCTTTCCAAAACTGCCACACCTCTCATAATACAGAATAAAAAGTAATATTTATTTCAGTTTCCAAACAACAAAGATAAGAGTAAGAACTCTGCAATTTTCTAAGGTAATGATTGACCCGGATTAAACCCGGAACTAGAGCCTAAAGAATTTTCATTTGTGAGGACAGCGTCTACTGGTTACACCCTGTGAGGAGTTGGGGTAGAGACGTCTTTGTGCATATGACAACATTTCAAACGACAATGAAGAAAAACATAAAGGTAAGCCTCAAAAAGACAGGAGAAAGTTACTAAAAACTTCTAAAATTCTAAATGAACCACTCTTTGCCAGTCATTTCAAACTTTAAAAAGTCACTGTTTTTGATACAATAATCATGCACAAGCAGGGCGCATTTGTGAACTTAAGAATGTTTTCAATGTTTTATGTCCACATTAAAAAGCTAACTGTTTGTGCAGGCTACGTTTATCTTAAAATATTTATATTATTGACATTTCCTTGAGAGAAATAATGCTCATCGATGCTGAACATTATGCTACACTAGTATATCTTTGTTTGATAAGTTAAACAGATCTTAAAAATAGATTGAGCAAAGCGCAAGTGTTGAACCTCGGGCAAATTCCTTAAAAATACTATATCTTTCAAGCAGACCTTGGTACAAGGATTTTGTTTTTATAGCTATATTGTACTGGCAGCCACAGGTGCTGTAGAGTACCTCCTCCTAATTATCCTTTATTCATCCTCCTTATCCATTCCAAGGCAACTGTTTGATAACATCCATGTTATAACTGTGCTTTCTTAAAGGCAAAGTTAGTACCCTTATTGCTCTACAACTAAGGAAATGTTATTTGAAGGCTGAAAATACAAAAATAGTAATATAGAAGTGCATAGTTAAATAATGTGTGCCTGTTCCTACAGCATTAGGAGCAAATTTATTTTCTAGTTTTAGGTAAGTTATTTTCAGTTTAAATTAATTTTGATGAAATAAGGAGAATGACAACCTCAAAAAGCACAAATTACAGCTCTGGCTGATCCAAGAAAGACAATAATTTGATATGGGGTCCAAGCCATGACATTCATAACTATTTAATTTCACTCCGTTTGCTCCATAATTCAGATTCTTGATTGCAAGAGTATCTAAATTATCTTGCCATAGTGACATAAATCCCCAAACTAAATTAGTTTCTCACATTATTAAATTGCTAATGGATTTTGAAATCTTATCAGTATTTCTGATAAATATGTGGTGTAGTCATATTTAGGTTCTGTGCTAAAGCACACATGAATGTTAGCTGCAGACCTTACAAATAAAATTTTCTGTGACTGATTGATTTTGATGTGAATCTTTTTTTCACCCAACCAACCTGCAGAATAGGGACATCATGATTTAAGTTACCAGCTTTCACATATAAAAGTAGCCATCAACACATCAGAAGTGCTGATGTCTGAAAACAGTTGCATATTAACAGTGTTTTAACCAGTGTCAAATAATGTTGCCTTGCAAAGAGAAAAACATAAGCAGCTGTTCTCAGCAAACAAAATTTGGACAGTGAAACGACTGCACTATGCTTTGGAAAAAGCGGACCCAATGACCAAATCCTATAACAGAAGGCTTCATTTAAAGTCTTCAATGACTGGTGTCTTTCACCATTTAGATGTTTCTCTGCTTCAACACACCCGATTTAAATAATTCGGTATTTAAAAATTACTTGACTCTACAGTGAAAAGGTAATTTAGCCACCTGTAACCACTTGGAAGGCTAATGCTTTTGTTGCACTTGCGAATATTAAATTAAAGGGATAGTGGAAGATTTTCACAAATTTGGGAAAACAACGGCCCTCTGCACTTAAAAAAAAAAACAACCCTCTACCAACACCCAAGAGGGAACAGCGATTAAACACGTACAAGGACATGCATGAGTCAATTTCTTGTCGTGCACGCTCTATTTAACAGTTGCTGTTCTCATAGCTCATACAAGCTTACTGTGTCTGAACGTCTGCCCTAACTCCTAAATCTTAGACTTACACAACTTTTATTGTCACTTTGTAAACACAGAATGTATACAAATCGAAATCCCTCAATCACTATATAGAGTGGGGACTATATAGTTTATAGTGAACTCAGTTTACTTAACGTTTGGATAGATGATCACTGCTTTTTGCTCCCTGTTGGTCACATAAATCCCCCTCCACTACACAGGGCCTGCGCCATCTTTGTTATTATTCGCCACTGTCAGATAGCAACAACATATGGCTGTCATGATCTGCTGTGATAGCTGTCCTTGAATACTCATTCCTTTCACCTGCTTCACCCTTTCCAGCTCCTAGTTATCATTCATCTCATCCACCTTCCAGTTTCCCTTATATTGCGCTCAGTTCCAGCTATCATGGCCAGATCATTAGATGTTGTTTTCTGTTCAGTCTGTTCGGTTCTGTTTAATCTAGGGTTCATGTCCTGGATCCTGGTGGCCAGTGGAAAGAGGGTTTTGTTTCTGTTTTGTCTACTGCTCATCCACTGTTCCTCCCCTGCTGAGCCCTTTGGGTTTTTGGCTCTTTATGCGGGGAGGATCAGTTTTATTCCAGTAAGCCTGGCTCCAAGGTGGAGAGCAGTTTAACAGTCCTGCTCAAGTTCTGGTTCCACCTCCTGTCTTGGCTACCCTCTTCCACTGAGCCTGCCCATCTACACCTAATCCTGTCTGCTCCTGTGCGTGTCCACGTGGTCACGATTCTGGACTCTGAACCCTCCTGGGAGCTCTAGGATGCCTGGAAGCCTGGATCCTGCCTGTTCTGAAGCCCTGTCCAGGATTTGCTTCCTGCAAATCCTCCGGAGTGTTGGGATCTGGAGCTGTACCACCTTCCTCCAGCAGAGTGCACCGTGGGTCTCCTGGAGCTTTCCAGCACACCTGAGACGCATCTACTCATCAGGAGACCTCTCCTTTATAACCAGCTGCCAGAACTTCCTTCGACGCCGCAGTGTTGACCTTAGTTTGGTTAGCAACCTGAGCCTCTGAAACTGAAAGAATCTAGTTGTCTCTGTTGAGAGATCAGATTCTAACTCTTCTCTGTTTTGCCTCACATGAAACCTGTCTCTAGCCTGAAGCTCTGGGTGAGCTTAACCTGCCAATCTGCCCTGGTGAACCAAACCTGAAGACTCCTATGTGGATTCCCCTGCTGCTCTTGGTGAAGAGCTGGAAACTCAGATCAAGGTCTGCCATTCAAAGTCAGAAGTTAGACGCTGCAGCTGGTCGTATCCTCTGCTGAACCAACAGTCTCTGGACCCAACGGTTCCCTCTCTCACAAGAGAAGCCTGGACCCCGTCAAGGTAGAATCAAAATTAACTAAAAGGACTCTTTAATCATCTGCCTGCCCAGCTAATCAAACTATCATCTCTGCAGACTTCAGTGAACCCAACCCGGACCTGTTCCAGATCCAGTTCATGTTTTTGTGTCAACATCTTAAATAAACTCTGTTAAACTTTTACCCAGCCTCCGTTGTGTTCTGCATGTGGGTTTGATATAAAACCAATCATGACAGAACACTGCGGCCAAACACAAAGCCCAGCAGATCACCTCCGGAGGAGGCTTGAGGAACAGGACGCTCAGATCCTTGGACATGCGCATACCCTCCGTGAGTTACACACTAAAGTTGAACATCAGAACCAAATGCTACAAACGTATGCCAGCTACATGGGAAATGCTAATGCCACGCCAGCAGTACGTCCTGTTCCGGATCCACTTCCGCCTCTAAGGTCACCGGTAGTGACGTCATTTCCTGAGTTCTGTCCAAGTCCGCCTGAAAGATTTTCAGGTAACCAAAAGGATTGTAAAGGATTTTTGTTTCAATGTCGTTTACTTTTTGAGCACTCTCCCGGCAGTTTTCCAAATGACAGAAAGAAAATATCATTCATTCTTTCTCAACTCTCTGGACGAGCCCTTGAATGGGCGGAGGCAAGGTTCTCTTCAGAATCCAGTTTTTCTTGTACTTTTTCCGAGTTCATATCTGAGTTTTCCCAAGTATTTAACCACGACTCAGATAAAACTATTGACTCCCGAGCCCTGCTAGATTTAAGACAGGGAAATTCTACAGTGGCTGAGTTCTCAATCGACTTCCGGGTCAAAGCCGCAGCCTCAGGTTGGAACGAATGCGTACGAACCAACTAGTTTGGAGGATTTAATCCGTTTAACAATCAGATTGGATAACAGGCTCCGAACTAGAAACAACACTAGACAAAGAAGTCAAAATTTTTCTGTGTCAGCCCCTGCATTAAATAATGCTTCTGTTTTTTCTGGATCCGCAGAACCCAGTTCCAAGCCAAAGTCTAAGAACCAGACTCTTTCTGTGCCTGTCCAAGTCTCTCACTCAGATGGAGCGGAGGTCGAACCCATGCAGATTGGACACACAAGGCTATACCCTGAGGAAAGACAACAACGATTTAGGGGCAATCTGTGTCTATACTGTGGTGAGACTGGCCATTTCATAGCTTCATGCCCGGCTAAGTCAAAAGCCGGGGCCCGTCAGAGGAATTGAGGAGTCTGACGGGCCATTTGAAAACTGAAAAGGCTCCTCATCTGATGTTACCTGCTACTCTTTTCTTTTCTAACCAGAACCTCACCTTGTCTGCTTTCATTGACTCTGGATGTGAAAGTAATCTCATTGATTCAAATCTGGTCCAACAATTACACATTGAAACCGTTCCTTTGTCTAAACCTCTCAGAGTTTCCACTATTGATGGAAAGAAACTTCATCAAGTCACTCATCAAACACAACCTCTAGAACTTTTGATCTCTGGAAATCATCGTGAGACGTTAACGTTTTTGGTCTTTCCTTCTGCATGCTCCCTCTTGGTGCTGGGATTCGAGTGGCTGGAACGTCATAACCCCCATATTAATTGGGCTGAATGCCACATTGAGTCTTGGTTCACTTCCTGTCACGAGACATGTCTTCGTTCTGCAGCTCCTGCTGTGCAGTCCCCTAGAGGTAGGGGGGAGATGGACTCTCCTGACCTTACTTCTGTTCCTCCCGAGTATCATGATCTGGCACCAGTCTTCAGTAAGGTCAGTGCGACGTCTCTTCCACCTCACAGACCATATAACTGCGCCATAGAATTATTACCAGGAGCTCCCCTGCCCAGCCGTAGACTTTATAACATCTCTAAGCCTGAACGTGAGACCATGGAGAAGTACATCAACGAGTCTCTAGCTGCTGGGATAATCCGCCCATCTTCTTCTCCTCTTGGTGCTGGTTTCTTTTTTGTGGGCAAAAAGGATGGTTCCCTGCGCCCCTGTATAGATTACAGGGGCCTAAATGAGATAACCATCAAGAATAAGTACCCCCTACCATTACGGGCATCAGCATTTGAGCCTGTTCAGGGTGCAACTGTTTTAACCAAACTCGATTTGAGAAATGCTTATCACCTTCTTAGGATAAGAGAAGGAGACGAATGGAAGACAGCCTTTAAGACTCCCTTAGGCCAATTTAAATATTTGGTCATGCCTTTTGGTCTCACAAACGCTCCTGCCTGTTTTCAAGCTCTAGTCAATGACGTCCTCAGAGATTTTTTGAATGTATTCATTTTTGTGTACATCGATGATATTTTGATCTACTCCAAGAACCTATCAGAGCATAAGAAACATGTCCGTCTAGTTCTTCAGAGACTTTTAGAAAACAAGCTCTTTGTGAAGGCAGAAAAATGTGAATTTCACCAACCATCTGTCACTTTTCTATGGTTTGTGCTCGAGGGCGGGCAGGTTAAGCCAAGATAAGATAAAAGCAGTTCTGGACTGGCTGACACCTGAAAACCGCAAACAGTTTCAGAGATTCCTTGGGTTTGCAAACTTTTACAGACGCTTCATAAGAAATTACAGTCAAACAGCTCTACCTCTCACAACCCTGACTTCTGTAAAGAAGACTTTTCAATGGACTCCTGAAGCCCAGAGCGCTTTTGAAAGATTAAAGAACCTGTTTTCAAGAGCACCCATCCTTATCCAGCCAGACCCCTCTAAACAGTTTATCTTAGAGTTGGATGCATCAGACTCCGGTGTTGGAGCTGTTTTGTCTCAACAATCTGACTCAGACCAAAAGATTCACCCCTGTGCCTTTTTTTCACGTAGACCCTCACCCGCGGAGCAAAACTATGATGTTGGAGACCGGGAACTTCTTGCCATAAAACTCGCCTTGGAGGAATGGAGACACTGGCTCGAGGTGGCCGAGCATCCAGTTTTGGTCTGGACAGACCACAAGAACCTGGCCTATCTCCAATCAGCCAAACAATCTAATCCACGTCATTCAAGATGGTCATTATTCTTCTCCCGATTCAATCTCATTATCTCTTACAGACCTGGATCCAAGAACGTCAAGCCCGATTCTCTCTCTCGTCTGTACTCCGCTGACCAACCTGAGACACCCGAGCCTGTCCTCCCTGCCTCCTGTACTGTTGGAGTGGTTTCCTGGGAGATCACTGATCTCATCAATGCTGCCCTAGCCTCTGAACCTGACCCAGGTAACGGTCCTCCAAATAAAACCTATGTTCCATCTTCCGTCAGATCCCGACTGATCCAGTGGATGCATGCTGCTAAATTTTCCGCCCATCCTGGAGTAAGCAGAACTATTGCCCTGATCACAAGACGTTTCTGGTGGCCATACTTGCACAAAGACGTTAAGGAGTACGTTTTGGCATGCCCCATCTGTGCCAGAAACAAAACCTCTCACCAACCACCTTCTGGCCTGCTGCATCCTCTACCTGTTCCAACCCGTCCTTGGTCACATATCGCAGTAGACTTTGTCACTGGTCTTCCGATATCCAGAGGTATGTCCACCATTTTAACCATCGTCGACCGTTTTTCCAAGGCCTGTCACTTAATCCCCCTCAGGAGACTTCCCACGGCTTTCCAGACGGCCCAGCTTCTCGTGAAGCATGTTTTCCGACTCCATGGCATCCCACAAGAAATCCTCTCCGACCGCGGTCCACAGTTCATCTCTCAGGTCTGGAAAGCCTTCTGTTCTGCATTAAACTGTAAGTCATCTCTCACCTCTGGTTATCACCCACAGTCTAACGGGCAGACGGAGAGAATGAATCAGCAACTAGAGTCCACTCTCCGCTGCCTGACCTCTAACAACCCAACTGACTGGAGTCAGTTTCTGACCTGGATCGAATATGCCCACAATTCATTAAAATCTGCTTCTACTGGTCTATCCCCGTTCCAGGTGTCTCTCGGTTATCAGCCTCCACTTTTCCCTGCAGACGAGAGAGAGATCTCAGTCCGATCAGTCCAACATCACATCCGCCGTTGTCAGAGAGTCTGGAAGGACACTATCGCCACCCTCAACCGCTCATCAGCTTCCTCTAAACGCTTCGCTGACTCCAAGAGACGCCCAACCCCTGACTACTCCATAGGCCAAGAGGTATGGCTGTCTACACGAGACATTCCCCTCAAGGGTATGTCTCGGAAACTGTCCCCCCGGTTCATTGGCCCATATAAAATAGCCCAGATCATCAACCCCTCTGCTGTCCGTCTGCACCTACCTCCGAGTCCTCGCATCCATCCCACGTTCCATGTCTCCCAAATTAAACCTGTTGTCTCTAGCCCCCTGTGCCCACCGTCCGACTCCCCTCCACCCGCCCTGGACATCGATGGTCATCCAGCTTTCACCGTCCGCCGGATCGTGGACTCCCGTCGGCGAGGTCGCGGTTGGCAGTACCTCGTCGATTGGGAGGGCTACGGTCCGGAGGACCGCACATGGGTTCATGGTTCGTATATCCTCGATCCATCCCTTATCGAGGAATATGAGAGCTCCCTCCCGTCGACTTCTTCTGGACCGCCAAGAGGCGACAGTACCCCCCAAGAGGGGGGTACTGTCGGGATATGGAGCTGTACCACCTTCTTCCAGCAGAGTGCGCCGTGGGTCTCCTGGAGCTGGAGCTTTCCAGCACACCTGAGACGCATCTACTCATCAGGAGACCTCTCCTTTATAACCAGCTGCCTTCGACGCCGCAGTGTTGACCTTAGTTTGGTTAGCAACCTGAGCCTCTGAAACTGAAAGAATCTAGTTGTCTCTGTTGAGAGATGAGATTCTAACTCTTCTCTGTTTTGCCTCGCAGGAAACCTGTCTCTAGCCTGAAGCTCTGGGTGAGCTTAACCTGCCAATCTGCCCTGGTGAACCAAACCTGAAGACTCCTATGTGGATTCCCCTGCTGCTCTTGGTGAAGAGCTGGAAACTCAGATCAAGGTCTGCCATTCAAAGTCAGAAGTTAGACGCTGCAGCTGGTCGTATCCTCTGCTGAACCAACAGTCTCTGGACCCAACAGTTCCCTCTCTCTCAAAGAGAAGCCTGGACTCAGTCAAGGTAGAATCTGAATAATCAAGAACTTATACTCATCTGCCTGCTCCACTAACCAAACTATCATCTCTGCAGACTTCATTGAACCTGCCCGGACCAGTTCCAGAACCAGTACATTATCTTGTGTTGTTGAAACTTTCAATAAACTCTGTTAAACTTTTACCCAGCCTCTGCTGTGTTCTGCATGTGGGCTAAGAACCTTAAACCCATCATGACACGGAGCTGCAGCACTGGGGACACTGGGTGTCAGCCCACCTGCTGGATCGCACCCCCTTCAAGGGTGATGGACTGAACTGTTAAACCAGAGTGTCAGAGATTGGGCGGTGCCCCGCCCACCTCCTGCAGTATCTGCGAGCCATAGATCATAGTAGCTCCATTTTAGTTTTGTTGGTTGTTATTTAATAAATGCTTTGAACTTTCCTACTGACTGTCTCACCTTGAATACTGCAAGTACTGCATACTCAACATCAGGCAGTCTTATGTCGTCACCTTGGATGAACGCTTGGACTCCACTGTCCTGGAAGGTCAGGATGTTGAGACCGCATGGGCCACATTCCATGACATGGTGTATAACACAGCCATGGAGTGCCTCTGGCCATCCGGCAGGAAACACAAGGACTGGTTTGATGAAAATTGCATGGAGATCAAGTAGCTGCTGGAGGAAAAACACAGTGCCTACAGAGCCCATCTTGAGGACCCAAGATCAGTTTCAAAGAAGGACAGACTGAGGAATGTGAAGAGCACCATTCAAGCAAAGTTGCGCTACATGCAGGATTCCTGGTTGAGCAGCAAAGCTAACAAGATCCAGGGCTTTGCAGACAGTAATGACATGAAGAACTTCTATGACAGCTTGTAGGAAGTCTATGGCCCTACCTCTTCTGGATCCCTGGCCTGAGTGCTGATGGGAAAACGCTGATTACTGACAAAGAGAAACTCCTATAAAGATGTGCAGAACACTTTGATAGCGTTCTGAACAGACCTGCCACCATCAATGATGGGGCTATTAACAGGCTCCCTCAAGTCCCTGTTGAAGAGACAATGGATGCCATACCAGCTTTGGAGGAGCAGTCCAACTCTTATCCAGTGGCAAAGCAGCTGGTTCAGACTCCATCCCCGCTGAGGACTACAAAGAAGATGGTGTGGTCCTGATAGAGAAACTTCACCAGCTGTTTCAGTACATCTGGCAGCACAAGACAGTACCAAAGGACTTCAAGGATGCCTCCATCATACACCTCTACAAAAGCAAAGGAAACCGCCAAGCCTGCGACAATCATTGTGGAATCTCCCTGCTGTCCATCGCAGGGAAGATCCTGGCAAGAGTTCTGCTGAACTGCCTCATTGATCACCTTGAGCAAGGCCTCTTACCTGAGAGCCAGTGTGGCTTCCGGAAAGAACGCGGGACCATCGACATGGTGTTTGCTGCCAGACAGCTACAGGAGAAGTGTCAGGAACAGAACGCCGACCTCTACTCCACCTATGTCGATCTCACCAAGGCTTTTGATACTGTTTCTAGAGAAGCCCTTTGGAAAATCATGGCGAAGTACGGATGTTACCAAATTCTTTGCTGATGACTACTTCTGAGTGGTGCCCTCAAGCCTTTATCTAAAATTTATATGAACTTCCAAGTTGAATGAATAGGTAAATAACAGCACTTTAGATTTAAATATGATATTATTCAAGCATTCTTATTTAATTTTGTGTTGTTGTTTTGACCAATGATATTCACTTAAGCTACAGGGAGTACACATTTATAGACTCAAAAGGAGATAGGCTGATCAGGAGGATCCTGAGTTACATCTCACCAACCTGGGCCATCATGGGTGCACCTCTCAGGGAGGTGGAGTATGGAGAAAGATATCAGTTGGTTGATGAAGAGCTTTTCATTGGAGCAGATGCAAAGCTCCCTGTGTCAGCAGAGAAGAACATTTTTATTTATCTAATCGACAGTATGCAAGTATAGGCTGTATTTTTTTTTTTACCTCTTATGCTGTTTTAATTATAATGCTGTTGTAGATCTGTGAGAAGGCCGTTTTACAAAAGAACTTATCCTCTGTTCCTCTCAACCAGCCACTCATCGGGGTCCTAAAAGATCTGACCCTGCTTCTCGCCTCGTCATTATTTGAAGGGACAGAGTCAGCTTTATGTTAATATAAATAATTGATTAATGTAACTTTGGACAGTTTATTACAATGTTCATTGAAACATTTATTTCACTTTACAATGGAAGGGCTAAGATCCCTGTTCCCTTAAGTTGATCTTATTGAATACCATGTCATATATAGCAAGCAACTCCAACAAAAAGACACTATTGACATATTCTGGGATCTTGTAGGAAAGGATGTGAGGTTAAGTGAGCTGCCAAGACTAATAAAGGTCTACTGTGCGTTCCTCACAGCAATGCAAGTTCAAAAAATATGCTAAGGATGGTGAGAAAGATTTGTTAGGAATCCAGTTTGTGTGGGTTGTGTTTTTGTGTCTTCTCTCCCTCCAACACCAGGTGGTGCCCTGTCCTCGTCGGTCCTCTCACACACCTGCGGCTGGTTGACTAATCACTGAGGACTATTTGAGCCATGGACTGTCACTACCTTGACGCCAGAGTGTTTGCCAGTTTTGGGCAGCCTTCCTGCAAGCTGGATGTTTGGCCTTCTCCCCCTGGAAGGATTGTTTGAGTCTCACACTGAGTAGGGGATAAACCTACACAAGTTCTGTTCAAATCCTCCTGGATTGCCAAGTGACAGTCCGCTCAATAGCTCCTCTGGGTCTAACTAAGTCTATACCTGTCCACCCTCCAACGAGTATCAACCTCTGGAAAAACCCACACCGACTGGATTCTGGGAAGAAAGTTTTCTCCACTAACGTGAGTCCCGTTTTCTCTGTCTCTCCAAGTCGTCATTCAAAGTTCCCACGGATCCTGAACTAACCACTGATCCTTCCCTTCCCTCTTCCAGTTCTGGTTCACCAGTTCACTGTGTTTCCTGAATCCAACCCTGCTGGTTTTATCAATCCTGAGCTATCTCTATAGTTATGCTGCTATAGGCTTAGACTTCTGGAGGACATAGGGACCCCCATTTCATCATTCTACTTCATTCTCTCTCTGTTCTCCTATTCTGCAGAATCTGTTTGTTCAATCTCTAACCTTCTGCTCTCTCTGCTTTTCCTCAGAGTAGCTTTGCCTCGTCTGTTCCTGTTTGGCTGTGACGTCATCCAGGAAAGAAACATCAGCTGTGCTGCTTCCATCAACACCCTTGTTTGTAGATGTTGGAGATCGGCCTGTCTTCAGGTATGGTCCTGTTTCTCTGGCCGTGGCTGGGTGGATGTGCTCTCTTCATCCTCTGGCATGGGAGCTGCCTTGGAGCTTGTCTGCCTGGCTGTGTGTTTCCTGGACGGGGCCGCCTTTTACAGCTGCTTTTTGTATCTCTGCTTCTGGCTCCTTGAACCCCAGTCGGCCTCGGCAGATGGCCGCTCACACTGAGCCTGGTTCTGCTGGAGGTTTCTTCCTGTTAAAAGGGAGTTTTTCCTCTCCACTGTCGCTACAAGCATGCTTAGTGTGAGGGATTGTATTTGAGTCAATGAGTCAATGCAATCAACTGGTTTTCCTTAGATAGAAAACTTTGTATCAATTTGACTGTATGATCTGGTTGAATAAAGTGCCTTGAGATGACATGTGTTGTGAATTTGGCGCTGTATAAATAAACTGAATTGAATTGAATTGAATCAATAAACCTGTTCAAACCTTTACCCTGGTTCTCTGAGTGGTTTACTGCATGTGGGTCAGATCTCTTAAGAAAATCATGGCAAAATTGTCACAGAGAATAGAAGATTACTGGACAATAGCACTGATGGTGCTTTTTGCTGTCACATGACATAAACCACACTAGCCCAACTCACAAATACAACCCTTCCAAAAACATCTTAAAGGATTCAAAGTCTCCAACATATTTTTATAATAAGTCATTGGTGAGAGACTGGAGAGACACATTAGTAAAATGAGAAAATGAACGTGATTGATAAACAGTATGTAAATGGTTCACTTATACACACGCAATGTGTATATAAACTCAAGATATTTCAAATTAATAAATGTGCTTCAATTCCTTGTGTTTTCATTTGGGCTGTGTTATAAGTTAGTTCTACCAGTGGACATATCTAAATGACATCTCATTTAGTGGTGCTAGTGAACCGATCATTGCTTGCCAACCACCATAAAACTTAAGAAAAAGCAGAACAACATCAAGTTATTCCTCCAAACTAAGCTATAAGCTATGACAAATGACAAAGCAGAAACCATTTTGAAGCGCCAAAGAGGAATAAACTTTTTTAACCTCTTCAAATCCACCTATCGCCCACGACCATTTTTATTGCGTTTACAGCTAACTACTCAGAACGCATGAAAATTCAGATGTAGAACAAATGTAATACTATGGGACATGCCTATTCTCAAGCATGTCTTTATCACTGCTGTTCACAAAAGACCTATTATTTTTGAGAAGAAAAAAAACAACTGAGTGATGTGTGAACTGATGCAGCTTAGAATGTGTTTTAGTCACACTATTTTTGTTTATATTTTTAGAATGTAGAAGGTGCTAGCTTTCAAATGAGGTGTCACACATGTAATTTGGACTCACAGTTATTTACTTTTCCATTTAGGTATGCAAAATAGGCAAGGATTACTTCAAACTGGTGGGTGTAAGATTTTTATATCAAATATATGTATAGTGTACACTTCGTCATGCACTGATGACATAAAATGTAACTTTTCAACTTTTATAGAACATTTTTGTAATGTTTGTTATTATATAGTGGGGCAAAAAAGTATTTAGTCAGCCACCAATAGTGCAAGTTCTCCCACTCAAAAAGATGAGAGAGGCCGGTAATTTTCATCATAGATATACCTCAACTATGAGAGACAAAATGAGAAAAAAAATCCAGAAAATCACATTTTGTTTGCTAGAGAGCATTTGGATGATCCAGACGATGACTGGGAGAATATCATATGGTCAGATGAAACCAAAATAGAACTTTTTGGTAAAAACTCTACTCGTCGTGTTTGGAGGATAGAGAATGCTGAGTTGCATCCAAAGAACACCATACCTACAGTGAAGCATGGGGGTGGAAATATCATCCTTTGGGGCTGTTTTTCTGCTAAGGGACCAGGACGACTGATCCGTGTGAAGGAAAGAATGAATGGGGCCATGTATCGTCAGATTTTGAGTGAAAACCTCCTTCCATCAGCAAAGGCATTGAAGATGAAACGTGGCTGGGTCTTTCAGCATGACAATGATCCCAAACACACCGCCCGGGTAATGAAGGAGTGGCTTCCTAAGAAGCACTTCAAGGTCCTGGAGTGGCCTAGCCAGTCTCCAGATCTCAAACCCATAGAAAATCTTTGGAGGGAGTTGAAAGTCCGTGTTGCCCAGCGACAGCCCCAGAACATCACTGCTCTAGTGGAGATCTGCATGGAGGAATGGGCCAAAATACCAGCAACAGTGTGTGAAAACCTTGTGAAGACTTACAGAAAACGTTTGATCTCTGTCATTGCCAACAAAGGGTATATAACAAAGTATTGAGATGTACTTTTGTTATTGACCAAATACTTATTTTCCACCATATTTTGCAAATAAATTCATTAAAAATCAGACAATGTGATTTTCTGGATTTTTTTTTTCTCATTTTGTCTCTCATAGTTGAGGTATATCTATGATGAAAATTACCAGCCTCTTTCATCTTTTTAAGTGGGAGAACTTGCACTATTGGTGGCTGACTAAATACTTTTTTGTCCCACTGTATATTGACTTACAACTAGCTGAATGGCACTTCTGTCATGGCCCAAGGGGGTTTGTATCTCTTTCAGCAGCACTAAGCAACTTTGAGGAGGTTGGCAGTAACCGTGCCACACCAAACAACTACAAATGTGCAGACAGCCTTATGGGATGCTTCATTCCCCCCTTTTCCCATTCGTTGTAAAGATGGAAGATGAAAAAATTTTCCCGAGAGACTCTTTATTTGTGAAAATTGTGCAGGGTTGATATTCAGGCAAATGCGGCACCTTCCTACTCTGATCTATAAGTCTTACTTTACTGTAACATTATCAATCGTAATATTATATTTATCTGGTTCAAGGCTATAAAATCTTTAACACATCAGTCACTTATGAGTCAAATGAGGTGGGGGCGGCAGAGGTGACGGTGCAGGAATATGGTCAGAAACCACAGTCATAGGACATTCTTTCCCCACTATTAAATTCATTACCTAATGGCTATTCATCTTTCACACAGCCTCCGGAATGGAAATGTAGAAACTGCAGGTGACAGGAACATTAGGATTTTACCAGGCCAAGCGATGGTCCTGATTGGAAATGCTGTCTTCCTTCAGGCAAAGCAATATTGCTTTTATCCACTGGAGGGGAGCCAAAATCAACCAAAACTGAAAACACTGCTTTAAATTATGAAAAAAAAAGATATGAAGGGATGTTTCAAAATCCATCCAAAAGCATTCACACTGTAAGAAAGCACTATACCAAATTATAAGAACTGTTTGTTTTTATCTTTTTGTCATTCAATTCAGAGTGAGATCCGATCACCTCTTCTAAATGAAGGACGAGATTCCAGAAACCGTTACCCTGTGAAGTATGGCTTCATCTTTCTCTTCATGGCATGCTGTGTTGTGTGCTTCATGTTGTACAGCATGGACTTCATTGATCACAAGATGTGTATATCAGCTGGGGTGAGAATATATGATGTTTGATTTCTTGGGTCTAATTCCATATGCACACCAGCTTCTCACAACCTTAACACTTAATGATTGACTTGATTTGAATAGGATAAAAACAACAAAAGAAAAAAAGCATATTGTCCAACAGTTTGAAAATTGAGATGGTCATTTACAAAGCCAAGAGCGATAAAAGCATACATACTAGGTACATACAAGACTAGAAAATATGGAAAAAAAAACGAAATTCTAAAATTAAAACTATACAGTAAAAGAGGAAAAAAATTAATAAATCAAGCCATGTTCAAAGCACAGAAGAGACACCACAGAGTGCGCCAGTTCATTTAAACTCAATTAAATTCTGTTTATTTATATAGTGCCAATTCACAACACAACTCAAGGCACTTTACATAGATAATTCAACTATATCACACAGTCAGACTGGTTAAAAAACTTTTATCTATGGAAAACCAGCTGATTGCATCGACTCTTTGAGCCACATATCAGAGGATGAAAGAGAGCACATACAGTTAGTCAAAGTAAGAGAAACAGGACTATACTGAAAAACAGGCCAAGCTCCAACATCCATAGACAAAGGTGTTGATGACATCAGCACAGCTGGGGTTTTTTTCCAGGACGGCATCAGAGCCAAAGAGCAACAAAACAGATAAAGCATAGAAAAAGCAGCGAGAGCATATTGTTAAAGATTGAACTAACAAATACTGCAGAATGGGAGAGTAGAGAATAAAGTAGAATGATGAAAAGGGGTCCCTATGTCCTCCAGCAGTCTAAGCCTAAGACTATAGAGATAGCTGAGACACTCTAACTACAAGCTTTTAAAAAAAGGAAAGTTTAAAGCCAACCCTTAAAAGTAGACAGGATTTCTGCCTCACTGACTAAAACTGGTAGTGGGTTCCATAGTAGAGGACCTTGATAATTAAAAGATCTACCTCCCATTTGTCTTTCATAAATTCTTGGAACCACTAGTAAACCTGCAGACTAAGAGTGAAGTGCACCGCTGGGAACACAAGAAACAGTCACATCTCTGGTATACTATAGGATGGCTGCAGTATTTTGGATCAGCTGAAGTCTTTTAACTACAATTTATGGACTTTCAGATAGTGAAGAATTACAATAGTCCAACCTTGAAGTAACAAATGCATGGACTAGTTTCATCCCTGAATATGATATTTAATAAATATTGCAATATTCCAGATATTAAAGGACACTCTATAAACCTCTTTGATATAGGATTTAAATGACAGGTCCTTATAAAAAAATAACACCATTATTTTATTCAATTTAATCCCATCCAAATGACGTGACTGACTAATCACTTTATTTTTTTAAAGACTCTGGTCTAAAGACAACAACTTCTGTTTTGTCTGCATTCAGAACCAGAAAGTTAAGAGTCATCCAGGTTTTTATGTCTGCAAGACATGCCTGTAGTCTATGTAATGGCTAACTTTCATCTGGATTTATAGAAGGATATAACTGAGTTTCATCAGCATAAGAGTGGAAATGAATCTCATGCTGTCTAATAATTCTACCAATTGGGAGCATATATATTTACCGTATTTTCACGACTATAAGGCGCATATAAATGTCTTTTTTCCCCCCTCAAAATGTGCGGCGCGCCCTATGAGTGTTGTTACTGCGGACGTTTGAGACCACCATGAGAACGTTGGGCGTGGATTGTGTATTGTGTATAAAATCCCAGGTATGTGCTTTATGCAGAACTCCTCATCTCCTCATTGAGGAGATGAGGAGTTCTGCATAAAGCAGGAGTGCAGCGGAAGCACCTACACCTACATGCAAAGTCAATGGTTGACGCGTTTCAAGGCGCCGCATCAACCAATCAGAGAAACTGATCTGGGAGCTGATCTGGGAGGCACCAGGATAATAAAAGGGAACATATTCTGCTGGCAGATTTCTGCAGTTTAAGTTAATTTATGCGTCAATAAACTGTTTCAGAGGAGTGATCACAGTGCTCTGTGTCATCAGCAATGTGTCTGTCTCACGGCCAGCTCCCAGGTTTGATTAATACTTTGTAATAAATACACCTTGCAGCTATATTTGCTGTGATCAGTGGGAATAAAGTAGTTTTAAAATGTTTTTAAGTGAGAAAATCCACCTGAAAACTTAATCATTGCAGTCAGTTCATCCAGATTATCATCCTGCCTTCTAATACTATTTCTGTCGGAGGCGCTCAGACCCCACACATACCAGTGGTGCGCCGACAGTAGGAATCCCTTCAACAGCAGCCTCTGGCCGGGTCGCATCCTCGCGGTTCACCGCGGCGGCTGGTAGGTGTTTTTCATCTAAATAATCTAAACTGCAGGCACCAGGATAATAAAAGCGAACATATTCTGTCGGCAGGTTTCAGGATTTTAAGTTAATTTATGCGTCAATCAACTGTTTCAGAGGAGTGATCAGAGCGCTCTGTGTCATCAGCGATGTGTCTGTCTCACGTCCAGCTCCCAGGTTTGATTAATACTTTGTAATAAATACATGAATAAAACACAATCATACTCAGTTTTGCTCCCGCTTTATTTTTAAATACGCAGTAGAGGTATTTAAACGTAGTAGAGGAAATGTACCTGTATATAAAAAACGCGCCCTATAGTCCGGTGCGCCTTATGTGTGTGTTAAATACGAAATGGCACACATAACTGAGACTGCGCCTTTTAGTACGGTGTGCCTTATGGTCGTGAAAATACGGGTAGTAAAGACAATTGGCCCTACAACTGATCCCTTTGATACTCCACAGATAACCCTGGAGCATGAAGAAGATTTAACATGAAAAAAAAAAAAATCTGTCAGATGAATGAGATTTAAACCAGCCCGCTGGAGTTCCTTTAATTTCTAGATATTCAAGTCTGTATCAAATGCTTAGATCTGAGATCTAACAGGAAAAGCACAGATTCAAGTCTATTATCTGAGGCCATAAGGATATTATCAGTGACTTTAACCAGATCATTTTAAGTGCTATGATGAGCTCTAAAACAGATTGAAACTCTTCAAAGAGTTAATATCGTGTAAGTGGTAACACACTTATTTTGCAAATACTTTCTCAAGAGCTCTAGATAAAAAAGTAAGATTGGATATATGTCTATGATTGACCAAGTCATCTAGGTCAAGAAACGGTGTCTGAAGTAAAGGTTTAATTACAGGTACATTAAAAAGGTACTTATCCCTGTAACAGGGGTATATCAATTAGGGCTGGGCGATATAGAAAAAAAGCTTATCGATAAAAAAAAATGCATATTGATCGATATCGATAATTATTGAAAAGATTTGAAACCATATTTTATGTGCAGCTCTGCCTGGACTTTTTATAATATTACTAAATGATTTAATTTTAATAAAAAACACAAACACAGACTTCGAATTAAATCTTTATTTAACCAACTTTTTTAACCATAACAGAATTGTTTTAAAGAAAAATAACTTAAGAGACCTGGGTTATGTTATTAAATACTGACAAAGAATAAACTAAAGTGACCAGGAAAGTGACCAAAATAAATATAACAAATAAATAAATGCCCCCCCACCGCCCACTTTTCCTGCTTTAACCTGAGTTATTACTTTGAAGTTTCTGGCCCCTCAGCATTTTTCTCTCAATTGTTAGAACTACGTGGGAAACTGCCCAGAACTGAAAATATATATATATATTTTCCCGAAATTCCTGAAGATTCCTCGGAGGAGAGCCGCGTCGGGGCCTACACAGCTCGTACTCCTGCGGGTGTGAGCGGCTGAGATGATAAAAGAAAAAAGTTGGTTGTGTTATCAGACTTGGTTTTCACTGGTTCCCGACACATTTTACAGATGACTGTGGTTTGTTTTTTGTCCGACTTGCCATGACCGAAATACTGCCAGACTGCCGAACTACAAAAACCCTTCTTTGGAGCAATTTCCTCCGCCTCTCCTTGCTGCGACATCTGCATGTGCTCTGTGTTGTGGTTTGAGAGGGCGGCGCTTGGTGACGGCGTGCCTGGGTCCGCGATTGTGATTGGTTGGGAGGAAGCAGTGACTAGCATAAACCTACATGCTAGGCTACAATGAGAAGGAAGGAAAACTGCGTTTCTTTTTTATCGAACTTTTATCGACCCTCTTTTTTTCTATTGCGCCACACGTCTATCGATCGATATATATCGTTATTGAATTATCGCCCAGCCCTAATATCAATCACATCTAAAATTAAGGAGGAAATCAGAGGTAATACTACCTTAAATAACTTGGTTCGAACTGTATCTAACATACAAGTTGAAGGCTTAGATGAAGATAATAGTTTTGCTAGCTCTGAAAGTTCAACAGGATTAAAACAGTCTAAACCCGGTTCAGAATCTATAGTCACCCCTGATGCTGCCTCCCTATCCAGAGATAAACAAGTGATATTTATAGGGGTGGACTGGCTACGTCTCTGGGTAGGTTTGGTAGCTGAATTAAAAATAAATCTTGGAGTTTTTTTATTCTCATCTATTAATGAGGAGAAATAGGCTGATCTTGCTATACAAAGGGTCGTACTCATACTCATCGTCTCCTGCTTTATCCGAAACCGGGTCGCGGGGGCAGCAGACTAAGCAGGGACTCCCAGACTTCCCTCTCCGCTGACACCTCCTCCAGCTCTGTTGGGGGAAGCCCTAGGCGCTCCCAGGCCAGTCGAGAGACATAGTCTCTCCAGTGTGTCCTGGGTCGTCACCTGGGCCTCCTCCCGGTGGGATGTGCCTGGAACACCTCCCGAGGGAGGCGTCCAGGGGGCATCCGAAGAAGATGTACGAGCCACCTAAACTGACTGCTCTCGATGTGGAGGAGAACCGGCTCTACACTGAGCCTCTCCCGAATGAGCTCCTCACCCTATCTCTAAGGGAGAGCCCAGCCACCCTGCGGAGAAAGCTCATTTCAACCGCTTGTATCGGGATGTCGTTCTTTCGGTCATGATCCAGATTTCATGACCATAGGTGAGGGTAGGAACGTAGATCGACCGGTAAATTGAGAGCTTTGCCTTTTCGCTCAGCTCTCTCTTCACCACGACAGACCGGTGCAGCGTCCGCATTATTGCAGCAGCCGCACCGATCCGTCTATCGATCTCCCGCTCCATTCTTCCCTCACTTGTGAATAGGACCCCAAGATACTTGAACTCCTCCACTTGAGGCAGGGACTCTCTTCCAACCTGAAGGGGACAAGCCACCTTTTTCCAGTCGAGAACCATGGCCTCGGATTTGGAGGAGCTGATTCTCATCCCGGCCGCTTCACACTCGGCTGCGAACAACCCCAGCACACACTGTAGGTCTTGGCAGGAGGGAGCTAGCAGAACTACGTCATCCGCAAAAAGCAGGGACGAGCTCGCTGTTCCCCAAACCAGACCCCCTCCAGTCCTTGGCTGTGCGTAGAAATCCTCTCCATAAAAGTTATGAACAGGACCGGTGAGAGAGGGCAGCCCTGTCGGAGTCCAACATGCACTGGGAACAGGTCCGAGTTAATGCCGGCAATGCGAACTAGACTCCTGCTCCGCTTGTACAGAGAACGGATGGCCCCTAGTAAAGGGCCCCCGACTCCATACTCCTAGAGCACCCCCCACAGGGCAGCACGAGGGACACGGTCGAATGCCTTTTCCAAGTACACAAAACACATGTGGACTGATTGGGCAAACTCCCATGAACCCTCAAGCACCCTGCAGAGGGTGTAGAGCTGGTCCACTGTTCCGCGGCCAGGACGAAAACCACACTGCTGCTCCTGCAGCCGAGGTTCGACAATCAGCCGGAATCTCCTCTCCAGCACCCTGGCATAGGCCTTTCCGGCTGAGAAGTGTGATTCCCCCAATAGTTGGAAGACACCCTCCGGTCCCCCTTCTTGTGGAGGGGAACCACCACCCCACTATGCCAATCCAGGGGGACTGTCCCCGACCTCCACGCGATATTGAAGAGACGTGTCAACCATGACAGCCCGACAACATCCAGAGATCTAAGATACTCAGGACGGATCTCGTCCACCCCCGAAGCCTTGCCACCGTGGAGTTTTTTGACCACCTCAGTGACTTCAGCCTGGGTGATGAACGAATCCAGCCCCAAGCACCCCGTCTCTTATTCCTCCATGGAAGGCGTGTCTGTCGGGTTGAGGAGATCCTCAAAGTATTCCTTCCACCGCCCGACAATATCCTTCTTCAAGGTCAGCAGCTCCCCACTCCCACTGAAAACATTGTTAGTGAAGCACTGCTTTCCCCTCTGGAGGCGCCGGCTGGTTTGCCAGAATCGCTTTGAGGCCAACCGATAGTCTTTTTCCATGGCCTCTCCGAACTCCTCCCAGGCCCGAGATTTTGCCTCTGCAACCCCCCGGGCCGCGACACGCTTGGCCTCACGGTACCTGCTTGCTGCTTCAGGAGTCCGACAAGCCAGTCAAGCTCGATAGGACTCCTTCTTCAGCTTGGCAGCATCCCTTACTATCGGTGTCCACCACCGGGTTCGGGGATTGCCTCCACGACAGGCACCGCAAACCTTACGGCCACAGCTACGGGCAGCTCCATCGACAATAGAGGCAAAGAACACAGCCCATTCGGACTCCATGTCTCCAACCTCCCTCGGAACCTGAGAGAAGCTCGACGTTGAACACGTCCCTGACCGAGGGCTCGACAATCCGTGACTTGCACAGAAGTCCTATAATGAGACACCACAGGGGTTCAGAGTTGGGGGCCCGTTCCTCCCGATCACGCCCCTCCAGGTGTCACTCTCGTTTCCCACGTGGGTGTTGAAGTCTCCCAGCAGAATGATGGAATCCCCAGGAGGGCACTTTCTAACACCCTCGCCAGGGATGCTAAGAAGGCCTGCTACTCCGCACTGCCGTTCGGCCCATAGGCCGAAACAACTGTCAGAGTCCTCCCTTCAACCCGAAGGCGAAGGGATGCGACCCTCTCGTCTACCAGGGTGAACTCCAACACGAGACGGCTGAGCTGGGGGAAGACAAGCAGCCCCACCCCCGCCTCTCCATGCGGGTCACTCCAGAGTAGAAGAGAGTCCTGCCTCTCTCAAGGAGCTGAGTTCCAGAGCCCTGGCTGTGTGTAGAGGCGAGCCCAACTATTTCTAGCTGGTATCACTCCACCTCCCGCACAAGCTCGGGCTCCTTCCCCGCCAGTTAGGTGACATTCCATGTCCCCAGAGCCAGTTTAGGTGCCCGCGGATCAGATCGCCGAGGTCTCCTCCTCTGGCTGCCGCCCAATCCCCTTTGCACCGGTCCCTCATGGTTCCCCCTGCAGGTGGTGGGGCCACTGGGGGATGGCCTTGTGTCGCTCCTTCGGGCTGGGCCCGGCCGGCGCTTGCCGACGAACCCCGACCCCAGGCCTGGCTCAGGGTGGGGTCCCGGCTCCATCGTACTGGGCGACATTACGTGCCTCGTTTTAGTTCTCGTCATAAGGGTTTTTGACCCGCTCTTCGTCTGACCTGTCACTCAGAGCCTGTTTGCCTTGGGAGACCCTACCAGGGGCATTTAGCCCCCGACAAGACTCTGGGATTACCCAGGCACTGAAACTCATCCACCACGTTAAGGTGGCGGTTCAAGGAGGGGTCATTTTTTACAATAGTAAATTGTTTTTCCAGACTAGGTTGGATGCCCGTAGGCATGTAGAGTGCCATTTTCTCTCCAATTTCTTAGCCTTTTGTTTCAATGTGTGCAGCTCTGCATTAAGTCAGAGAGCCAGCTTTCTATTTATGAATGTTTTCTTTTTCAAAAGGACTACATTGTCTAAGGTAGTATGCAGAGAACTAACTAACTGGAAGGGATCATCTCTATAACTGAATTGTAAGTTTTTGGAAGCTTTTCAGTTATAGAGATGATCCCCTCCAGATATCACCACACCCCCCACCCCATCACAGAAGAACAAAGTACCTCCCTGCTCCAGCCGGGGAACAATACCTCCTTAACGACGACCCTTAACAATCATAGACAGGTTTCAGGTATTACAGGCTAACAATGGAACCAAACGACCTACTCATTGGTTTCCGTTTGTATGTTTCCAAGCAATACAATGCCTTGTCTATATAAAAGACTCAAACTCACTGCGGATCCAGACATTTGAATTGAGAAAGCTTCCTGGAGAGGTAGGGAAACATCTTCAAATCTTGGAAACCAAGTACAGTGGATTTTTTTTTAAAACTATAAATCTATAAATCCATCAATCCGCACATCCAAATTCTACCACTTACACCGTTAGGGCTGCACTGGGGCTGGTGCTTATCTCTGGCAGTCAATTAGTTTAAGGCGGGGTATACCCTGGTTGGGCCCAAGTCTGTCAGAGGGCAACATAGAGACACACAAAATCATTGAACAATGCAGACACACACTTAAACCAAAAATTGAAATACAACTTGAAAATAGACATGTAAATCAAAAATCTGATAAAGGGAAAGTGCATGGAGAATGTCTTGCATCTGAGAATCATATCTATCACCTACAATGTTTCCCAGCCCCCTGTCCTCATCTATGTTGATGTGTTTGTATCTTATTAATTATTGGAAAATAGTCCTGTTTTGAGAAAAAGGATTAGGTTTAATTGATTATCCTTTAAGTTAGTAGAAGATAATACACCCAAAGGTTAGAAAAATAAAGATTTTGAAATATGAAATGTTACCTTTTGACTTAAAGATGGAAAGGATTAGAGAACAGAATTTGTCAAGTTAATACTAGGTTTATTGAACCTCACATAAAGTCATTCTGAAGGTTTCATTAACCGAATACAGGAGTAACTTTCTAAATTAATCAGTATGTTTTCATCAAAACTATAAATGTAAGGCACTTCATTTGTTTAATCTCTAAACTTATCTACTTAAAGGATACCAACGTGACATCAGTACCTGCTGCTACAATTCTGATACATTCCACTGATCCTGCGAGTGACTGCTCTTTCCATTCTGTGTCACCAGAAGATGTCCTGGAGATGAACTTTTTAAAGGAATACATTGCCTGGCCTGAAACACCATCATTATCATCTGAACTTGTTCTAAATGACACCAGTGATCCTGCTCACAGCACTTTCACCATTCTCCCAAGGAGCAAAGGAGGAAGTTGGCATGTAGGGGATCAACTGATGGTCTTGATAAAAATTCATGACTTCCAAGGTCTACCTAAGAAGTCAGGGGGAGATTTCTTACTTGCTCGGATGCACAACCATGGTCTTCTTGCAGGTGTGGCAGGACAAGTGTTCGATCATCACAATGGATCTTACACTGCTGTTTTTCCTATACTCTGGGAAGGAACTGCACAGGTTCAGGTAAGACTAATGACATCAATCAGGACAATCAAAGACACACAACCATGCACACACATATTCCCACCTAATTACAATTTAGAGAACCCAATTAACCTGACAGTAATTTTTTGGGACTGTGGGAGGAAGCAAGAATACCAAGAGAGAACTCACCTATGCACAGGGAGAACATGCAAACTCCTTGCAAAAGAATCTTCTTTCTGCAAGGCAACAGCGCTACCCGCTGTGCCACCGAAATCCCTCGAAATAACTCATAATCATTAACCTTAGGAAGTACGATGCTCCCTAATAAGACAATGCCAAAGTGGGATTTTAAGTAGCTATTAGCATACCAAAATGCTATGAAATCTGAGATTAAGGTTAACAACTATTAACAGGAATTATTTGGACAGCACAACAAAATATATGCAAATGCCTGAAATTGCCTTGGGCTTTGTTTGTCAGTAAACATTTTTCCATTACAAAAATGCAAAAAAGTCTTAGATATCCTGCTATTGTCAAAAAATACAATTTGAGTAGCAATGTTTTCATTTAAAAAGGAATGGGGTGCACCAGTGAGCAAGCTTTAGCGTTGGTTGCATAGAGACAGGCTCTGCTGAAAATTACATTAGAATTTCTTTACAATCACATTATACCATTAACTAATTACAAACACGGACTGATTGTTCATTGTAATCAGGACTGTGTCAACATCCTTAGATGCATCAGGGTATCCATGCCTATGTTCCGAAAACAGACTTAGAACATTTTTTTGGAGAGCTTGGTGCAGACCAGTTCAGCTTTGGATGAGATGAGACAGCTATTCTATGGATGAAATGCAGTAAAATAGGACTTCTTTACCAAGGACGGTTCCATAAGACATATTAGAGGGAATGCTAATATCCTGTCAGGCTCAAAAGACTAACTCTTACCTAAAGTGAGTAAGAATTATTGCATCTGATCAAGGTCAGTATTGTCTACTCAGTCAGTTCAAATATTTCTCAAATATAGTGAATTGCTGCTCTAATTGTTAAACACATTTAAGTAAATTTTATCTACACAGCTTACTAATTTGAAGACCTTGTTCCATGGTGGTGTTATTGCTATTTTCTCACAAATTGAATTGAAATTGATTTAGGGTAGAATAACACCATTATTTATCTTCATTGCTGTTCAATATTTAGACAGGAACTGTACCCTGTTTTCCACAAGTCTTGCTGTAAATGTTAAAATCTTGAATGCCTTTTATAAATTGTGCTTTTAACATAACAGAATTTTGTCTGCTGGAGTTAGTGTATTCTCACATAAGCAACTCAATATGTATTGATTTCTGTCAGGGGCAAGGACATTATCATGATCTGATAGGTGAGGGTTGGGGTATTATGGTACCACATCTTATTATTGTAGAACCCTTTTATTACTTGGTCCAAATCCAATCGAGGTATTGTTTCTCAGATAGCGTAAACAAAGGAGGAAACATGGTTAAGTAATTAACAGAATTTATTCCAGCCATGTTTATCAAAATAATTTATATAAACTTACCTTTCTGCTATTTCAGGGAAGACCCCACTGAAAGGCAGAGAGCTCACTTTCCTTTTTAATTTTAAAAGTCAACCAGGAAGTGTTTCCAACAGTCCCCAGTCAGCATTTTTTCCTAATCACACAGCCTAAATCGTTACCCTATAAGGTAATGCCTGAGCTGCTCTGGCCACCATATATCAGCATAAGAATGTCCATTTTGGCTGACCCACACAGAAGAGTGGACAGTTAGAGTTATGAACAGAAACTAAAATAAAAAGAAATTAATCTTCAACACTTTCCCTCTTTTAGGTGGTCTAAAAACGACCTCACTAATAAATCTAAGTGTGTGTAAATGAGTCCTACGTTATATGTGAAAGATGGCTCTTTCCGGCAGTCATTTGGAACCACTCTCACCACCAAAAGAGTAGAACGCTATATCTCTACTAACTGCCCATTCTAGATGTAGTGCCCTCTTTGGATTACAATTCTAACTAAAGTGTTTCCTAAATCCCCACATACATCATAAAAATAAAGCAACAAACGTAAATCGTTATATATGATAACTGGAAAAGATAATATGAATATTCAATGTTTTAGAGTCATAGGTGTGATACAGAACTAAGGAAGAGAAATGAAAAGCATACATAATCAACAGAAACGCTAAACTAGTATTGTCTGCTCTGTCCTCTAAGTAGGCCACGGCACAAATCAGGGTCAAGGCGTCTGCAGGGTCCTTTCTGGCTCTGCTCTCATGGAAAAGCCCATGATCCCTTAACCTCTTAGTCAAAAAGCATTGACTGTCTTAATGGTTCCTCTCAGGAGTGGGGTGCATGGGCTTCTGCTTTAATTCTGAAAATTCAAACAGAAGAATTAATAAAAGGGGGAGAGGTGGCCTAGTGGTTAGGACATTGCGCTTGGAATCCAGAGGTTCTTGCTCTGTTCGAAATCCTGGGACGCATCCTTAGAAGGCCAGATTCGAAGGACGATTACGTCATAGCGCAGCGCCGAGGTCTGGTCAGATTCCAAGACTTCTCGTTATGCTGCCTTAAAATGCGTCCTTCTTTTTGCCCGATTTGAAGGATGGGTCCGATGTATCCTCGCTATCCTTGGATATCCCAGGATTCATTGCTAGACCAAGCAAGCCGTGATTTGCTCCGTGATCAAAGGAAAGGTTACTTGTCTCCGAACAGTGGTGAAAATTGGAAGTTCAGTTTAATATAATTCAAGTCTGTGAATAGTTCTGTCTGAAATGAAGAAAAAATTGTTGTTTTAATGGTTACTGAGTCAGATATGTGGCGGTAATGTTTGGTTTATCTAAAGTTTTTTATCTGTTACTGTGTAAATGGGTTTGGCTGTAATTTAAGGACATATTCTAATATATCTGCAGTGTGGGGACTATAAATCTGATAGTAGTTAAATTTTTGTATTGCTGTTTTGTACAATATGCTTAACTAAGTATTTTTGTCATTGAATATTAGAGATTTTGCAGATATATTTTGTACATACATTGTTTAGATTTACTTATATATTTCTACCCCTTTTATAGAATAGAAAACCTCTTTATTGTCCCACAATGGGCAGATTTACAGCAGCAGAAAGATTATTGAAAATTGTCACACAAATGTGGATCATTTGTGTGACAAATATTTTGGTGCTCTGCAACATCCGTCTGCTCATGCGGGTCGCTTTGGTGCCATAAACCTTTCAGACTGGAGTCTGATGGTGGCCACATTTAAGTAGTAGCCTAAATGCTAATGCAAAAAAAAAATACATATAGTTTCTCAAAACATTGGAATTGATTGTCAAGCCCTGCAGTGAGAACATATTGTAGAACAACTTCCAGGAAGGTATAGTTACATGTGCAAAAGAAGGTAAAGGTGCATGCCAAGTTGGAGTATCTCATACTGGGCATGTGTCCCAGACCAACCCTGAATGGAAGAGCTAATTGGGAGGCAGCACATGACTGAGCAAGCATTTAATCCTTGGCATGTCAAAGAGTCAATATTTGAATTGATAATTGTAAAGGGAAGTAACAAGAAATCACATAACAGGGACAAGTTAGATTAAATGTTTTTTTTTGTCAGATTTTCTTTTTTTCTTACTTCAAATATATCTTCTTTTATGACATAATCTGTATGAGTTAAATAAAGGTGATATAAAAAAAAAAAAAAAGACTATTTTTTTCCTAATTTTAGTGTTTGGCTCTTTGGCACGACTTTCATTTACTTGTTAGTTTGACAAATTGGGCAGAGCAGTACAGGTTTTTCACGGATATTTTGAGTGCAAAATTTACTTGTGATAAAATTGTTAATACCCTGTCAATTCACCGTTTTGGTTTTATGAAATTATGGGAAGCTAACCAAAGCAGTTTGAAATAAATGCTATTGAAGATATAAAAAAATAAGTAATTTTGTGAATAACAGTAATTGAAGTATAGTCTGGAGACCAGTTATGCTAATCATAATTCAACTTTTCTTCATGTTTAACCTCTTAAATCAGTTACAAAAGCTTAGTGTTTTCAGAAATTAAAAGTGATAGAGTTAATTTTGTTTAGGTTTTTGTTTTGGGCCATAATCTTCTTCCAAGATTAATGAGATTTGACAAAGACCAAGCTTTCTCACTTTTTACTTTATCTAGAACACAGGAATTTTAGGTTTGCACCTTTAACCACCATAAATTCACACCATGTCCTTTCTTAGTGTTATCCCCAAGACCTCCCTGTGCTCACTTCTAGGAGCAGAGGGAGGCTATCATATGCAAAGCTGATTTAAGCCATAGAAATGCAAATCAAGCATTCACCTTAACCCCAAAATCCCACATCAGCGCCCCGCTGCGCTCCAGACTATCTGAGCTAAGCAAAGCCTACAGCCTCAGCTGTTCTTCCCGTCTTGCTCCGCTCTGACTTCCTCGGAGCTCGAGGAGAGCATTTGCAATATTATTATTAAATTCTCAGGAGCCAAGCACCTGGAAATGAATGCTTGATTTAATATGACATATTAATAAAATCTCCATCAACATCCAGCATATGTTCAGTTTCTGCCCAAATAAGACATGGCTGAGCAAACGTGGTAACTACGGTCTGTCAGTTTTACAGACAGAACTGCATTTCACTCATTGCATCCCTGCCATTCTGCTGTGTTTACAGTGCATGTGCACTTAGCGATTTGCCCACGATGGTAGGGAGAAAATCAAACATGACCTCATGATTCCTGATCACGCTCAGCTTTAAATAGACTTCGGTGATCTTAATTGGGCTGAGACTCAGGAAGCAGCATCCAGTCTTAATAGCGGAGCCTAATACAGAGCAAGGGGTTAATTGGATGCAAGAACAAAATGACATCCATCTTGGGGATGTAACAGTATAAAATAGGTATTTTGATCGAGATGAGAAATTTGCTTCCTGGTATGTTGAAGTACCGATAGTTTCCATTCAATAATTTAATTAAACAGCCTTTGTTTTGGGGACTTAATAAGAATTATGCTATAATTTGTAGTTACCAGTCCATTGTTAAAATATTTTAATTTGACAAACTGGATCTTCTCTACGTTCTTTTTCCTGTTTGGTGCGATTTCAATTTGAAATCTTGACGTGGTCGGACCTCAGTGGAGCAAAAAAAAAGGCGCAGCTCCATATTTTTCACAGTGACGGACGGAGAAGACATACGTGGACGGTGACGTGTGGAGGATGTTGAACAACTCTCATTGATTAACATGACAGACAAGTGCTCCGCACAACGTAAGTTAGCAGGGCGGAGCGGGGCGCTGATGGAGTATGTGGAATCTGGGGGTAAGTCTTCATCCCCTTATAACTGTCATGATCTGCCCTGTTAGCTCACCTTAATTACTCATGTCTTTCACCTGCCGGTTCCCTTATATTGGGCTCAGGTCCAGCCATCATGGCCAGATCATTGTTTGATTTCTGTTAGTTCCCTGTTTGCCTTCTGTTAAGTGTCCTGAGGTGGACGCTCGACAAACGGGACTCTGAACCTGTCCGCCAGGGTGCGTTTCTGTCTGAGCTGGTTGCTTGAGGCAAGGGACTCTAAACCTGGCGTCGAGCTCTGATGGATTCCTGGAACCGTCCGTTACTGAGTGAACTGATCTGTTAAACCAGGTAAGTGACTCACTCTAATAATCATCTTCTGTTCAGATGATCGTGGTCACTTACCTGTGTTTCTCCCTTAACCAAAGTGTCAATGATTGGGCAGTGCCCCGCCCCCCTTCTGCAGCTGCCGCGAGCCACAGATCCACAGCAGCGTGTTTCTGTTCTGTTTTTTTTTTTATGAAACATTTTTAACTTTCCTACTGGCTGTCTCAGCTTGAATACTTGGTCCTTCTGTCCTGTTTTATGACAATAACTTCCTAAGTACATTTGAACAACTTTGATGCACATAACACATTTTAACCCTTTTTTGATATCTGTTTTCTTAAAATTTAAAATAATGTTCCATTTCTACTCTAAAGTAATTGGGACTAATTGGCAAAAGGAAAAAAAATGAATGCATGCAGTCAACAAAACATAAAAGGAAAAATGATCAAGACGCTAACATAACGTAGTTTTGGAGGGGTATGTAGTGCAGGACATGAAGAATTGTATTTGCTGAAGCATTCATAAAATTATAATTTATTAAAAGTTATCTAAGTATATGAAATTACTTGTTTTTATAGCTGATATTTCCAGTCATATTGAATGCCACAAGTAAAGTTGTCAAGAGATTTATGTAGATGCAAACTACAAAAAGACAAAACAACAAAAGCAGAGGAGACAATAAACCGATGTCTGCCCCAATATAACATAAGATAAGCAAATACTATAATTATCTTTACTGTGAACTACAAACAGTCACAAACAAGACCATTCCAGGAGGAAATCCAACCCTTTGTACTGCATTCTGATAAGCGTTGAGGTGTTTGTAAAGGGTCCGTTCTAACATCGAAGAGGGATCAAATAAATAAATTACTTTATGATAGTTATGACAATGGTTGCGTGATGATAAATAGTTTCCATTGTGCCGAAACACTGAAGTCAACTACAAATAAAAGAAGTTTAATGCCTCCCATAAAGGTCCCAAGGAAAATTTAACAATTCACTTAGTTGTTAGCGGTTACACAATGCTTGTCAAGCCACCCTCTCTTGAAGGAACCTTTTTTTTTCGCTGTATGACTTAGACCCAGTCCCATCAAATTGCTTGGTTGTTGTAAGCGCTTTGCTTTGCCCCTGTCTGCTCTTTTATCTGCTCTGTTCTGGACTGATTCCTGGATTCTACTGGCTCACCAAACTTGGACTGTTCCTCTGACCTCGGCTTGGATTCCCCTTCTGTACCTCATCGGCTCTCTGATCTTCTGGTCTGTGAACTTGGCTCTACTACAACTTCTGCTTCGGACATTCCCTTCAGGACTCTATTGCCCTCAGCGTCTGCTGGTATCAGCTCCACTCTGACACAGGTCAGTGACTATTTTCTCTTAATTATCAGCCCGTTATTAGTCACTGACCTGAGTTTCTGTTCCTACAGTATAGAGGATCCAGTTTATCTGCTCCAGCTGACGAGCAGCCATGTGCAGAATGTAAAGACTTGTTTTGAACTAATCCTGATCAGTCTGCTCTGAATATTAAGTCCAAGGTTTTGAATTTATGACATTCATATTTATTAGGTAATAGAGAGGCTTTTTATTTAACTGTGTCCATAATTTCAAGATACAAGATATCATAAATGGGAGGAATTCCTTTATCGCTTAAATATTAAACCTAAAACCAAGAAAAGCCTTTCAACATTTGTGAACATAATTTACATTGTTGGACATAATGTCTATTTTTGCACAGACTTGTAGTACAATTCTAAATTGTGTGAGAAAGGAAAATGTTTCTTTGTAAAGATGTGTCCTGTAAGTGTAGCAGACTTTTTTTTTTGTTATTATTCCTTGTGTGTGTAAAAATGTTGGTTTGCGTATTTGTCTCTTTCAAGTTACCACGTCACTTAGTGGACAATATCTGATGGAAACGTACTGCTTGAAATGTTGAGGTTATTTTTTATACTAAATTTTCAATGTATCTCACAACAGGCTTTTAGCTAGGATTATTTCATAGAATGTACACCTTGGTGTATCACATCCTTAGGCTTTGCGTGGCATAAGGGGGTCAAGGGGTGTCCCCCCCTGAAAATTCTGAAATTTTGACTCTCTGAAATGCTATTGCCTGCATTTTGTGGTGGAATGCAGATAACTTTTTATCTTTGTTGCAACGCTATTTTTTTCCTGATTATGGGAAGCATGTGTGCTTAACTAGATGTGGAAGTTTCATAAGGAAGACATATATAGTAGTATATAAGACAGATCAATTTTCATGGGTTAATTCAAACAATCGGAAAGTGTAATGCTAAGTTTACATCGCACATGCTTTAAGCATAAAAAAACCTGTGCTTCATTTTTTGATGCTTGTACAAAGGTACAAGCACTTCAAAGCACTTCATCATGATTGGAGGCAGTGCAACAGGCCGGTAACCATTGAGTGAGTTGACCTGAGGCTTCTTTGGGACTGGAAAAATGGTGGCAGACTTGAAGCATGCTGGCACTATGGATTGATCCAGCAAGGTGTTAAAAATGTCTGTGAGGACACCAGGAAGCTGATCTGCACACTCCTTATACACCTGCCCAGGTATGTTATCAAGCACTGGGGCCTTCCTTGGGTTTACTCTCCTCTTCAGCTACAGCTTTCACTGCTGGAGTGCTGTTTAGTGCCTCAAACCTTCCAAAGAAGTTGTTCAGTTCATTTCGGAAGTCAGAGTTTGCTGAATGTACTGGTGTAGTCTGTGATCATTCAAATGCCTTTCCACATCCTCCTGGAGTTGCTGTCGTTGTGAAAAAGATCCCCAGTTTCTTGCAGTGGTTTTACTTCGCTGATCTGATGGCACGGTTTAAGTTGGCACGCGCTGTGTTTCAGTGCCTCCTTATCACCAGAGTTGAAAGCTGAATTCGATGCTTTTAGCATTGAAGATGCTGACGTCTTCAATGCTTTTGTTGATGTAGACTGACACAATCATGGCATACTTATATTTAAAAAGTTGTCATATGTTGCTGCAGCCTTGAAGATGTTCCAGTCAGAGCATTCAAAACAGTCTGAGTGTTTCCATGGTGCCCTCAGACCACACTCAGAATTCCTTAACTGTTCATTTAGCCCTGATCAGCTAGGGCTTATATGCAGGGATAAGCATGACACTAGGTGATATGATGAACCGAGGTGGGGGCGGGGGGCTGCTCTGAATGCATCTTTGATGTTAGAGTATACCAGGTCTAAATTGTTTTCATCCCGAGTTGCAAAGTCCACATGTTGGTAGAAATGGGGGAGAACAGTCTTCAAGTTAGCCTGGTTAAAATCACCAGCAATGATGAAAACACCCTCTGTGTATGCAGATTGGAGCTCAGAGATAGCCTGGTATAGAGTCTTCATGGCTCCTTTTGTGTTAGCGCTGTGAGGCACATAAACAGCAGTGATGCTAACCACACTGAACTCTCTGGGCAGATAGAACGGCCTGCAGTTAACAGTCAGATACTCGATGTCTGGAGAGCAGAAGCTGGCGACTGATCTAGCATTTTTACACCTGCTGTTGTTCATGTAAATACATAGCCCGCCACCTCGAGTCCTACCGCTTAGTTCTTCGTTCCTATCGGCGCGGTATAGCATTAGCCCCTCCAGGCTAATAGCATTGGCCGGTATTGCTGGATGCAGCCAAGACTCCATCAGAATGATGGCGCAATAGTTACCAATCTCCTTCTTTGATGAGAGTTCCAGTCGGAGATTATCCATTTTGTTTTCCAACGAGCGGACGTTGGAGAGCAGGATTGATGGAAGCGGAGGTCTGTGGGGATTTCTCTTTAAGTTTGCAGTTAGCCCTACTCTGCATCCTTGCTTTCTCCATCTTGCACATCTCTTCCTTCAGTAGTTATGTTCCACTGTTGTTTTGTTTACCTCCGTCCGTAACACTCCGCAGCTTTTTAAAAAATGTCTGGATTTAAGACATTTTGTGACCGTAGCTCCAGCAGGCGTTGGCGATCATAGATGCGGTGCGGTTTGATGTCTAGTCTCTCTATCATATTAAGCGGCATATTATGTCAACTTATTGAAATTGTTGAGGGTTCTTTGCAGTATCTTAGCTCTCCCTAGAACTGGACTCCTCTGGACTGAGATGTTTCTCCTGGTTTCTGTTGGAGCCACTTCTCCAGCGTGGGGGCAGTCCCCTGTTGCCTTTGCCTTCCAGACATTTTGTAATTTTCCCTGAACCCTACACTGTGTGCAGAATTATTAGGCAAATGAGTATTTCGAACACATCATCCTTTTCATACATGTTGTCCTACTCCAAGCTGTATAGGCTTCAAAGCCAACTACCAGTTAAGTAAATCAGGTGGTGTGCATCTCTGTAATGAGAAGGGTGTGGCCTAATGGCATCAACACCCTATATAAGGTGTGCATAATTATTTGGCAACTTCCTTTCCTTTGGCAAAATGGGTCATAAAAAAAATTGACAGATTCTGAAATGTCAAAAATTGTCAGATGTCTTTCAGAGGGGTGCAGCAGTTTGGAAATTGTCAAGCTTTTGAAGCAGGATTATCACACAATTAAGCAGTTCATGGCAAATAGCCAACAAGTTCAAGAAGCGTGTTGAAAAAAGAAGACGCAAAATAACTCCCCATGAATTGAGAAGGATCAAGCATGAAGCTGCCAGGAAGCCATTAGCCACCAGTTGTGCCATATTTCAGAGCTGCAACATGTCTGGAGTGCCGAGAAGCACAAGGTGGTAAATACTCAGGGACCTGGCCAAGGTAAGGAAAGCCGAAAAAAGCCACCTTTGAACAAAACACAAGACAAAACATCAAGATGGGGCCTTATTGGAGACGGATTTCTCCAAGGTGTTTTGGTCCGATGAAATGAGAGTGAGTCTTGATGGGCCAGATGGATGGGCACGAGGCTGGATCAGTAAAGAGCAGCAAGTTCCTTATTGACTCAGACGCCAGCAAGGTGGAGGTGGGGTATTTGAATGGGCTGGTTTCTTTAAAGATGAGCTTGTGGGACCTTTTCGGGTTGATGATGGAGTCAAGATCAACTTCCAGACCTACTGCAAGTTTCTGGAAGACACCTTCTTCAAACAGTGGTACAAGAAGAAGTTGCCATCATTCAAGAAAAACATGATATTCATGCAGGACAATGCTCCGTCACACGCATCAAAATACACCACAGCGTGGCTGGCCAGAAAAAGTCTAAAAGGAGAAAAAATAATGACATGGCCCCCCCTGTTCACCTGATCTGAACCCCATCGAGAACCTGTGGTCCTTCATGAAATGGGAGATCTACAGGGAGGGAAAACAGTCCACCTCTCTGAACAGTGTCTGGGAGGCTGTGATGGCTGCTGCACACAATGTGGATCGCAAACAGATCAAGACACTGACAGAATCTATAGATGGAAGGCTTTTGAGCATCATGGTGAAGAAACGTGGCTATATTAGTCACTGATTTGTTTTGTTTTTTTGTTTTTTAATGTTGCAAATGTTTATTTCTGTATTTTTTGTTGTTATATTGGTTTACCTGGTGAAAAGTGAGATGGTTATATATTTGTTTTTTATGACGTTGCATAATAATTCTGCACAGTAATATTTACCTGCACACACAGAAATCCTCATAAAATGGCCAAATCTAAAAAAAAAACACATCAACTTCCTTAAATATGAAATTGATATTAAGGAGTATTTTGGGTTAATTGAGAACCAATTCTGGCCCAATAATAAAAATAAGCTCTTTTTTCCCTGATGTCTGTATAATTTGGGTTGGCCATATTAATCACTACGGCTGTCCTCTGCTGTTTAGCAATAATCACAATCACAAAGTTGGTTGGCCGATATAATTTTTTCTGTTTTTATCTGAAAGTTCCACATAATCTAAGCTGTCATTTTCCACCACCTTGGAAGGTCGCTCTCATTTTGATGAGGTCTCCAGTTTATATTCTACAGAGATGTTTCTGTATAGTATACTAGCCTCTTAGGTACGACGTTCCATGTATGCCTTACCACCATCTGTTAGTGGTATGCAGTGGTTTTTCCTCCCATAATGGTTCCTCCATTGCCTTCTCTTTCATCTTCCATTATTGTAGTTCAGATATTCACTGAGTGCTTCATCCCTTGGGTCAATCCTCCTGATATATTAGTGGAGCTCGGATGTTTCATCTTCAATGGTGGCTCTGATGCTAACTAGGTCTCATTTTTCCTTAGTGTAGTCTGTGGATTTGGGTTGGAATCCACCATTTTTGGTGAATAGATTTTGTATTTTAGCATCAATGGACTAAATACCTATTATGCCATTTTTACTATGGGATAAACTATGGGACCTAAGGATAGTGTGTTATGTATTTACTTATTTAGTGTGTTTTTTTTCTTTGTATAGTGCCCCTATATCCTATATGTTCAGCAATGATAAATGTCGCTCTTTGAGGATCTCTAATATGTAACATGTTCTTTCACCTATTTATTGTATTCAATTTATAAAAGTGAGCTACACAGTGCATGTTTCTTTTTTACCGCGACAGCAACATGTTTTTTCAAAGACATCCTTAAAAACTTTGAAGGACTTGCAGTATGTGTTATCAAATATAAGGCAAATACCTAATAAAATACCTCTCAGCGACACACAGGAGCTCTTTCAAGCTGGGCAACGTTTCATTCACAACACCTGTCCCATTAACCAGGAATCAGAATCAGAAATACTTTAATAATCACAGGGAGAAATTACTTCCGTTACATTACTCCGTCTGTAATAGAGTGACTATAGGACCAGTTTGATATAACACAATTTCATTCAATATATATAATTAGGGGGTCCCCGCTCCATCTCGCTCCAGTTTGGGGGTCCTTTTCCTGGAAAACGTTATAGACCCATGCTCTAATAGCTTCCATTTAAGTTTCAAATCCTTTATAAAGTTCTCTTATTTGCTTTTAATTGTGAAAATGGGCTAACTTGGCCACTTCCTGTTTATCAGAGCTACTTTATATATGGGCGCCATGAGATAAAATGTTATAGTATGGTCATCAAAGGTCTGAGGAAGAGAATGGTGGACCTCCACATGTCTGCTCCACTCCTGGGTGCTGATGGAGCTGGTTTCTCATCAGTTAGGTAGAACGTCCAGCCATCAGAAGTTCAGGAAGGAGAAAGGTTCTGTGCTCCTGAGATGTACAGGTTCTGTTTGAGGTGTGCCAATACACCAGAGAACCAACGTTGAAGAACTTGTGAAGACGCAGCCTTAGCCGATTTGGAAGGATCCTCATGAACTTGAATGCTGCTCAGAAAGGAAGAAGCCATTATTCCAAAAGCAACACAAACTCTTGGATTTCTGTTAAGAATAACTGAGGACAAAGTCCAAGACTTTGGAGACATGTCCCATGGTCTGATGAGACCATGGGATCATCTAAAAGGGTCCATAATGCCCATTGTTTTGTTTGGCGGGAAAACGTGGGGAAGTCTTCTAGACTGAGAGTACCAACCTGTCTGTGAGGTACGAGGGTGGCAGTATTATGATGTGGGGGTATTTTCCTGCTGAAAGAAGATTAATTAAAGCAGACACAACCAAGAAGTAAAAGCTTGGGCACCAATGGACCTTCCAAACACAAACATGTACGGCTGTAAGCCTTCTACACCAAAACTAGCTTCTGCCGCCCTGGCGTCCTCTTCTACAACATCTTCGTCCCGCTTTCCTCCTCTAAATAAAAAATGGATGACAGAGGAGACTCATCCACGACCTCCGACACTAAACTCTCCTCCTCTTGCATGTTTCCTCTGTCCATAGCGTTCCTTGACAGTGTCGTTTCTAAGTCACCAGTTTAGTGCTACTTGGTCCCAATGGAATTTCCCATTGGGAACCTACTAGCACTAAGTTGCTAACTGGTTAGCAAGATGCTTCTGACAAACCGGCCACAACTTGCTTGTGAACCTTCCGCCACAACAATCCTGCCTCCTTGATAAACGACCAATCACATTCACGTTATTCACTCGTGTAAAGTCGTGCATCACTCGGGAGAATTCGGTACAATTGGTTGGAACGGCCGTTTCCCTACGACTTTAATTTACGCCTCAGTTTGAAACATAAAGCTTTTATCCGACTGACGTGATTCTGCATCCAGAACAACCAAGACGTCTGTTTTTCTTTGTCTCTCTTTGAGTTGTTGGCATTTTCTGTGACATTTTTTCCTTCCACTCAACCTTCCGTTAACATATTCTGGAGAAATGTTCTGTTTTATATAATTAATGGCTGATGGCTGGAAGTTAACTTATAATGTAATTCCCTTTATTGTCCCAGAATGAGGAAATGTATTTCCCTGCATTTAATCCATCCCCTATAGGAGCAGTGGGCTGCCATTGTGTGGCACCCGGGGAACATTCGGGGGTTAAGGGTCTTGCTCAGGGACCCAGAGTGCAGGCTGTGGGGATCAAACCGAGTACTTGAGACCTTCTCAGAGCACAAGCGCACTGGTCTAACCACTAGGCCAACACTCTGATTGAATTTGAAGATCAGCCTCTTAGGAGACGCTAGGAGCAAACGTCACCTTTATCTGGCTGCTTCATGTTCAGCTCTGTTGTTTCCATCTCCTCTGACCTCAGGCTGTTTAAAGTGACCCCCCCCTCCCTGCCCATGAAGCTTCCCCTCTCTGCCTCTCTCTGATTAGCTACAGGAACCGCAGCCCTGCTGAGGCCGAGCGATAGAGCTGCGGCGGTGCTCGTTAAAAGTGTGCGCGCGCCTCGTCATTGGCGGGCAGCCAGAACAGAAGTCGGACCCTCGGTGTGTATTTCCATGGTGGGCAGAGCTCCTGGTTGGGCCGTTTCCTGCCTCCATTGTTTCTTTGTTCTGTGGGAAAGGGCGTGAGGCTGTGTGTGTGTTGCGTTCGAAGGAAACGGGGCGTTGCTGCACCCAGCATTAGTCCCAGCGGTAACCTTCGCTGCGGTGCCTCTGTCCTGTCTGAGCGGCCTTATCTCTGGAGGCTGACCTTTTAAGAACTTTTGTTTTAGTTTTATAAACTCTTTAAGCGATGAATGCTGGAGTGTTAGCACCCATGTTGACTGATAGAGTTAAGGACGTTAATGGTGGAGATTTCCTCTCAGATACCATAATATGAAAACATTAATCCCCCCCTCCCAGAAAAAAACAAAACTATTCAGCTCCAGGAGAATGACTGTTCAATTTTCAAGTTTTAAAACTGAGTTGCACCTAAACAGTAAACATTCAGACTGTTTTATGGTTTCAGAAAATCTGTTGTGAATAAATGTTTTTATCGAATTAAAACTCATCCATCCTGCTGTATCTTATCGGCCCAAACGGATGAAAATCTTAATCCGTCTCCAGATTTCCTTTCAGTTGCCAAAGAATCTTCCAGACGGACTCGTCCAGGCAGGGGCGGATTTAGGAAAATTGGGGCCCTTGGCAAAGACAGCTAGGGGGCCCTCTGAATTGAGAAGACAAAATAAGAACAGACCCACTTTACAGATACATACATAGACATTGACATACATTATTTGTTCCACGTTTTGTCCCTCTCTTCTTGTTTTCCTCCAATCCTTCTTTTCACTGAAGACAAGCCATGATCTGCTTCTCTGTTCTCTATTTTTCATTTGTATGAAATAATAGCTGCATGAATCATGACAGCAGACAAGATAGAGGAGAGCAGGAGGCGGGGTTACCAATCTACTTGATGTGGAGAGCAGAGTTCGCTGCTTTTAGATGTTGTCACCAAAGTATCCAGAAAAAAGTCGCTAGATTTTACGATAGGCGCTTTTAAAAAATAAAAGTGCTAGAGATGTCCGAAAAGTTGCAAAATATAGCGACAGACGTGCTACGTTAGCAACACTGCTCGTCACATTGTTTGTTTTCAAATGGTTTGCTGCTCTCTGTTTGGACCTGAGCATGTGCAGCAAATGGACTGATCCAATGTGGTGGTAACTGAAGGGGGGGGCTGAGACACGCTTAATATTATAAGCGTTCTATGTAAACATGGTTTTATGGGGCCAACAGGAACTTGGGCCCGTAGGCAAATGCTTTTATTGCCTAATGGTAAAGCCCCCCTGCTTTCATGATGATTTCTGATTGGATGAACCTCCTAATCAGGCTCTTTTAAAGAGTCCAGATTCCCTGCTCCTCATCTTGGACGCGTGTGTACATGGAAGACAGACACACATCGAGCAAAGTTTATGCTAGAGTGGCTTCGTTTTAATTGCTGTGATGAGAATGAAAAAGTAGTTTCAAGACGTTTTTAAACGACAAAGTTCCCCATAAAAATGGATCCAGGCAGTGGGTTAATCAGCATTAAGATCACACCTTTAGATAATCGATAGTTTCATATTTGCCCACTCTTTAGCAAAGACGGTCACTAGATGATGTCATCACACCAGCTGCATATTTGGTCATGCTTTGATAAAGCTGTAGGATGGAGACACATCGACGTCTATAAGGGAAAAAGACAGAAAAATAAACTAGATATGTTTAAAACCAAAATAAGATTTATTATTAATTATTATGTTATCAAATTCACCCTAAATACAGTGTGAGCTGTAGCTGCGTGAAACGACTGAAAATATTGCACAGTGTATGCCCGGCTTTACTGGCACTAATAACTTACCTTAAAAAGACCGATCACTCGTTCGCGCCTCTAGTTGAGTATTTATTATTTTATTAAGGGTGTATAAAACTGCTCGTACCAGAATCCAAAAAAGGAGAAATTCTCACTCCTAAATTTTGACATTTTAAGGTATTAATTGTAAACTGTTTTGCCACTGTTAACGAAATAAGTTAGTGGAGTGATCAGAGCACTATCACTTGTAAACCCTGTGGTGATTTTTTTTTTTAAAGTGTTATTGGAATCCAGGACAAGACCTTATTACCTTTGTAACATGAAAAAAATATGGATATTTTGAAGGCAAAAATTAATGTCAATGTAATAACAAGAAACACCAACTTGCACGAATATAAAGAAAAATAACAAAAGTCTTTCTTTAAGAATTTCATGAAAAACATTCTGAGAGTAAAAAACACAATTTTTTTTATACACCATAACCTTAGAGACATTAATGCTGATACTGGCACATTTCTTGGTTTATAAACCTAAATATAATTGTTAACTCGGCTTATTAAATTTTTACCTTTACTTTGTAACTTTTCAATAAGCTTTTTACCTTTTTTTTCTTGATTTAACTTTTTTTTCCAACTTAATTTACAGTAGGTAATATATCATTCAATGGTTATATATTGCCTTATAAAGAGTTAAGACATTTGGAACCTGAAGATATTTTATTAAAATTAGAAAATCTAGTGTTTTATTGACCTCATAATTCAATACAACAAAACATAAATGTTTAAAATATTGTTTTACTAAATCAATGTGAAATCAGATGAACCTCAAAGAACACAAAACATGGACACAATACTGTCGTGTTATTCGTTATTTACCCGTATGTCCTCATAAAAAAAGTTCAGTAAATATGTAGCCAAAAATTAGATATCAGATATTTATATAGAGACATTAAACTGTTAATGGGGTCCAATTAACCTCCAAGGTAACAGGAGGGTTAAAGTTTGAAATATTCTTAAACCTTTCATTTTAAAAAATAACCAATAATTCAAGATATTTGAGTCTCATGAATGCAAAGTGTCTAAAATCTGATGATTAGTTGTCGAAACTTCAATCCAAGCCAGGGCTGAAAGAATTTATCAGATTAATCTTTTGTTAAAATATCCATCCATCCATCCATCCATTTTCTAGCACGCAAAAGCACGAAGCAGGAGTACCCGGAGAGAACCCACGCATGCTCAGGGAGAACATGCAAACTCCAAGCAGAAAGACCCTGGGCTGGGAATCGAACCCAGAATCTTCCAGTACTACCCACTGAGCCTCTGCAGCCCACCTCAGCTTGATTTCATCTCTAAGCAATTGTTTTCCAAAGTAATGGTGTACAGACTCTAAAACAGGCCATTTAAAACATTTTTTAGATTAAAAATCTTTTTAATTTTATTTACTTGTATATTTTTGTGGTCTGGCCATTTAAATAATTTAAAATGCACAGTAAAGTTTTTTTTTTATATATATATAACAAATATATGTACATTTATTGGACTTGCACCGGTCAATTGCCAGTGCTCGGAAATCGGCTGATTTTTATGTGATCGGTCACAATCAGAGACCGGCTGGACATTAAGAACCTGCGCATTTTAAATGCTGGTCATTGTGCTATTGACAGTGATGGGACTAACGGCATTGAAAGTAACGGCGTTACTAACGCCGTTACTTTGTTTTAGTAACGAGTAATCTAACTAATTACTTTGACTGTAACTATAACGCAGTTACCATTGCAGACACCCCGTTACTGCGCGTTACTCAGGTCGCACAATGAACCTTTTTTCATGATTGGACTCGTGCGCAGCTGCGTGGAGCTGACACCCTACCCACGTCAAAAAACTCTGCAAATAGACTGAATGGTTAGTGCAACGTTAGTGCAGATTTGTGCAGAAAAAAAATATTGTTTATGCTACTTTTGTTTAAGAGATATTAAAGATTATGTTTTAGGTCATCCAGAGGTGCGCGCCTTGTCATGAGAGAGGGGAGGATGAGAATGGCTGATGTATAGTGAGATTCCGTCTGTCAGTGGGTAGGTGGGTGTTTCCGCTGGTGGGTGTTAACGTACAGCACACAGAGAGATGGAGAGTGAGGATGACTCCAGCAGCAAAACAGCGTTTTCCTGATGGAAATACCGGTGTTACGTCGAGCTGCGTTTCCCCATCAGATACGGTTTCCTCTGCATCTCCGCACAGCGCAGGCGGCACGAGTCATCGCGCAAGCGACAGGAAACGCGCATGCTCGCTAAAGCCGCGCAACAGTCGCCCTGTGCTCGCGCCACAGGAGAACTATGCAGAGCGGGAACGATCAAATGAAAGGGAGAAATCTGGATGGATGGATGGATGGATGGATGGATACTCTGCCTTTTCAACCTACTGTATTTTTTTATTTTAAACATTATTTGATGGCCTTTGTGGCAGGGATGGAGATCCATATTTTATGTCACACACAGAGTATACATCTAGATAGATAGATGTTGCAGTATCTATAACAACCCAAACACACAGGATTTCAGAATTAGACATCCCCAGTTATTAATTTCACCAGATCTGAATGCCCTGTTAAAAAACTTCCCCCCCACACCGCGAGAAGGTGGGGCTGGTTGGTGAGGGGTACGGGGGCGAGAAACGCAAAAGTAACGCAATAGTTACTTTTACTAGTAACTAGTTACTTTTATTGTGGAGTAACTCAGTTAGTAACTCAGTTACTTTTTGGGAGAAGTAACTAGTAACTATAACTAATTACTTTTTCAAAGTAACGTGCCCAACACTGCTCATGCTTACGTTTATGGTTACTGCCATATTACACCGCCTTCCTGTTTTTCCCAAATATCACAACAATGTTTTTCTCTCCAAAGCTTTATATACATTAACACAAAAATATCCCTTTACATTATGTACAGTTTATCTTGCATCCCATCTACATACTTGGAGGATGGCAGCTTTTCCACCATCTGTTGGAGGAAATTTAACATGGCTTTTGAAGACCACTCTAAGTGCTCTAGTAGTCCCTCCTGCCAGTCCTCTTCTCTAGCTGCCCTCACCTCACCTCTCTGGTCTGTCTCCTGAAAGTACTCAATCACTCTCTGCCAGGCATCTGGCTGTGATCCACCACTATCCTCCTACAATCTTGTGCTGTTAGCCTTTTTCTCTGGTCTGCCCCATCCTGGTGCAATCTTTTTATGGAAACTACCTACATGGATAGTTTGACAGCATATGTGTCTGTGTGTGGGGGGGTTGTTGCATTGTGGGAATAATCTTCCCTAAATAAGAGCACATACTAGGAACCAACTTCTTAGGGGGACCAATGCTAAGGTTTTATTTATGGTGTAAATTAGAAAAAGGTATATTTAAAACAGGATAAGGAAATGTACGTTTTTAATTTTACATGCTTTTTACCTTTGTTAGGAAAGTGGAGAAAAACAGCAATCATCTTTAAATCACAGCTCACCCTCCAACTTTGCACAATCTCTAGTTCCCAATGTGCTCCTTGATTTAGATGCATTTTTTCAAATACTATTAGCAGGCAGTTAGACATTGGTAGTGGAGGTTAGAAGGACTTTCCCCACTGGTGTCTTTTCATCATTTCAACCAGGCTCCCCTTTTTTCTATGATATCTGGTAACTTCTCAAAGTTTTTTTATTTGCCAGTCAAGGAAAGCACCTGTAGCCAGTCTGTAGTTCTCAAATGCCAAACACTATTTTTTTTCGACTACATATAACATTTTACAGTGCTACATCAATTTAATGGTAAAAGTCCTGTAAATAAAATGAAATGCACATTTTCTTCTCTGTGTTAGTTTTGATGCATATCTAATTGCAACACACCTTCAGGTAGGAAATAGAGAAGAATCAGAGTACAATTTTGCTGTTTTCCCAGCTAAAAGAAGATTGTATGAATATAAAAAAAAGTATATGAATACCATAAAACCTCTGGTGCTGAGACAAAAACTAACCATCTTCAATCATGCTTAACACAAGGGAGGGTGTGAGGGGTGCTGGTGCCTGTCTCCAGCTGTCTACAGGCGAGAGGCGGGGTAGACGCTGGACAGGTCGCCAGTAGATCACAGGGCAACACAAACAATCATTCACGCACACACTCACACCTATCGAGAATTTAGAGAAGCCAATTAACCTAACAGTCATGCCTGTGGGACTGTGGGAGTAAGCTGGAGTACCCGCTGAGAACTTATACATGCTCAGGGAGAACATGCAAACTCCATGCAGAAAGACCCCAGGCCGGGAATCGAACCTAGAACCTTCTTGCTGCAAGGCAGCAGTGCTACCCACTGCACAGCCCTACAAAAACTAACTAGTACATGACAAATATTTCAAACACAGTTAATAACAAGCAAATTACAAACATAGGTTTGATAGACATTAGTAATCATAAAATGTGAATAACACTTCAACAAGGCATTTTTTACACACAAATGCTGATTATTTTCTTTGTTTGAAAACATTAAACACAAACTTCAAAACATTGAAATGTCATCATGCTGTTTTGTTAAGGTGAGTCACAGTCCTAAGTTTGATGGCTAACCTTCTCATTACCAACACCCCTCCCAATATACTTAAATATAATAAACATGTTATATTGAAAATTTATAACATGAGAAAAGGAGTATACTCCTGAAAAGTTAACAAGCTGCATTTCACATCCTGTCAAAAGAAAGATGTATATAGAGACAGGTAGTAAGATGTTTCGCACAATAAATGTTTTTTATTTTAACTGTACAAATCTAGGATTAAATGAAAGGCTAATTTTACAAGCGGCTGAATGTTATTGCACTTTTATATCTTGCTGGGTACAAGAACAATAGTTAGTTTGGCCTCTGTTTACACCCTGGATCAAGTTCAGCTGTCAAACTCATATAAAGTCCAATCCACTGCAGCTTGTATCACACCTTTAAATGAACACAAAAATGACACGATGGCATTTTTCAGATAAATGAAAGATAACAATAAAAGTACTTTATAACACTTAAGAGATCTGTAATACAAATCTTCATATATTTTTTAACCATCTAAACCAGCAGATATGTAAAACTACCCATTATATAAAAGTTCAATTTAAAGATTTGCGCAACCCAACAAAACAGGGAATTTCTGCTTTAAGAAACATACTTATAAAACTAAGCAAAGCAGTAAAACCTAGAGAAAAGAAAAACTTTAATTAAAGAACTTAATTTAGATGAACACTGAGTGGGTGTGCAATTTTAATAGGCTGCCACAGGTGTAGTAAGCCCATACAGTATATATATTGGAAGTTTAAAAATGATAAATCGCTGGAAGCTTCTCGTCATTCAGCAAATAGATTAGCGTAGAGTCTTGAGAGATTTTTTGATAGGGCCTAAGTTTAATCCATTATTTACCTCCTCTAAACAAAGAATCAGATGTTATGTAAGTTTAACGCACTTTTGCACTCCACCTAACAAAACAAGCAGCAGCCTGACCTGTTGCTATAATAAGCAGAAACCACTGTGAAGCACATTAAAACCATTGCCAGTACACCATGCAAGCACATTGTCACCCTGAAACAAACATTAGCTTAAGATTACTATTAGCCAAGCTGATAGTTTTTTGCATCTCTTTGACTTTCTTTGACTTGTAATTTTTCTTGTGACTGTGGGATTATGTTTGGCTAACAGTTCCATAATAGATAACTTCCTTTATTCTCACCATCCATTTATGTGCTCTCTGTGCTGTGTTCTCTATAGCTGTGAGAAGCAGGGTTCCTCCATAGGGTTTCTGACTAGGGAGTTTCCTCTTATTGTCTTTAACTTATTGTCATATTGATGATAACTTTAACATTGCATCTACTTTGTTAGTAACTTTGGATGAAAGCATCTGCTAAATGCATAAACATAGACATAAACATCTTTGAAAGGGGCCTTTTTTCCCCATTTTTAAAGCCCTCTTCAGATGTAAGAACTGAATCACATGAGAAGGGGAGACTGAAGTGCCGACGGGGCATAATAGTAGGCAGAGTCTTTACTCTGAGTGCATTCTAGCCATTTATATGTGTTGTACCAGTTTTTAGAAAAGCATCTTCTCCTTTTGTGGCTTCCTGGACTGCTCTGCTATTGGCTGGGAGATATCAATAATGAAACAAGAGTGTACATTTTTTATTTTGACATTAAAATGATGATAATAATAACAATACCAGCCTCGCCATAATAAAATAGTAGCTGTATAAATCGCCTACAGGCATTTCAATTCAGATAAATAAAACTAACCTATCAATATTATATATAGACAATCAAAAACCTTTAAGTGGTTGTATAATGATTTGTGATTTAATGGAAACACACTAAACAAAAGCCCTATTTTTTTTTTTTTACAGATGATGTTACTATCTAGGCAAGTAATTAATTTCCTTATGGTCATAACTTCACCTGTTGGTCCAGAAACAGGTCAAACACCTGCTTTGGCGGATAAGTCCTGCTTCTGTGATCAAAGAAGCTGTAATGACTCAGAACAGAGGACCTAGTATTCAGGCCAGACATACAGTGGAATAGCTTCAAAAAGCGTTTATTGAAACCAACAGTTAGCAGATCTGTGGCAGTAGCGGCTAGGGCATCTGAGGCAGGTAAGTCTGAAGGGAGGAAACACAGCTTAGTGACCACAAAAGCTTGATGAAGGAAGATCTGGATCCTTGAGTCACTAACCTGTTTACATAGTTCAGTTCGTACCCAGAGAATGAGGTAGATACCAGGCGGTCAGCTGACAGGATGCAGAGGTTGCGCAGAGAGATCCAGAAAACAAAGCCTAGAAGGACACAGAACTGACAGATGAACGGAACCAAACAGATGACGAAAGGCTGGATAATCCAGAGTGAAGTCAGGAGGCAGATCCAAGGTCGTAAGCAGACAGAATCCAACAGGAATCCGAGGAAAGGTCAGGCGAAGAGATCAGAACAGCAACAGGCAGGCTCAGAGGTCAGAAGGCAGAACAGGTCAGGATCAGGCAATCAGAACACAAACAGGTACACTTGAGAACTCTCACCAAAGGATCGGATAATCTGGCACTAATGACTGGGAGCAAGCAAGTAAAATAGAGACTGGAGCAAGTGACACAGATGGACGGTGATGAACTGGGTGGAGCTAGACAGGTGAATGGAATGAACCATTAAGCCAATCATCAGTGCCAAGATAATGACAGGCTGATGGAGATCTATAGACAATGTCTTTTGATGTATGTGCCAACTAATATGTCTGTACGCAATTTCAATTCAACTCGGTTTATTTATATAGCACCAATTCACAACACATGTCGTTACAAGACAGAGACGATTCAACACGATTTAAAAGTGTTCTAGTTAAGGAAAGCCAGCTGATTGCATCGACTCATTGACTCAACAGCAATCCCTCACACAAAGCATGAATTTAGATACAGTGGAGAGGAAAAACTCCAGGAAGAAATCTCCAGTAGAAATAGCCTCAATGTGAGCAGCCTTCTTCTGAAGCAGACTGGAGTTCAAGGAGATGGTAGCAGACATACAAAAAGAAATAGAGATCCAGAAGGTAACTGTTGAGTAGCTCCACAGATGGCCCTGCCCAGGAAAAACATATACAAGCTCCAAGCCAGTTCCCATGGCAGAGGATGAAAAAGAACACATCAAGTTAGTTACAGTAAGAGAAAGTTGACTTCAATGAAAACAGGCCAAGCTCTAACATCTCAACAAAGGTGAAATGGCAGCTGCCCATCTGACATTTCTCTATGGGATTATGTCGCCGCTACAGGTGAACAGACCACATAAAGCTACTACTATGAGAAAAGGCAGACTGAGCAGAAAGTTACAGGTTGAACTCACAAATACTGCATAATGGGAGGATAGAGAAAGAATGAAGTAGAATGATGAAAATGGGTCCCTATGTCCTCGAGCATTCCAAGTCTATAGCAACATAGCTATAGAGATAGCCTAGGATAACCTGAGCCACTTTAACTATGAGCTTTATCAAAAAAGGACTTTTTAAGCCTGGCCTTAAAAGTAGAATATGTCTGAAAACTAAAACATCTGCCTCCCATTCTACATTTTAAAACTCTAAGAACCGAAAGTAAACCTGCAGATTGAAAGTAAAATGTTCTGTTAGGAACATAGGAAATGATCAGCTCTATACGATAGAGCTTGGTCATTTTATAGCTTTATATGTGAAAACAAAGTTTTAAGTTCTATTCTGATTCATTAGGAAGCCAATGACAAGAAGCTTAGGGAGAAATGTGATCTCTCTTTTTCATTTTATCAGAACTCTGGCTGCAGTATTTTGGATCAGCTGAAGGCCTTTAACAGCAATTTGTGGACTTCCTGATATTAAAGTCCAGCCTTGAGGTAAGAAACACACGGACTAGTTTTTTCGTATCATGCCTGGACAAGATATTTAATTTTTTTTTTTTATATTCTGGAGATGAAAGGAGGAAATTCAAGAGACCTCTTTAATATTGGTGTCATAATGGGTTTTAAAGATCTGACCCACATGCAGAGGACCACTCAGAGACCAAGGGTAAAAGTTTAACAGGTTTATTGTAGGTTTGCAAACACTGGTGGAGATTGAAACTCTGTGGGGAAACAATGCTGAGACTCAGCAATAAATAATAAAGGTATTATTGTATCATAACCCGTGGTTTCAATCTTCTTTCAGTAACATCCAAATGATATTTTTTCCCCAAGCAACAAAATAAACTCTCTGCATTTATCCCATCCCCTTCGGAAGCAGTGGGCTGCCATTGTGTGGCATCTGGGGAGCTTTCTGGAGTTAAGAGTCTTTGCTCAGGGACCCAGAATGGCAGAACTCAGAACCTCTGGATTCCAAGCGCAATGGAATCTTAATGAACAGACAAAGATTCATTTGGATAGTAATTAATAAGTCTGATAGCCACAGTTTACCTTATTAAAATCTCTAGTTTTCTACAGAGGTTGATTAGTCTTTCTTCTCACAAAACTGTCTTCCAAATAGCAAAAAGAGGCTATGACCTACATAGTGACCTACATGGTCAAAGATCAACTTCCTTTACAGTAGGATATAAAAATAAGTTATGTGTTCCTATCAGCAGGCAGACTTTGGATCCCTCTCTTCTAAAAAAAAACAAATCAGTGATTATTTTAATTTTTAGTCATTTCAGACCTTTTTTAATTTAATGAAATATCATATCTGACAGCAAAACTGATATAAACGAATGTTTTTAAATGTCTGGCATCAATGAAACGTTTCTGATAATGCATCATGGTTAATTCATAATGTTGATTTTAAATTGTATTATTTATGTCTTTAAAAAGTCAGGTCTTTAAATATACCTTGTTGACTCCTCCAAGAATTCTGTCTAAAATTATTGTCACTGCATGTTTTAAGCCTAATTTGTTTTGCAATGTAGCCTGTTCCATCAAGCAGCTTTTTAAACTGAGTTGATGGAGGTAAATCCAGCTGTTAACAGCATAATCTGCAGGAAATCTTGCTGGAATTCCGTCTCTATCAGGATAGGATGATGGGGTCAACTAGCAGATAAAGACAACTTTTCAATGATTTATGACTTTTTATCTTATATATTTAAAGCTACAGTGTGTGTAATTTTGAGGGACATCTAACGTCCAGACTGCAGACCGCAGCAACATGAACATCTCGCCCCCACCGCTTCTCCCCCCCAACAGTACTGCGAGCGTTATGGGACAAAATGTCTTCCACGACGTCCGCATCACCTACCTTCTCAAGTGAGGAGGTTTGTTTACATAGATAATTTTACAGATAGTATTTCATTAGTCTGTGTGTTCAGTACCGTCTCAGTTCATCTCTCTCAACTTGCCGTAGTTACTTCCGAGCGTAATGGGCGATCTCACAATCGCTAGTTTGTTGGCTCTGCGCTGCCGTAGCGCAAAGATGTCTGCCTCCATGGCTGCGAGACCCGCTCCTATGTAATTATAAATAACGAATTCTAAGGCAACGCAAATATTAAGGTTAAGAGGCTGAGCTTGTAGATGATGATAAATAACATAGTTATGTATAATATATTACATTTCTGACTGTATATCCCTGTAATTATTACACACTGTAGCTTTAACTTTGATTCTACATTTAATTTTCATTATTTTTATCAGTTGATATTCATTGACATTTGTTTATATTTATTCATAATTATTCAACATATATTCATTTCTTTTTTACTTTTGTTCATAGCACTTAGAAATAGGTTTGAGGTTTTATTATAAATAATTAAAAAAAATTATTGTTATTTTCTTAAATAATTCTTATTATTTTCTCAAAATGCTAGGCTTAGAATTTGATCTTTCTTTAACCAACACTCTCAGGTTTCCAGTAGCACACGCAATCTGCTCATTTTAATAGGGTGGAATCGAAACGGTTTGCAGATCTTAACAATCACTAAGATATCTTTGTAAACTACAAGCAAAGAATTTTTTGCCAATGCAATTTAGTGCTCTTTATTTGAAGTCTATGAAGATGATTATTGCCTGTACGAAATTAAAAGGAATAGAAAAGTAGAAAAGAATTAATGGCTGTAATTTCACTGCAGTTCCCAAGGACTAAAATTCCGCCTGTTATTGTTGGGATCTGGAGGTCTGTCCACTTTCTCCACCAGAGGGCGTACTAGATCTCCTGGAGCCGGAGCTGATTGCTACCACCTATCGCTCATCTGCTCATCAGGAGATCTGTATTTAAGGAGGCAGAGGACGTCTCTCCAGTGCCACAGTGTTTGCCAGTTACGGTTAGCAAGCCTGAGCCAACCTGCCTGTCTGAATCTCTGACTCCCTGAAAACCTGAACCTGATCTGTTTTCTCCTTTCTGCTTCCCAGGTTGAACCTGCCGGAAACCAGAAACCCTGAAGAGTTTCTCTGTTGGAAATCTGCCTGTCTGATCTCTGAAAGAACCCTGGAGAATCATTCCTGTCAAAGACCTGCCTGCCCGCTCTCTGAAGAATCTGGACGGGAAACTCAAATCTGTGATCTGCAAACACTCAAACCAAGCTCTGCCTCCGCCAAGCCCTCAGCCTCTGGACCCTCAAGGTTCCCCCCCTCAGCCGCTAAGCTCAAACTCCAGAACAGGTACTGTCCTGCTCACTCACATCCAGCAAATTACCTGGACATCTGCTAACTCCTCTGTCCCCCTCTGCAGTGAACCCACTCGTGACCAGTCCTGGATCTGATTAACCCCTGGATCTGTTTATTCTCTGTACAGAGTAATCTCAATAAACCTTTGAACTTTTCTCCTGCTTCAGTGTGTTCTGCATGTGGGTTAGGAACCTTAAGCCAAACATGACAGTTATGGAGTGTGGTGGTGGTACCTTCTTTGAAATATACTTATTCTTACTTATTTAAATCCTTTTTTTTTTTTTTTTTGTAATCTAATACATAGCTTCTCAAATCACATAACATAGTACATCAGAAAATGTATTTTCCTGACTTTGATAGAGACCAGCATTTTTTTTACTTGGTATTAAGAAATCAAAACAACCATGAAATTTTCAAAGTGAGTGAAATCCACACTTTGTTATTAGTGTGTTTTGTGAAAGTCAGTTTATGATAGATTACCAACTTTTAAAAACTGCTGACATGTTCCAGTATAAGAATTTAGGGAAATATTTGTTTTATCACATGGACAAGGAAGCAAATGACAGGAGCATTAAAATATCCGTGTTTAAAGGCGGCACCTCCCATTCACACACTTTAGAGGAGAGAGAGGGAGTTAAAGGCAGAAAGGTAATGGTTGCGACAAAGTGAGGACGACGACAGAGGAAAACACAAAAATAAAGCAAAAAAAGGACAGGAAGGTAATAATCCTACATTTTCTTTTCTTTATTTTTTAAAAACACTATAAAAAGGCTTGTAAAATGATTAACATTTTGAAAGCTTAATCAGTTAAGAGGGAGGAGCACTTGAGATCTTGAGATTAAGATATTTTTCCAACCAACTTCAGTTGATAAAAGAGAACTGTTTGATATAACCGTTAGTATGTTTCTAAAATGCTGGTATGTTTATTCTAATATGGTTACATAGCAAATATTTCAATTTGAAATGAGGAGGAAAATTTGTTACAGTTTTACATTTTTTTTTGGCTGTGTTAAAGTGCCTCAGAAGCAGGAAGCACCATCAGGTCCTGGACGATTCCTGGTGTTTACTGGTAGATTTATACCAGAGGGACGGACGGCACGCACAAATATGTGTTGAATAGCTTGGGTACTGTGTACTGCAGACAATTTTTAAGGCTTGATGCATTCAAAGTGTCTTTTAAAATAGCAGCAGATAAATATGAATAAAGCCTAATGCAGATATATTAAATGCCATCAAAACAGTGCAGTTTAATTCAGTGGAAAAATGGACAATGACTCAGGAATGCATTAAACTGTAATAAAGCTGAAAGAATTGTTACACGATTCAAGGAGTCAAATTTAAGAGTTTTTAGAGCTTTTTTAAGACCCACAAGAATTTAATAAAGACCGATTCCTTTTATTTCCATTTTGAAGGCACAGCAGAGCCAACATTTTGACTTTGCATTTGGCTTTATTTAAGTAAATACTGCACTGCATTATATTTTTGGGCCCATAATACCAATATAATCAAACAATTGTCAACTTTTAACTAATGTAAAAAAAATTACATACAAAATTCTTAACTTTTGTTATATAGCTCTGTCTAGATTGTCTAGATCAGTGGTGCGCAAACTGTGGTACACGTACCACCAGTGGTACGCGGGCGCCCTCTAGTGGTACGCAGGGGGATGTTTTGATTTCCCATATTTTTTCCCACATTTTCACTTAGCAATCAATCAATGCAGCACTGAAAAAGATTAGACTGTTCGAAATCAGAGCAAAGGGAGGAGATGTTTCAGCTTTTCCTTTTTTGAAAAGTTTTTTGTCTGACAACGACTTGCAACTTGATGTCAGCGTCAGAGATAACATCACTGTGCAACTCGTCTCCCTCCGGCAGCAACTCGGGGAATATTTCCCTGTGACACTCAAAGAAAAGAACTGGATGAGAAACCCTTTCGACATTGAACCCTCCGACATGCCCACGGACTTAACTGTCACTGAGCAGGAGAGTTTAATCGAACTGTCTTGTGATGAAACTTGAAATGCAATTTCAAGAAACGGTCGCTGCTAGACTTTTGGATACAGCAACAAGGGCAATATCCCCGTGCTGTCGGACAAGGCCATGCATGTTTCTCCTGCCTCAGTGAAGAGAAACTTCTGAAATCATTGTGAAATCTTATCACCTTCGTTTAGAGAAATACAAGCACGTTTGTAATAATTGGGTAACTAAATTGCATAAACCACAAAACATTTGTGTTCAGTATACTCTGGAAAATTTTGATTAGATTTCCAATCATAATAATACTTCAAAGTGTTTGTCTAAAAACATACAACGCTCCATGTATATTTAGCTGGAATACCTTGATATACTTTGTATATTTTCAGACCAGGTACAAGGTACTATACAAAAAATAAAATAAATAATAGATGTTACATTATAATATCCTCCATAACAAAATCCCCAAACCGAGCAAGAAAAGGTCTCCAGATGTCATACTTTTTTTTAATAGGTTTTTTCAGCCCTAGTGGCTCGATGTTTTTGTACAGCGGGTTGACAAGAAATGGGGGATAAGAGAGGGGAAGAGACATGTGGCAAAGGTCCACAGGTCGGATTTAAACCCGGGTAGGCCAGGTCAAGGACTAAGGCATCTGTACATGGCTCGTGCGCACTAACCACGTGTGTATCCAATCTTTCTAATTGAATATAGAACATTAAATCCCAAACCCAGCGCCCATGTGCAAGTAGATGTGCATCCTTCCAATTCAATAGTTATTCTATGCTCCAACAATGCATCAAAGGCTATCATGTGGGGCCATTATAATATACTTGGTTTTAGTCTTGGTGTTTTTGTATTCCAAATGAAAGAGGACATTTGGCTATTTAAATTCTTAAAAAAGTTTTTTTGTCAAAAAAATGGGAAGACACGCATAGATACCCTATTTCTCTGCCAATGGGCATCATTTCCCTTTTTTACAAAGTAAACTTTATATCCTAAGATTGCTCCCAATTCCTTAATCAAGTCTAGAACTTTTAGGATACTTTGTAAAGGGTTTGAGATAAACAACAGCATATCAACTGCGTAAAGTGAGACCTTATGCTCTGTTTCCTCCCGAAGAATCCCTTTGATGTCCATGCATTATCTCAAGGCAATTGACAGTAATTCTATCACTATTGCAAGGAGGAAATGACAAAGGAGCAAAAAGTATTTGGATAGATCGTTGTTCGTTTGAACAGCTGCAACAGAGGATGTGTATAACACCTTTATCTAGGAAATAAATTGTGCCCCAAATCCAAAGTTTTTCGATGCATAAAAAAAAAAGTTCCACCTCACCCGATCAAATGCCTTTTCAGCATCGAGTGAGATAACTGCTTCCGAAGCGTTACCTTCAGATTGACTATAAATTATATTTAGTAAGCGTCTAATATTAAAGAAGGAATATCTATTTTTATTAAACCTTGTTTTATCAGGCGAGCTGATGGAAGGCAAAACTCTCTCCAAGCAATGGATAAACACCTTGGCAAAGATTTTGGTATCTGCATTTAGTAATGATATTGCACGGTATGAGCTACAATTTAGGCTCCTTATCTTTTTTTTTAAATTAAAGAGATGGCTACTATTGTTGGGGGCAACTTTCAGCCACTATGCTGAGGCGTTCAGTTTCTGTTTGTCTCTGCTTTGCACAAAAGGAGATTATCTGGCCCCTCAGACTGTGTTGTTAGATCAGCTGTTGCAGTCGAAAAAAGATTCTGAATCCCCACGACCTCAATAAACTTCTGAGACTTCTGTTAAAACCATGAACGTATGAAACATTGATTGCAGCCCTACATTATTACCATTCAATTTTCACTTCAGTTCAATTCAGTATAGTTATATAGCTACAACTCACAGCACATCTTAAGGCACTGAGATTCTGAATAGGTATTCAGTAGAATTGAGTAGCTACCTTGCTGTCTACAGTATTTTTTGGTTTTGGACATAGTTTTTAGAAAAAGGATACACCTGTGACGCAGCCAATTGTTATCAAGCAAGGTTAATGTCACGGTTGTCCTCAAGGTTGTCCTTTGTCCTTTTTGCTGTTTACTTTGGCATTGGAAACTCTCGTCATAGTGATAAGACCCAACAAATCTATAACAAGCATTATCATTAAACAGGTGGAAAACAAACATTCACTATATACTGATGACATAATCCTTTTAGCTAAAGACATAGAGAGATCCATCCCAGCTTTACTTACTTTAACAAAATACTATAGCCATATTTAAGGATATAAGATAAACTTGTCCTATTTGTTACTATTAAATGGAAAAGAAAACCCTCCACGAACAAGCTCAAAGTTCAAATTTGTTCAAGAATTAATGTATTTGGGAATACAAATATATCAAGCCTAGAGGATGCATTTGAGATATCAAAAAAGTACTCCAGAGCGTTGTTCAGCATGGGGGTGAGTAGATAATGAAGGCTAATCATGTTTTGGGTGTACTATTCCTTTAAGGAGGGAATCAGTTCCAATTCATATCAGATACATATGAACATTCTTTTGATAATGAACAAGATAATTCATAAAATATATTTTTTCTAATCAGTATCTAAAAACAAATGAATATAAGTTTGAAATATTTAGATTGCCCAAAGCTTCATTTGTCAATTCATTTAATTGAACTGTTGATTATAATTTTTCTATAATCATTTAAGACAATTAGTATTCTAACTACATTTTTAATTTTGTCATTTAACACAGGGCCCGATCCAGTCATCACTGATAATGGGAGGCCAAACTTTCAGACATTGTTTTCTTCTGAAGTACATTTGGATCTTCATGTTGTTGGCTTTCTTTGTTTTATGGGGGATGTTTTACAGTGCCAACCTTACCGGTCACTTAACCTGTAAAATAGAAGATGTGAGTATTTTTCATTTTTAAAACATCTAATCCTAGTACATAATTATTAAAAAGCTGTAAAAAAGAAAGTTTACTTTACAATGTTTTGAACGTATCTGAAAACAATCATTCATACCAAGAGTATAGTTATTGTCTTAAGTCAATCATATAGCAATACGAAGAGGGTTGATTTAGTTATAGAGTAGGTTCTTCATGATAAATAATCTATAATCTCAGAGTAACATTAATGGCCTTATTTAAGGTTATGGTACACACATATAAGAAATATCTCTAACCGTTCTATCTGTTGTTGAGGGTTTGAGCATTTATTTATTCATCGCAAAACAAGAAGGGCGTTAAGTTACTTATTATCTAAGATGAGACGGCAGACGATATGGTGTGAATGTATTATTATAATTGATATAGTTCTTACATTTATGAAAAATAAATTAAACCTATATACTGAGCAATGATTTCTTGCCTTAATTGGGTTATCTCAATGAGTAGAACATAATTTGAAGATGGATTTATTTTAGTAATTTAGTTCAAAAAGTAAATCCAATTATGAAAACACATAATGTTTTTTGATGGCTTTGGCTTAAGTTTAAGAATAAATGTAACTGATGAAAAACAATAATACCAATACGTCACATATTTTTCTACACAATAAATGGGGAAAAATGACTAACTTTACTGTCCTAATCACTAAGGTGGGTAAAACAAAATGTTACAGATAAAAAAAAAAAAAAACAGCTCATAGTGTTGTATTAAAGCATATTATTGAAAGTTGGGTGGTTGGAAAATGGGTGATCCAGTATGACTTTGCAGCTGCCTACATGGTATCAGTGTACTTATTTTGCCAGCAAACTGGCCTCACCTAAACCAATAAGAAACAGATAAGGTGTTATTAGGAAGAGAAATATAGACACCTAAGCAAATAAACCAGAATCACTAAAGGATACTTACAGGAACCTGGGGTACCTTTACAGCACAACAAAGTCACATACTGATCTTCTCCATGCCATCCATACCTGTTGTAACTAAATAACCTTGGTTTTATGTAACATTATAATTAAGCAGCATTTTTTATTTCTTTAACTATGAGCCATAGTTATCAAACTAGTAGAAATAAATGATTCAAACATTCATCTGAATATTATAAATCAATAGGACTTTCAAATAACTAAGATTCACTGTTTTTATTCAGCCTGACAAAAGCAAAAGGTTAACGGTAAACTTTCAGGTTCTGTTAAACAGGAGTTATTCAACGAGAGACAGATTCCTTTTCTTTACAGTCAAATTTATTTCATGAGCTTCAGCGTGATTGGATAAAGTGTAAAATCAACACATTAAAACTTCTTTGACAATCCATTCTCGTCTATTTAATGACATCAGGCCTGACAGATAAAAATACAAATTAAAGGATTAAAACATGATTTTAGTGACTTACTAACATGAATAATTTTTAGTTTACCTGAAAATTAAACAGAATTTTATAAGAATTCATTATTTGGTACAGAAACTGCATTTTTTATGACACATGATTAATTTATTTCCTAGTTAATGAAGAAAGTCCACTCCACTGAAGCTCTGATACCCACCAAGATAAGTTTTAAACATCCAACTGAACATCCTATGCCTACCAGTGAATGCTCCTTCCATTCTGTGTTACCTGAAGACGCTCTTGTGTTACAATCTTTGAAGGAATTTATTGTCTGGCCTGAAACACCTTCACTACCATCTAACTTTTCTTTGAATGACACCAGTGATCCTACTCAAAGCACCTTTACCATTCTTCCAAGAAAAGGCGGTGGATCATGGCACGTAGGGGATCAGCTGGAGGTTTTAATAAAAATTGCTGACTTCCATAGTCGCCCAAAGAACTCAGGGGGAGATGTTCTACTTGCTCGGCTGCACAACCCTGCTCTTTCTGCAGGCGTGGCAGGGCAAGTGTTGGATCATCACAATGGTTCCTATACTGCAGTATTCTCTTTACCCTGGGAAGGAAATGCACAGGTTGAGGTAAAACTAAATTCCTTCCTATTATGCTTGCCAGTAACATTTAATTATTACTTCCCTATGACCTTAAAGTTGTAGGGAAATCCTATTTAAATGTCAAATCTTTCTGGCTTAAACAGGTATATAAATGTGCTCTTTATCAGACATTGTCTATTTCTATTTTTTTTATCCTGTCTTAAAATCTGTAGGGGGTTTTTCGTTATTTTACGCAGGCCAGTTAGTTATATGTCAGCTTGTACACCTAAATTCGGCCAATCATATATCAACGGTCATCTGTCAATCACATTTTTTCAGTCATAGCATCTTGATTCATATGTCGCAGTTAATATACGTAACGATTGAAATAAGAAATAAGAATCATTTACTTTCCCACTGAGTTCCATCCCAGTGTCGCCGGGGATGGACGTCTGTGTCTTTGATAGGCATAGAGTTAACAGAACTGCCAGCGTTGCGAGGCAAGGGCTCAAAGCTGTACAGCTGTAAGCCTTCTACACCAAACTTCTGCTGCTCTGGCGTCCTCTTCCACAACTTCATCCCCGCTTTCCTTCTCTAATTAAAAAAAATGTATGACGAAGGAGACTCAGCCACGACCTCCGACACAAAACTCTCCTCCTCTTGCAGCGTTCCTTCACAGAGTCGTTGCTAAGTGCTACTTCGTCTAAATGTAATTTCGCCAATGGGAGCCTACTAACAAAGTAGGCCACAACCAAACATGCTTGCGAACCTGCTTGCGAACCGCCACTTTATTCACTCGTGTAAAGTTGGGCACCATTTGGGAGAATTCGGAAATGCAACTGTTGGAACAGCCGCTTCCCTACGACTTAAGAATCAAAATTTAAAATGATAGGAACTGGATTCAAACTGAGGAATTCGAACCAGAGTCATTCAAATTTAAACATTGCCCAACTCCTCAAGTGTATACACCAGTAAGAGGGTTCTGGCATCAGCCATAGGCTGCTGTTGAATGGGATTCCTAGTGAAAGTTCACCGCCGGTGTACGGGGTCTGAGCAGCTCTGACAGAAATAATATTTGAAGGCAGGATGGTAATCTGGATGAACTGACTGCACTGACAATGTTTTATACAGACCCGATAACAGTAGCCTAGACAATGGCGGCCCCATAATCCTCAGCCCCTACGGCTGAGGATGGGTGGCTCATGGCTAACTGCTGAGGTCTGGTCCAGTCAGTGGCTGAGCAGTTGACCCCCTCCTCCAAAAAAAGTGTCCTCCTTGTCAAAAACCCAAATCTGGTTCCCCTAGGAAAGATGCTTCAGCCGTGCATCAGAACTTAACTTGTACAAGCATAAAAAATTAAGCAGCACATCCATTTTTGCTGCTCTTGCTGCTTTAGGTGTGAACGTAGCGTAACAGTGGCTAGCTTCCAGCCATGGCGTCCTGCACGAGCATTGGGGGTGATCGATTCGTTCATGTGTCAGGGTACGCACACGGGGGGAGGGAAAAGCAGACAACCATGATTGATGTGTCAGGAACAAATCGTGTACAACGGACCGTCTTAAGTGATTGGTTGGGGTTATTCATTGATTTCTCATTTATTAATTTTAGTTTCACTTCCAGACCTTCTATTTCACTGCTTGCTAAGCGGCTGTTGGGAGATATTTAAGCCACATGGTAAAAACTGCATCAGAAAAGATTGCCTACTGCACCTTAAAGGGAAGTTAGCCACTCATGGTAGCATCACCATAGACATGCTGCATAGCGTGGAAGTATAAAATTATGCTTAGGTTGCTCTACTTGTCTTTGATCATATAAACAGAACATTAACATCACATACGGGCAAACTAAATATCATTGAAACATGCTCTGTATAAAAAAATACGACAAAAACATGGTTCACATGGTTAACAACGCTCTCAATCAGTAGGCTTTTTGTAATGGTTGTGAGACTGGGTCTGATTAATAAAAGTGAAATGCACAAATAACAAAAAAAGAACAGTGGCTACAAAGCAGCACCCCGCTTCATGACCAGCCTGTGCAGCATGTCCTTATACCAGATACAATACAAAAATGTAATGAATAAAAATTATACAACAAAATTAAGTTAAAGAAAAAGAAAAACAGTGCTGTGGGATAGTTTGGATTTGTAATACGTGAGGAAGTGAGAGATTATCCTCAAAGATTCATTATGCTTGGATAAACGAACATTCAACACGGAAAATGAGCCACTGCCCGTCACAGTGTCTTTTACTGTGCAGCCTTCCTCCTGTTCTGTCCGGCTTCTATTGATTGCTAAGCCTGCCTTACCCACTATATAAAACACTGTGTGAATCCAAATGGAGTAAACCTGATTGTTTTCTGTTGTGACTGATGTATTTTATTTTGTGCTTTCCTGCAGAGTGGATGTGTTTTACTTAGAAATGATCCTCTCTTCCCGTCAGACCGATGAAATTGGGTCTCTTGTCGAATTTATTGGATTTGTCATCTGAAGGCCAGATTCGAAGTACGATTATGTCATAGTGTGGCATCGAGATCTGGGCGGATTCCAAGACTCCTCGTTATGCGGCCTACAAATGTGTAGTTCTTTTTGCCCGATTTGAAGGACGGGTCCAATGTATCCCAACTATCCTTGGATATCCCAGGATTCATTGCGAGAGCAAGCAAGTCAGCTGCTCCGTGATTAGAAGAAAGGTTACTTGGCACCGAACAGTGGTGAAAATTGGAAGTTCAGTTTAATCTAATACAAGTGTGTAAATAGTTCCGTCTGAAATGAATGAAAATAGTTGTTTTAATAGTTATTGAGTCAGATATGTGGCGGTAATGTTTGGTTTATCTAAAGGTTTTTATCCGTTTCTGTGTAAACGGAATTGGCTGTAATCTAAGGACAGATTCTAATATATTTGCAGTGTAGGGACTATAAATCTGATAGGATTTTTATTTTTTTTATTTCTGTTTTGCGCAATTTCCTTAACTTAGTATTTTTTGTTTTTGAATATAAGAGAATTTGTATTATTTAGATTTACTGATATCTTTCTACCTCCTTTTTTAGAATAGAAACATCTCTTTAATGTCCCACAATGGGCAAATTTACTGCAACATAAAGATTATTGAAAAAAAAGCCACACAAATGTGAACCTTACAAAAATGTATAAGAGTAACATAATAGGGAAGAGTTAAAATATAATGAATAAAATACTGCAAAGTGTTTTAACAATATAAAACTGTGCAACTGGAGAATAAATAACCAATATACAGCTATGGACATTTTTACAGTAATGGATATTTGAAAATAGCAGCAACATCAGAGATGTGCAAAATGACAGCAGCATGTTATTTAAATGACAAATGTAATTATCATTACATTTGCCTTTATTTGTTCATGCTGCTAGTGGTTGTCACCTTTATTCCATCCTGTATTCTCATGAGTGTAGTCTTTGTTCACTTTAAAAGAAAGAAAAAAATTAAACAGAAACAGTTTTGAAAAGTTTGGTATTCATTCTTTTCCTGCTTTGTGTGTCTCTCACAGTTGATAGGCGCACAGAGCGCACAGCGGAGCTAAATTCTTCCGGTCTCCTTATTTTCATGGACTTCAAAGGATCCAGTCCTTGGAAGACGCAGCCCATAAATTCAAACGCAGCCTGGCCCTAAAATTCTGCATGGTTCTGGGGTGTATTTTGGTTGGAACTACACAAGCTGCCTTGCAGAAAATAATGTGGTTCTGTTAATCCCCATTCACTCTAAATAAGTACTAAGCGTTATGACCTCTTACGACACAATTTCTGGCGGATCAGGCTCAAAATCCCCTTGGGTGGTTTCAGCGTTCACTACATATATCTCTGACATTGTTTGACATGATGTTTGATCTTCATGGGTTTTGGTTTTCTAATCTTCCTTTCCGTTTCTGCATCTGTTACATATAATATATTACTTTTTGTTTTATCTTCAAAAAAGCAACTTATAAAAACAGCATTGATGGTCAACTTCTGAAAGCACATCTGTTGGGCTATTATCCAGCAAAGGGATAGTAAATATGCTAGTGTTAGTGAGTGCTAGTGAGGATGTACCCCTTATTCATGTTTGTGATGTAGTTGAGTAAGTACTTTTGATTATTATAAATTATTCTATAATAAATCCTGTTTAAAGAATAATGATGAAAGTGTACACTTTACACATATTGCAAATGCTTGTTTCCTAAAATGATCTATTCTAAGAAAAAAATGTTTCTTGTTCTTTTCAAAAAGGTAACCCTGGTCCACCCCAGCGAGGCAGTAACTGTGCTAAAACAAATCACCCAGCAGCAGCCTGATAGAATCTATTTTAAAAGCCTCTTCCGCTCACACTCAGTCACTGCATATGCCTTTTGTAACGTATGCCTAAAGGCATCCCAGGATAAGCTGTGCAACTACACTGATATTCACACAGGTGAGCCCTGGTTCTGCTATAAGCCAAAGCAACTTAAATGTGAACACAGGATCACCCACTCATTTGGAGGATTTAGAGGAAAACTAAAGCCGAAAGAGGACAAGCTCTTTCAAAGGTAAGTGTAAATGTAATTCTACAACCATTTCAACTTTGGATGAAATGACAACAAAGACAAAACACCTAATGGCAAATATATTAATGAAAAGTATTGATCTTATAAAAGTTTTCCTGTCTTGAAATAATTTTTAACAACTGTGCTGATTAATATAAATTATATTCAGTTAAATAATTCATAAGGTATCAGAGACACATTCAGCTTTGGAGGGACCAAAATCTGCAAAAGATTCTTCTGCTGGCTACAAAAAAAAAACAATATCCAGTGATGATCTTATTTTTAAAGCTACAGTGTGTAATTTTCAGCGACATCTAGCAGTCAGACTGCAGCAACATGAACATATCCCCCCCACCGCTTCTCCCCCCCAACAGTACGGCGAGCGTTACGGGACAAAATGTCTTCCACGACGTCTGCATCACCTACCTTCTCAAGTGATGAGGTTTGTTTACATAGATAATTTTACAGATAGTATTTCATTAGTCTGTGTGTTCAGTACCGTCTCAGTTCATCTCTCTCAACTTGCCGTAGTTACTTTCGAGCGTAATGGGCGATCTCGCAATCGCTAGTTTGTTGGCTCCGCGCAGCCGTAGCGCAAAGATGTCTGCCTCCATGGCTGCGAGACCCGCTCCTATGTCATTATAAATAACGAATTCTAAGGCAACGCAAATATTAAGGTTAAGAGGCTGAGCTCGTAGATGATGATAAATAACATAGTTATGTATAATATATTACATTTCTGACTGTATATCCCTGTAATTTTTACACACTGTAGCTTTAACTGAGTCAATCTTATTTATAGAACACCCCCAAAAAATCATACTGCTAAGTGCAGAGGTATGGCTCTGGGTGAGTTTGGCAACTATATTAAAAAAATCTAGGATTAATCTTATTCTCCTTGACTAATAAAGAAAAAAAACACACTACCCTTGGTTTATAAGGGATCATTTCATACAGCAGTAAACTGTTTTTTCATATGAAGTAGGATTCCTGTAGTCATGTGGAGCACCATTTTCTCTCCATTTTCCTGGCATTTGGCTGCAAAGTCATTGAATAGCCTCTGCCAAGTATGACAGTGAAATCAAGATGTGTCCTCTAATTAGCATATGTAGTGGGAAAAAGTCATTCAACTATACATTCCAGTTAAATAAACTGAGATCGCTGGATTAAAATCAGCTGGTTTTCCATAGATAGAACACTTTGAATCAAAGTAATTGTATGATCTGGTTGAATTGTCTTGGTAAAGTGCCTTGAGAGGACATGGGTTGTGTATTGGTGCCATACAAATAAACTGAATTTAATTGAGCTGAAAATTAAACAAAACCATCAGCACTGATTCTTTAGGGAACCTAAGATAATTCAAATCAATGCAGTTTATTTATAAATCAACAATTCACAACACATGCCATCTCAAGGCACTTTACAATTCAACCAGATCATAATAATTAATCTGTATAGATACAACTAGTATAATTTATACAGATTATATGCAGATTATTATAGTTAATAACAAGATTAACTATTATTTCTAAGCCCCCTCCAAAACTATTTAGGTTTAAATCAATAGAAATTACATTGGAATTAATTTGGAAAAAAAAAAAGTTGAAATTACTACGCCAGGATCTAGTTAAATATTTTTCCATGACATGATTTTCTGTTTCTGTGCTTGTACAATAGGGGGGTCAACATGAAGGTCTTAATTCGTGCATCAGGGCCTTCTAACATCACGATCTTACCTAAATTTAAAGGTAAAGTTTGCTTTTGAAATGCTATGAACTGCATGAGACACACAATAAGGAAAATTAACATTTGTTAAATCTTTCAGAATTTTCTACTTCCCCCAGAAAATTGTATATGAAGATGAATTTTGTGATTTGCTTAACCTCTTTCTTATACTATAAGTAAAAAGTTAAGCAAGTTACAAAATGTTATATTACCAATAATATGTAGATTTGTAATATTATGATGGCTGTACTGAATGAGACCAGGGCTGGACTGGCCATTATGAAAGCCTCTTTTGGCCGTCCCAATGCTCTCATAATGTAATCAAAAATGTACTTTTCATGAATAATTTAATGATGATCAAATGATAATCTAATCAAAGGATTTTTAAAAAATCATACCGCTCAAAAAATATTTCAAAAAGGGTTTCTTCTACATGGTTATTTTGTATATTTTTTATGGTCAGAAAATCTGAGGGTATAAACAGTTGTTTGATATTTAAGTAGCTTTTTCAAAATGCTTTATAATTTCCTGTGATAAATATTTATTTTCTAAGCATCTAAACTTATCTCATCTAGTATGTTGTGTATCTCAACATAAAATATAAGTGATCTTGGTGGGTCACCATGACACAAAATGCCCGGGCCATATTTTTGGACCTATCTATCCCTGTATGTGATTATATTTTATAAATACTTTAATTTGACTCTTCATTTGACTACATTTGATTATTTAAATTGAATGTTTAATTTTTTGCAACATTTTCTTAGATGGATTTAGTCAACACAAAATATATTCCATGACCAAAATACAGTATATAAATTGCATGTAATTAGATACTGACATCAATCTGCAACAGCCTTGTACTTTATGTACCAAGAGACAGGAAAATGTTTTTCTTAATTACCAATAAAGTATGGATTAAAATATGAAATTATATTACAAGAGAAAAGCTTTTTTTTTTTATCTGAAACAAAGAGCCCTAATGTCCTAATCATTGAATCATATAATTTTATTGGTTATTTTTCTGCCAGTTCTGGAGGATGCAACTCCCAAACAGACATCAGGTAAAACTTCTCGGTTCCTAATTCCGTAATAAAATAAAGTAAAAAAAAAAAAGAAGCAAAAAAAAAACACTTGTTTTTGTAACCTGCCTTTTGAATTCACAGAAAGAAGTGTGAGGACTCAGCCAAGTGGTTATTACTACCAGGGTTCATGGAGAGGACTAGATGGCACCACCGTCCACCCATTTAACAAGTCTGCCATTAGCCAGTGTCTCAAAGGCAAAGTGCTTCACTTGTTTGGAGACTCCACCATCAGGCAGTGGTTTGAATATTTAATCTCAACAACACCAGGTAGGTGGAAATATCTGGTAACATTTTAAATTGGTTCATGCTACTGTCTAATTTTTTTGTTCGGGGGGTTTGTGTTGTTGTTTTTCTATGATTTCAGATCTCAAGAAATTTGATCTCAAAAGTTCAAAACAGACAGGACCTTTTATGGCCTTAGATTATACTAAGAAAACATTAGTGACATTCAACTGCCACGCTCCTCCCATCCGTTTTGGTAACTTGCCAGTCAGTCACACACGTTATATTGCCAATGAATTGGACAAAGTAGTTGGAGGCACAGACACTGCCATAGTAATTGGAGTCTGGTCACACTTTAGTACTTTCCCTGTTGAGGTCTACATCCGTCGCCTTCTGAGCATAAAGAGGGCAGTATTGCGGCTGTTAAACAGAGCACCAGGTACAACAGTCATAATCAGGACTGCTAACCCCAAAGCACTGACACTCTACGAAACACTAACCAACAGTGACTGGTTTTCACTTCAACGTGATAAGTTACTCAGGGCAATATTTAAAGGGGTGAATGTCTACCTTGTTGATGCCTGGGAGATGACCTTGGCCCACCACCTGCCACACAGCCTCCATCCACAGCCTCCTATAATAAAGAATATGGTAAATGTTGTTTTGTCCCACATATGTCTCTCCGACGGAAATTTGAAAACAGAGGCAAATTAGCATGGCTCAGGTAATTGGGCATTCATTGGTGAATGTTAAAATTTAGATTCCTCTTCTAAGGTCTTTCTGCATGGAGATTGCATATTATCTCTGTGCATGTGTGGGTGCTCTCTGGGTAGAAAAACATGACTGTTAGGTTAATTGGTGTATTAAGTCGAGTGTGTGTGCGTGGTCTTGGTGTGTCTCTGTATTCCCTGACAGCCTGGTGACCTGTCCATGGTGTACCTCACTTTTTGCCAATAGACTAATGTAGATAGACATCCAACCTTTTTACCTTCAATATTTGTACTGTAGAAAATGTATTGTTTCTTCTGTATTGTAGAAACAATACCCCACCACCACATTGTTTTTTTTTTTACTGTTGTATGGTCATTTATTTTGAAATCATTGGTTTTGGGTAGATTGCAAAACTGTAAATGTACAGAACTGCAATGGGTTTTCATATGGGACTTATATAATGCTATTTTTTTTTTTTACTTGTACTTGGAAAAAGGAAGATGTTTTTTTTTTGCATTGGTGAATTAATGATCATTTATTGATGGACTGCATGTATTGTGATCCATCCTCTATGAATAAAAAAAGGTTAACTTTCTTCTATTTGTGAATGATAAATAACTGAAAAAGAATACATAATTTTGTTTATCTCTAAATTTTATTGACAGCCAATAGATTTTAATAATTATTTTTCAGGTTGAACTTTTTTTGTGAGAAGATTTTAAAACTTGTGTTTACTTCTAAATAGTACCAACATAATGGGCTGCATTTAACAAGGTGCATATATTGGAAGAAACTATTGTTTGTATTGGTCTGATCAGAGAGAAAGTATTATAGATATTTCTACAAACCAATAATCCATATATGATCACTCTGCAGATTAAGATTAGAAAAGTTAATAGACCTACAGCAGTAAAGCTACATTTTCCAGAGATGCATCTGTGTAGATAATAATCTTTGTAGGATAATGGCAGCATGGTCGGACAACATGTTAAAATACAATGTACAACTCAAGCACCTTAGTTTTCTAAAAAGACATCTTTTAACATTAACTGATCTTAAATGATTTAGACATCCTCATACTGGCTTAGCACATTAATACAGAAATTATGCAACGCAATTATAGTGAACCAGCATTTCTTAAGTCACTTTTCAAAAGCAGTAGTTCTACACCATCGGTTAGTGTCTGTGACACTCTTTTTACATCAAATGAAAAAAAATGGAAGAAAAGCATATAATTTTTTTTGCAATTTTTGACATTATTTTAAACTCTAAAGATGTAATAGAAGATATTTAAATGGTAAATGGCCTGTACTTATGTAGCGCCTTTTTTCAAGTCAGGAGACTTGACCAAAGCACTTTACACTACATTAAGCCATTCACCCATTCACACACTCACACACTGATGGTGGCAAGCTACATTGTAGCCACAGCTGCCCTGGGGCTCCAAACAGAAGCAGGGCTGCTGTACACTGGCGCCAACGGGCCCTCTGACCAACATCAGTAGACAATACAGGTGAAGTGTCTTGCCCAAAGACACAACGACTCTGAAAGTCGGAGCCGGGGCTTGAACCGTCAATCCTTATATTTTAGGGCAAACTCCTACATCCAACGCCACTGTCGTCCTATATTTGTGACCTAGAATGGGCATATTTCTTTGTTAAAATTTGACAGTCAAAAGTAGACCATAACTGACGCAAAGAGGGAAATCCATGCTCATTCACTTCATCAGCGCATTCGTAAACATTTCAGGTATATGGCAGATTTTGCAAAAACAATGTTGATATGAAAAAACTGCACCTTGCCGTTTTATTGCAGGAATACTGAAACACGGGACTGTCAGGACTCGAATCCTTGGACCCTATATTCAAAAAGACAGATCCAAATTAGTTCAAACATTCTTTATTTACAAATGGCGTGCGGCTGCTCGTCAGCTGGAATGGATAAACCGGATCCTCTGTATAAACACAAACTCAGGTCAGTTACTAAGAATAAGGGCTGATAACGACTAAGAGCAATAGTCACTGACCTGGTTCAGAGTTCAGTCCGATCATAGAGGGATGTGATGAATCCGAGAAGAAGATTGTCCTCCACTTGTGACGGGCTCCGCCAGGAGAATCCAGGAATCAGGCTAGAACAGATCAGACTAAAAAAGCAGACAGGGCAAATCTGATGATTTTTCTTTTTTGTGTTCGAGCAAATATAGCTCTGAGAAATGATGTCCCAGAGCTAGCTGATATCTCAACAGCTTGCTTTCACAAACAGACAATTCTGACTGTTGCCATAAGGTTCTGCTTGGTACTTGTATATTAAGCTTTACTGAAAATTATTTGGGGAGTAAAATCATATACAATGGACTTGAAAATGGAAGTGAAAAAAGAAAGAGGGGATACGAACTAAGGGGAGAGAGACAGATAGAGACAAGGAATATTGAATGAAGAGAGAAAAAATGAAAAAAAAACAGCAAAAATAGACAACACAAAATATATACAGTAACACCTAGAAGTCTGCTTTCATATGTACCTGTATGAGAAAACAGAGAGCATAACAGCAAAAGAAGACAACAGACAACCAAAGTAAACTTTAAAAAAGGCTTCAATAGTCAGAACCTATAGTGATTACACAATATTTATCAGGGTGGTATATATCAGTAGCTGCAAATTAGTATTTCGTATTAGTGCGAATCTGTGAACGTCTGGAACCAAATGTAAGAGCATGCTCCTCTATAAAGCATCACGAAGCTTCTTCAGAAGGAAAATATGCTTAATAGCAGCTGTGGGCGGCCCCGGTCAAGCCTTACAGGGCCCTGGATAGAAAAAGATCCAAACGCACCCAAGATCAATGGGACACAAGGAGGGCAGACATTGGGATGGCTGCACCCACCAGAGAAGGGCAGAGAAGAGCACCCAGAGCCAAACCCCTGAGGGCCAAACGTCAAAGGGGCCAAGTCCCTGAGTGACCCATAGTCCCATGTGGCTTCTGCACTGAGCCCATGGTCTCCGCCAGTGCCACAAGGTGGATCCGGATGAGAGCTCGGATCCACCACCTATGTATTTGTTATCTTAGTGGTGAGAGTGCATTTACCAATACCTTAGTTTTTCTGATTACCTTATCCTGTTCTCCCTCTTAATCACTTGAGTCTGTCTGTTACCGTCTGAATGATTTGCCTAAGCTGTCTTTGAACTCCTGGACCTCTGAGCCTGCATGTTCCTGTACTGATCCATTTGCCTGACCTGGCTTCTGACTCTTGCTGGTTCTCCGGGGCTGCAGCATCTGGGACACTTTGGGTGGCACCCGCTGCATCTTGTCGTCAGCCGACCGGCTGGATCCTAACCCATTCTCTGGGCATGGACTGAACTTGGAGTCCAGGTTAGTAATTCACATGGATCATCCTCTGTCAGATTATCGTGGTCACTAATCTGTGTTTCTCTCCTGCAGAGGTTCCAGCCTTAGATGCCCTTGCCGGTGCTACTCAGATCCACCCGTCTATCTGAATAAATGCTTTTTGTGTTATCCCACTGTCTGTCTGGCCTTGAATACTGGGCCCTCTTTTCGGTGTCATGTCAGATTCAACCAAGTTGAACCTGAAACCACCTGTCGCAAAGAGTCGCAGAGGAGTACATGAAGGCCATGACTACCAGCTAAACACTTTAGCTAATGGAAGATGTCCCGGCCTACCGTGAGTTAGCCCCCCCCCCCCCCGTTATTGTTGCATTGGATTAATCCAAATCTCTTCAAGAGCTGCTGTTGGACAAACGGACTGGAGCGAAGACCTGAGCCTCCAAGGAACTGAACCAAGGCAAAGTCCTTCCATTTCACCAAGCAAAATGTAACATTCATTGTTTCCCCTGCCCGTCTGTTTAATAAGTGCTCTGCTTGGGTGAACTACATGTAGGTAGAATAGAGTGTTGTTTGTGTTTTATTTGAAATAAGCTTTCTGGTTCAACTGCTTAAGGTTTTAAGAATTTTAAATTTCAATTTTAAATTCAGTTTATTTATATAGCGCCAAATTCACAACACATGTCATCTCAAGGCACTTTACAGTTCAACCAGATCATACAGTCAAATTGATACAAAGTTTTCTATCTAAGGAAAACCAGTTGATTGCATTGACTCATTGACTCAAATACAATCCCTCACACTAAGCATGCTTGCAGCGACAGTGGAGAGGAAAAACTCCCTTTTAACAGGAAGAAACCTCCAGCAGAACCAGGCTCAGTGTGAGCGGCCATCTGCCGAGGCCGACTGGGGTTCAAGGAGACAGAAGCAGAGATACAAAAAGCAGCTGTAAAAGGCAGCCCCGTCCAGGAAACACACAGCCAGGCAGACGAGCTCCAAGGCAGCTCCCATGCCAGAGGATGAAGAGAGCACATCCACCCAGCCACGGCCAGAGAAACAGGACCACACTGGAAAACAGGCCAATCTCCAACATCTACAAACAAGGGTGTTGATGGAAGCAGCACAGCTGATGTTTCTCTCCTGGATGACGTCACAGCCAAACAGGAACAGACGAGGCAAAGCTACTCTGAGGAAAAGCAGAGAGAGCAGAACGTTAGAGATTGAACTAACAGATTCTGCAGAATAGGAGAACAGAGAGAGAATGAAGCAGAAAGATGAAATGGGGGTCCCTATGTCCTCCAAAAGTCTAAGCCTATAGCAGCATAACTATAGAGATAGCTCAGGATAACCTGAGCCACCCTAACTATAAGCTTTATCAAAAAGGAAAGTTTTAAGCCTAGTCTTAAAAGTAGACAGGGTGTCTGCCTCACGGACTAAAACTGGTAGTTGGTTCCACGGGAGAGGAGCCTGATAACTAAAAGATCTGCCTCCCATTCTACTTTTAGAAATTCTAGGAACCACTAGTAAACCTGCAGATTGAGAGCGAAGTGCTCTGTTAGGAACATAAGGAACAATCAGATCTCTGATATAAGATGGAGCTTGGCCATTTAAGGCTTTATATGTGAGAAGGAGGATTTTAAATTCAATTCTTGATTTAACAGGAAGCCAATGAAGAGAAGCCAGGATAGGAGAGATATGATCTCTCTTTTTAATTTTCATCAGAACTCTGGCTGCAGCATTTTGGATCAGCTGAAGGCTTTTAACTACAGTTTGTGGACTTCCTGATAGTAAAGAATTACAATAGTCCAGCCTTGAAGTAACAAATGCATGGACTAGTTTCTCAGCATCACCCCTGGACAGGAGATTTCTAATTTTTGCAATATTCCTCAGATGAAAGAAGGAAATTCTAGAAACCTCTTTGATCTGGGATTTAAATGACAGGTCCTGATCAAAAATAACACCAAGATTTTTTACTTTATTATCTGAAATCAGTTTAATCCCATCCAAATGAAGTGACTGGCTAATCAGCTTCTTTTTCAGAGACTCTGGTCCAAAGACTATAACTTCTGTTTTGTCTGCATTCAGAAGCAGAAAGTTAAGAGTCATCCAGGTTTTTATGTCTTCAAGACATGCCTGTAATCTATGTAATGGGTTAGCTTCATCTGGATTTATAGACAGATATAGCTGGGTATCATCAGCATAACAGTGGAAATTAATCCCATGCTGTCTAATAACTCTACCAATTGGGAGCATGTATAAAGTAAAGAGAATTGGTCCTAGCACTGATCCCTGTGGTACTCCACAGGTAACCTTTGAGCGTGTTGAAGATCTATCATTAACATAAACAAACTGAATTCGATCAGATAGATAAGATTTAAACCAGTCTAGTGCTGTTCCTTTAATTCCAACAAAATATTCAAGTCTTTCTAAAAGAATATTATGGTCAACTGTATCAAATGCAGCACTAAGATCCAACAGGACGAGCACAGATACGAGTCCATTATCTGAGGCCATGAGAATATCATTAGTGACTTTCACCAGAGCTGTTTCAGTGCTATGATGAGCTCTAAAGCCAGACTGAAACTCTTCAAAAAGTTCATTATGGTGTAAGTGGTCGCAAACTTGTTTGGCAACTACTTTCTCAAGAATTTTGGATAAGAAAGGAAGATTGGATATAGGTCTATAATTAACCAAGTCATCTGGGTCAAGAGACGGTTTCTTAAGCAGAGGTTTAATTACAGCAACCTTAAAAGCTTTAGGTACATATCCCTGTAACAGAGATAGATTAATCACATCTAAAATGGAGGAGGAGATCAAAGGGAATACCTCCTTAAATAACCTGGTTGGAACTGGATCTAACATACAAGTTGAAGGCTTAGATGAAGACAATAATTTTGCTAATTCAGAAAGTTCAACTGGATCAAAGCAGTCTAAACCCGGTTCAGATTCCATGACTACCTCAGGTACAATCGCGGATAGAGGAGTGCTTATGATCTTATTTTTAATAAGATCAATCTTATTTATAAAGAATCCCATAAAATCATTGCTGCTAAGAGCAGGTGGAATGGACGGTTCAACAGAGCTATGGCTCTGGGTGAGTTTGGCAACTGTATTAAAAAGAAATCTAGGATTATTCTTATTCTCCTCTATTAATGAGGAGAAGTATGCTGCTCTTGCTTTACAAAGGGTCCTCTTATACAGCAGTAAACCATTTTTCCAGACTAGGAAGGACTCCCGCAGGCCTGTGGAGCGATATTTTCTCTCCAGTTTCCTAGCATTTTGCTTCAAAGTACGCAGCTCTGCATTAAACCAAGGAGCAAGCTTTCTATTTTCAACGGTTTTCATTTTCAAGGGAGCTGCGTTGTCTAAGGCAGTACGCAGAGAACTAGCAACCCCATCAACAAAATCATCAACCTGTGAAGGGGAATAAGCTATGCTTTTGCACTCTGCAGCACTGCTCAGCGACACAGAGGAGAGAGAAAGTGAAGCAGATTCTTTAAAATTTATAACTGCACCATCTGATAAAGATCTACTAAAATTGAACCTTCTTTTGGGGGAGGAGAACTCTGTTAAAGTAATCCTGAAGGTTATTAGAAAGTGGTCAGAGAGGACAGGGTTGTGAGGAAATACTGTTATTTCTTCACATTCTATGCCGTATGTCAGCACAAGATCCAAAGTATGAAGATGAGAATGTGTGGGACTATTCACATTTTGAACAAAGCCAATAGTGTCTAAGATAGCATTAAAGGCTGCTCTTAAGCTATCGCATTCAATGTCAGCATGGATGTTAAAATCTCCCACTATGATGACCCTGTCAGTATTTAATACCAAATCAGAAAGGAACTCTGAAAACTCATCTAAAAATTCAGAGTAAGGACCTGGCGGACGATACAAAGTTACAAAAAGAAGAGGTTTTCTTGCCTTGAAAATTGGATGAGGGAAATTAAGGGTTAAATGTTCAAAAGAGTTGTAGGTATTAACTGTTTTGGGAGTAATCAGTAAGTCAGACTGGAAGATTGTTGCTACTCCTCCTCCTCGCCCAGAACTTCTGGGTATGTGAAAATTTAAATAGCTTGAAGGAGTTGCCTCGTTTATGCTCACATAATCCTCTTGCTGCAGCCAGGTTTCTGTAAGGCAAAACAAGTCAATGTGATTATCACAAATCAAGTCATTAACTAGCAGACTTTTAGAGGAAAGAGATCTTATGTTAAACAGACCGCATTTAATTGTTTTAACTTTTTCCCCAATTGGAGTTATTTTGATTTTAATTAGATTATCATGATTTCCTCCTTTGGGAATCTTTGCTAATTTATTAGATTTTGGTCGTGGGCAAGACACTGTCTGGATGGAGTAAAGAGTGGGTAACAGTAGAGAAGCTGCAGAGATGTGTGTTAAACTACAACTCTGCTTCCTGGTCTGCACCCTGGGTGGTCAGGGTTTTGGAGGACTAATAAATGTGGCCAGATTCCTAGAAAGAAGAGCTGCACCATCCAAAGTGGGATGGATGCCGTCTCTCCGAATCAGACCAGGCTTTCCCCAAAAGGATTGCCAATTATTAATGTAGCCCACGTTGTAAATGAATGCTAATGCTCAGTGAACAGACTGAACAAGCTTGTGGGTCTGACGAAACTGCTGCATTGGACTGGCTAACATTTTTAGCTCCCAGCTACATCACGCTAGACACTTTGTAGAGGCTGCATCGTGAGCTAATCTTTCCTCTGTTTCATCTGGACCCATCCGGACCAGAACCCTGGGGCCAGCACAGCTAACCCTTTCTCTTTCTGCCTCATCACAGTTTAATGCATTCCCGAGTCATTATTCTCTAATGGACTTGGTTCTGTTAAGTTTTGAGGTTTTTTTTTTTTGTTTCACATTAATCCATGTTTTTCTTTGTTTTTTAGGTTTATTCCTATTTTTTGTGGTTTCTGGACATATGAGTTCTTAGGTCTTTCTTGGTTGCCCTCTGTTGTGTTGGTTTCCTTTTCCCTAGCTCCCTTCTAGAATCCTCGGTTCATACCTGCTCCTAATAAGCTCATTAGTCCCATCTTTGTTTGTTTTGTTCCTCATAAGCTCTCCCTGTGCAGTTCTGCAGTGCTTGTTCCTTTTCATGCTAGTTTTTCCCTGATGTCTCCAAGGATCTGGTTTTTTGTACTTATTGTGTTGGGTTTTTGGATTCCTGCGTCAGTTGCCTGTGAATCCATTGAAACTACAAGAACTCAGCTCTGCCTCCCCGCCTCTGAATTTGGGTCCTCAACCTCAACCAAACTTTGACATATTAATTTTTTCACCATGAAACATTAATTTACATGCTGCTACTTTCAATGTTCATTTACCATTAACACTTTACAATAAGCCTTAAAACTTGAACATTCCTCAGACTTTAAACGGACTCCTAAACCTCTGTCCCTTTCTTTTATTTGTACATATTTTCAGTAGTATTTAGTGCATGAGTACTTATTAGATGTAATAATGCTGTGAGATTGTTAGTTAATAAAAGGTACCATTGAATTTTTACCCGTGGTCTTTTGTGTTTATTTGACTCAGTGAACAATTTATCACTGTGGCTGGATTAACTCTTCTTTTAGTAGCATCTGAATGAACAGAGACAAGTTTATTTGGTAGGTGATTAATAACTGCTGAACACAGCTCCCTAAAGTCTGGTTTTCAAAAAGGAACGGAAAGGAAGAGAAAGAGGAGAGAGGGAGAGGGCATCCCATACCATGGTCGACTTTTTCCCCCCTCTTGTTTTTCCTGAAAGTTTTATAATAATATAATAGTTCAAATTAACAATAGATTATTAACCTGTTGAGTAAAATAAGATAGCTATCTGCTGTATACAACTACTTAGTTATTCCTTTTCAATGGGGATCACATAATTAACAATGCCGCTCAGCTGGGTGCTGTCTGAAACGGAACATGATTGCAATTGTTTATTATTTTGTTGTGTTTCGCTTTTAGTTTTCAAGAAAAAATAAACCAGGATTATTCTAGCAAGAGGTCAAACAACTAAGCCAGAAAGCTCACAGAGCTGAGAATTTACCTTTATCAACCAGACCAGGCAACAGGAAAACACCATAGTTATCAAAGGGTTAAAATCAGTTAAACGCTAATAGATGTTAATCATGATATTTAAGTTAAATAACCGTCTTTGTCCCTCTTTTATCATATAAACAGACGATCCACCAGCAGCCCTGTTTCTTCACCATTTTATATATAGGTATATATGTATACAAATTGAAAACATTGTTATTTTTTTAATAATGATCACTATAAAATGAAATGGCATTCAATAGTTTATACTGTATCCTGGACAGCTGAAGTGCATTCAGTAGCCTGCAGCAGCCTGTATTAAAATCTGTGTCAATATTAAAACACATCTTGATCATTCTCATGAGCCACTTCAAGCAGCCACATAAAAATACAATGATTTTGTCATTACACGTACAGCTTAATGAAAGATCTCAGGGCCAACATAAAAATATTGTGTCTTTTAATTAGTTATAGTGAAAAATTCCCAGCAGCCCCCCTAGTTTCATTCATGCCTCGCTCCTTTACTTAACTATCTTCTTTAGTAAACTGCATTACATTATTGAATAACTTTTTTACACTAAATGCATAGAGATCCCCCTAGCAGTAGTCTAGAATTTTATGCTTCCCCTATCTTTTCATTGTGAAGTTCCGAAAGCGTGATCTAAAAAAGAAATGATAAGGAGGGGCCACTTGTAATGCCTGATCCAAATTGATGGATCTGGGAGACTGATGATCTATTCCCCAGATCTCTGCAAGAATGCTGAAATAAGAATTCAAGTCAGCTTGTAAAAACGAAATCTATAGTATAATGTATTTTCTACAGGGTTCTTAGAAATAACAAGTGTATGTCAAGCACCTTTCTACATCAGAACTAAGGTGAATATTGTGCTTGTTAAATGGGTGTTTCCCATTCATAAATGTGATTGGCTGAGCTGTGTTCCATCGCCTTTGTAAAACACAGTTTAACCAACACTTACATCCTGTAAGACAGCAGCATAAAATATACACTAGTGTTATTGGGTGGGGCACCAGTAAAAGCATCTTCAGAAATTGCAGCAAAGTAACTCACAGAAAGAGAACTTTGCAGTGTTGTTCTGGTCATCGCAAAAATCAATATCTATCTGCTGATCAAGAATTGAAGCATCAAATCCACAAACCTTTTATAACCGTTTCTAGACCTTTATCAAGTGTAAAATAAAGAGATAGGAAATATAATGATCAAAATGGAAGATAAAGAAAATAAAGTTGACAAAGGACAAAATAAGGAATAGACTTAAGAGGTTTGTAGGTTACTTTTCTAATAAGACATCTTCATTTAGTCCTAGAAGGATCAATCTTACAGAATCTGCAGAAATTTGTGCTCCTGCTTAGGTTCTCAAAAAAAAAACAACACCTGTATTATGTGATCCTAAGTTGTTGTGATGGCACACAATATGCCTCTGTGTACCCACACATTAGAGATTTGATCAAGATTTGACCTGTTGTGTGGTGCCACATTTGCCAGTAAAAAAATATACAGAACTTTGTTTTTTTCTTTTACGATCCCAGTGGATTTACAACTTCAAACCCATGTTAATTAGGGTTGTAATTAACAATGATTTTGCTTATCGATTAATATGTTGATTATTTTTTCAATTAATAATAAAGTAGCGAAATGTTGCTTAAAGAATTTTTAACAGAATTTAAACCAGGTGAATCTACAAGTTTTCCAGTTGAGGAGTTCTGGATACGGCATATTGAATAGACAAGAGCCGTTACCATCTTAAAGGCAAAATTTTTATATATTGTTTGTACTGCACAAGTTTGGTAATAATTACTGCTCTAAGTAGGTCACTCTATCAGCTAAAGGTATATTTTAGAGTCTTTATACTTTATTTAATGATTACTAAATTAATTAACGATTATTACAATAATTAGTTGATGATCCCCTTCTGTCCAGTAGGTGTCTCTATTCCACTATTTTTGTTTGTTTTGTTCTTCTCAGGAAACAGGTAGATGGGCTGTTAATTGAAAGCACCTGTCAGTCATCGGCCCTGCTTGATTTGGCCTCTGGACCAGACCGGAACGAGCAGCATTGGTCCAAACTTCTATCTGACTGGCTGAGCAGTTCTCCCATTTCATATATTGGATAAAATAAATTATTGTTTCTATGGATCCGCTCATCTATCTCCCATTTTTGTCATTGCCTATGATCTTAATATGAGATCATTTAAGATCTCAATTAAGACATTACACGCAAGTGTTTTTCAGTCTAGGTAACAAACCTTTTGCACCTTTTATTCACTCTCATGAATGTTAATGTCTCACAAATACAAATTATGTTTTATAGTTATGACTATAAAAACTACACAGTTTACAATAAACATTTTGGAAGAAGAAATTGGAAAAATTATTTGGTGACTTAATTTTTTCCACCAAAATAATATACAAATATAATTTATTTACTCTTTTAACTCAGGCTATTTAGCTTCTATACTGCTAATAAAATAGAAAATGAAAACTCATTCAGCCGATACACTTATCTTTGCAGCAATTTTATGCTTACTCTGTGGACATGTTGAAGGCAGCTGGACAGGTTTTCCTGTAACTGCCTGGTTGTAACCGGTTGTCTCATAAGCTGTTGAATGTTCTTAGTCATCCAGTAAATAACATTCCAAAAAAAGTCATAAAAATAAAACAATCCACCGCATTTCATATCCTAACTGCCTGGTTGTGGTTGTAACTGGTTGTGACTTGCACCAAAAAACTGAAGATTTTAACATTGGCGCTGAAGAAAATAAAACTGCAGGAGTCGTTTTGCCTATGCAGAAAGAAGAAAGGTCTCAGCAGTGGTGTCAAAAGTACACACATTTGTTACTTAAGTAAAAGTAGAGATATTGCAGTTTGAACTCTTTACTCCAGTAAAAGTGAAAAGGTGCTCTAAAAACTACTTAAAGTATAAAAGTAAAAAGTAACCTTTAAAAAAAAAGCCAGATGCCACTATATGATTTGAAAGCTAAATTTTTTGACAATTTCGAAAAATTCTTTGAGATAAAGCCGATGATGAGGGAGGTCTTAATGGTCTCCATCTCCGTCTCCAGCTCCCGATACGCCCGTGTCCGACCTTTCAGACATTTCAACATCAACTTTTATCTCAATCCAACATATAGCGTAGCATAGACAATTCACGTTTGTAGTTTGAAGAACACCTGTTTGCTTCTGATGATTTCCTTTAGCTAACCAACGAGTGTTTGCGTTATACGACTCATCTAATTACACTAGTTTTCACTAGATGTGGATGGCACCAATGATCTGCATTGGATGGCGCACATATTTTTTAAACATTATTTCATGGTTTTCAATTGTCTAACCCACATGCAGAGCACACACAGGAGTCAGTCGAACGGTTTAACTGATTTATTCAGGCTCGGAGGGGGGGTGAGAGCGCAGCTGGAACACGAGAGGCACCGGCGCCGACTAGGGGTGTAAATCACATCCATCATGGCGATTCGATTCAGTATCGATTTACTGACCCAACGATTCGATTATTTTCGATACTCAAGAATATGCCACGATACGATTCGATAAATTTTTTTTTTATTTTTTTTTTTTACTTACACCTTATAGGCTAGACAATGTTTCAAATTTAAAATAAATCAATGAAAGCTGTAATATCGTTATGCATTTTTTTGTAGAAACAACAGCAAATAAGAGAAATAGAAAAGTTGCACTCCACCTATTCCTATTAAAACGTCATTCATTGAAAAATAATAATACCTCTCTGTTATAGATTCTGAAAGGCCTTGCATCAAAAAATACTGCACAATATCAGGGCAATTCAATACCTCAGCTCCAGACGTCCCCGCCCCCTCCACAGATGCTCCGGCGCACCTCTCCCAAATTGTAGCTGACCGCAAACGGTGCCGCAGACAGGAGGCCGGCTTGTTTTGTTTTTAAGACCGAAATGGCGGAAAACAACTTGTGAAGTTTGACCAGCTAGAAGAGCGAGGTGCGCGAGATCGCTGGGACCCTTTTTCCACCTGGATCTCCGTTCTTTTTGGACCTCATGTCCCTCTGTTGTCGGACTAAACTCGCCCCCACTTGTTCACAGCCTCGGCCGTATATAGACCCACAGCGCATAGCGCCACCGCAGCACGGGAGCGAGAATTACGTCCAGGAGCAAATGGATAAAAATAGACCGGAGGAAAAAAAAACAAAAAACATGAATCGATACTCTTACGGACGTATCGATGCATCGGATCGTCGGCTGTTGGATCGATGCATTGATACAAAACGATTATTATTTACACCCCTATTGCCGACGCTGGCCAGGTACGCACAAACTGCGGAGTGAATTTTAAAGTTAGCAAGAGTGAGAGAGAGCGATCAGCTGTTTGCTGTCTTACAGTGCGCAAGAGTGGACTGGACCCAGGGGGGATGAGGAGGAGCGGACACAGCGGGTCCTCCTAGAGATGGAGCTAACGGGTTTGGTGGCTGACCTTACAGGGAGCTAGCTGTTGGAGGGTGAGCGGAATCCGAACGGCGTGAGGGCAAGAAGCTGCGGCAGGCGGACAGCTGGAGGGTTATCAAGTGGGGACCTCGGCCCGGCTTGGTTCAGTCCAGAGATGCCAGAGCATGAGAGAGTGCTTGGAACAGGGTCCAAGGCGAGAGGCAACCTGGGAAGGACAGGAAACCAAAATTATTCTGTGATCGAGTAGCTGTCAGGAGACAGTGGCCAACTGAGGCAAACAACACAAGGTTAACACTCTGGCGTTGATCAGCTGGCCACCCTCCGCTTTGATTTTATGTTATTACATCATGTTCTACTCACCCATATTAGTTTTGTGTCATTTGGAGCTGTTCCGAAGATATTCAAATTCGTTATATCCAAGTAACGTCTTCCTATGGGCAACGTGGTGAACCCTCTGTGTGATGACAGAGAAAACCACAGAACAAACCGGATCTCTTGTGTCTTTTCCTGCTCCTTTTCCCATTAACCTGCGGTCCACTTCAGCAGGGACTCTATCAGATAGAGATCCATCTCAGTCCACTAGAGTGTTAGGCGTAGCCATTGCCAAGAAACCTCAACACCTAGGTCTCTGGTAGATGACCCAAGCATGAGATGTAGTGCCACCCACCCCGGTCAGAAGAGGTAGGTAAGGCTTGTTGTATAAAGTCTTGCTTTGTAGAGGGTTTTGTGGGTAACAAGTGCAGAGGAAATTATGACAGTTTGAAAGATTTAAAGATTATTCTATTTTGCCGTCTGGCTTCAAGAAGGGAATAGAAGAAGAAGTAGTAGATTGGAACGATACTGCATAAGGATTGTAGAATCTCAAGTAGAGCTGGATTTCTACTGGTGACCGGCAGTGCATTCTTTTTGAAAATCTCACCTGTCTGCCACTCCCAGTGAGAAACCATCACACATCAGTCTGCACGCAACTCTGGATATGACAAATTAAAGAGGATGGTAACAACAAACTCAAAGGTAATCCAGAGAAAGCCCAAAAACATTATAACCAATTTTATTTTTTTAATTTATAATGATAGAAAGCAGAAACTGACTTAAAAACTTAAAATTTTGTTGTGGACAAGAGGGGATCACTTTTCATCATCAGTTGTCAGAATGGTATGTTTTTCCAAGCTCATTTCAGCTGAAAAGCTATAATTTGCTGTAACTGTTAAGTTTCAAGTGGATATGGCTATTTTTATATAATATTTATAATTTTTAATGCTAAAATGTCATGTGTAAACTGCATGATCTTTCGAAAGAAGATCTTACTCTGTTTTTAAATGTAAATATTTTATGAAAGATTAAATTAATCTTGCAATATTCATAATACTTAATTGCTGATAACTGAAACATCTGTATTTTATTGTCAACCTATACTTTTCTCGTTTTTATGTTTTTATCATGCAAGTGTGGCACCCAAGAGGTATATTTATGAAAGGTAAAAGTTACAATAATTTATTTAAAAGAATAAGTTAACTAAAAATACAAAATGCAGGGTAATAAGGAGCAGCAGAGTCAATGGATGAGTCCGTTTAAAAAGGATGAAGTCTTAGCTGGCACAAGGGGGGGGGGGGGACAGCGCGCGCAGTCCTCTCCGACCCAGCCACTCGCATTCCAACACCCGTCCGTTCCTCGACGGCGAACAGCTGGAGGAGAATCCGCGGCAACCAGTGTTTTAGTCTGGCGCTCTTTCACCTGTGCTCTGTCCGGCTTCGAGTCCCTTCAACTGCACAGCTGTCACTTTATTACCGGCGTCCACTGTAGTACGCTATTTAGCTGATGGAGAACACCTGTGCCGCTGCCGTGGGCGTCTCCGGGTGGTAACCTCACCTCCAAACAACATCAGAAAAATAATGCAACACAGCAACCTAAGCTAAATCTAACAAGAAAAGTAAACAACTTCAGAATATAACAAATCCAAATCAGAAAAATAAGACATGAAATTAATTTCAAAAGAAACAAAAAGAGGCCACATTACTATGAAGGTAGGTTTGTTTCTTTATCATTCAATCAAAAGAAAGAAAGAAAAAAAGTTGCTTCAATCAAAAAAATATATTTTCATTTAAAAAAATGTCACTTCAATCCAAAAAACTTTACAATCAAAGAAAAAATGTATTTGAATGCAAAAATATATGAGACTAAAAAAATACATTTGAACACTGCTTGTCTTTGAACTTCATTTTTTTTTCACTTCAAAAAAACAAAACAACGAAAAACATTCACTTCAATACTTTTTTTTTGCATTTGCACAGTTTTTTTTTATTGATTTTTTTTTTTTTGGGGGGGGGGGGGTTGAATGATTAAGACACAAATGTCTTTAGTTGCTTTAAACAAAAAAGACTGGACTTCTATCAAATACAACATTTTCAATCAAAGAAAAGCAGTGTTCAAATGTATTTTTTGAGTCTCAAATATATTTTTGAATTCAAATACTTTTTATCTTTAATTAAAAAGTATTTTTTGATAGAAGTGAAGGTTTTTTTTATTGAAAATATATATTTTGATTGAAGCAAACTTTTTTTTGATTGAATGATAAAGAAACAAATCTACCTTCATACATTACACACTTAAGCTGTTTGCTAAAACGCTTTGCAAAAACAAAAATGCCCTGCCCCCTCTTGCCTACACTGCCTGCCTGCTTTGCTTTTCAATACAGAGTTAGCTGACTAATTTACTTTATCCATTTTCTGTCCTACTATCATGGGTAAAGTAGCCTGTTTATTTGAATATTTTATTCATTGTGTGTGCATGAGGCTTCCCCGCCTTCTATATACTCTGTGCTTCCAACACATATCATTTTTCCACAAAGCCTTTGCGTTTTACTTTACAGCCATGCCTCTTTTTGGACCATGATCTGGTTGCAAATGCCATTAAAAATAGACTTGGGACATAGTTTTAGTAAGCCTAAATTATTTTTTTTCTGAAAGTGAAGATGTAGTGTATTATAGTGATGAATGGAGATGTCTTAAAGATGCAGATGAATAGATTTATTATGCCTAAATGAGGATGGAGCATACTCTGAACCATGGAGATGCCAAGGAGAAAGACTTCTGTACGGCCTCAAAGTGATTCACGTCCACTATCCAGCATTTCAGGAGGGGGAAGCAGTGCTGTACTAACACTACTGTATTTATAGTGGGGGTGGTGTGCTGCTGACCTCGACTCAGGATGTTATGCGTCGGTGGACAGAATACTCCAAAGATCTCCTTAATCCCACCAACATATGTTCTATTTAGGAAACAGCCTGGGTACTCTGGGCCAGATTTGGGTGGGTTTTCCCATCTCTGGTGCTGAGGTCGCCAAGATGGTTAAAAAGCTCCTCAGTGTCAAGTGCCCCAAAGTGGATGAGATTCATCCTGAGTATCTTAGTAGGCTACTCTAGATGTTATCGGGCTGTGTTGGTTAGTGTTAGGGTTACCTGCAACATTGCATAGACATTGGGGGCAGTACCCCTGGATCGACAGACTGGGGTCTATTTAAAAAGTGGGACCAGAGGGTGTGTTGCAACACTCAAGCCTCCCTGGTAATGTCCAGTCCAGGTTCTGGAAAACAGGGTTTATTGGAAAGTTGAATCCTGGATCCCAGAGGAGCAGTGGAACATTGGATCAGCTGTACACCCTCAGCAGGATCCTGGAGGACGCATGGGAGTTTGCCCAACCAGTCTACATGTGTTTTGGAGAAGGCAAACGACTGTGTCCCTCGGTATATGATACCAAATGATACCCCATTTTATCTTGTTTTCAGGATTCGTATCTGTTAACTGTAAAAACACAACATCTAACCTCTTTAGAATGATTATCTCCAAAATGACTATTTTCTATATGGATCCCTCCCACCATTGGTGTTGAAAGATCCCACCCTGATATTATGCAGAAAGAAATGTCTAAAAGAAATATATAATATTATGATTGTTTTAAAAATAATGAAAAATACATTAATCTTTTCTCTTTTTGTTTTTTCTGCATTTGTCTTGTGTTGCAGAGGGAGATCCAGCAACTCCAACTAAGCAGTGGCCAATTTTTCAGAAGCGGTTGCCTTCTGAAGTATGGATTCATATTCCTTCTGTTGATCTTGTGTGTTTTATGCTTCACACTGTACAACTTGGATATCAATAATCAGAGGAGCAGAGTATCAGCCATGGTGAGAATGAGTCATTTTGAAGTCATTAGATCTATCTAAATTATCAATTTTTTCTCCCTTCTTTAAGATTTTTTTTTCACTTAATTTCCCCTTTTTTCTGATTTTGCTAAGAATCTGTCTCTACTTAGCAAACTTACATTTTTTCCTTAGCTTTTCAACTCTGTCTCCAAACTGCTTGACATGAGCTGTCTGTTTTTGCTAGTGTCTAGTTACTCCCTTTAATACAGGTCCTTTTAATCATTAAACCCCTCTTTCTGTCTTTTTAAAAGAGTAACGTACTGTAGGGTCAAGGCGTTGCCATTTTTAAAATGAATGCAGAAGTACCAACTTGAGATGTAATGAAACTGCTGGGACTCTGCCCCAACAGCCACTTGTTCAATAAACAATATTATTTATGTTACACAAATTTTGTTAAAGGGAAATTACCATTTTGTTCTCTGTTTTTTTGTTGAGATTTTATTTAGGCGTCTGCAGATAATATCATTTCATTTTAATAGAGAGGTCAATTTCTATTTAAGTTTTTTTTTTTATTTTTAAGTAATCATGAGAGGATTGCAGTGAATAATAGAATCTAAAATAATTAAAATTTGTTTTCCGTATTTTTTCTACCAAGGGACTGTCATATTATATTTTCAAAAACAGGGGAATGTTCAGCAAAACTAAATCGATAGTTCTATGTAGTTTCAAAAATGTTCAGATACTCAGTCAAACCCTGGCAGCACTCCAGGCTGTATGCCCAGTAATGTTAGGCCAAATCTGCAATCATCATGTTGGGTTTAATACATTTTTAAAATTACTCAACAATTAAAAAATTAACCAGCCTTTAGAGAATTAGTTCAGGTTTTTCATTTGTAGTTTGACTATCTGTTTAAGTCCCTTAGCTTCCCTGTGTAAATTACCTCCTGTCTTAACTTTTCCTGTCTCCTCATATGATCAATATTGCCTCTGATTTTTCAACTCTCCTTCCTCAGCATATCAGTTTCTGTTTTTATGTCCTGCTTCCTTAGGTTTTTCTGTACATTTTGTTTCTAGTTTTCTATTAAATCCTTTAATACACAATGCAGCTAACATGGTATTATCTGTGTTTAGGTCCTGCTTATAAGTCTTAAATCATGGCAGAGATAGTAATAATTAAAAGTTATTAGACTAAATAATGAAACTGTGATTGAAGGACATTTGATTTTTCAAACTCTTAACTCACCTTTAGTTAACAAAGAAACTAAACACCAACTTGGCTTCAAAACCCACCACTGTGACTCTGACAACTGCCATGGTTTCTTCCAACATGACGCCAATTTCTACCAACGTAAAACTGATGCATCCCGATGAGCCTACCAAGCCTACTGGTGTCTGCTCCTTCCATTCTATTTCACCTGAAGATGCTCTAGAGTTAAAATTTTTAAAGGAGTCCATCGCCTGGCCTAAAACACCATCTTTACTATCTAACTTTTCTCTAAATGACACCAGTGATCCAGCTCACAGCACTTTTACTATTCTACCGAGGAAAGGTGGAGGGAGTTGGCATTTAGGGGATCAGTTAGAGGTTCTGATAAATATTCATGACTTTCAAGATCATCCCAAGAAGTTTGGTGGAGATGTCCTACTGGCTCGGTTGCACAATCCTGCTCTTTCTGCAGGTGTAGTAGGACCAGTGCTTGATCATCACAATGGTTCCTACACTGCTGTTTTCTCTTTACTCTGGGAAGGAAGTGCACAAGTTGAGGTAAGACTAAATTGCAATAATGTGCCTTAGCAAAGACCTTTTTCAGTGTTGCCAGTTCCATACATCTTTTGTCCCTCTGTAGAAAGTGCAATATACAGCTAAGATGAGTTACAGCAGGAAAGTAGGCTTTCCAACCATAGACTTCAACAATCTATTGAGAATTTCTTTAATAAAGAAACAATAACTGCTGCGAAAACATATGAACTCTAATCCAGATTGCCACTGTCTTTATTTAGTAATGGCCCACAAATGATGAATCATTAACTTTAGTAAGTGATACCCTTCCCAATCATATTTCTGTGTAAAATATTATATTAGTCTTAAACTTATCAAACATCTATGCGCCTGATCTTCCGAAGGTGGGGTGTCTTAAATTAGGTGTAAACATGATTATACATGCAGACAATCAGCAGACATCGTATGCAAACCTTTTTTTTTTTTTAACACTAGGCCCTTCATCTACAGTATATGCTAATCTTAATCTAATTACCAAACTGTACAAATCCATGTGTTGACATGTACATTACCATGAACTAGACAATTTTCCAAACCTCTTTACATCTGATTGTTGATCTGTTGTAGTACTTCTGAAAGTCAGGTGCAAACATATTTGGACATCACAAGTAATAGGAGAATGTTATTATTATTAAAGAGAAAAGATCTATGCAAGTCTGCACAAAATAATGCAGTGAAAAAGCAGGCAATCTTTACACAGTCAATCCAAGACCAAAAAAAAAAAAAAAACCTGCCATGTTTATATCAAAAAAGCAAAACAGAATAAAAAAATAGCATATTAAGACACATGTTGGTAGGGCGGTGATGGGTTTTTTTTGTGACAGGAAGCTTGTCTTTCTCTTCAGTGAAGCACAGGGGGAACAATCAGCAAAGAAGCCTTACATATGTTTACAAATATAAATAATAACTTAAATTGCTCTATGTGATCATTTTAGATTTCTTTCTTTTTACATTTTTTTAATGAAGTTTTTTAAATTGGAAAGACTTAAGTTTAATTGATCTGAGTCTAAGAGTAAACCAGGGAGCAGAGTGGGAGAGAGTAACAGACAGTTTTTGATGGAGCTACATTTTATAGCTGATTAGTGTGGCACCAGGAGTCCTCCATATCACAACTTTTTACAATATACACATTTTTTAAAATATGGAACTTCTTGTCTTCATTAGTCATAATTATTAAAATTAAAAGAAATAAGCTATTCAAATTTAGCAGTGATCCTGCAATGAATGAACAAATTTACTTATTCTTTATATTCTAATTATAAGACCAGCATCTGTATACAATGTGCACATTAAGTAATATTAGGTTGCATTTCACTTCACAAGTTTTGATTGGACAATATTTGAAGGTGAAAAATCAAATTTCAATTATCCTAACAATGCATTTTTTTTTTGTTCCCAAAAGGTGATCCTTGATCATCCTAGTGAGGCAGTCACAGTTTTGGAAAAACTGACACAAGAGCAGCCTGACAGAGTTTACTTTAAAAGCACATTTCGCTCAGGCTCCAGAACCGAAACTGTGAATTGCAATGTACACTCACCAGCCACTTTATTAGGTACACCTGTCCAACTGCTCGTTAACACTTAATTTCTAAGCAGCCAATCACATGGCGGCAACTCAGTGCATTTAGGCATGTAGATATGGTCAAGACAATCTCCTGCAGTTCAAACCGAGCATCAGTATGGGGAAGAAAGGTGATTTGAGTGACTTTGAACGTGGCATGATTGTTGGTGCCAGAAGGGCTGGTCTGAGTATTTCAGAAACTGCTGATCTACTGGGATTTTCACGCACAACCATCTCTAGGGTTTACAGACAATGGTCCGAAAAAGAAAAAAACATCCAGTGAGCGGCAGTTCTATGGGCGGAAATGCCTGGTTGATGCCAGAGGTCAGAGGAGAATGGCCAGACTGGTTCGAGCTGATAGAAGGGCAACAGTGACTCAAATAGCCACCCGTTACAACCAAGGTGGGCAGAAGAGCATCTCTGAACGCACAGTACGTCGAACTTTGAGGCAGATGGGCTACAGCAGCAGAAGACCACACCGGGTGTCACTCCTTTCAGCTAAGAACAGGAAACTGAGGCTACAATTTGCACAAGCTCATCGAAATTGGACAATAGAAGATTGGAAAAACGTTGCCTGGTCTGATGAGTCTCGATTTCTGCTGCGACATTCGGATGGTAGGGTCAGAATTAGGCGTCTACAACATGAAAGCATGGATCCATCCTGCCTTGTATCAACGGTTCAGGCTGGTGGTGATGGTGTCATGGTGTGGGGAATATTTTCTTGGCACTCTTTGGGCCCCTTGGTACCAATTGAGCATCGTTGCAACGCCACAGCCTACCTGAGTATTGTTGCTGACCATGTCCATCCCTTTATGACCACAATGTACCCAACTTCTGATGGCTACTTTCAGCAGGATAATGCGCCATGTCATAAAGCTGGAATCATCTCAGACTGGTTTCTTGAACATGACAATGAGTTCACTGTACTCAAATGGCCTCCACAGTCACCAGATCTCAATCCAATAGAGCATCTTTGGGATGTGGTGGAACGGGAGATTCGCATCATGGATGTGCAGCCAACAAATCTGCGGCAACTGTGTGATGCCATCATGTCAATATGGACCAAACTCCCTGAGGAATGCTTCCAGCACCTTGTTGAATCTATGCCACGAAGAATTGAGGCAGTTCTGAAGGCAAAAGGGAGTCCAACCCGCTACTAGCATGGGGTACCTAATAAAGTGGCCGGTGAGTGTATGTCTTGAGGCTCCCAAAGAGAAGCTGTGCAACTACACTGACATCTACACAGGGGAGCCCTGGTTCTGCTACAAACCAAAGAAATTGAGCTGTGGCAACAGAATCACCCATTCCAAAGGAGGTTTCAAACATAAAATAGAACCTAGTGAAGAGCAGCTGTTTCAAAAGTACGTGTAATGTTAAGTGCATACTTTATACTTTGCATTAAAATATGTCAAATTAGATCAAAACATTTTGGGATCATTTAACTTTTAATGTACATCTGATTTAGACATATGTATATATATACAGATGTATATGTATACATCCCCACAAAATATCATATCTTGAAAGTGCTCAATATGTGTGTCACGATTTGTAGTTCTATGCCATGTCCTGCTGTTAGCAGTAATGGACTTATGGATGTCCTTGAATCTGTTGTCATCTACATCTGAGCCTGTGGCAGACTTCTAGGGTGTCTTGTGTTTTTATGTGTCTTCCACTCCTCTACTTTTATCTCCTTCTCTTCCTCTCTTTTCCTTTTTGTTTTTGTTTCAGTCCTTGTGACCATTGCCTTACCCTAAAACAATTCGAACACACATTTTTTTTATATACAGTATGTAGCCCTGTGCTAATTTTTGGTTTTATTTTGATGCATGGGATTGTTTTCAGTTCATTAAGGTTTTATAGTGTAACTATGTCACAAATGTTTAAAAAACGTTTTAAATGCAATTCCAAGCATTAGTAATGTTCCTATGTCTAATTTTTGTGTTTTATAAATCTTTGTATTTTATTTCTGTTTGTAATACTTGCTAAATTATCTGATTGGTCAAGGATCTGGGAATGGAAGTGGGAAAAAAGTATTTGTTGATTGGAGGATGGTGAAGGAGACAGCCTGCCCGGTTGTTCCTCCAGTAGATATAATCTAAGTCCGAACTTCTCCAGGCTTTGGGAAAGTATCTGCAGCCAAGTGTTCGGCTAGGACACTTTATATTGCAGTGGACTTTAGTGAGGTGCTCCGGGACACTTTCCGTTCGGTTTACTGGAGAAGCCAAGAGTTACACCTGTTGGGAAACTACACGCGACCAGCGCGCGAGCACGCCAGGTTCCGAGGCAGTGAGGAAGGTCGGCTACCGCGGTGGTGAGCTTCCTGACGGCAGTGCTTGGGAACTGTAAGGTTAGAATCATCCTGGACATCGGAGAAGTTGGGGTTTAGTTTGGATAAGACGGCCGGAACCAACTACACGGTGGAGGTCGGGAGATTCTGTGCCGCCGCGGGGGTCCATGCAGGAGCTGTGTGCTGAGGGAGGAGCCACGACAGGTCCAGGCTGCAGCTGCGTGGTTAACCAGGGAGCCGGTGAACTCTACTCTCCTTTTCTACTCCACTCATCTGTGCCACGGTCAGGTACCAAACTCAGTTTCTTTTTATTTGCTCATTGAGTGAAGCGGCCAGTGTTTAGTTTTCGGGCCCAACGCACCCAAGCGACGTTCAGGCCTGCAACGGGGTATTTTCTGGGTTTAGTTATAGTGAAAGCCGGCATAGCTTAGGTTATTTACTGGCGACTTTGATTTTGCATTTGGACTAAGTGTTTATGACATTGAAAGAAACTAATGGACACTGAGTGTTTAAATTTTGAACTTTGAAAAGTATTATTTTTCCAGTTTAAAGAGTAATTGGTTGAGTTCAAATGAGAACTTGAAATATCAAGGTTTTGTATTCATTTTAAGTGTGCATCGCTTGGAGAGCTTTGTGAATTTATTTTGAGCTTTGATCCCACTCTTATGAGTGAGTGTTTTTTTTATTTATTGAACCACAAGGTATTCTGCCTTTTATTTAAATTTTGTAATTTCATTTAACCCTTATTTTTTAGTAAAAAAAAAAAAAAAGACATTACATCTTGCAATTCATTATTTCATCTTAATATTCTTATTGGGTTAAAAAGATATATATTTACAGGAGTTTATCAAAGGTGCTCATAACCAAACCGATAAAAACGACTGCAGTTTTATCACCTTTTAATGATAGGAACTCAGGGCGCCCCATATTTAGTTGGATTGCAGGTTATCAGAGGTTTTGCCAGCGAGGTAGGCAAAGGGGCGCTACAAGTATCATACATGTACTGCTATACTTGTGAAAGTAAATTTTATTGGGCCTCCCCATTGGACTCAAATAACAACTCTGAATGCTTCTAGACATGTTATATTTAATAAAAGTGTTCAATATTTTTACTAATAGCAGTCAGTGAACCTCATGTTTTAAATATTCACTAGGCAGGAATTACTTATTCATTATACCATTGTAGATCTATGTACAGGTAGACCCCTAATAAGTTGCAGTTGAAACTTCAAAATACTCTCAAGTGCTTTGAACAGCTAATTTCCAAGAAATAACGCTACTCCACAATAGTGGGGTTACTTAAAACTACCAGGGACTAGCGAAAACCAGTTTTGATCAGAAACATACAGTTAGATGTATCAACAACGGAAACAGAAATGTGACTTTTATACTGAATACATGACAATATGCATATGACCTTACTAATAAAAATGTTATATTGAAGATATCTAAAATCTATTTCCTCTGCTTTGGTTTTGTCAAAGAGGTATCAACATGAAAGTCTCTGTTCCGGCATCAGGGCCTGCAAGTATCAACATCTTGCCATCACTAAAAGGTTAGATTTTTTTTCTACCTACTTCTACCACTTACTTACAAAAACATCTATACTCTTTGTCAACTTAAAAAACTCATATTCTACTCGAACACGAGCAATGACCAGTCTCTTAAATAACAAACATCTTTCTTTGACGACCATTAATTTTGTTCTTTCTTGATATCAATATTGTTAGTTTTGCCACTCCAGAAATTAAATTTTAAAGCACATGAACAGATCTCTTCTTTGCACAATACCCTGGACCATAAATAAAAATACAGCTAGAGGACTGAAAACCAAAACCAATAAACAAATGATCTAAAAGAACAAAAAGAGAAATCAATCTTAAACATTCAGCAAAAATGTGATGCAACATTTCCTCCTGTAAACAAAAAGGACAGTTAGCACTAGCGCCAGGATTAAGTTTTGCTAGATACCTGTTTGTAGCTATTGCGCCATGTACAATCCTCCACTGGAGGTCAGCTACCCGTTTTTCAATCGGGGGTTTGTACATGGACCACCAACAGCTTTTTGGGGTAGAGCTGTTGCAAAAACACTCAGTCCACCTCGACACTCTCACATCTGCCAGAGAATGTAAGTTCAGATCTTTCAAACAAATAATGTACAAGGCCTTCTTCCTCAAGCCTTTAAAATGACCACGTGGTGAAACTTAGAAGGACAACAGCTTTTCTGGCTCATCACGCCATTGATCCACTGCAGGAGATACACTACTTGAGGGAAATGCATATTCATACTCGTCATCCCATTGGTTAAAATGAGTATTATCAGCAGCAAATGCTCTGACATGGTCTGGTAGAGAAGCACAGGCTTCTTCTTTCATCCTTAACACAAGCCTGTTGGATCACAACACACAACACAGATAACTTCGTCAGATGACTCAGCTTTACACATCCGGCTTCTCTCATCTTAGATCTTAAAGTACAACAGCTGTGATGAGATGTGTTTTCAAACAGAGGTTCTTCAAACATCCACATTCCTGGTGATGTATCAGCCGTCCTCTCAAAACTGAAAATCTGCCAGGCATTTAACACGATTGGTAAAATGGAGTAAGACCAGATAAGTCCAAGGATCTTTGTCGTAACAAAAAGAGATGTTTACCATATCCAAAAGATCCTGCCTTCCTTAAAAGAAGATGTGCAGTGTCCAACCATGGTAATCCAGTACCATATAACGGTTTCTGCGCTGTTTGAAGTCTGAAAGTTCCAATCCATGAGGTGATGTCTATGAGTCCTTGTCCTCCCTCCTCCACTGGTAAGTACAGGACAGCAGCTCTCACCCAGTGACGTCCAGACCAGAAAAAATCAACTAGTCCTTTATAGACGTTGAATGAGAGATGGCGGTGGTGTTAACACAGTCAGCTTATGCAAGAGAGCCGAAGCAAGCAAGTTATTAACAACTAGAACCCTTCCCCTGTAAGACAGCTGAAGCAGCAGCCATTTCCATTTGGATAGTCTGACACACACTCTCTCTATGACACCCTCCCAATTTTTTTCAGAAAAATCTGTCCCTAAAAACACACCCAAAAATGTTAAACCTTGGTTGTCCCAATGAATATTACCTGGTAAAGCAGGCAGATAATTAGTCCATGGGCCAACTTTTAAGCTTTCGCAGAGCAACTTGCAGAGCTTTTATCCCAGTTAACTTTAGCTGAAGAGGCTTTTTCTTAAAGCTCCAAACAGTGCTGAAGACCCTTTACATCGTTCTGATTTCTAACAAAAATGCTTATATCATCAGCATAAGCAGAGACCACTAAACCTGAATGATTTGGGATACCTGGAAGAATAACAACAGTTAAAGCAGAGCGCAGTTTGTGTTAAAGGGGTTCAATTGCAATAGAGTAAAGTTGTCCGGAAATAGGACACCCCTGTCTAATACCTCTCTGAACTTTAAGAGGACAACTTAATCCTCCCCCAATTTTAACAACACAAATCACTTATTTATACAATAAACCCAATAAAGAAATAAATCCATCACCAAAACCAAAAGCCCTCAGTGTAGAAAACAGAAAACAATGATCAAACCTGTCAAAAGCTTTTTCCTGGTCCAATGAGATAATGCCAACATCAATTTCAAATAGTTTACAGATATCAATCAGGTCTCTCAAAAGAAAAATATTATCCATACTAGATCTTTCAGGTACACAGTATGATTGATCTTTGTGTATAATGGATTCAAGGATGTTCTTCACCCTATTTAAAAGTACTTTAGAAAATATTTTGCAATCTACACAAAGGAGGGCAACTGGTTTCCAGTTTTTCAACAAAGTCAGGTCTACTTTTTTTGGAAGTAAGAAGAGAACAGCTTTTGGGCAGGATGATAGCAAGATGCCTGACGAGGAGCACTCCTGAAGAACCTCCCTCAAGTCCTCTTCTAAAAGTCTCCAAAAATGTTTATAAAAGTCTGCTGGTAAACCATCTAGACCTGGAGTCTTTCCAGAAGCCATTTGTCCAACAGCACTTCCAATAATACTCCAGTAGCCAAAATCGCCCGATCTGCAGCAGAAAATTGAGGAAGACCATCCACCAGAGCCTCCATGCAGCTTCTGTTACAGTCCTGTCGCTTGAAAAGATCACTATAAAAGGCCACAGCCTGCTCCTTCATGGTGTTGGGGTCAGTGGTCAAAGTTCCATCTGGAAGCCGAAGGCCAATCAGCTGTTTCGTTTGACTGATATTCCTCTCTAGGTTGAAAAAGAAGGATGTAGGGGCATCCATGTCTTTAATATTAACAAACATTGAACACACTAAAGCCCCTTTAGCCCGCTCATATAAAAAACAACTTAACTGATCTTTCTTTTGTTTAAGCTGATCATTATTTTTAACATCTGTAAGCACGTCATTTTCCAATTGTGTTATTTTATTTTCTAAATTCTGAATCATATTTTTAATTTTAGTTGTAGAATGACATGTAGTATTGTTGACAGAAGACTCTAATCTGAGCCTTACCAACCTCCCACCACTCAGTTAAAGATGTCAAATCTGACTTCCCTTCTTTCCATGACTGCCAAAAATTACTAAAACTTTGACAAAAAGACATGCCTTCAAGCAGTTTAATATTGAAATGCCAATAAGATTTACTTCTAATAATGGATGTGTCATGATGGGTCTCTGTGATTAAATCCACATGCAGAACACCACAGGAGACTGAATAAATGTTCAACAGTTTATTTGGATAAGCACACACAGAATAAATTGTTTGCACAGGTTCTGGTACAGGTCCGGGACTGGAATCACAGAGTAATCTGCATAGAGGGATTGTTTGGTTAGCCAGGTAGCTATGACGTCTTGACAGAGTTTGATTCTGAGTTGTACCTGACGAGGTTCAGACTGATCGGTGGAGGGAGGGAACCGGTTGGGTCCAGAGACTGTGGGTTCAGCAGAGAGCTTAGCAGCGGCAGAGCTTAGCTTCAGGCTAGCGAGGTTCAGACCTTGAGTTGTACTCCAAGTTCTCTCCTGAGAACAAGCAGGGAGATACAGACTGAGGATCTTCAGGTTTGGCTTCTCAGAGCAGGCAGGCAGGTTTCCAAACACGAGCTCCTCCAGAGCTCCGGGCTTCGATCAGGTTTTCCTATGAGGGAGAGAAGACAGAGGCAGGTTAGAATTAGAGTACTCTCCAGAGCAGACAGAGATTCTATGTTCAGACTGAGGCTCAGGTTTTGCTAACCAAAACTGGTCAACACTCCGGCACTGAAGGGAAGTCAAGCCGCTGCTTAAGTAGCTGGTCTCCTGATGAGATGAATAAGCCTCAGGTGTGCAGGTGGCTTCAGCTCAGGAGACCCATGGTGCTCTCTGCTGGAGAAAGGTGGCAGATCTCCAGATCCCAACAGGATGAAAGACACAAATCCATATAGACTAGATGATGGTCAGAAAAAAAACTGGACAAGTTAGGCAGATTGACAGTCTATTTCTATGAAAATCAGAGATATAAAATCTATCCAATCTAACTAGCCCCACTTAGTTCCATCCTTCATTTTTACTCATGTGTACTGTGAGGGTTTTTATTCCTCCAAGCATCAACTAAATTCAGCTCTGATATCAGCTGAACCAACTTAAAAGAAGATGGAAGATGAGGTTCTTCGCCTGTTCTATCTGTAATGAAATTAGTACTGCAGTTCCAATCCCCACCCGTCACAACACACTAATTTTGGTTAGACTGCTGCAAAAAACTGTGTATTTTCTCAAATATTTTAATCATACCCTCCCCTTGGTTTGGTGCATAAACTTTATTAAAACAAAAAGAAAAGCTTTCCATTTCTGCTATAATCACCAGGACCTGCCCAGGACTGACTCAGTGCGTGATGTGATGTTAGCAACCAATCGTGGTGAAAATAAAATCACTACACCAGCAGATGACCTGGTCCCATGAGACAAAAAAATATTTCCCTTTCCATCTGATACCTCATTTTATCTTGTTTTCAGGATCTGTATCTGTTGATTGTAAAAATACAACATCTAACATCTATTTTTTTCTATATGGATCCCTCCCACCATTGATGTTTAAAGATATTATGCATTTAGGTGAAAAAGAAAGGATAGACAGACAAAGACAGTAAATAAAAGACCACCTAATGTTCTATAATCATAGCCTTTCTTCTGAATTTTCAACCGTTTTGACGCTTTTCCTTTATTTACCAGTTATTGTCTCCAGACGTTTGTGATATGCTTTTTCTAAATGGAATCATTTGTTTTCATCAAGCATTTCAAAACCAAATTGTTTGTTATTATTTGTTATTCATTCACTCTTAATACATTTTCCACATCAGGAAAATAATCAGTAACTTTAACATGTTTTCCAAACTTTTCATCAAGGAAAACATTGATTTCTTCTAAAGTATACAAGTCACCAATGTATCTTTGGGAATCTGCGATTCAAACAGTGTCTGAATCCCTGTCATACTCCCTATCATCTACCTGTGCAACTTCAGGCTCAGGCACCTGGGGCAGCAACACTACCTCAACATCTATAGAGACAGAATTAGCCGTCTGATCTGTTTCTACCTCAAGATGACCACAGTTAGAAGAATCTTTCAGAACATTATTTCCAGGTTTCTCCATTTTGTCCCTCTTACGCTGTCTATCGATAGTGCTGCCATTCCCTCTCCATCATTAGAGACAGTAGACGGTGGACACGCCCCCTCCTCCGCAAACCGGAGGAATAACAGCGTTCAGCAACGGTCCACCATTTGGGCTTGTCTTAGCCTGCTCTATCAGGTTTTTATGCAAACAAGCAGCTTGTTTGTGCCCAACTTCCCCACATTCAAAACATTTCATACTTGCATAAACCATGTAAGATCCTTCTTCACATTTGACTCTGAAATACACCTCCAACATATGTGCTGCAGAGTTTAAAAACATAAACACCTGTCTTCTAAAAGATGGAACATGTTTAAGTTTATCACTCTTACATCCCAATGCCACTGTTTTGAAACTGCTGGCGAGTTTCCCAAAACGCTGGAGTCCTTTCTCTAACAAGCCATTCAGAATGAAGGGCAGCACACCTGAAATAATAATGCATGGTGAGGGCACTGCAAGCAGGAATACCTGTAAATACTCTAATCCTAATGTCACTCCACTGATAATCAAGTGGGTAACAAAATGCTCCTCTTTCAAAAACACCACAACTCCCTTGTTCACTCTCAAAGCATAACATAAATTGATGTGACCCAAAATGTCAGGCAAGAGAACTGTCTCAACTGGGACTGACGGGTCAGGCGCCCCTGAAGATGTCATTCTCACAAACAAACAGCGCTGCAAGCCCTCATAAGACCATATAATCCCCCATTTGTAGAATTAGTACAAGAAAGAATATTAGAAAACCACACATAAGAAGAAAAGATCTAAAAAAAAAAGCTCATACAGACAACTCTTCCATTCTGTATCAGACTCAACACAAGCAGCCTCACCATCACCAACACACTCCCAACAATCAATGCAGAAATAAAGTAAAAAAGAAAAAAGAAAAAGAGAAAGAAAGAAACAAACACAGAAACAAAGAATGAAAGAAGATCTAACTTATCTTCTTCTCTTCCAAGTAAAACCAATGAAATCATGAAGACCAAACCTGCTGGTTATTACTACAAAGGTGTATGGCGAGCACTGGATGGCACCACTGTGAATCAGTTTAGCAAGGGCACAGCTATTAGCAGCTGTCTGAAAGGGAAGATGGTCCACCTGTATGGAGACTCCACTATCAGACAGTGGTTTGAATATTTAATCACAAGAACCCCAGGTAAATGCCCAGGAGAAATATCCAGTAACATTTATGTTTAATGTTCATGTCTAATTATTTTTTCTGTAATATTTTTAGATCTGAAGAAGTTTGACTTGAAAAGTCCACAGCAAACAGGACCTTTTCTAGCCTTGGATTATAAAAACAAAATCATGGTTACATTCCGCTGCCATGGTCCTCCTATTCGTTTTACAAATTTAATGATCAGTCAGACACGTTATATTGCCGATGAGTTGAAAGGTTTGGCTGGAGGCACCAACACTGTTATAGTTATTGGCATCTGGTCTCACTTCAGCACTTTCCCTGTTGAGGTCTACATCCGACGTCTGCTAAATATAAGGAGGGCAGTGGTGCAACTGTTGACCAGAGCTCCGGGGACACTGGTGATCATCAGGACAGCCAATCCCAAAACACCAAATCTCTATGAGACACTGACCAACAGTGACTGGTATTCCCTACAGCGTGACAAGATTCTCAGAGCAGTATTCAAAGGGGTGAATGTCCGACTGGTGGATGCCTGGGAGATGACTGTTGCCCACAGCCTGCCACACAGCCTCCATCCACAGCCTCCTATAATAAAGAATATGATTGATGTTGTTTTGTCCTACATTTGTCCCACTGCTGGGGAACAAAAGAAAAAAATGTAGAACTGTATAAAATGCAGTTACCCACAAAAGACAAATTAATCAACAGTTTGGATAATAGATTAAATCATTAATACAACAAATGGATTCATTCAGTTGTATGCTTGCTTGACTTTTATGGAAAATACTGTACTAAGACAATCTTTGTAATATCAAATAAATGTTTTTGACATTTAAAGGTACACTATGCAACCGGTGTTGATTTTCCAGCGAGGCTCCTCCCAGAGGGCGAAAGTAAAAGTGCACTGTCGTAAATATGCACAACTGTTCTCCTGGTTTCTCCGTCAAGCCAGGCGCGGTTGTTTTGAGCTTAGCAGACAGGCGAACGCAACAAATGACTAATGCTGCGTTCACACCGGACGCAGCTGGCGCGACAGAAGCAGCGAGTTTACCGTACATGCAAAGTCAATGGTTGACGCGCGTCAAGGCGCAGCAAAAGGTCCCACGGCGCGTTTTGAGCAGCAGGCGTTTAAGCATCTGACGCGTGTGACGCCCCGCAAACGCGCTGCTGCTCGAGATGGAAAAATTAAATTTTTGCTGCTCGACGCGCCGCGTCAACCAATCAGAGAAGCTGATCTGGGAGCTGTCAGGGAGAGAGACACAGCGCTGATGATCAGAGCGCTATGATCACTCCTCTTAAACAGTTTATTGATGCCTAAATCAACTTAAAATGCAGAAATCTGCCAGCAGAATATGTTGGCTTTTATTATCCTGCTGCCTGCAGTTTGGATTATTTATATGAAAGACACCTACCTGCTGCCGCGAGGAGGCGACCCGGCCAGAGGCTGCTGATGAAGGGATTCCTACTGTCGGCGCACCGCTGGTATGTGGGGGTCTGAGCGGCTCCGACAGAAAAAATATTGGAAGGCAGGATGATAATCTGAATGAACTGACTGCACTGATTACGTTTTCAGGTGTATTTTCTCACTTAAAAACATATTAAAGCTACTTTATTCCCACTGATCACAGCAAATATAGCTGCAAGGCAGAGAAAGGATAGTGAAGCTCCGCCCAACGCGCGTCAGACACACTTTTGCACCTCGCAGCCAGAGCAGCAAAGCTGCTTCAGCCGCGCATCAGAACTGACTGGTACAAGCAGCAAAAATGAAGCAGCAGACGCGATTTTGCTGCTTTTGCTGCGTCCGGTGTGAACGTAGCATAACTGCACAAAGATCGCCACTGTGCTAGCAACGAGCATGCTTTTAACTGGGGGCGTGTAGCAGTTCTCGCCGTAAAGCAAGACCGACTCTCGCGAGACTTCTGAGCCTGTGGGTGCAGGGCCAAGGGCTCCTGCAATTGCAAGTGCGGTATTTCCCCCACAGACCACCAGGGCGGCCGAGAATACCTTTGTTCAACCTGAAATGACTCATTTAATCATCCAAATCGTTATGGAACACATTAATTTACTGAAAAATGTTGCATAGTGTGCCTTTAAATTTTTAAATACAAAAAGGTTCTGTCACACTCTGACTTCAAACACACCCTGTGAAAAAATTCATTCAACATAAGCGATATACAGCTCTGATGATGTTATGTGCCAAGTTTTATGTTTGTACAATAAACAGTTTGGGAGAAGCAGTGATGTGTTATTTAGCCACTGTCTCCCATTACTATCCTTTCTTAATCGCCTGTATGATGTGTCAAACAAATGCCTGTAACTCTGGCATAATAAGTCGCATCGATGTCATTCTTTCACCGATTAATTCATGACAGAGAGGGAACTGAGCTTAGGGACTGTTTTTGTTCAAAATGTTTTCGAAAGGACACAGTACCCTGTGAAAAAATAGGGAGATTGGCTAAATTTGAAAAATGCGTAAAAGTTTGTGTTTTGGGTCATTTTGAAATATTGCAGATGGAAATTTGACTGATTTGATTCCCCCTTACAAAGCAGCTGTACCGAAAAAGAATTCCTTCAACATGAGTGATATACAGGTCTGATGATGACATGTGCCAAGTTTCATGTTTGTAAATCAAACAGTTTATAAGTGGCAGTGATGTTTTGTTTAGCCACCATCTCCAATTACTATCCTACATGCACTGAAGACATAATACTCAAAGAAATTTTAATGATGATCTGCACTGGAACAGACCTGGTTATTAATAGGTCCTTTGGATCCATTTATTTTTTCTTCTTTACAAATTCTGTTTTACAAATTATTTAAAAACAATAAGGTGATAGCTTCAGTGGTATTGAAATACTGTAAGATGCCAGTTTTCATCTGCTAAATGTTTTAAAAAAATAAATAAATTTTAAAAACAGCGGAAGTTATCAGTTTTCTTGAGTTCGAATTCAGATTTTATAGAAAACGGTTATTTTAACTGAAATTAAGTCAAAAGCATGTAAAATTCCTAAATTCTGAATGTATATTGACCTAATAAGAGATAGAATTTTAATTAAACCTAATTGAATAAAAAAAATAATCACTTCATGCAGCTATCTCAATATATTTGAATCCCTTGCTCTTATTTTTATTTGTCCTGCCGAACAAAAGCCTGTAACTCTGACATAATAAGTCATACGGATGTCATTCCTGCACCATTTAATTCATGATGGAGCGGAGAACGAAGCTTTAGGGTTGTTTTTGTTTAAAATGTTTTTGTAAAGATACAGCACTTTGTAAAAAAGAGGGAGATTGGCTAAATTTGAAAAATGCATAAAAGTTTGTCTTTAACTATGTTTAATAAATCAAAAACCCTCATAGATACAGAAATAATTTCTAGACTGTATGAATCTGCAGGCGTTGATGATAAAATTTACAAACTTTCATGTTTCTACAAAAAATTATGTTGCCATGGTAACATTGTAAAAATGGGGTCATTTTGAAAGATTTCAGCTGGAAATTTGACCAACTTGATGCCCCTGAACAAACTGCACGGCTAAACTAGGGTGACCATATTTTCATTTGGGAAAACCAGGACACCTTGGAGCGGGGGGGTTGAAAGAACAAATGTGATCAGAAGAAATGTTACTTGGCGCACAACAGTGGTGAAAATTGGAAGTTCAGTTTAATATAATATAACTCTGTGAATAGTTCCGTCTGAAATGAATGAAAATAGTTGTTTTAATGGTTATTGAGTCAGATACACTATATTGCCAAAAGTATTTGCTCACCTGCCTTGACTCACATATGAGCTTAAGTGACATCCCGTTCCTAATCCATAGGGTTCAATATGACGTCGGTCCACCCTTTGCAGCTAGAACAGCTTCAACTCTTCTGGGAAGGCTGTCCACAAGGTTTAGGAGTGTGTTTATGGGAATTTTTGACCATTCTTCCAGAAGCGCATTTGTGAGGTCGCACACTGATGTTGGACGAGAAGGCCTGGCTCTCAGTCTCCGCTCTAATTCATCCCAAAGGTGTTCTATCGGGTTGAGGTCAGGACTCTGTGCAGGCCAGTCAAGTTCATCCACACCAGACTCTGTCATCCATGTCTTTATGGACCTTGCTTTGTGCACTGGTGCACAGTCATGTTGGAAGAGGAAGGGGCCAGCTCCAAACTGTTCCCACAAAGTTGGGAGCATGGAATTGTCCAAAATGTCTTGGTATGCTGAAGCATTCAGAGTTCCTTTCACTGGAACTAAGGGCCAAGCCCAGCTCCTGAAAAACAACCCCACACCATAATCCCCCCTCCACCAAACTTTACACTTGGCACAATGCAGTCAGACAAGTACCGTTCTCCTGGCAACCGCCAAACCCAGACCCGTCCATCAGATTGCCAGATGGAGAAGCGCGATTCGTCACTCCAGAGAACGCGTCTCCACTGCTCTAGAGTCCAGTGGCGGCGTGCTTTACACCACCGCATCCGACGCTTTGCATTGCACTTGGTTATGTATGGCTTGGATGCAGCTGCTCGACCATGGAAACCCATTCCATGAAGCTCTCTGCGCACTGTTCTTGAGCTAATCTGAAGGCCACATGAAGTTTGGAGGTCTGTAGTGATTGACTCTGCAGAAAGTTGGCGACCTCTTCGCACTATGCGCTTCAGCATCCGCTGACCCCGCTCCGTCAGTTTACGTGGCCTACCACTTCGTGGCTGAGTTGCTGTCGTTCCCAAACACTTCCATTTTCTTATAATACAGCTGACAGTTGACTGTGGAATATTTAGGAGCGAGGAAATTTCACGACTGGATTTGTTGCACAGGTGGCATCCTATCACAGTTCCACGCTGGAATTCACTGAGCTCCTGAGAGCGACCCATTCTTTCACAAATGTTTGTAAAAACAGTCTGCATGCCTAGGTGCTTGAATTTATACACCTGTGGCCATGGAAGTGATTGGAACACCTGATTCCAATAATTTGGATGGGTGAGCAAATACTTTTGGCAATATAGTGTATGTGGCGGTATTGTTTGATTTATCTAAAGGTTTTTACCTGTTACTGTGTAAATGGGTTTGGCTGTAATTTAAGGACAGATTCTAATAGATCTGCACAGTGGTACTATAAATCGATAGTTTAATTTTTTTATTGTTGTTTTGCACAATATGCTTAACTAAGTATTTTTTGTTGTTGAATATTAGAGATTTTGCAGATATATTTTGTACATACATTGTTTAGATTTACTTACATATTTCTAACCCTTTTATAGAATTAAATAGAACATCCCTTTATTGTCCCACAATGGGTAAATTTACAGCAGCAGAAAGATTATTGAAAATGGTCACACAAATGAGGACCTTAGAAAAATGTATAAGAATAACATAAAAGGGAAGAGTTAAAATATAACAAATGCAATTCTGTAAAGTGTTTTTAGCAATATAAAACTGTAGAATATGCAGCTATGGACATTTTTACAGTAATGGATATTTAAAAATAGCAGCCACATCAGAGATGTGCAGAATGACAGCAGCATGTTATTTAACTGACTAAGGTTTCTATCATTACATTTGATTTTATTTGTTCCTGCTCCCGGTGGTTGGAATCTTTATTCCACTCTGTATTCTTGTGAGTGTAGTCTTTGTTCACTTTAACTTTTTTTAAAAATAAATAAACAGTTTTGAAAACCTCGGTATTCATTCTTTTCCTGCTTTGTGTGTCAACTTTCACAGTTGCTAAGCAACAGAGCATACGGCGGTAAAACGCGCCGAAGGGTAGACCTGTTCGAATTTACAGCCAAAACTCTTCCGGCCTCCTTATTTTCAAGAAATTCGAAGGATCCAGTCTAGGTAGACCGCGTCCTTGGAGGATGCGTCCTAGGTTTTCGAACAGAGCAAGAGCCTCTGATTAAGAACAGGGCTGCCCGCACTGACGCGGCTCAGGGATTACATCACACGGAGCGTCGTGCGCAGTGAAATCAGGACATTTCCTCACTTTCTAAAAAAAACCCGGGACGCCCGGGACAGGACGTGAAATACGGATACGTCCCGGGAAATACGGACGTTTGGTCACCCTAGGCTAAACCATACATGATATAAAAAAAAAACTCCTTCAACATGAGTGCTAGAACAGTCTGATGATGATATCGTCCAAGTTTCATGTTTGTACATAAAACAGGTTGGGAGAGGCAGTTAGGTGTTGTTAAGCCACTGTTTTGCCACATGCCATGATCATACTTTTTGGACATTGGGAACAAGTGTCCATATTGCATCTTGACATGATGGTGGAATCAGCTGTGGAATCTCTGCAACAACCCCCGTTTCAGGGAAGGCCTCCACAGGCAAGTCACACGGAAATCACCAGAGATGTGAAAACCTACCCCCTGTCATGAACCGAGGACAGATGGACCCAGTCAGGAGAGACAGTCAGTAGGAAATTTCAAACGTTCATTAAATAAAACAAAACTAAAGTGGAGCTGTGGCTCGCTGACACTGCAAGTGGGGGGGCGTTGCACCGCCCAATCTCAGATACTCTAGGGGAGAAAACACAGGTAAGTGACCACGATAAACTGATATTTGATTATCTGGGTTGGTCACTTACCTGGTTTAACAGTCCAGACCACGAGTGTCCCCAGTGCTGCAGTCCCAGAGGTTATGCTGGAAGCCGATCCTGGTGAGGGATCCAGAACAGACAGGAACAGACAGAAACAGGCAGGATCCAAATCAGGCAGGAACAGAGACAGGTGGCAGGATCCAGACTTCCAGGCATCCACAGGCTTCAAGGAGGGTTCAGAGTTTTACTGGGACCAGAAGCATGACCAGGTGGTCACGCACAGGAGCAGACAGGATCAGGTGCAGACAGGCAGACACAGTGGAAGAGGGTAGCCGAGACAGGACGTAGGAACCGGAACTTGAAGCAGGACTTTAAACTGGTCTCCTCCCTGGAGCCAGGCTTACTTTGATAAAAACTGAACCTCCCCCCATAATGAGCCAAAAACCCAGAGGACTCCGTGGGGGAGGAACAGTGGACAATCAGAAGATGAGACAAACACTAAAACCCCTTTTCCACTGGCAGCTAGGATCCAGGACATAAGCAATAAAATAAAACTGAACAGAAAGACAAGTAATGATCTGGCACTGAATGCTCAGGTTGAACAGAATATAAACTAGAGGAAACAGGTGAGAGTGTTGGGATCTGGAGAACTACCACCTGTCTCCAGCAGAGAGCGCCGTGGGTCTCCTGGGCTGGAGCCCTCAGCACACCTGAGGATCATCAGCCCATCAGGAGACCTTCTACATAAGCAGCAGTCAGACCTTCCTTCAATGCCGCAGTGTTGACCAAGTTTGGTTAGCGAACCTGAGCCTCTGTTTATCTTAAGAGAATCTTAGTTGACTCTAGAGAGAAACTAGATTCTAACCTGCCTCTGTCTTCTTTGCTCACAGAAAACCTGACTGAAGTCTGAAGCTCTGGATGAGCTTTGCCTGGAAACCTGCCTTCCTGCCCAAGGAAGCCAAACCTGAAGATATCAGTCTGGATCCCTCCACCAGCTCTCAAGGAAGAGCTAGGAAACCAAGCCAAGGTCTGGAACTCACAAGCCAGAAGCTAGACGCTGCTGCTGCTGAGCTCTCTGCTGAATCTACAGTCTCTGGACCCAACCGGTTCCCCCTCTCAAAGGGATCAGCCAGAACCTCATCAAGGTACATTCAGAATAGACACACTAGACAAACCATCGGAGCTGCCTGGCTAATCAAACTATCCATCTCTGCAGATAGCAGTGATTCCAGTCCCGGACCTGTACCAGAACCAGTTCATATTACTCTGTGTGTGTTTCTTCAATAAACTCTGTTAAACTTTTACTCAGCTTCGTGTGGTGTTCTGCATGTGGGTTAAGTCTCTTAAGCCTATCATGACAGAACACTGCGGCCAATCACAAAACCCAGCAGATCACCTCCGGAGGAGACTTGAGGAGCAAGATGCCCAAATCCAAGGACATACGCAAACCCTCCGTGAGTTAAACACTTATATTGAACACCAGAACCAGGTTTTGCAGGAATACGCTGGCTACATGAGAAATGCTAATGCTGCGCCAGCTGTACTTCCTGTTCCAGAGCCACTTCCGCCTCAAAGGGCTGAGACAGTCACGTCACTTCCGGAGTTCCGTCCGAGTCTGCCTGAAAGATTTTCAGGTACCCAAAAAGAATGTAAAGGATTTTTGTTCCAGTGTCGTTTGCTTTTTGAATACTCTCCTGTCAGTTTTCCAAATGACAAGAAGAAAATTGCCTTCATTCTCTCTCAACTCTCTGGTCGAGCTCTAGAACGGGCGGAGGCCAGGTTTTCTTCTGAATCCAGTTTTTCCTGTACCTTCTCTGAATTTTTAACTGAGTTTTCTCAGGTGTTCAACCAAGATTCAGACCAAACAATTGACTCCCGAGCCTTGCACAGTTTAAAGCAAGGAAATCTGACGGTGGCAGAGTTCTCCATTGACTTCCGGGTTAAAGCCGCAGCCTCAGGCTGGAATGAGTGCACACTTAAGAGTGCTTATTTCAAGGCTTTAAATGATAACATCAAAGACCAACTCGCTACAATCGACGAACCAGCTAGTTTGGAGGATCTAATTCGGTTAACCATTAGATTGGATAACAGACTCCAGACTAGAAAAAGCTCTAGGCAAAGAGGCCTAAATTTTTCTGTTTCTGTTCCTGCATCTAACCCCACCTCTGTTTTCTCTGGATCCCCAGAGCCCAGTACCAGGCCAAGAACTAAGAATCAAACACCTCCAACTCCTGTCCAAATCTCTCACTTCTCTTCGTCAGAAGGAGTGGAGGTTGAACGCATGCAGATTGGACACACAAGGCTGTCGTCTGAAGAAAGACAACGAAGATTCAAGGGGAATTTGTGTCTGTACTGTGGTGAGCCTGGCCACTTTATTGCTTCATGCCCGGCTAAATCAAAAGCCGGGGCCCGTCAGAGGATTTGAGGAGTCTGACGGGCCATCTAAAAATTGAAAAATCTCCTCATTTATTGTGACCTGCAACCTTATTTGCTTCTAACCAGACTCTTACATTGTCAGCCTTCATCGACTCTGGTTGTGAGAGAAACCTCATTAATTCAGATCTGGTTCAGCAGCTGAGGATTGAGACTATTCCATTGAAAAAACCTCTCAGAGTTTCTGCTATTGATGGGAAGAAGCTACACCAAGTCACTCATCAGACAGAACCATTAGAGCTTCTTATCTCTGGAAACCATCGTGAGACCATAACATTTTTTGTTTTTCCCTCAGCATGCTCTCCCCTGGTGCTTGGATTCGAGTGGTTGGAACGTCACAACCCCCATATCAACTGGGCTGAACGCCATATTGAGTCTTGGTCTACTTCCTGTCACGTTTCATGTCTTCGTTCTGCGGCTCCTGCTATTCAGTCCCCTAGAGGTAGGGGGGAGATGGACTCTCCTGACATTACTTCCGTCCCCTTCGAGTATCATGATCTGGCACCAGTCTTCAGTAAGGTCAGTGCGACGTCTCTTCCACCTCAAAGACCATACGACGGCGTCATTGACTTATTACCAGAAGCCCCCCTTCCCAGCAGTAGATTATTTAACATCTCCAAACCTGAACGTGAAACAATGGAGAAATATATTAATGAGTCTTTAGCTGCTGGTATTATTCGGCCATCTTCATCTCCTCTCGGTGCTGGTTTCTTTTTTGTGGGAAAGAAAGATGGTTCCCTCCGACCCTGTATTGACTACAGAGGATTAAATCAGATAACTGTCAAAAATAAATATCCCCTACCACTACTCGCATCAGCTTTTGAACCTGTTCAAGGAGCGACAGTGTTCACCAATATCGATTTAAGAAACGCCTATCATCTCCTTAGAATAAGGGAAGGAGACAAATGGAAAACAGCTTTTAAGACCCCCATAGGCCAATTTGAGTACTTGGTCATGCCTTTTGGTCTTATTAACGCATACCCCAAGAGATTCTCTCAGATCGTGGTCCCCAGTTCATCTCGCAGGTCTGGAAAGCTTTTTGTTCTGCTCTCAATTGTAAGATCTCCCTCACCTCTGGTGACCATCCACAGACCAATGGGCAGACGGAGAGAATGAATCAACAGCTTGAGTCCTCTCTCCGCTGTCTAACCTCCAATAACCCGTCTGACTGGAGTCAGTTTCTCACCTGGATTGAATACGCTCACAACTCACAGAAATCTGCTGCAACCGGTCTATCCCCATTTCAGGTCTCAATAGGTTATCAACCTCCACTTTTCCCCGCAGACGAGAGAGAGATAACTGTCAGGTCCGTCCATCATCACATCCGACGCTTTCACCGCATCTGGAACAACACCATCGCCACTCTCAACAGCACCGCCGCCACAACCAAAAGGTTTGCCGACTCCAAGCGACGCTCAGCTCCCGACTATACCCCAGGACAAGAGGTATGGGACATCCCTCTTAAAGCCATGTCCAAGAAACTCTCCCCACGCTTCATTGGTCCATATAAAATAGCCCAAGTCATCAATTCCTCTGCTGTCCGCCTGCACCTGCCACCTGCTCTACGCATCCACCCAACCTTCCACGTGTCACAGATCAAACCAGTCATCACTAGCTCTTTGTGCCCACCTTCCGACTCCCCTCCACCCGCCCTGGACATCGACGGCCATCTGGCCTTCACCGTTCGCCGGATCGTGGACTCCCGTTGGCGAGGTCGCGGCTGGCAGTTCCTCATCGACTGGGAGGGCTACGGTCCGGAGGACCGCACCTGGGTTCCTGGTTCTTTTGTCCTCGATCCATCCCTCATTGAGGATTATGAGAAGTCCCTCCCTTCCACTTCCTCTGGACCGCCAAGAGGCGGTCGTTGATGGGGGGGTACTGTTGGGATCTGGAGAACTACCACCTGTCTCCAGCAGAGAGCGCCGTGGGTCTCCTGGGCTGGAGCCCTCAGCACACCTGAGGATCATCAGCCCATCAGGAGACCTTCTACATAAGCAGCAGTCAGACCTTCCTTCAACGCCGTAGTGTTGACCAAGTTTGGTTAGCGAACCTGAGCCTCTGTTTATCTTAAGAGAATCTTAGTTGACTCTAGAGAGAAACTAGATTCTAACCTGCCTCTGTCTTCTTTGATCACAGAAAACCCGACTGAAGTCTGAAGCTCTGGATGAGCTTTGCCTGGAAACCTGCCTGCCTGCCCAAGGAAGCCAAACCTGAAGATATCAGTCTGGATCCCTTCACCAGCTCTCAAGGAAGAGCTAGGAAACCAAGCCAAGGTCTGGACCTCACAAGCCAGAAGCTAGACGCTGCTGCTGCTGAGCTCTCTGCTGAATCTACAGTCTCTGGACCCAACCGGTTCCCCCTCTCAAAGGGATCAGCCAGAACCTCATCAAGGTACATTCAGAATAGACACACTAGACAAACCATCGGAGCTGCCTGGCTAATCAAACTATCCATCTCTGCAGATAGCAGTGATTCCAGTCCCGGACCTGTACCAGAACCAGTTCATATTACTCTGTGTGTGTTCCTTCAATAAACTCTGTTAAACTTTTACTCAGCTTCGTGTGGTGTTCTGCATGTGGGTTAAGTCTCTTAAGCCTATCATGACAGAGAGGAATAAATTATAATGAGGCAGGGAGGGAAAAACGACAGGTGAAAGGAATGACTAATTAAGGGAGAGCAAACAGGCCAGATCATGACACCCCCCTCTTTGTGAGGATGAACAAAACCAGAGAGCACACAGAATTCTGCCTCTTCTGCTCCAGCCCTTCTTTTTGCCTCTTCTGCCCCTGTGCTCAAAGCTGGGATCCGCCTCGGCTGGATCTCCAACACAGTGGAGATGCGGGCCCCAGGGGAACCAGATCTCCAGAACCATCAAGGATAAGTCAGAACCTTTCAGAACCAAGCTGCTGCAAACAGACCTTTTGCAACACATTTCTCTTGAGTTTCAGAACGTATAGAGCCAAACTGGATGAGAACCATGCCCTGGGTGTGAGACTGGGGGTACCCCTGTTGTGAGACTGAGACAAAGAACCCCTGACTGCAGAGCTGCAAAACTGGATGAAACTCAAGCTTTCTAAATGGACATGGAAAAAGGTTTGCAGGTCTGGCATGATTAGGGACAGAACAAGCCATATGTCTTTTGATGATGCTAATCATATCGTGTGTTTACTGCTGAGTAAAGACAACGCTAATTGATGCTAAAGAATAGACTGGATGCTACGCTATGCTACAGGAATATGTGTTGAGCTGTTGCTAAAGCTTAGGCAAGCTTTATTCACTAAGGATTTAAACTCTGATATAACATTAGAGTTCATATGTTCCTCAAATGCTCATTACATTTCCATTACCAAATATGACCAAGAGGCATTTAGTGGAATCCTGATGTCTATTTGCTGCTAGCTATTTCAAAGAGTGTAAAGAATAATTTAACTAAAGGTTACTGGTTCTTGATTAAGCAAATCATTCAATAAAACATTGTTTGGCCAAATAATGTTTTATTCACCACATGGATTTGCATTGTGAGTTGGGCTGAAAACATTCTAATTTCTTTAAAATTAGTGAAAAGCTAATTTGATCATATCCCAAATTATTCCAGAAAAACTTTGGTTTCAAACACAAAATCCATCTTAAACTGTAATATGTTTTTCAACTGTTTTCCCCTTTCTCTTTGTACATAGTAGTTAGTTTAGTTTAGTTTAGTTTTACTAGTCTTAGTTGAGAGTGTTAAACTGAAATATGTTTGACTTGGAGCTAAATGATTTTTGTTAATAAACTCTTATTGTTGGGACCTGGAGATTCACCACCTTTCTCCAGCAGAGTGCACTGTGGGTCTCCTGGGCTGGAGCTCTCCAGCACACCTGACACTCATCAGCCCATCAGGAGACCTTCCTGCAAAAGCAACAGCCAGACCTTCCTTCAACGCCGCAGTGTTGACCAAGTTTGGTTAGCGAACCTGAGCCTCTGTTTTCTGATAGAATCTTAGTTGTCTCTAGAGAGAAACCTGATTCTAATCTGCCTCTGTCTTCTTGCTCACAGGAAACCCGTCTAAACCTAAAGCTCTGGATGAGCTTTGCCTGTAAACCTGCCTGCCTGCCTAAGGGAGCCAAACCTGAAGATCTCAATCTGGACTCCTCCTGCTGCTCTCAAGGAAGAGCTGGAATCTCAAACCAAGGTCTGCCACTCACAAGTCAGAAGCTAGACGCTGCTGCTGCTGAGCACTCTGCTGAACCAACAGTCTCTGGACCCAACCGGTTCTCTCTCTCACAAAGATCTGTCTGGACCTCTTCAAGGTATATTCTGAATAATCTAAATTCAACAAACCATCTGACTGCCTGGCTAATCAAACTATCCGTCTCTGCAGACATCAGTGAATCCAGTCCCGGACCAGTGCCTGAACCAGTTCATGTTCTTTGTGTGAAAACCTTCAATAAACTCTGCTAAACTTTTACTCTGCTTCCAGTGGTGTTCTGCATGTGAGTTAAGTCTCTTAAGCCTGTCCAAGTCTCTTTTTTCTCTTCCTCAGAAGGTACGGAGGTCGAACCCATGCAAATTGGACACACAAGGCTATCCCCTGAAGAAAGACAACGAAGAGAGGAAATCTGTGTCTGTACTGTGGTGAGACTGGTCATTTCATTGCGTCATGCCCGGCTAAATCAAAAGCCAGGGCCCGTCAGAGGAATTGAGAAGTCTGACGGGCCATCTAAGATCTGAGAAAACTCCTCATTTATTGTTACCTGCAACCCTTTTTTTTTCTAACCAGAACCTCACATTATCAGCATTCATCGACTCTGGTTGTGAGAGAAACCTCATTAATTCAGATCTGGTTCAGCAGCTGAGGATTGAGACTATTCCATTGAAAAAACCTCTCAGAGTTTCTGCTATTGATGGGAAGAAGCTACACCAAGTCACTCATCAGACAGAACCATTAGAGCTTCTTATCTCTGGAAACCATTGTGAGACACTAAAATTTTTTGTTTTTCCCTCAGCATGCTCTCCCCTGGTGCTTGGATTCGAGTGGCTGGAACGTCACAACCCCCATATCAACTGGGCTGATCGACACATTGAGTCTTGGTCCACTTCCTGTCACGAGTCATGCCTTCATTCTGCGGCTCCTACTATTCAGTCCCCTAGAGGTAGGGGGGAGATGGACTCTCCTGACCTTACTTCTCTTCCTCCCGAGTATCATGATCTGGCGACAGTCTTCAGTAAGGTCAGTGCGACGTCTCTTCCACCTCACAGACCATATGACTGCGCCATTGATTTACTACCAGGAGCCCCCCTTCCCAGCAGTAGACTTTTTAATATCTCAAAACCAGAACGTGAAACTATGGAGAAGTATATCAATGAGTCTCTAGCCGCTGGAATTATTCGTCCATCTTCATCTCCTCTCGGTGCTGGTTTCTTTTTTGTGGGAAAAAAGGACGGTTCCCTCCGACCCTGTATTGACTACAGAGGTTTGAATCAGATAACCGTCAAAAATAAGTATCCCCTACCATTACTGGCATCAGCTTTTGAACCTGTTCAGGGTGCAACAGTGTTCACCAAACTCGATTTAAGAAACGCCTATCATCTCCTTAGAATAAGAGAAGGAGATGAATGGAAAACAGCCTTTAAGACCCCCATAGGCCAATTTGAATACTTGGTCATGCCTTTTGGTCTTACTAACGCTCCTGCCTGCTTCCAAGCTCCAGTCAACGATGTCCTCAGAGATTTTTTGAATGTTTTCGTTTTTGTATATATCAATGATATTTTGATCTACTCTAAGAACCTCTCAGACCACAAGAAACATGTTCGTCTAGTTCTTCAGAGACTAATGGAAAACAAACTCTTTGTGAAAGCTGAGAAATGTGAATTTCACCAACCATCTGTCACTTTTCTAGGGTTTGTGCTCGAAGGCGGGCAGGTGAAGCCATCTGAAGACAAAATTAAGGCAGTTCTGGACTGGCCAACACCTGAAAACCTTAAGCAGCTTCAGAGGTTCCTAGGGTTTGCAAATTTCTACAGACGCTTCATAAGAAATTATAGTCAGACAGCTCTACCCCTCACAGCTCTGACCTCTCTGAAGAAGACATTCCAATGGACACCTGAAGCCGAAAATGCTTTTAATAAACTGAAGAATCTGTTTTCCAGGGCACCCATTCTTATCCAGCCCGATCCCTCTAAGCAGTTCGTCCTAGAGGTGGACGCATCTGACTCCGGTGTTGGAGCTGTATTATCACAACAATCAGATTCTGACCAGAAAACTCACCCCTGTGCATTTTTTTCATGCAGACTCTCTCCGGCAGAACAAAATTATGATGTCGGAGACCGAGAACTTCTTGCCATTAAACTCGCCCTGGAAGAATGGAGACATTGGCTCGAGGGTGCTGAGCATCTAGTACTGGTTTGGACAGACCACAAGAACCTGGCTTATCTCCAATCTGCTAAAAGATCCAACCCGCGTCATTCTAGATGGTCATTGTTTTTTTCTCACTTCAATCTCATAATCTCTTACAGACCCGGTTCCAAGAACGTCAAGCCCGACTCTCTCTCTCGTCTGTACTCCACTGATCAACCTGAGACACCCGAGCCTGTTCTCCCTGCCTCATGCACGATTGGAGCCGTTTCCTGGGAGATCACTGATCTCATCAACTTAGCCCTGGCCTCTGAACCTGACCCAGGTAACGGTCCTCCAAACAAAACTTATGTTCCATCTTCCGTCAGATCCCGCCTCATCCATTGGATGCACGCAGCAAAATTCTCTCCCATCCTGGAGTGAGCAGAACTATTGCTCTCATCACAAGCGCTTTTGGTGGCCGTCCCTTCACAAAGACGTAAAGGAGTATGTCCTGGCTTGTCCTATCTGCGCCAGAAACAAGACCTCTCACCAACCACCTTCTGGGCTGCTGAATCCTCTACCTGTTCCAACCCATCCATGGTCCCATATCGCTATTGATTTTGTTACCGGTCTCCCGATTTCCAGAGGTATGTCCACTATCTTAACCATTGTTGACCGTTTTTCCAAGGCCTGTCACTTAATTCGCCTCAGGAAACTACCCACTGCATTCCAGACTGCCCAACTTCTCGTGAAGCATGTTTTCCGTCTCCATGGAATACCTCAAGAGATCCTCTCAGATCGTGGTCCCCAGTTCATCTCACAGGTCTGGAAAGCCTTCTGTTCAGCTCTAAATTGTAAGTCCTCCCTCACCTCTGGTTACCACCCTCAGACTAATGGGCAGACGGAGAGGATGAACCAACAGCTTGAGTCCACTCTCCGCTGCCTAACCTCAAACAATCCGACTGACTGGAGTCAGTTTCTGACATGGATCGAGTATGCGCACAATTCTCAGAGATCTGCTTCTACCGGTTTATCCCCCTTCCAAGTCTCCATAGGTTATCAGCCTCCACTCTTCACTGCAGACGAGAGAGAGATAACGGTTAGATCAGTCCACCACCACATCCGCCTCTGTCAGCGTATTTGGAAAGACACCATCACCACCCTCAACCGCTCATCTGCCTCGTCAAAGAGATTCGCTGACTCCAAACGGCGTCCTGCCCCTGACTATACCCCTGGGCAAGAGGTATGGTTGTCGACACGTGACATTCCTCTCAAGGCCATGTCTAAGAAGCTCTCACCTCGATTCATCGACCCTTACAAAATAGCCCAGATTATTAATCCCTCTGCTGTCCACCTGCACCTGCCTCCGTCTCTACGCATCCACCCAACCTTTCATGTATCTCAGATCAAACCTGTCGTCACTAGTTCTTTGTGCCCACCTTTCGACTCCCCTCCACCCGCCCTGGACATCGACGGCCATCCGGCCTTCACCGTTCGCCGGATTGTGGACTCCCGTCGGCGAGGTCGCGGCTGGCAGTACCTCATCGACTGGGAAGGCTACGGTCCGCAGGACCGCACCTGGGCTCCTGGCTCATTTATCCTTGATCCGTCCCTGATCGAGGATTATGAGAAGTCCCTCCCGTCCACTTCCTCTGGACCGCCAAGAGGCGGTCGTTGAGGGGGGGGTACTGATTTGATCTGGAGAACTACCACCTGTCTCCAGCAGAGAGCGCCGTGGGTCTCCTGGGCTGGAGCCCTCAGCACACCTGAGGATCATCAGCCCATCAGGAGACCTTCTACATAAGCAGCAGCCAGACCTTCCTTCAACGCCGCAGTGTTGACCAAGTTTGGTTAGCGAACCTGAGCCTCTGTTATTCTGATAGAATCTTAGTTGTCTCTAGAGAGAAACCTGATTCTAATCTGCCTCTGTCTTCTTCGTCACAGGAAACCTGTCTAAACCTAAAGCTCTGGATGAGCTTTGCCTGTAAACCTGCCTGCCTGCCTAAGGGAGCCAAACCTGAAGATCTCAATCTGGACTCCTCCTGCTGCTCTCAAGGAAGAGCTGGAATCTCAAACCAAGGTCTGCCACTCACAAGTCAGAAGCTAGACGCTGCTGCTGCTGAGCACTCTGCTGAACCAACAGTCTCTGGACCCAACCGGTTCCCTCTCTCACAAAGATCTGTCTGGACCTCTTCAAGGAATATTCTGAATAATCTAAATTCAACAAACCATCTGACTGCCTGGCTAATCAAACTATCCGTCTCTGCAGACATCAGTGAATCCAGTCCCGGACCAGTGCCTGAACCAGTTCATGTTCTTTGTGTGAAAACCTTCAATAAACTCTGCTAAACTTTTACTCTGCTTCCAGTGGTGTTCTGCATGTGGGTTAAGTCTCTTAAGCCAATCATGACACTTATATTTTGAACAGAAGTTGTGGTGAATTTATTCCATGTACCGTATGTGCAGAATTAACTGTTTGACCATGATTAGTGCTCGAATCACTCTTTCATCTATTGTTATAACACACAGTTAGTATGACTGTGTGTCATAAACAGTATATAACAGCTGAAATAATATCTGATTAAATAAGATATTTTACCACCCCTACAGGGGAGGGCAATGAACATCTTAAAGCAGGGGTTTTCAAAGTATGAAAGTGTGAGCCCCTCTCCAGGGAGCAATATGCCTGCTGCGCCCCCCCGTAATGTGTTACAAAACACCTTGTAATTGCATTTATTTTATAACCATCTCATCGTTTAAAATGACAAACAAACGTTACATCTGAGATTCTGAGTTTAATGTTTGAGATACCAACAGTGTTTTCACATTTTAACAACATTTTGATCAGATCTTCATTGAGAGCTGTGGAAATTAAGTCCCTACTGACAGCCAAAAGTGCGCAGGTGACATGTCACTCTGTTTCAAGTCCATGTCACAGCCAGAGCCTCTTCCTCTCCTGCTGAAAGTCCATCTTTGAGTGCCACGGGGAAGGAAAATGGGTTTCTCACCCACTGGTTTGCCATTTTCTCCTCTCCAAAATACTCTCCAAACTGCTTGCGCATCCCCTCCAAATGCGCGCAGACAGCCTGCTGTAAAAACTCCACCTTCAGCCCCACTCTGGCCAAAACATCCTCTAAGATGGGAAACATTTCCACTGATCCCCACTCCACACGCGCACCCCACAGTTCCAACTTGGTCCTAAATCCATATTTATTTTTTCCCTCTCACCGCGCCTCCCCTAAGGTGCTCTGGCGCCCCCCAGGGGAGGCGCGCCTCACACTTTGAAAACCGCTGTCTTAAAGTATCAGAAATATACATTCCCAGCTGGCTGGGAATAGAATTTAACATAAAATCACAACACCACTGTCTGTCATTACTTTCTGGTTTAATTGCCTGTATGATGTCCTGCCGAACAAATACCGATAACGCTGGCATAATAAGTTGTGTTCAGATGATTCACCATTTAATTTAGGACAGATTGGGGAACAAAGCTTTAGGGCTATTTTTGTTCAAAATGTTTTGTAAAAGACACAGCAAAAAAAGAGGGAAATTTGCTAAATTTGAAAAATAGTTGAAAGTTTGTGGTGAACAGTGGCGGCTGGTGAAAAATATTTTTGGTGGGGCTGATATAGCCTAGTGTATGTCTCCAACTAATCCGGAATAAGAATTTAAATAAACAATTGGAAATGAAATACAATTTAACAGTAATGATTTAATTTACTGTATAATAACAGAAACAGTGATGATTTGGGTCACTGTGACGGGGTTCTTTGGCCTCCAAGAATCCAGGCTCAGTCGGGTTACCGGTGTTGGTGATTTATTGTGCTCAAAAGCTCAAAACAGGGTCCAAAAGAAACTAAACTTATACAAGATACCCTGGTCCTCAGCCTCCCTCCAGTTAACAGCAATGTATTAAAGAAACAGAAAACAGAAATGGCCGCTCTTCTTCCCACAGCCCTCATTAAATAGTTTAAGCCCCTCACCTCAGGCTCTCTTATTTCTGATTTCTTCTCATCAATCAGTTTTGTCCATATATTACATCCACAAACAATTGATATACAAAAACAAATAATTTTTACAACTTAATTCCTTTACACAGATTCATTGACTTATTCAATTACACCAAACTGGGTTTGAACCCAGCAAAGACGCCGCCAGACTGAAGATGACAAGTCCCCGTAGCATAAACACGTACACTAACACACACACACACACACACACACACACACACACGGCTAACCCCACTGAAATATTAAGTGTGCACTCTCAATACGCCAGCAGGTAACCAGGAACAGCTTGTGTGTTTTAAGTTAATGGAGCTACTGGGCTCAGCGCGAGTGTATTGGTCCTCACAAGCATAGTATAACAGGAATGTGTGTGTGGCACGCAAAGTTAGAGGGTGTTTTAAGTGACGAGGTGGATTCGTCACAGTCACAATAACCATGACATGAAATTTTCATACCCTACAACAGGGATGTTCTTCTGGCAAACGGATAGAGAAATAAGGATCTCACCGAATTTGGTGGAAGCTGCACCTCGCTCGTTACGTTCGCCATCATCCCTCTAATTGTCTGCACCTGCGCTTGGGTGCAGAAGCCTGTTAAAAGGCAGTATTTTCAGAGCCCCAAGACCATAAAATTCTGAGACGCTGATTGGCCATTAAATTATTAAATTCACCTAGCAATAGTACATGATTGGCAGATTCTCTGCAAATGTGGTGCAGTCTAATCACAGCCCCAAGACAGAGACTGTAGGAGTATGTCTGTGGAAATCCACAAATGAATGACAGTAGATAGGGAAATGTAGTTTATATAATTTGTTTTGCTTATAGGTACACACTCTAGAGAGTAAAACTGACATTTATAAATTAATTTCTAAAAATATATTTTACGTTTCTCTCTTCTTATCAGGGAGGGCGGTGCCCCAGCGCCCCCTATGGGCCGGCCGCCGCTGGTGGTGAACTATGTTTAATAAATCAAAAACCATAAAAGATACAGAAATAATGTTTAGAACGTAGGAATCAGCAGGCTTTGATGAACAAATATGCCAACTTTCATGTTTCTACCAAAAACTATTTGGACATGGAGATGATGTAAAAACGTGGTTTGTTATGAAAGATTCAGTCTGAGATTCTTTCCCAAAATCAACGTTTTCCTATGCCAGAAAAGCACAGCTAAAAAGCTAAACCATAAATGATATCCGAAAAAATCCTTAAATGCGAGTGCTAGAAGGGTCAGGAGATATTCTTTACCAAGTTTCAAGTTTATAGATCAAACGATTGAGAATTGGCACCAATGAGGAAGCATTTGTTGTTTTGGATTTTCGTCTGTGATTTTTGGAAACTCTCTTATTGGATTTCTGTTGGGGTAGTGTGGACTTCTATGTGGTCTGGGCTAGGGCTGGGCGATAATTCAACAACGATATATATCGATCGATAGACGTGTGGCGCAATAGAAAAAAAGAGAGTCGATAAAAGTCCGATAAGAAACGCAGTTTTCCTTCCTTCTCATTGTAGCCTAGCATGTAGGTTTATGCTAATCACTACTTCTTCCCAACCAATCACAATCGTGGACCCAGGCACGCCGTCACCAAGTGCCGCCCTCTCAAACCACAACACAGAGCACATGAAGATGTCGCAGCAAGGAGAGGCGGAGGAAATTGTTCCAAAGAAAGGTTTTTGTAGTTCGTCAGTTTGGCAGTATTTCGGTCATGGCAAGTTGGACAAAAAACAAACCACAGTCATCTGTAAAATGCACTGCATGAAAAGTGAGATTTTCGTCCCCGTAAACTCCCGCAGATCTCCCTGATTTTCGTCAGTTTCCGACAATTTGCAACCCGCGCTTGTCCGCGTTTGTCGTGCCATAAATTGTCGGAAACGGACTCTGACGTATGTGGAGAGCGATCAGCTGTACTAATGGCCCTAATTAGCATATGAATGCAGCAAACCCACGCGGCTGGCCAGGTCTGGCTTGAATAACCTACTCAGTATTGGCTGAAACCACTATTCTCAAACAAGTGAAATCGCTCGTGATTGGCAGCAAAACCACACGTGGCCACGCCAGGCTTTAATTTTCTTACTGAGTATTGGACGGAACCACTTCTTTTTAAACAAGTAAAGTCACTCGTGATTGGTTGGCATATATATATATATATTTACATATAAATTTACATATATATATATGTATATATATATATTTATTCATTCATATATTTATTCATTCATATATTTATTCATTCATATGCTGTGTATTTATGTTATCCTACACTACTACACAATTATTAGGCTACCATCAAGGACATGAATGAATTTATACAGGAAATGAACATTTGCCAGGAAGCTGTTTATGCAAAGAAAGAGCTTTATTAAAACACACACAACTATATACAACGCGTATCCAAACACATGCGTATCTAAAAATTACAAGTCCGTGAACGGTCCGTTTGCTTCCTCGGGGTTGGAGGTAACTGGCAGCGTTCCCTCCGAGGCAGGTCCGATGTGCAGACGCCTACTGTGCGTGGCCCTGTACTTCGGCATCGCTTCTACCCGGGACTGCAGCTTAACACAGAGTTCAGTGAGATCCGGCCTACGAAATGGCAGCGACCGTACAATCCATCCAGAGACACCGCCAACGACGCCATCTTCTTCGTCGGACATGAGGTCGACGGTGGTGGACTTCCAGAGTTCCACTTCCTCATCTGCTAGCACACTCTGCCTCGCTTTCAGCAGCTGAAAAAAAAAACAATGAATCAGCGCACTGCGTATGGACACAACACATCTATCAATGCACATGAAAAATATACACCAAATAAAGTCTTACCCTCTTTCTTCTAGCCCGACTCTGAGCAGATTGCTTGGCAGCCTCCGCACGCAACGTGTTCTCAGGCTGTGTATATCTGAAGCTCCTGCGTACCGTCTCAAAATACGTCTTACAGGCAGCTGGAAAACAATTAAATGAGAGTGGTATGAATAAAAAATCAAAAGCAAGTCACAGTAACAAGGAAGGAGAAAACATTAAAACAAGTCACTTACACACAATGTCGTCTTTATCAACATCGTGCAAATCTGGAATTGCTGATATGGCTCTGAGCAAATAGGAGGTCACCGCCTCATTTTGAGACGACAGTTGTCTGTGAAAACAAAATGTACAGCTATGATCGGTATCTATCCGTATCCATTTCCTTTTACCGCAGAATGAAAGCATATTCTTTAAATCTTACCCTTGCTCCGGTTCATAGCGCCTGCAATTAGTCCCCGAGTTGTGAAGACGGCGTACTGCTTCCTGTGAATCACAAAAAATACACTTTAATAAAGCTTGTTCTTGCAAGGCTACTATTAGCCGTAGCTTTAGGCTAGGCTGTTATTAGCCGTAGCTTTAGGCTAGGCTGCTATTAGCCGTAGCTTTAGGCTAGGCTGCTATTAGCCGTAGCTTAGGCTAGGCTGCTTTTAGCTTAGCAGGCAGTAATCGAACATATATTTACCGCTAGCATCTCTTCTTTGAGTTCGTCTTGTTCGACTGCAGCGTCGCCATCGCGTCCAAGAGGAGTTTTACCCCGAAATCCCACATACTCCGCTCCAGACCGCCTGCACAAAGCAAACCATACATCCTCCACTGTGGCTCCAGACCGCTCCGCTCTGAGTTTCTTGGAGATCGTAGAGGGCATGCGCAAGATGAACCAGGGTTTCCGCGGATCATTAAAAATAATTACAATTCATTCATTTTTTTTTTTAATCAAGGCCTTAATTGGCACTAAAATTATTTAAATATGTTTATTGAAGTATTTATAATTCTTTAATAAAAAATGCTTATAAAAACAATTTCGTCAGATATATTATATCGCTATTAATTTGCGTGGAACTGATCATAAACCCGTATGTTCGGAAAGGAAGCTCCAGGCGGAGAAAAAGCTAAAGGATATATATATACGTATAGTGTGTGTGTGTTTGTGTTTACATACATACAGGAGTCATGGAACTGTGCTTACAGCTCCTTCATATTTCATGTACACTAATAACTTGTGTTCATGGTTCTTGTTGATGGCATTAAAATCATTTCTAATAGCATTAAAATAGCATTAAATTAGAGTCACTCATTCCTGTATGAACCCTGTAAGCGCTTAATTTAATATGACATATTAAAAAAATCCCACCATCATCCAGCATATGTTCAGTTTCTGCCCAAATATATATATATATTTTTGTAACGGGGATAAGGATAATTCAAAACTGCTTTTTTTGAATGAACTTGTTCTCTACTCCCAAACTCAGCATCTCTTTTCATTCCTGTAATAAGAAGTTTCTTTAGAATGGATTTGATTAAAGTTTAAGTCCCTCGGTATAAAATAAATATTTTGATGGAGATGAGAAATCTGCTTCCTCGTTGGTGAATAACCAATAGTTTGGATCCAATCATTTAAATAAACGTGTTAGTTTTTTTTTTAATTTATAAGAATTGTGCTATTATTTCTAGTCACCGATCTGTTGCTGCTATATTTTAATTTGACGAACCGGAATTTGTCGATGTTCTTTTTCCTGTTTGGTGCGATTGCAATTGCGGATCTTGACCTGGCCGGACCTTATGACCACAGTGTACCAATCTTCTGATGGTTACTTCCAACAGGATAATGCGCCATGTTATAAAGTGAATCATCTCAGACTCATTTCTTGAAACTTTTCCACTTAAGTAATTGTGAATTGAGCATATTGACAGACAACATTTTATTTTTTCTATTAAATGCAAACAAAAATTTTAAATAATTACTGCTCTAAATGTATTGCTCTGTCAGCTAAAGATCTGTTTTGGTCTCTATACTTTAATTAAATAAATCAATTCCATTTATTTATTTGTTATATTTATTTTGGTCACTTTTCTGGTCACTTTAGTTTATTCTTTGTCAGTATTTAATAACATAACTCAGGTCTCTTAAGTTATTTTTCTTTAAAACAATTCTGTTATGGTTAAAAAAGTTGATTAAATAATGATTTAATTAGAAGTCTGTGTTTGTGTTCTTTATTATAATTAAATCATTTAGCAATATCATAAAATGTCCAGGCAGAGCTGCACATAAAATATGGTTTCAAATTTTTTCAATAATTATCGATATCGATCAATATGCATTTTTTTTTTATCGATAAGCTTTTTTTCTATATCGCCCAGCCCTAGTCTTGGCCAAACTGGAAGAAAACTGTAAACCTCACACCAATTAGGGTTACATTTCCTGAATTCTGAAGAAAAATTACTACGTTTTGTTGTATAATTTATTTAAATTGAGTAAAAAATGAGCGAGTGAGAAGAATTTGTTTGAAAAAACTAGAACAGCTCAAAAGTTAAAGCACGGACTCTGACAGTTAAAGAATTCCGCCCAGAGACTTGCATTATAAAATTGAAAACCTGAAAAAAAATTTAATAAAGTTTTAATCCCAATTTTATGAAAAAAGCAAAAGATATCAAAAAGATGAGTTAAATTGGAATAGCTGAATCTTTGATGAACATTTTAAAATTTGAATGGCGTTTCTAGCTGAAAGTATCCTGAAGTAGTTAAAGTTCAAAGATGGTGAAGTTTTAGCTGAATTTTGCGGAAATCTGACAATTCTACATGCATTTTAATGGGACAAAATTGTCATGATCTGGCCTGTTTGCTCTCCCTTAATTAGTAATTCCTCTCACCTGCCCTCTTCCTTCCCTGCCTCAATCATAATTTATTCCTCTCACCTGTTTCCTGTGGTTTATATTCAGTTCAGCCTGAGCATTCAGGGCCAGATCATTGCTTGTCTTTTTGTTAGTCTGTCCAGTTTTATTTGGTTCATGTCCTGGATCCTAGCTGCCAGTGGATAGAGGGTTTTAGTGTTTGTCTCGTCTCCTGATCGTCCACTGTTCCTCCCCCACGGAGTCCTCTGGGTTTTTGGCTCATTATGGGGGGAGGTTCAGTTTTTATCAAAGTAAGCCTGGCTCCAGGGTGGAGACCAGTTTAAAGTCCAGCTTCAAGTTCCGGTTCTTACGTCCTGTCTCGGCAACCCTCTTCCACTGTGAATGCCGGTCTGCACCTGATCCTGTCTGCTCCTGTGCGTGACCACCTGGTCATGCTTCTGGTCCCAGTCTGACTCTGAACCCTCCTGGAAGCCTGTGCATGTCTGGAAGTCTGGATCCTGCCACCTGTCTCTGTTCCTGCCTGATCTGGACTCTGCCTGTTCCTGTCTGTTCTGGATCCCTCACCAGGATCGGCTTCCAGCATCACCTCTGGGACTGCAGAAATGGGGACACTCGTGGTCTGGACTGTTAAACCAGGTAAGTGACCAACCCAGATAATCATACATCAGTTTATCGTGGTCACTTACCTGTGTTTCCTCCCTAGAGTGTCTGAGATTGGGCGGTGCCCCCCCCCGCCTGCAGTGTCCACGAGCCACAGCTCCGCTTTTGTTTTGTTTTTCTTTTAATAAATCTTTTGAACTTTCCTACTCACTGTCTCTCCTGAATACTGGGTCCATCTGTCCTCGGTTCATGACAAAAATAAACGCAGAAAAATCTGAATATCACAAAAACTACAAAAAATGTCTTTACCAAAAGACATAGCATAACCCTTCAAAAGAAGTCGAACGTTTTAAAACGAAAAATTATTGAAATAGGTTGAAAACTGTGGGATAATTAAAGTCCGGAAAATAAAAAGCAAAACAATAAGTTATTGAACTTATTTGGTAGGTTATTAACAGGCCTCTGCAGCTCTTAATGACTGCTGATGGGTAATGCAATAATCTGCTGGAGGAGAAACACATTTAAAACATGCAGTACAGTGAGTCCCATGTTTTAAAACCACTGGTGTACTGGATGTTGTAGATTTAATTTCCAGCTAAAATTGACAAAGCAAGTCTGTTACTTTCATGTAGTTGAACTGTAGTGAATAACAGGAAAACATACAGTGTGTGCCATTTGGGTTGCACAATGCTACACCAGTCTCATGTAATAACTTACGTTTTTCTTTCTCCTAGCGCATCATGGGTATTGAAGTCCACCTCAATCACCTCAATGCAACTCCAAATCAAATAGAATGCAGTCTCAAATTTAACCATGTTTAACATATGAACTGTGTTATCAATATTAATGTTAACTTATATGTTTTAAATAGTTAACTTATTCATTTGTTTTAAAATAAAATGTCCAAAAATCACCTGACCTGACAAGGCCATAGTGCCCTGGAAAGAGTTCTTGATTTCATCCCATTTTCCAGCTCTACCTTGGTATGTTATCCTCTCCAATGATTACTGGAGAGGAGTCACAGCAATGGGCCGACTTCAAGTCCAGTAAATATTGTCTCCGCCATCAGTTCCAGAAGTTGGTCATAATTTTGTGTGTAATGCCAACTCTTTGTCATGTCCTCCTTGTTTGCTGTTGGATGTATAGTATCAGCTGGAAATTGCTTAGTGGGTAAACAAGTCAGTCTCTGACACACCAAGAGGTGAGAACCTTGGACCGAATATTCAAGCAAACAAATCAGGAGGGTTTTCAAACAAGTTTATAACAGAAACTCAAGTGAGCGGCGAACGTCTGCGGGGCTAATTACCAGATTCTCTGGTTGAGAGTTCAATCCAAATTCCAGAGGGAGAGGAGGAATCTGGGGGGAGATTGTCCACCGCTTACGGTCGTTACAGCTTCATAGCACAGGGTAGAGAGGAGCTGGCGCGAGCCGCTACCAAGAATGCAAAAGTGTCCATGAGGGATTATCCAAAGGTGAAGTACAGTCCAAACCTGGTTGACAGACCGGGAGATCAGAGACCCGAAAAGATACCGAAGGAGAATCCAAGCCGAGATTATAACATGGTCCAAGTTCGGTAACCAGCAGAATCAAGTAATTCAGTAAAAAAACCCAAACTGACATAGCAGACAGGGACGAGGCAAAAACACAAATATCCAGAGGCAGAAAACAGGTCAGAATCCGAAACTCAAAACAATTACTTGATCACTAGAATTAATCTCACCAAAACAACTTAAATAATCTGGTTCTGATGGCATACAAGCAAACAGCATAAAAAGCTGCAGGAACCAGGTGAAACAGATCAGCGAAAATCAGCTGCTGGGCCAATTAAAGGGGTGAGCAGGGGCAGATGAAAAATCCAACCATCAGCGCCAGTACCATAACAGGTAATGCCTTTCTCTGAGAAGAATTCTTGTGGCTGTGGACCTTTGATGCATTTCCTTTAGATCCTGATCAGCTCTCTAGAATGTCTTGGCATTATCTGGATAGATAACTTTGCATAATCATCTTCTTGAGACAAATCTTTTCAGTGCCAACAGAAAGTTCTCTGAGACTAGTTTTAAATGCGCAACTCTGGTTACAGTGCAAGTAAACATTGCTATGTATGCCTTTGTCATGGAGTTCTGTGCCTTCACAAAGAATGGCCCGGCGAAGTCCAAACCTGTGATCTCAAATGGTGTTGACTCAGGTATTCTGTCCTTCGGTAACAGTGCAGTTGTCTGTTGCCCAGCCCTTGCTTTGAACCTTTTACAAAGTACATCTTGATACCACCATATTGACTATTTGTCATGCTCTCAAAATCTAATATTGTTCTTTCATCTGCACTAAAGTCTGTCATACCCCTGCATGCATTATCTTCTCATGTTGAAAATACAGCAACATTTCTGTAAATGTCTGATCGCTGGGAAAAATCTATGGGTGCTTTTCTCTGTAAGAGAAGTCAGAATGCTAGAGCCTTCCTCCCACAATGTACAATGTGTGAGCTGTTGGATTCTGGAGTCAGCATTTGTGCATTTTCTTGTTTTGAGCAGTTGAATTTCTGAGCTGAAACTCTGGTTCTTAACCTTTATCCAATTTTTTCACGCTTTATTCAGCTCTTCTGTCAGTTCACCACTCATTTTGTGCTTGAGCGGGCATTGGTGATAAACCTTTTCATCCAAGCTGTCACTCGGAGCACAGTTTTTAGTTTACTGGACTCATCTTCCTAATCTTCTTTCTCAGTGCTCTCTGACTGATCAGGTGGTATCAAAACACAAGGTCCATTCCACCACAATGTGCTCTACTTCAAGTGCTGTACTTTTAGACCTCTGGTGGGAAGATCAGCTGGATTATTTTTTCCATTACATTGAGACCATGACTGGATCAGTTAGTCTGAATTTCTGTCACTTAATTTGCTACAAATTGTTTCCACTTGTGGGCAGAACTGCAAATCCAGTGTAGTACTATCATTGAGTCTGTCTATAGTCTGAGTTGTGCCTTGTCCAGTTGCAGTGTTTTCTTAAGGGTGCTCTCCAGCATGGCTGCTATTACAGCTCCCATCAGCTCCAGCCATGACAGCGTCATTGTTTTGAGTGGAGCCAATCTGGATTTGATCTTTCACAGAGATAGAGGTCACAAAGTGCTTCACAAAATTACAAAACAAATAAAAATATATTTACATTTACAGTCACAAAAGACATGGTCATAAAACAAGCCTTAATCTACTTAAATATAAATGTTTTCTTAAACGAATAGGTTTTCAGTTCGCTCTTAAAAACATCAACAGAATCAAGAAGGCATAAGGAAATCGGAAGATCGTTCCAGAGTGCTGGTGCGACTGCCTGAAAGGAGCAATCTCCCTTGGTCGTGTAACAAGTACAAGGGACCATGAGCAGGTTTGGCTCCTGAGACCAAAGCCTTTGAGGGGGGTATGAGGACAGAGTCTCTAATTTAGGAGGGAGCTTGACTGTGAAAGGCTCTGAAGTTCAGCACCAGAATTTTAAGCTGGAACAGAAAAGAGACTGGGGGCCAATGAAGAGCTTTTAGAATCTGCTTTTCACTAGAGTCACAAAATACATTTAGCTTCAGATCTTGACCATTTGGCTGTTGTATGTGTGTTTTGTACCAACGTGGGATTGGCAGCTGGTGCAGTTGGAGGAACTCCACACACCAATTGGCCAAATCGGGCGGCAGTTCCTCATTTCATCTGAGCCCCCTCTCCCACATCTCTTGGAACAAATATTTTATCCTGATTGTGAAAGGGGTCAATAATCCAGGAGAGTCAAAAAACTGAGCAGAAGACTGCATCTGGTTAGGATGCCCCCTGGACACCCCCCTGGTGAGGTTTTCATTTTGTCCCACTTGGAGGAGACCCAGAGGAAAGCCCAGGACACACTGGAGGGACTATGTTTCTCGGCTGGTCTGGGAATGCCTTGGGATTCCACCGGAGGAGCTCGCCCAAGTGGCTGGGGAAAGGGATGTCTGGGCCTCCTTACTGAAGCTTCTACCCCCATGACCCGATGATGGATGGATGGATGGATGGATGGATGGATGGATGGATGGATGGATGGATGGATGGTTGGTTGGTTTGTTTTCAAGTTAGCCCTCAGGTCCACTTAGTCTTGGTCAGTCTCGAGTTTTTGCTCCTGGGCATGATGGTGGATTCCATGATGGCTTCATCTCCGATGTAAACCTCCTAGAGCAGGGGTGTCAAACTGGTTCCAGAAAGGGCCGTGTGGCTGCAGATTTTCTTTCCAACCAAGCAATAGCACACCAGACTCCAGTCATCTCATCAAGTGAGTCCAATCTGAACATGATGACTTGATGAGATGGATGGAGTCTGGTGTGGTATTGCTTGGTTGGAAAGAAAACCTGCAGCCCTTTCTGGAACCAGTTTGAAACCTGTGTGCTAGAGCTTCACGGAAAAGCTCTTGTATCCATCATCTTCAAGGCACCTTGGGATAGGACTGCATGCATTTGGGTGTCTCTTGTTATACTGTCTTGGAGAGAGAGAGATTTTCAGTAATTGGACAGGAGAGTCCTCACAGCCAGCTGTGGAACCATACTGCTACCTCTGACCCAATAAACATGGTTAATATAAAACATAGGCATTGGTTCTTAAAATCCAAAACATGGTTTATGGCAGCAGAATATACAGTGAAAAGTATTGAAGTGGACTGTGGTAATCACAGAGTTTGGGATAATCTCAATTACTTTAGCCCTGTTTGGCCCACTACCAGACTGACATGTGTGCATTTTGATCATTTATAAATATGGCTGAAACACAGTGACATTTTTTTTATCCATATGCCTTTCAAAAAGGGGTTTTAATTTTTTTAAAACAACTTTCAAAATAATATTTAGATAGACACTTTGTTTTACAGCCGTGTGAAAAAATAAAATGAGATTTGCAATACCATCTTTTTGTTGAACGCTGCCGGAATTATTCCATAGTATGTAGCAATTGATATCATTGGCTGTATTATTATTCAATAATACAGTCATTCACTATGCTGCTTATCAATGATCACAATATCCGGTTGGTTGACAACAACCATTTTGTCTTTTTACTCCACAGGATCTAAGCTCTGTCATTCTCCACTACTTGGGTGGAGTGTGTATTCCTCACAAGTGTTTTTGACAACTATACCAGCCACTTGTTATGATGTTCCATGTATTTTTTTTTTCTGCCAGTATCTCACACCCTTCTTTGACATGCTGGATTGTTTCTGGAGTGTTTGCATAGCCTGCACCTGGGATCTTGTCTGTTATGGTAGACCTGAGGCTCTATTGCTATGGTGCTCAAAGCCTGCTCCTGTGCTGTTGTCAGGTTTGTTTGTAGTTTTTCTGACCCACATGCAGAATCACATGGAGAACCAGGGTATTTTAATTTTTTATTTATAAAAGTCACAAAAATATGGAAGCTTTCAACTGAAGGGTGTCAGTTAAACTTTCTGGTTAGTCTGAGGGGCGAAAGCCGATTTGTTTAGGAAAGATTTGGGTTATGACAACTGATGACTGATTGATTTGCTTACTTGAGAGATGAAGGGGAGGTAGCATGGATCTGTTGGGGTTTGATTCAGCAGGCTTTGCCGACAGTAGCCCAGAGGTCCTGGAGAGTGTGAGTGAGATCTGACAGCATTGGTACTTATAAGAGATGTCATCCTGAAGAGCGAGCAACAAGAAAGATTACTGATTTAACTATTTTGCTGGAAAAACCAAAGTGTTAATCATCCGGGGGAACAGAGATGATCCTTCACCTTCTTATATACACACTTGTCTCCTTAATTGAGAAAAGTTATCACATGTGCAGCAACACCGGTAGGCCCAGCCACCCTCAAACATCAGCTGCCATGTTTGTATTCTGTCCTTCACTAGCCATTGGTAGCATTTCGTCATATCAGTCACTTCAGCTATCTGTCAGTGGTAAACCCTGCGTAGGTTTTTGTTTTTTCTCCAGTTCCTTAATTTCAACTGTCTGAGATATTCCCTCAGTGTTTTATCCCTTGGGGCCATCGTCCTGATGTATTCCTGGAGAGTTCAGGTTCCATCCTCAATGGTAGCTCTGATGCTCACTAGGCCTCTGGCTCCTTCTTTGCCTAGTGTACAGTATAGTCTGTGGATACTGGGTTTGGGGTGGAATCCACCATGCATGGTGAGTAGCTTTGTGTTAAACAATAGTGGCCTGAATATGCTCAGGAAACTTTTAGGGTATTTGATAACTGGCAAGGCATAGCTGTTGATTATCTGGACCCAGTTCTTACCATTAAGTGGACTTCTCAGAACTTGCTTTAGTTGTTGCAGGTATTTGGCTGTTGGTGCTTCCCTTGTGGCCTGTTCATGGTTACCATTTGCCTGTTGTATTCCAAGGTACTTGTAGCCTTCTTACATCTGATTTAGTCCCTTAACTGAGTGCATTTCCCTCTGTGTGGGGAAAGAGCATCTCGAGGTGGGTTGTGTTCTTCAGTAGCCAGATCCGTTGTACTGCTGGGCATTCATGGAGAGAAGTCAGCTTCCTCAGCCTTGTGTCTTTAGGGATTGATAAAGTCGAGGCCTGGTGCTGTCCAGTTCTTCATATCAGGGAGTCTTTGTTGAATGTCTGTCATTGTGAAGTGGACCTGGTTCAGGATGGCCTGATTCCAAGACTTTTAGTCACTGTACATCATTATTAAATTATGCTTCTTTCTTCCATATACCTTTCCATTATTGTTCAGTCTCCAGCCTTGGCATGTTGTCTCGTCTGTTATTACCCTGCCATGGAGAGTACACCTTAGCTGGTTCATTGGAGAACAGCCTGCATATTAATTTGTCTTCCATCTCTTTGGTGTACATGTTCAGTCAGGCAGCCAAGGCTTAGAGTCTTTTGTTTGGTTGTTCCTTAGCCCTTATATAAGGACATCTGTTTTTATTTTAAGCATTTCTTTGTCAGGTGATCCCCTCAGGTGTTGGAAAGCCGGGTTACTTATTTCCATGTAGCCTTGATTTTGGCTTCCAACCTTCTCTTGAGAGGGTAATTTGGTATGATTTGGGCCATTACTTTATAGTGATACTGAGTGAAATGTGTCAGAAAAAATACTGCTCAAGAATTTTGGTATAAAGCTTGAAAAGAAGAAAGGTCAGAAGTGATGGTTATTTATTTGTTTTATTTAAGTGAACTTCAAGCATATTAAGAAAGTCTTTTGGTTGACTGCAGAAAAAGTAAAGGAGAATCCATTATCAGTAGAGCATCAAGATTGAGGCAGGGTGAGTGAGAGCAGCAGCATTACGGTAAAATAATAGCAGTTCAACAACATTGGAAAAATACACCAGACTGTGAGGATATTACCTTGAGGAATAATTACAGCTTGAGCTGACATAAAAATAGCATGAAAGATTGGTACATTGTATATGCCTTACTTATATGCATTTTAAAATCTGTAATATGGTCTATTTTAGATGCACCCGATTACAATAGATCACATCTGTTTTTGACAAAGATTGTCAACAGTCCACCCCTAGTGCTAAGCAGCTCTAAAAACTTGCCCCTGTATATAATGTTTAAAATCATACATGCAACAATGTCCAAACTATCTTTTGTTAGCCTTATTTTGTTTACAATTCTTTCAGGGGGTTTTTCAGATTATAATTACATTTTATTTGCCTAATTACCTTGTTGTTCCATTTTCATATTAGCTTCAGACCGACATATGTGGGACAAAACAACATTTACCTTATTGATTATTATAGGTGGCTGTGGGTGGAGGTTGTGTGGCAGTTGGTGGGCCACAGTCATCTCCCAAGCATCAACAATTTTAACATTCACCCCTTTAAATATAATCCTGAGTAATTTGTTTTGCTGAAGTGAAAACCAGTCACTGTTGGTTAGTGTCTCATAGAGTGTCAAAGCTTTGGGATTAGGAGTCCGGATGATGATCACCGTACCTGGCGCTCTGTTTAACAGTCGTAATACTGCCCTCCTTATGCTGAGAAGGCGACGGATGTAGACCTCAACAGGGAAAGTACTGAAGTGTGACCAGACTCCAATAACTATGGCAGTGTCTGTGCCTGCAACTACATTTTCCAGTTCATTGGCAACATAATGTTGGAGACTGACTGGTAAGTTACCAAAACGGATGGGAGGAGCATGGCAGTTGAATGTCACCATGGTGTTCTTTGTATAATCCAAGGCAATAAAAGGTCCTGTCTGCTTTGCCGTTTTGAGGTCAAACTTCTTGAGATCTGAAATTAATAAAAAGATTAGACAGTAGCATGATTTTATACTGTTTCCTGAGATTTCTACTGGGCTTTTACCTTCTGTTGATGTGAGTAAATATTCAAACCACTGCCTGATGGTGGAGTCTCCGTATAGGTGAAGCACCTTGCCTTTTAGACACTGGCTAATAGCAGAGCTGTTGGTAAACTGGTGAACTGTGGTGCTTTGTAGTGCTTGCCATGTTCCCTGATAGTAATAACCTGAAGGCTGAGTCCTAATACTTTCCCCTTTAAGGTCAGAAGACAGATGGAAGACAATAACAATGTAAAATACAAGCAAAAATTAACTTGTTTAACTTTAACTTGCACACTTGCATCAAGAGCAGTTTTTACCTGATGTGTTTCTGAAAATTGTTTCATTCAGAACTAAAAAAAAAGAAGGCACATTTAGTGATTTGGTTTTGTGACAGTTGGGCAATTTATGTCAAATGTCAAGAAATAATAAAGTTATTTTCTGTAAATACAAGCAGTTAAAAATGACAATCACATTGATTACACGTAACATCAAATAAAATTGATTAACTAATAAAATAAAATTAATTGATAAAATACAAGTTCATATACGTAAGTTTTCTGAGGAAGGCAGAAATTTAAATCAGATTTAACATACTCTTGATCTCTGTGTGTCTCAAGAAACCCACACTTTTTTGTAAAGCAAAATTTACCTTTTAGTTTGGGAAAAATAGTGATGTTAGAAGGCCCTGATGCCCGAAGGAAGACTTTCATGTTGACTTCCCTACAGCACAAAACAGAAAATTTGTGGTAACAAATGTACATAAAATGTATATTTACTCATTTACTAATACCTTTAATGCTCAATATCAATTTGTTTCCCTTAAGATTGTAATTGCCTGATACTCATTTCTGTGTCTGTTGTCTTGCAGAAGCTGAGAGTAGTGCGATTAGGAGGATCTTTTGTACCAGACTCAAAATAGGAACGCTATTGAGGGGATTAAAGAGGGGGGTGCCAGAGAGCACTTGTCTCCCCACTCTAGATAAGGGTAAATTACAGATGACATGCCCTTTAAAGTGTTTATTCTTGTGTGAATTTATCGTTAAAATAGTATTGCTGCTGGTTTCACCCTCCTCTTTAGAGCAGCAAATATTCATGTAATTGGGGACCTCCTTTATTTGAAATAACAAGAAAGGAATTGCGCAGAGAGTGTTTTAGAGCAGGCTGGAGATTGTAACTGAACACATCCGTTCTCCTCGCAAGTAAAAAAAATCAAATGCTCTTTTCTTTCCTGCCTTGTATGTTGATAAATGTTTTAGGTGCTTGAACCTGACAAAAATATAAAAATGTAAATAGGACAACATTTTTAACTAGATATTAATCAGGTATATGTCAAGCTTTATTTATGAAATTCACGTGTATTGCAATTATATTTAACTAATTCAGCTTTGAACAGTATATTTAATATTATTATAAACATTCCTTTAATAAATAATTCAGTACTGACAGGTGTGGTTGTGTTTTCAAAAGGTTTTGTTGTTGTACTGGGTTTCTGTTCAGTGAAAAACTCTTTGTATAGAGCCACTTTAGTCTTGTTTCTATTAAGGTTTTTTGAACATTTTAAATGAAAAAATTGTATGTAATGATTGAAAGGTTTGAAGGAAATGCCTGACTTTGTAATAACTTCCTTAATCTTGCAGGAAACAAAATACTCTCACACTTCGGGGGCCTTTCTTACGGAAGCTGGGAGCGGTCATACTCCACTTTTTTTCCCCTTTGCCTTCTTGAGATGACATAACCATCTCATTATCGAACATAAACCATCAATTGTTATCTCGAGATAACAAGATAATTATCTTGTTATCAAAAGAAAAAAGTTATTAGTGTCTTGAGATAATAAGATGATTAACTGAATGAGTTATGTATGAATAAGGCTGGCCAACAGTCCTGTATTCCCAGTCCATCCATGCCTGCAGTGCCTATAGTTGTTCAGTCGCAGTACCGCGTGTGTGCAAATAATAATTTTTCTAGTTTCCTTTTTCTTTTCACTCATTGTCAGGTCATGCTGATTTATTAAATTGCATGGAAAACAGTAGAAACAGATCTGACTGGTTTTAATGAAAATGTCATTTTGGGGGTTAATGCAACTCATACTTGTTACAGGCGTAACACCGGGGCTGTTCAGAAATCACCAAGCGCCAGAAGCATACATCTAATTGCTTATGAATTTGGAGTGGAAGCTAATCATGAAACCAAAAATGTAGTCTCTTTATCTACAAGTTAAACACAGGATTATTTACAGAATTAAACATAGGCTGCCATGACTTATTCTTATAAATCGTATTATGCTTTCAAGCTTTTTTGTGGCAGTTGTATCAAATACCATCCAAATAAAAAAAAATCATACATTTTTAAACTCAGAAATGTTTAAAAAATATAACATAACAGAAATTTATGGTACTGAATATAAAAAAAGATATCTTAACATATAAGCAGTGGCGGTTGACCAATAGAGGGCGCTGTCCCACCCACCCACCCAAAAATCCTGATTAAAGGTATAATGGAGGATGTTTTTTTTCCAGGTGGATCATCAAAATAAGGGGTCCTCCTAATTTTCAATCATTCTGGTGGTTTGTTAACGTAAGGCCTTCCTACGTCGTCGTCCCCAGTTAGCAATCTTTTTCTCCGCATGCGCACTTTGAGGCTTATATTTGTGGTGGGCTATGGTTTCAGCCAGTCATTCAAGCTCGCCTTTCTCACCAAAGTTTTTTTGAAAATGGCAGAGGGTCGTGAGATAAAAAAGTGTCTACGAAGTGTATAAGAAGAGAAGCAAGGGCTCAGAAGAGAGAAACAAGACCAGTGTGTTTTTAGGAGATTGTTTCATGCGATGGCGTACACTGAAAGTACAGGTTGGGCTTCCAACTGAGGATCTGAAATGGATAAAGACAGGTATGACTGATTTAAGTACTTTTCATAAAATTTGTAATATTTTCTGTTGTTTGCATTTATGTAAAGATAGTTTAGTTAGACTGTGATTCCTTACTATACATTTGATTTGTTTTTGGTACACGTCTATTTTGAAGTTATAGCCCCTCCTGGAGAAAATTCCACAACCCACCACTGCATATAAGTATAAGGCTAACTCATCAACAATATATAAGTATATCAATCATAAGCTCAAGAAGGCAATTCGTAGAACATTTCACTTAACACTAAAGGAGAACACAAATAGGCTCCATGACCTGGAAAAAAATACATTACTTTTTTACCGCTTTGAAAATTCAATTCATATTGATTTTGAAATTAAATAAATTTTTACTGATCCCCAAGCAAAATTTAACATTGATTTACACATGTAGGCAGAAAACATTCCATAATATTTTTATATATTATGGAATAATATGGGACCAGGCCTTGCATAATATGGGACATTTAACTGCTGTTACCCAGCACTTAAAGGTCCCATATTATGAAACATTCACTTTACAACTTTTATAACTGTCATATATCTCCTGAAGCCTGTGTATGAGGACATCTTAGCTGATGTGTGCTCAGAATGGTCTGTCTGAAAAGTTGGCTCTATATGACATCACAAGAGGAAATAACCCCTCCCCAGGTTGTGGATACTACTATTGATCCACCTTGGGGTATCTGAGCCTACCCTCTGAAAGAACCATCTAGCAGGCGCTACAGTATGTTTCTGCTGACCGACACCGAGCATCCAAACAGACATGGTGAAGCTAAGAGACGAGCAATGCAGGTTCTCTGTTAATGGATGTATCACTGAGCACGGAAGAGTTTTTTATCTGCCTTCATCTGAGCCCCTAAAGACTCAGTGGATGGATTTTATTTCTAGTGGAAATCTATCTGCAAAACTTTTGAGGGTATGTTGAGGATTTTGAAGAGGGGTACTTTCACAGGCCCTTACAAAGCAGGCTTACCTATAAATTTAAAAGTGGATCAATGCCAACTGTCCAATATAAAGTGGTAATGGTTAAAGCTGGAAGTGACTATTGTGTCAGACTACTTCATTTGATAGCCTGTAAATATGTAAGCGTGGTAATGTGGCCTATTTTTTTCCTTTTGAAGTTAATTTCATGTCTTATTTTTCTGATTTGGATTTTCTTGTTATATTTTGAAGTTATTTACTTTTTTGTTAGATTTAGGTTGAGTTGCTGTGTTGCATGTTTTTCTGATTTTTTTGTTTTGAGATGATGTTACCACTCATACCTGGAAATGCCCACGGCAGGAGCACATGTATTCTCCATCAGCTAATAATAAAAAGGAAGCTGTGCAGTTGAAGGGATGGAAGCTGGACAGAGCACAGGTGAAAGAGCAGCGGACTGAAGGACTGGTTGCCATGGAGACTCCTCCAACTGTTCGCCATTGAGGAACGGACGGATGTTGGAGTGTTAGAGTATTGGCCAGCTGGCAACAGAGAGGACCGTGTGCTGGAGAGGACCGCGCGCTGGAGGGCCAGCTAAGAGTTCATCCTTTTTAAACAGACTCATTATTGACTCTGCTGCTCCTTATTGCCCTGCATTTTCTCTTTTTAGTGAATTTATTATTTTAAATAAATGATTGTAACTTTTGCTGCGTCATTCTTTTAAAGCTCTGCTCACAGTCACCGCAGTTTGTTTTTTCATAAATATACCTCTCAGGTGCCACATAAGCACTGCGGTTTCCTTGGTTATTTTGGTAAGCGGGTAGTTTTAAAAGTTGTATAATCCTCTCTTTACACAATATATGCATTCATTCTGATAACGTGATTGTGTTAAAACACTTTTGATAGAAGCAGCCCAGTTAGTTCATCACAGCAGGTACATGTCATGTTCTTTGCACTGATGACTGGCTTAATTACTCATTCATTTCACCTGTCTACTGCCCGGTTTCTCATCACTGCTCGTCTGATCCACCTGCTCCTGCTTCTATTTAAGGTACTTGTATCTAGTCATCCGGGCAAGATTATTCTTGTTCTCTCTAGCCAGTGGTGAGAGTGTTTTTATAGTACCTTGGTGTTTCTGATTTCCTAATCCTGACCTGTTCTGCCTCTCAACCACTGAGCCTCCAGTTCTGATGTGTTTCCCTGACCCATCTTCAGATGCAGGTTCTCAGGGGCTGCAGCATCTGGGCAGCTCCTAGCTCGTTCTCTGGCTATGGACTGAACTAGTGAACCAGGTTTGTGACTCACGTTCACAATCTTCCACGGTTCATAATCTTCGACCATTTACATTGTCACTAACCTGTGTTTCTCTCCTGCAGTTTCCAGCCTCAGACGCTCTAGCCGCTGCTACTCATATCCACTAGTTTTGAATAAATACTTTTGAGTAATACCACACAACCCTTAAAAAACTGAATAAAGCTGTACTTAGAAGAAATGTTCAATGCTCTGTGCTAAAATTATTAAGTTTACAATAGAGTATTATTGTTTTTAACAACAAAAATGAATGGCAGCAAGCAGTTATCTCATCAAGTTGCTCCTGCATGTGTGTTAATGTCACCTATAAGCTGCAAAGAGCGGGTGGTAACAGCCTTTCGATTAAGGCAGGGCCTTTGTATCGTATGAATTATTTCAGACCCCAGCTACCATTGCAAACCACTGGTTGTTAGGGTTGCGGAGGCACTGACTTCAGGAGGACAGGGGCTTGGAAAGCCACAGCTCATCCAAATAGCTTGGCAATTGGAGGGCTGAATGACGAGGTTTCTGGTGGAGGCTGTCTTCCCAATCTGAAAGGAATTTCCCTGCACAAACCACAAATACATGCTCTAAGGGCTTCATCGTTAATTTTTTTTTTTTTTTATGTAGCATAATACTGGACATTTTATTCCAGAATAGACCACACTCTTCACAACAGCCTATAAGTTATGCAGCATTTTGCTGTAAACATTGAAGGACTAAAGCTTTCTTAACCTGTTGCACCCAACATGCCTAGATCCGGGCCCAGCTGACATATACGTTTTGATCTATTTATAGATATGGCTGAAACATGATGAGCTTTTTTCACCCACATGAAACGAATTTTCAAAATTTGATTTAAATTTTCACTGGACATGTTAGACTAGGAAATGTACTATAGCAAGCAGCCATTTTTTAGTCATGGCCCATCACTTTTCAACAAGGTGTTAAAGGCCATCATCTGACTTTTTGCGTAGTTTATGCATGCTCGGTGCATGAAGTGTGCACACACAGCTGCAAGGATGGCATCATCTTACACGCATCTGCAAGCTCCGTTTCATCAGTTTTTTTCAGTATTGTTTCTTCTCATGATAATCAAATATAACTATGGCACAAAAAAAGAAAACGACTGATTTGACACGGAAGATTACTTTCAGCATCATTATATGACATGTCTGCTATATTCCTAAAAAGGGCGCACAAAAAAAGAAGTAATGCTGAACTGGAAAAAGTAATAAACTTTTCAAAGGATTTATTTACCACCCACACCCAATGTAGGTGGGATTGATCCAGAGAACCTTATAAAACATAAAATATCAAACCTTTAGTAATAAATATTATTTCTACATCATAACAATATATATATATTTTTTTATGGCTATTGTTGTGGTACAGTTGGACAAAGCAGCTTGTGAGGTAAAAAAAAATTCTGTGAATTCTCTCTTCCAACAACCTAAACCTCCAGAACAAAGGGACCACATGTACTTTAAGTGGCATTGATTCAATATGCCTTATGCAAGAACTGTGTATGCCCTAATTCATCCTTAAATCATTTGCACCAGTGAATTAGGAGAAAATGTCGCATTTCCCATTTTTTGATTTTTTCAGGAACTCACGCTCACTTACACACAGGTAGACTGCATCAAGTTTGTGATATAAACAATGAAAACATATAACGTACGCATGCAATACCTATCTGTTTCCATTTAATACTAATTTGTGGGCACGGAGTACTTTATGTTATCCTTATAAGAGCATTTTTTTATGTGTTAGAACATAATTTGTGTGTTTAGCTTTACCACCCTTTTTCTAATTACATCTCTAAAGGCTGTGTTTAAAACACAGTCAAAAGCCATGCATTCTCCCCTTTTTGTTCATTCTTGGCACTGTACAGCCCTGACTACCTTTTATTTCACAACAACTGCCAAGTGTCATATCACAGACTACTGGTACTGGAGAATCGACTTCCAAATGACCCTATTTCAGCTAGAGAAACCAATGACGACCTGGACTTTAATGAGTGAGCCTATGCGCTTCACCCTTAAAGCAGGGATACCTTCATCTTTCCCTGTTATCATGTAGCTTCTAAATGCTCTTGTCAGAGCCTGTTTGGCAACACGTTATGCAGCATTTAAATGGTTAATTTACAATTACCATTACACTTACCTTTGAAAAAGCTTGTCCTCCATTGGCTTTAGTTTTTGACTGACTCCTCCAAATGAGTGGGTGAGCCTGTCCTCACACTTAAGTTTCTTTGGCTTGTAGCAGAACCAAGGCTCACCTGTGCGGATGTCAGTGAAGTTGCACAGCTGCTCCGGGGGAGACTTTAGGCACACATTACACGTGGCAGTTTCATTGACCGAACCTGAGCGGAAGATGCTTTTAAAAGAAATTCTTCCAGGTAGCTGTTGGGTGATTCTCTGTAGCACAGGGACTGCCTCACTGGGGTGGACCAGGGTTACCTTGTCAAAATGAACAAGAATTTTTAAACAAAATGTACTAACTAATGTATGAAACGGGAAAAAAAAAACTACAATGCATGTCAAATTTGAAACAACTTTTTATGCCAGATCGCAATTATATTACCCCATTGATGCCTGAAGGGGAAAGGCCACTGGTTTAACCAGCCAATAATGCCCATTAAGCTAAATGATCAGCAGGTGTATGTGTGCATTTATGATTAGATCATTCGAGATTTTTCCTGGATTATACCTTTATTTAAATGCAATATATGTAGTGACTTGTAAATCACCTTGAAGAAGGCCAAAAGCTGAAATGGGTTAGACTCAAATAAAGTGTGTTCCTGCACTTTAAGCGTTGCGGCCCTTTTTACCTCACCAATGAAGTGGAAAGCTTTCAATGAAATGTTATTTTAATATGACATGGACTACTCTACTACTCTACTCATTTACCTTCACCAAATGAACTTCAGTTATATCCAATTCTCAATACACAAATAGCAGTTTTTGGCTGATGTTTAGAATTATTTGGTGTTCTCACATACTTAATTAAATGTGAAAAACATCCAGAAATATAAGAAATTAGTAAGGTAACACTTTTTAAGACTATATCTTTAAGGAAATGTGAATAGTCCAACACTTTCTCATCTTCATACTTTTGGCCTTATGCGGGCAGACATATTGGCATTGGATGTGAAGAAATAACAGTATTTCAACAGTATTTAAACAGTATTTATTTGATCAAAAATAAGATCATTAGCACTCCTCTAACTATGATTGGTTTATAGAAAGTGAGGCTGCATCCGAGATAGTCATATAATCTGAAGCAGGTTTAGACTGCTTTGAACCTTTAGAACTTTCAGAGTTAGCAAAACCATTGTCTTAATCTAAGCCTTCAGCTTTTATGTTAGATCCAGCTCCACCCAGATTATTTAAGTGTAACCCCTTGGAGTTTCAGCTTACAGTTATAATAGTTTGTGGCTGTGAGTATAAATAGTTTAAAAAGCATAAATAAGTTAAAGGGTATAAAGAGGTTAAAAGTGTTATGTTAAAAAGCATTAATGATAAAAGAATGATTAGGTTCATTTGGGACTAGAGGGAACTTTAAGAAGTTTAATGCATGTAATGTTAAAGTTTCATTTGTTTATTATTTTGAAATATGTAAAGTGTAATTGATGTATGATTTACTCAAAACTGTGATAAAAGTTGCAGAAATGTTTAACTGCTATAAATGATAGTTTAAGTAGAATGTAATGTTAAGATGAAGAGCCAAACCGAGTGAGAGAAAGAAAAAAAGAGAAGTTCGAGGAACCAAAGTAGGGAGCCGGAGCCGGGGGAAGAGTGGAGAGAGGGAGAGAGGAGGAAGATGGCGGCCGCAGGCGACGGGATGCCCGCAGCGTAACGACACAACCCGGGTGGATGATTGCGTTCGTCTGTGTGAAAAGAAAGTGTGCGGACAAAACTCTTTCGGACATCAGATGGATGATGGTGGACTGGGTGAGTGACCAACTCAACCAGTGAAGTGGTTCTGGTTGCTAGAACAGTGGCCAGAGTTAGCAGGATCCAGCTAAGTTGCTAGCGGCTAGCTAACACAAGGAGCGGAGACTGTGTGTTGATTTCCAGACACGGGGCAAGAAGATTCCACAGAGCCGGACTGGTTGCTGCTAAGAGGAGTTTTACTCACGCTGTCTGGGGTTTTTTGAATGGTATCCACCTCCTGGGGACGTTTGTCGGGTAAGGGGAAAAAAGCGCACGTGCGACCCATCCAGGCCTGCTCCGAACTGAACTGGGTTTTTTTGTAGATGCCGGCTTTAAGTTTCCTTTTGGGGTAAATGGGGAGAGACTCATCTGGGTTTGATCTATATGAAAATGTTTGAATGTTAGATTGCATATGTTTGTTTTTATGCTTAAGTAAAAGAGTTAGAGTTCAATAAATGTGTGCTTATTTTGAGTGCTGCTTATATGATTTATATTTCTTTAGTTAGGTTCTATCTCTACCTGTGAATGGTATATGGTGTGTGACTGCTCATCATTGTAGGTAGGTGAATACATACAGTTCAAAGTGGGAAAAACAGATTTTGAGGTTGTGCCTTATTGTGTTCATAAGACTCAGCACCAATCTTTAAAGGTAGAGATACCATTTTATTTAAGAGCTCAGGTTATTCCACCCCGTTAGAACCAGAAAGACTGTTGCGGTGTGCTACATAAGGAGTGGTTCCCTTTGATCTCCTCCTCCACTTTAGATGTGATGAATCTATCTCTGTTACAGGGATATGTACCAAAGGCTTTTAAGGTTGCTGTAATTAAATTTTTACTTAAGAAACTGCTCTTGACCCAAATGACTTGGTCAATTATAAACCTATATCACATCTTCCTTTCTAATCTAAAGTTCAATCTAAGTTCAAGCCCGACTCCCATGGACTGCCACTCTGGATCCCTGAGCAAGACTCTTAACAATGGCAGCCTAATGCTCCCCAAAGGGATGGGTTAAATGCAGAGTTAATTTCTTTGTTCTGCACTTTTGATTTTGCAATGACAAAAAGAAAGCTGGAAAAAATATATTTTGTAGGGATTAAAGGAAGAGTGCTGGACTGGTTTAAATCGTATCTAGCTGACTGATTGCAGTTTGTTCACATTAATGATAAATCTTCCTCGTGCTTCAGGGTTAACTGTGGAGTACCACAGGGATCAGTTTTAGGACCAATTCCCTCACTTTATATATGCTCCCTTTACTATATGAATTATTTTCTACTGCATTTTGCACCATATCTATTTATTCATCCTCCAGCAGTGTTGGACTTGCACATCAATGCCTTTTTGCACCCTGTTTCTCCCACACTGTTTATATTTGATCACTACTGCACTTGATGAACGGAAATTCTGTTTTCCAATGCTAAGCTGTTGCTCATTCAATGTCGGAAAGCTGTATAAGTAAAATTTTGATTCGTATACACTGTGTATACAAAATGACAATAAAGGCTTTTCTAAGTCTATTAGACAGTATGGGATTAATTAACACTGTTGTGCTGATGATACTAAGCTATAACTGACTACAAATCCATATGAAGCTAACGCATAACATAGATTACAGACATGTCTCAAAGACAAAAACCTGGATGAATCTCAACATTCTGCTCCTGAATGCAGACCAAACAGAAGTTATAGCCTTTGGACCAGAGTCTTTGAAAAAGAAGCTGATTAGTCAATCACTTCATTTGGATGGGATTATCCAATTTCCTTCTTTCATATGCAGAATATTGCAAAAAATTTGAAATATCCTGTCCATCGGGGATGCTGGGAAACTAGTCCATGCATTTGTTACTTGAAGGCTAGACTATTGTAATTCTTTACTATCAACAACCTGTAGTGAACAGCCTTCAGCTGATGCAAAATACTGCACCCAGAGTTCTGAAGAAAATTAAAAAGAGATCATATCTCTCCTATCCTATCTGCTCTTCATTGGCCTCCTGTTAAATCCAGAATAGAACTTAAAATCCTCCTTCTAACATATAGAGCCTTAAATGGCCAAGCTCCATCTTACATCAGCGATATGATTGTCCCTTATGCTCCTAGCCGAGCACTTTGCTCTCAATCTGCAGGTTTACTAGTGGTTCCCAGAATTTCTTTTTCTTTTTTTTTCTTTCACAGTGTCCTGTCTGGCAATGTAGCAATAAGAATAACTTTTTTTCATGCCAAAAAGAGCCCAACAGATTTTGCTTTCACAAGTGGAGCAGTATGGCTATCGCCATAGTGTTCTGCTTGATTTATGCATATAAATACCTTTATTATAATTCATGCAGAGAATATTACAGATTATGTGGACACTGCAATGTAAGTAGAACAGGAAAGGAAAAACAGAAAAAGGAGAAAAGATGAAAGACAGAGGAGATAAAAGGGGTGATAAAAGGGAGATAACGGTTCCTAGAAATTGTAACAGAAGAATAGGAGGCAGATCTGTTAGTTTTCAAGCTCCTCTCCTGTGGAACCAACTACCAGTTTTACTCAGTGAGGCAGACACCCTGTCTACTTCTAAAGTTAGGCCTAAAACTTTCCTTTTTGATAAAGCTTATAGTTAGAGTGGCTCAGGTTATTCTGAGCTATCTCTATAGTTATGCTGCTATAGGCTTAGACTGCTGGATGACACAGGGACCCTACTTCATCATTTTATCATCTATCTCTATTCTCCTACTCCACATAAGTTGTTAGTTCAATCTCTAACCCTATGCGCCCTCTGCTTTTTCTCATAGTAGCTTCATCTGGTCTGTTCCTGTTTGACTCTGACAATGTCCTGGAGAGAAATAGCAGCTGCTCTGCTGCCATCAACACCTTTGTTTATAGATGTTCAAGCTCTGCTTGTTTTTCAGTGTAGTCCTGTTTCTCTGACTGTGACAGGCTGGATGTGCTCTATTTATCCTCTTACATGGGAGCTCAGGGCTTGTCTGCCTGGCTGTGTGTTTCCTGGATGGGGCCACCTGTGGATCTGGTTGACAGTTGCCTTTTGCATCTCTGCTTCTTTCTGTATGTCTGCTTCTCTCTTCTTGAACCCCAGTCGGCCTTGGCAGATGACTGCTCAAACTCAGCCTGGTTCTGCTGGAGGTTTCTTCCTGTTCAAAGGGAGTTTTTCCTCTCCGCTTTCGCTACAAAAAAGCTTAGTGTGAAGGATTGCCTTCAAGTCAATGCAATCAACTGGTTTTCCTTACAGTAGATAGAAAACTTGGATAAATTTGACTGTATTGAATTATGAAGTGCCTTTTGCTCTCATCTGCTTCGGTCTGCCTTGCGCTCATTATCTCTCACCAAATCCACCTATTTCTGCCTAGCCAGATTATTCTAGCTTCTAGCAAGACTAACTTTAGCTAGCTTTCCCAGTGTTTAGTTCTGTCTGTTCCTGACCTGTTTCTGTCCTCAGACTTCTGAGTATTGGCTGCCCCTGTTCTACCTGAAGTTGACCTTGGACCTGTCTTTTTACCACGGCTGGGATTTAATCTGCTGGATCCATCGTCTCCCTTGTGTGCTCTGCCTGCTGAAAGATGCAACTTGTCCTTTACATCGAATGTTTGTGATTTAAGACAAACCAGACTCTAAAACAGGTAAAATCCTTCTTAATAAAACATGTGGATAAAACACAAGAAGGCAGGAAGATGAGATTAGCTGCTGAATAGTTTCTTCTATACTTTTATAATTTATTTGACAGCATTGGGGTATTTATTCTGGTGATATCACTGGCACTGGCATTGCCGTTGATGTACACACTGCTGTTCTAATACCTTGTATTTTCTCAATAAAGAAATTTTAAAAGTCATTGCAGGCATTTTTACAATGGAGTTCATGGCGATAGGAAGGTTTGTTAGCATGTTGACTCTGGCAGATTAGGAGTGAACATTTTTGATGTTTTTTGTTGATAATCTCAAAGATTTTCTTGCATCCTTATTTGTAAATTATGTTTTTGAAGTTTCTCTACAGATTCCATAGTGAACTTGGAGTCCCTTTTTTTCCCCCACCTCCGTTCGGCTTTTCGGCATTCCTTCTTTTCTGTTCTGATTGCTGGAGCCTTTCTACATGGAGATTTCATCTTTGCATAGACAACCTTCACTTTAACTTGAGCAATGGAATCAATTATGTCTGTAACTTTAGAATGGAAATGATCAACCAGCTCATCTACTGAGTTCCAGGGTAAAGTCAAAGCATAAGGATAAACAGTTCTAATAAAGTTACCGCTGGAACCCAAAGTATATCACAAGAAAGTGATTTAAGCTCCCGATTGCCAAGACTGCCATCTTTCTTTGCATGTGGAGGAGACAGAGCTGATGGGCTTTTAGATGCTACAGGCCGCACCAATGCAGTCTAAGCTCTGAAACGGTTTTGGAAGAAGATGATTACTTTACTTTTTATTTGAAATTTGATTTTAAATTTGATATTCTCTCTGTGTTGGATCTCTGTGTCACCTGATTTAAGCAGAAACTCCAAAATAAAACTATGGACAGCTTGTGCTATGTGGCTTCCTGCTCCAGTCATTTATTCCACATTAAACAGATCTTACGTAACTGTTGATTCAAGTTTGAGGAAAGAAATCTGTCCTACTAGCAAGGTAGTAATTAATGCACTTTTACTTATATTGTACTGTTGTGGCTGTGTAATAACAGAATGGCTTCAGGCTATGGGAAAAGCATTGGTTGAGGGGCCCATGACATCACAGGGATTCCAGTTATCTCTTTGGGGATGCCCTGAAAGCCATTACTCGTCCTCAGACTGAATATAAAAGCTGTCTATGATTATGTGTCATCCATATTTCACATTACAACACTGTCGGTGTGTAGCTCTTTACAGGAAGCAGGTAGCCTCTACTGTATACTCCATTATTGTATTTGGCATACCTCGTTTTAGCTGTTTTACTATTATTTTAAATCCTGTCCACTTTGTGGTAATATTATTACAAGTTGATTGTGTAATTTTATCTAGCAAAGAAATTTAATGGCTGAAAATATTTCTGATCACAGTATCACTCTGGAATTCACTGGGAGTCCTGAAAACAACCCTTTCTTTCAAACATGTTTTTCAGAATCAAAATAAAATGCATAGGAAAAACTATTCCTCTTTAAATGCCAGCATCTAAACACCTAAATCCCCTGTCACACCCTAATGTCCAAGAATCATCTAAAACGCTGGCATATGCTTAAATTTCCATTTGTTAGTTTTTTCAGTTTTGGGCCTACTCATAACGAGTCCAGAACTTACGTCCAATGACAACCTAATGAACCCCATGAACTGTCATGATCCAGTGTTCTGAGGGGGGCAGCAATGCGCCTGGAGGCGCCCTGCCTACATATAACGATGTCTTTGATCGCGGTATTAACCAAGCTGCTTTTTACCACCCACCAAAAAAAAAAAGAATAAATAAATAAAGAGGAAAAAGAAAGAAGGAAGATTTTCAGTCTCAGTAGATCCACCATCACATCTGCTAGGAAGTTTGCTGGTCTTGGCCGTGGCCGTGGCCGTGGCCGTGAATACAGGGAGGATCCATTACACTCACCTTCTTGCGCACCCTACAACTGGAACAGAGTCAAATTGATGAGATCATGCTAAGAACAGCTATTATGTTATCCTGTCTCAGCCTTTTCAGCCTTTCGGATCTCTTGTGAAACGTCTGAAGTCTGTAGGACTACTGACAGTTTCCTCCTGTGAACCCCCTTTTATACCAAAACGCTGCCAATACGCCATTATACAGTAGCTGTAAGTTAGAAACATGTTCAGCAGTATTCTGAAACATGTCAAATACTTCTTACTTACTTAATTTCTTGATAAGTTATGCATAAGTTATGCAGAAGTTACTCATTGGTTTTAGATAAGCTAGACACCACCACTTATGAGTAACTTACAATTAACATATGTCAACAATCAGATAAATTACCTGTAACTTATGGCCTATGTATGAGCATACGTTGGCATACTTGCCGTATTTTGACGTGTGCCAGAGTGTTTCAGCATGCTCATAACTTGTACAAAACTGACCCATAACTTATTATGTTATACATAAGTTAGGTTGTCGTTGGACATAAGTTCTGGACTCATTATTAATACTCTATGTATACGCCTAAAATTAAAAAAACACATTGAAAGTTCAGCGTATGCCAGCATTTTTTTGCCCGATTTTTCGTACATCAGGCATAAAGTGGCTAAATCGTCAAGGTGTGACAGGGGCTTAAGTGCACTTCTCTTAAAAAGTAGACACAGAGACACACTCTGTACTTTTAAAAGTAGGCTTATGACAATGTTCTCTTCTATTTATTAATGACATATTTTTTTCCATCATTCTCACTTAACAAGAAAGGTTACTGTTACCTCCACTTAAGCACTTCCTTCCCAGAGTAAAGGGAATACAGCGGTGTAGGAACCGTTTAGATGATCCACCAACTGCCCTGCCACGCCTGCATGAAGAGTAGGGTTGTGTAGCCGAGCAAGAAGAAAGTCTCCCCCTGACTTCTTTGGGCGACTATGGAAGTCAGCAATTTTTATCAAAACCTTCAGTTGATCACCTACGTGCCAACTTCCACCACCATCTTTTGGAATAATGGTGAAGGTGCTGTGAGCAGGATCACTTGTGTCGTTCAGAGAAAAGTTAGATGGTAGAGATGGTATTTCAGGCCAGGCAATAGACTCCTTCAAAAATTCTAACTCAGAAACATCCTCTGGTAACACAGAATGAAACGAGCAGACACTGGGAGGCGTAGGGAGCTCAGTATGATCTTTCAAAGTTATGTTATCAGGTAGCGGAGCCTCAGTTGTCTGGAATTTCTTCTTTAACTAGAGAGAAAAATAGGAATATAAAAAAAAAACATCACCAAAATGCAGTTATACTTTTAGAATTCTAGTTAGTCCTACTTTTAAAATACACCAAGAACCATTCACGTGAAATTCACTAAACTTCAGCTATGAAGATTAATTCTCATATTATTTTTTAAATGCTTTGCAACATATCTTCTTAACCTAATTATATTAAATAAAAACATTTGACTACTGATTTGCATTTTTCACTGTAGTTACTATTTAGTATTTTCCATGTTGGGGTTCCTTGAATTGGAATTAGGAGCCCATGATCTAGACCGAGAATTTTGTTGGAAACTTTCAAGAATTCTTTGAGGATTTCCTTAACCCTGCTATCTAAGGGTTGCTATATAAGCAGAAACTGGGTACTCAGAGTTGAACTCATTAATCACCTCAGTTTATAGCTGAGATGCCTGCTTGGCATTGCATGGCATTGGGAACAGTGCCCCTTGACTAACAAACTAGCATTATGGTCCCTCTTCACAAGAAAGTTAACTGGAGGGTGTGTTCCAACCACAGAGGCATCACCCAGTCCCTTAACAAGCAGTGCAGGAGTCTGGTTTGCATTGCCAGCATAAAGTTGGACATGTTCCCTGGTGAATGTTGCACTCCAACAGAAATGCTGCTGTGGTGGTTTGCAGCTGGAATGAAGACCAGCTTCACCAAGTTTGAGTCCATAGTGGTGAATTGGAAAGGGGTGGCTTGCCCTCTCAAAGTCATAGAGGAGTTCATGTCTGATGTAAGGAGTTCAAGTTTCTCAAGCTCTTGTTCACAAGTATAGGGCGAATGGAAGGGGACATGAAAAGATATGTTGGTGGTGCTCCCAAAGTATTTTTTTCTCCTTTTTTTCCTATTTTGTTTATTTTTTTCTGTTTTTTTCTTCTCCCAGAGTAATTTTGATTTAACATTAGTTTGTCGACGCAAAGCAGGAGCTTTTGATGTGCATTTCTCATCCCCTCGAACACTGGCATTGATGTTATACCCTGAGATTATAAGCTATTAGTTAAGAAGAACCTATAAATAATATGATGTATAATGTCATGCCTGATTAGACAATATTATACATTTCACTCAATCCAAACAACTGTATTTTATTAATGAATGATTGTTATATGGACAGAGCTTTACCTTCCAAAGATTGTGGGAAAAACTTTATTTTTGACATCTTATGATGCTTTTATATTTTAAGTTAATGTTTTAAAGATCATTAATACTCACCTCTGTTGCTTTACAGATTATGTGATCAGGGAAGTTGCTACTGTAGTACATGAACCATACACCAAACAAAATCAAGAAAAGGAAGAAACAACTGAACTTCTGAAGAAAAGGTTTTCTTAAAACTTGGCCTCCCATCATCAGCGCTGACTGGATCTCGCCCTGTGTAAAAATAAAAAGTCAAAAATGCATTTAGATTATGGATTGTTAGTCCTTTAATCAATTTTGAAAAATGTAATGAGTGAATCTATTTTATTTTTTTACGTCTTTCCATGAGGGGACATAGAAACAACACAAGTAAATTCCAGTAGAAAATCATAAAGTAACCAGTATTTTTTTTACCACCCTTTAATCACAAGTTTTATTTGGAAGGACTAAAAATGTTAATTTATTTTCCAATGTATGCACTTTCTATCCTTTAGAATAGCAATGCTTTAGAATGAAAGGTACTGAGTGGACTTCTTTAAAAGCTTTTAAAATGTAAAAACAGGTGAAAAAAATACAATGTTAAATTGTCCATCACATAAAGAGTCTTTACTGTTACACTTTTGAGTAGCATATATTTGATATTGCACATATATATTAAATGTTTCCAAAAAACCTAAACTTAAATAAAAAAATTTAAAAAAGACTGGGCTAATCAGCAGACGAGGAACAGGTGTGGATGGAAACATCTAGAAACTAAATTTCTATTTCTTTTCAATATGTGCATTATATAAATTTGTCAGAGGTTAACCAAGCTGAACACTCTGTCTGGATCAGAACCGTCGTTATCTATCAAAAGTATTCTGGAAACAGAGGGAGTTTGTCAATTCCCTGCTTCTGCAGCTGTGTATCTAATTATTTTCAACACTGGATTCTGTCACTCAGACTTGGATCAGATTAGTGCATTCTCACAAGATTCACTTAGTTCAGCAATTATAGTTAATAATGATACATTTGAACATTATATACTTTGCTAAATACAGTTATTATATAGTTGTGATCAATTCTTATAAGTTAATACATTCATTTCTTTCACAGCGGTTAATCTTTAAAGAATCTTTTATGTCTGTTGTTAAGGTGTGATTGAAATACTATACATTTTGTTAATATTGGAAGCCCATGGCAAATTAATGAACTAGACTACTCCGGGCACCACTTTTTTTAAAACCTACAACTGTTAAACCTTTGTCACTTTAATATCTATCAATTACATACTCTTATTTAAAGGATGAAGCTTGGCAAATTTCCACATACTTAAGCCATTATATTGTTAAATGTAAATTTCATACTTAGAGAACCACACAGGTCATGACTTGTCATCTTACTGTATGTAAAAAATCTAAAGTTCAATTTTTGTTGTCTGACAATTATTTAACTTTCAAAAGATAAATTGTAAAATGTAACAGAATTTTGTATATTATTATACAAATAGTACATTTTTTGAAGAAATACTGTTTAGCACTGAAACTAAAATGGACTTTAGATATTAGCTAATTATGAACAAGTGGTTTAACTTGTAATGTTAATGTCAGTTGGTACATATAACATGATCTTTTGGCAAATGTGATATGTCTTTCAATAAGAGGATGATAGATTTTGATTCTCAATTTGAGCTTTAACATAAAAAATATTAATTGGTGTGGGGCTCTTTACATAAGTCTTTTTAGGTTTCTAAAATGTTTACATTATTTCATTTTCTTATAATGTAATCTACTTTTTTTATTATGTGAAATGAAAAATATTTTTTTTTGTGTCTGAAACTTGTCTCATGAATGGAACTTGGTCTGAAATTATCATATTTAAATTGATAAATGTTTTTCAGCAATTGATCATTAAGCAGGAGGGATAATGCTTAAAGCCAGCAGATTTGGGGTTGGTGAGTGTTTGTGCCTGATCAGAATTTGTGTCTGTTCAGTGAGACCTAAGTGCAGCATTAAAATGTTCATGTTCACTTGTCTGGTGCACTGAAAAAACAATTTCCACAATATGATGTATTGAAAAGCAAACGATTCCCCTCAATAACGTTTCAGGGGAAGGCTTTCAAAACCTTATCCACAACTGAGACAAATGCTTCGCAATTCTATCCTGAACCAATTTTAGTCAAGAGTTCTCTTTTGTTGTTTTGTGTTTGTTTGTTTGTTTATTTGTTTGTTTTTAAGTCAAGCACCAATAGGGCTCTGCAAGGAACTATAGTGGGACTTTTTTACACAGCCGGATGAAGTCAAAACTGACAGATGCCCGAAAACAACTGAAACTTCACGAGCCCAAGCAATATAAGGCATTGACTCAGGTACTGTCACTAACCAAAAAAACAGACTCCTGGTACGGCGGACATAGGGAGCTTTGAATCACTTAACAGTGTCCTTAATGAATGTCTGTTAAGAGATCCTCTCAGGTGAAGAGTTTGTATAGGCGCTTCCTATCTCAAACCTATCCTGCTGAAAACTGCAACTGAAAGTACAATTCTAGCAGCTGAAGTAGAGGACAGAGGGATGACAACAAAGACTCACTAGCAGATAATGAAAACAAAGAGGTCAAAAGTCATTGTACTGATCAATGCATGACAAGATTTTGTTATCTTATCGGTATTTTACCCAAAATTTGTGCAACATTGTTTATTTACTAAATAGCAGTGGACTTTTCTGCAGTATTTCCATGATTATACTGTTTTCTAATATCTTGTGTTTTTATTGCTATAGGTATTTTACTTTAGAGTTTGTGAAATATAACCTTTTTGTGTTTAATGATTTCTTGTTTCTTTTGTTGAAATTCCTAATCCAAGAGATTTCCATCTTTTATGTTTTTTAAAGGTTTTGTTTGTTTTTACTTGAAATAAATTTGGAATTGGTAGAGTTTATTACATTGTCTCTTAGTAGATTTGTTGGAATAACAATAATAGTTTGGAAAAACAATGCTGCTCAGTGGGTAGCACTGCTCCCTTGCAGCAAGAAGGTTCCGGGTTCGATCCCCGACCCATGGTCAATGAGGTTTTCCTTAGATAGAAAACTTTTAATCAATTTGACTGTATGATCTGGTTGAACTGTAAAGTGCCTTGAGATGACATGTGTTGTGAATTGGCGCTATAGAAATAAAGTGAATTGAATTGACATGTTCTCCCTGAGAATGCATCTCTCTGTTCTCCCCGCGTTCTCTGGCTTCTTCCCACAGTCCAAAAACTTGATTGTTAGGTTAACATGCTTCTCTAAATTCTCCTTAGGTGTGAGTGTGTGAATGGTTGTTCATCCTGTTTGTCTCTGTGTTACCCTGCAATGGACTGGCAACCTGTCCAGGGTGTACCCCGTCTCTGAAACATTAAAGAGCAGAAATCCTTATTGAATATTTCTGACTGCTATGGGAGAAAAGGAAATTATAGATAATGTCAGTAAATGTAAATACAAGAGGTCAACTGACTGTGATGTCATTGATATGACAGTAGTTAGGTAACTGAGGAAATTATTCAGCCTCTGATTTACATCTGCAATCTGTCATTTCAGTCAGGTAAATTTCCAGAAAAGATGTAAATTGCCAAAGTTATTCCACTTTATAAATCTGGTGACAGACACTATTTCACAAATTAGATGCCTGCTTCTTTACTTCTACAGTTTTCCAAAATTTTGCAGAAATCATTTATGGGCAGATTAGATACATTAATTAACCTCTTAGAACCCACCGGGGTTTGCAAGGTTTGAGTTTTGAGAATAACTCAGAATGCATGAAATTTTACTGGTTAAAATGTTTTTACCAATATAGACATGTTAGACATCATTGGAAAGCTTAGATTCTCCACAATTCAACCAACAAGTTCATTTTATGGACACAGTGAGCACCAAAGCACAATTAACACAGATATAGCAGCATGTCAAAATGTAAACATGACAAAGCAGCCACAGCTACATACATTTGAAGACACCCAGAATCCATTTTATAAAACCAATCTTCAATTGTTTATACTCCATTCGTCCATAAGGGTCCACAGATTAAAAGTAATCCAGCATATTAGTAATAAAAATATTCCATGATGAGAAAATCAACCATAACGTCCAGTTGTTGACATCAGAAAATTTAGCTTATTCTCAGCATCTTACTAATATTTACTTCCTAATACTTATTTCTTATTTGTTAGCCCGTGATGTTTGATATGGTTCTTTACATCGTCTTCTTATCTACAAGACACAAGACGCGATTTGAGCCAGATATAGTCCCCAAAATATCACTTCCGGTCGCTTCCGGTCACTTTCTGTCAGCCAGTGAAGCGTCATAATTCTCTGCTCTTATTGGTTAACACCATGTGGGCTGTTGGGCTTTGTAGCCAATGAAAAAAGGTTTGGAACGAGCTCAAATGTTGAAGGCAAGTTAAGTCTGTGCCCAGAAGAAGGAGTGAAGTCCGGAGGAGCAGGAAACGGCAGCTTGAAACTGAGCCGGAGCCAAGGTAGTTATCCCTGCCAAAAATGTGTATGTGAGTAGGAAGAGCTGACAGAGTTCACTCTGCCTCAATTCCAACTTACAGAACATTAAATTTGAAAGGGGTTATGTTTATGAAAGATGAGCTTTTCTGTTTTATTCTTCCCTTAAGATGTTATAGCAGAATATCGCCAGTGATACTGATAAAAAAAATAAGAAAACACAAGCGTTTGCTTCAAAATAGGTCACTGACAGCAGTGTCTACTCCTTTCTCTGAAAGCCAATAGCTCCTTGTTCGTTTCAACACATTCTTTTAAAAAAATCTCTCGTTGTTTCACGGTGTCTGAATGTTCTCATCCCATTGAAAACTCTTGTCAACCATATAGTTGTAATAAAAATGAAATGGAAAATGGAGTTTACGTGTAATCATTAAAAACTATATCCAGTAGGAAAATTACTTACCACTTAAATCTATATTTGTGCTTTATATTAACTTATAATTTCTCTATGTTTTACTATTCTTAATAAACAGTTTTTGTTCTAACATGAGGCATTTTATTTCATACCATATTGCCAGAATTGGTATCTCCATCAACTCTATACATCCAACATAGGAATATACATATTCTTAAGATTATGATTAGACACTAGGCTTGAACTACATCAACCATAGTGTTTGTAGATTTTATCGGGCTATCTGTCCCTGCTTAAATTGTCTCCCCTGTCTAAACTGGACACAAAGAGTCCCAGCTTTTTCATTTTTGGCTCACAAACATGTTTTATGATGACAAATCACTCCTGAAACTTTGGAGGTGATAGTTCTTTGTTTTGTAAAGTTACAAGGGGGAACAAATGATTGCAAGCAAAACACAGAATTTCGAGCCTTTCACTTTGGAGGGAATCAGTAGCAATCAGTTAACCTGTTGAAATACTGCACCGATGTCTCAGTTGTTTTTGCTAGACATGGTTCATAATTTTCAGCCAAAAAGACTCCAGGTCACTGCATTTAAGGCTTGAATGAAACATCACAGTGCCACTCACCAAGATTAAATGATCTGTAATATTTTAAGCGTTGAGGAATAAGCACAACTTGTAAAACCAGAAAAAGACAGCGTTTCTGATGATAACACCAGCTAGACTGCTGGAAAGTATGTCATCAACTATAAAACTCATATCTGAGCTAGGTCACTGAGGTACGTCATGGTTAAGTAAAATTAAACTGCTTGAAAAAAGTTTGTGACAAGATTTCCTTCACTTGGCCAGTAAAACCAGATTGCATATGGTACAGCTGCAAAAAAATAGCATGCACAATATCTATATAACCGTTTTTTTTGTTTTTTTTTTTACAGCTTAATGAGAGAAGTGGGCTGTAGGCTGCCCTGCAAGGTTTTAAACCTGGGTTTGAATGGCGACAAATCCATTCTAAAACACATATCAAGGAGCTCATTTTGAGCCTGGATCGAAATTTATTTTTGATTATGGTCATGATGGAGAATCCTGCTTCACAGCAGCAGGTTGAGCTAAACCTACTCAAAATGTGCAGTCATTTTTGAGAACGCCATTTCACTTTTCTTTCACCAGTTTACCACACTTCTTCCAGCAGTCTACATTTTCTTTCACGTCCAGCCCTACTGCTGTGTCTAAAAGTACCTAGCAGTCGCAGTCCTGACTGACACAGCTCATTGGCTAATATGCGTCACGTGTAGCCTGGTGCCGGAGGGTTTTACCGTACAAACAGGAGAAACGCAGCAAGTGAAATTAGACACTGCCGTCAGACAACAAGTAGTAATTTATGAATGATTTAAATCAGGTTGGGTCGAGATTAGCCAGTAGGTGGGTCTGGACCGCGGTCCGCTAATCCATGATCTCTGATCTAGGATAAAGAAACAAAGCAGGCAAAACAAGGAATCAGAATTTAAAAAGTTAATGAAGGTGTTCAAACAAATTAAAAAGGATGATAAAAGTATGATTAAATGAGGTTAGAAAACAACTGGATGAAACTCTGACATATAAGGCAGAAGGAGTGATCATATATACCTATAGAAAATATTACAAAGCGGGTAATAAAGCAAGTACATTACAGGCTTTTGAACTCTGAAAAGCCCAAATTAGTTTTGCAGTTACCAAGATCCAGAACAAGTCAGATTGAGATAGACGCAATTAAAATCTCAGACTTGTTTGCAGCTTATTACAAATAACTACACTGTGTGCAGAATTATTAGGCAAATTAGTATTTTGACCATATCATCATTTTCATACATGTTGTCCTACTCCAAGCGGTATAGGCTTGAAAGCCAACTACCAATTAAGAAAACCGGTTAGTGTGCAATTTTTGTAATGAGAAGGGGTGTGGCCTAATGACATCAACACCCTATATAAGGTGTGCTTAATTATTAGGCAACTTCTTTTCCTTTGGCAAAATGGGTCAAAAAAGAGATTTGACAGACTGCAAAGTCAAAAATTGTCAGATGTCTTTCAGAGGGGTGCAACAGTTTGGAAATTGCTAAGCTTTTGAAGCAGGATCATTGCACAATCAAGCGGTTCATGGCAAATAGCCAACAGGAGAGCAACTCGCGTGTTGAAAAAAGAAGACGTGCCCTCCGGCACGCAAAATATGGCCACCAGTTGTGCCATATTTCAGAGCTGCAACATGTCTGGAGTGCCGAGAAGCACAAGGTGGTCAATACTCAGGGACCTGGCCAAGGTAAGTGAAGCCGAAAAAAGCCACCTTTGAACAAGACACAGAAGACAAAACGTCAAGATTGGGCCAAGAAATATCTGAAGACTGATTTCTCCAAGGTGTTTTGGTCTGATGAAACGAGAGTGAGTCTTGATAGGCCAGATGGATGGGCACCAGGCTGGATCAGTAAACAGCAGCAAGTTCTTTATCGACTCAGATGCCAGCAAGGTGGAGGTGGGGTATTTGTATGGGCTGGTTTCATCAAAGATGAGCTTGTGTGACCTTTTCAGGTTGATGATGGAGTCAAGATCAACTTCCAGACCTACTGCCAGTTTCTGGAAGACACCTTCTTCAAACAGTGGTACAAGAAGAAGTTGCCATCATTCAAGAAAAACATGATATTCATGCAGGACAATGCTCCGTCACACGCATCAAAATACACCACAGCATCGCTGGCCAGAAAAAGTCTAAAAGGAGAAAAAATAATGACATGGCCCCCTTGTTCACCTGATCTGAACCCCATCGAGAACCTGTGGTCCTTCATGAAATGGGAGATCTACAGGGAGGGAAAACAGTACACCTCTTTGAAGAGTGTCTGGGAGGCTGTGGTGAGCTGCTGCACGCAAGGTGGATCACAAACAGATCAAGACACTGACAGAATCTATGGGTGGAAGGCTTTTGAGCGTCATGGTGAAGAAAGGTGGCAATATTGGTCACTGATTTGTTTTGTTTTTTTGTTTTTGAAGATCACAAATGTTTATTTCTGAATATTTGAGTTGTTATATTGGTTTACCTGGTGAAAATAAACACGTGAGATGAATATATATTTGTTTTTTTATTACGCTGCCTAATAATTCTGCACAGTAATATTTACCTGCACACACAGATGTCCTCATAAATTGGCCAATTCTAAAAAAAACACATCATCTTCCAAAAATATGAAATTTTAATATTAAGGAGTCTTTTGGGTTGATTGAGAACACAATTCTGGCCCAATAATAAAAATAATTCTCAAAAATTCAACTTGCCTAATAATTCTGCACACAGTATATGGATAAGGAACTGGAATTTAAAAGAGAAAAAATTCAAAATTACATAATACAAACAGAATTCATACAAGGACGTCGAGGAAGAATAAAATAAGGAGAGCCCTGAACCTTCAGACAATAGTCTCATTTACACTACCCTCTGAAAACTGATCCGTGCTGAGTTCAAACCTAGCTTGCATCAGTTAACCTTGCCGAGCTTGGTTCCCTATAACCGTTTACACATCACGCTAACACGGTTCCTCGCCTCCTAGTGACAATCTATGGTACTACTCCTCGCTAGAGGGAATCAAGCAAATCAACATGGCGGCATGGGTAGCATTCAGGAAGTTTGGTTATAATTGGGATGTTTTGATGTGTGCAGAGAGTCAGGCAAAGAAGACAGGCTTTGGTAAATTTACTTGACAGAGTCGGCTTTTGGTAAGTGGATATGACAAACGATAGTCTAATCAGCTTACAGATTCAGGGAAAAACAACACACATAAGGTTCATCACAGCGCTGCTCCTATTTTGGTAATACTTTTTTTACAGCACAGCAATAACCAGGTACTAACATGGTAGTAACATAAAATGTTACACTATATTACTACATAACAAGAAAAACTTTATGGAGAATTTTGTTAAGTGCTGTGCTTTATATTTTAGGCAGAAAAGGTAAAGTCCTACTTCTTAGATTTCAAACTGTCATTACCAGGTAACTGATATTATTTTCACCGACAGCAATAAATGAATGTGTTATTTGGTAAAATTCAATTTATTATTTGGCATATCAAAGAAAACCAAACCAAGAAGACAGCAAGCCAATCTTCTTAGCTAAACTCTTTTTTATATGTAACTTGAGTTCAGTTTTAGAGTACTTTAGTTACCTGATGATAAGCTACAATATACTTTTTAAAGCCATTTTATATTTTACATCTAAGTTCCAAACTTTTAATATATTGATTTATTTTTCCATTTATTTTTGTCCACATAATTGATAAGCTACTTTTATGGTCACAAAGAGTAACTGTGATGGCGTCTGTCCTTTAGAAGACAGACGCCTGGGGAATATTCCTTTTAGAACTGGAATGTGAGCTTATTTTTGTTTTGTTTAAAGTTCAACGTCTTCCCCCAAGCAGAATACTTGTTACACAAGACTATATATGAATCTTAACTGACACCTTTAAAGCTGTTTTTCCGTGTTTCCCTGTTCTTTTATTTCTTAAGTAGTGGAATCCTTTATCTGATCAGAATAGACAGAACATTGGCAAAGATTGGATATTCTCTTCCTTGCAAGGATTGATGAATGCAGCTTGATGAAGAACACAATCTAATTTCTTATTAATATAAGACCTTATTTTTGCTGATAACAAAGTGGTAAAAATAAATACAGTCAAAATGGATGCATCAAGGTAGCACATTTTCAAAGTGCATTAATAGAAGAAAATCTGTGCTTTAGAATTAGCATTTCTAGACAATAATTTCAACTCACAACGGTAAACTTATGAAGACTATTGTAAAGGGAAAAAAAATCAGATAAATTTAGCTTTTTATTAAAAAAAAAAAAAAAAAAAAAAACAGGCCAACTGTGAATAAAAAAAATGTGATCAATGGTTTAAAACAAAAGCCTGAATGAAATTATGGCCTAGGGAAGATAAGATACTGCGTAAAAGATGTCTGTAACCAAAAAAACTAACCACATTGGCAGGGAACCTTCTATGTAGACAGATGCTCTTTGCAGGAGCTAGCTTTATTGTCCGTTTTCTTCTCAGGAGCAGCTAGATCTTTAATGATCAAACCTAAGACTACAGTAAAGGAACAAACAAATGTACCACCCAGTGCCATCACATCCCCTACTATAAATATGACTTAGGCTACATTCACACTGCAGCCTGAAGTGACTCAAATCCGATTGTTTGGCCCATATGCAACCTGGATCTGATCTTTTCATGGCTCTCTGAACAACACAGATCTTTTCAAATGTGACCTGTGTCTGAACAGCCAGGTCGCGTTCATCCGACCTGAACGCCATTAGAAACTGACATCTAGGTCACTGTTCAGGGTCTTGCTATGAAGAAGCCGCAAGAAAAAAAACAACCATGGCAGATGATGATGCAGAGAGCAGTATTTATATTTAACCATCTTGAAAAGATTGTGTTTTTATGGTTGGGAAAGATTGCTAGATGCACTCCTGCACTACCATCCATGTTTACTTCCGTAAACACAGAGCACGCTGGACTGTTACGTCATTGCGTCCTATACTGCGCATGCAGGACAATTGCGTTGTATGACTGCAGTTCCCACAGGAGGTCACATAGAAGTCGCATATATTTGGAAACGTGGACGGCAACGCAAATAAATTGTATTTCACAAAAAAATTGGAATTAAGCATTAAGGTCTGCAGTGTGAATATAGCCTAAGATAGCCATCTAAAAATCTGCATTAGGGGTTGTATCTCCTCCATTACAGGTACATTGGTATTCCAGGGGCAGCCTATTTTAAACAAGTCTGATGGCTTCCGAAACTAGATGTGAATAGGTGTGACTGCTGTTTCTGGCAAGCTCTAAAGCTTTGCCTGTAAGCATTAGGGCATAGGTCATAAACCTATCAAATAGACAAAGCAAGAAAATTCCTGAGCTGTACCAGTCAAACACGCTGCAGTACCAACTATTTCAGAGCATTGTTTTTTTATCAACCACTAGAAAAGCTAAAAAAAAAAAAAAAGCATCTGTCATTTAGAAGATATTGTTATCGAATACGCGACAAATCCCAGCTATGATGAGCTAACAGAAAGAGAAAAATAGAATGATGACTGAGAGGAAGGAATGCACAAGACTGGTAAACTTTAGCATTATCTTGTAGTTCTGTTTATATGCTTTTGTCTATTTTTATGTAGCAAACATATAGCGTTAGGTAGACATACTGAGATCTATAAAACTACAGCTGAGGTCATAGAGGAGGAGAGCAGTATTGACATATTATAGCACAACCTAACTCTTATGCAGTAGATGGTAATAAGTGCTCAAGTAATCAGTGATGGGCAGTAGCGCCGCTACATGTAGCAAAGCTATTAGTTTAAGTACATTTTCCAGTAGCTTGACCGTAGCGTTGCTGCTTTATTTATCAAGTAACTTTTCAGTTGTGACGTTATTATTTTTATCAATTAGCCACGTAGCGTCCAGAAACGCTACAAAATCCAGGGCATAACTAAGTAATGAAAGCAGGTTTTCTATTTTTGAAACAACAATCGGAGTTATTCGTTGGACATTCACGCATTAGCCTCTATTCTGCCTCTCCGGTCTGTATCTACGAAACATGCGCATTGCAGTGGAACTCAAAGAATGACACCCACAGACACATGCAGACACACAGAGCCACGCACAGGATGGAGGAGGAGACAGGAGCAGAGCGCCTTATCTTCAGAGATTTTGAAATTTGTTGAATCCTCTGATAAAAAGTGCATGTTCAAATTTCGGTTCTTGGCCATAGAGAGCTCATGTGGCCAAGACTAGCCATTTGTTTTACATAGCCAAACACTCATTAAAACAGTCAACTGCAGTCAATTTTTTGAAATAAAAATGAGAAAAATATATCAGCTTTAACTTTATTGGCGCCTTTAATTTCCAGATAGTTAAATCTGATGAGTGCCACTAAGATATTCTCATTAGAGAGCAGTAGCCAAACTTAGATATTGTATTTTCATGGCCTAGTTTACCTGACAGGATGTTTACATAAATCTGTTTTAAGGCTTATTTGCACAGATAAGATTTTTTAGGTATGGAGAAACAGCTCTACCGTATATAAAAATAAATACATAAATAAATACATGCTCAATAAATAAATAAGCATTCAATTAATTACCCCCCAAAATACAATGAATAAATATGTAGGTAGAAATTAAATTATACAGTGAGACATAAATGTATATATATCTCTTAATTAGCTTCTTTATTTTTTCACCTTTTTTGTAAACAGTTTCATTTGTTACTTGAATCGACTGTTTAATTGAGGTCTGAAGAAGTTTTCTCTAAGGGAGACCCTAAAGAAATAAGATGCCTTTTGTAGGGTTTTGTTTTCCCTAGAGATGTCCATTGAATGCAAACTCATAGCCATGTCTCCATGTGTAGAACACTACACAGTACCTTTCATTTGGTTCTAATAACAGCAGATTGTTTATTTTTTTGTCTACTAGTAATTACTTTTGTTTTTTTTATTATGCTGATCATAAAACAATTTTTACACTGTGTTATGTCATTGGCTGATCTTTAATAAATGTTTTAACCAGTGTGTCAGACTCATTTTGAATTGATATTAGGTTGGTACAACGTTAAGTAGCTTCTGATGTAGTTAAGCTACTTTTAGCACATTACTGTAACTTAGCTTGCTATAATTCTTTAGGTGGTAGCTTTTGTGTAGTGAAGCTTAATTTATTGTTGAGTAACTGATAGCTTAGCTCACTACACTGGACAAGTAGCTTGCCCAACACTGATATATATATATATCAGTGAAAAACTGTTAAGATAAAACTGTTATAATTATTGATCTCATATTAACGAAATGCAGCACAAAATGTAAACATATATTTAGAATTTTTAAATAAGTCATGAATTTTTAAAGATCGATTGGTTTAATCTGTAATAAACACATTTAAATCTGTAAACCATTCATCCAAAGTTCACTATGCATTAAATTTTGGCTGGTAAAATAAAAACATACTGCAACAGAATAACAGTATCCTGCTTCAATTTCAAATCATTAAAGAAGAACTGCTTTTTACCTAAAGTTAGTTGGGAAAAAATACTAATTTCAAAATTGCTTCCCTCTCATTCACCATCAAAAACCTTTTTAGGTCTAGGATTAACTGCTTTGTATTTTCTTTTATTAAAACACTAAAATTTGTATACATTTCTTTTTTTTCTTTTTTTGGATTTTGTGAATAAATGTTTTACCTTTGTATCTCTTTAAATTGTTGTCCTCACTCTGTGATTTCTGCCGAACAGTTTGTAGACTGATCCGTCTCTGTATCACTCTACCTCTCTCTCCTCAATTATTTTCACTGACGCATACTGTCATGACTTCACCAACTACAAAAGGCTTAAAGAGGAGTGGTTTCAATTAAACATGCCTGATAACTATTCCAGTATTGGTCATCCTAAAGAACAGCCAGAAAGGCCGGATCCCAAGCAGAAAAGTCTCTCTTTAGGCATCATAGTGAACCGGGAGTAAAGAATATTGCTGCCACTGGGTCGCATTTCATCAAAACTGCTTTTTCCACCACCAAATTACCAAATTATGACCAAAAGTCATTTCTGGTAACTGCTAGCTCACTCAATAAAGATTAAGAATAATTTCACTAAAGGTAATTGATTTCTGATCGATCAAGTCATTTATTAAAACATTATTTGGCCAGATAATGTTCTTTCACCGGAAGGATTTGCATTGTGAATTGGTTTGAAAACTTTGCAATTGCTCTAAAATAGTTAAAAGCTAATCTGATCACATCCCAATTTCTTTAAAATAAATCTTGGTTCTAAAATCAATGTTAAACTCTGGTATCATTGCATCATGTAATTGATTATGGTTTTTAACCATGTCTTTCCGCCTTCTTTACACATAGTAGCTTAGTTTAGTTGAATTTCACTAGTTTTCAGTCAAAACTTTTTAACTGAAATATGATTGACATGGAGCTGAATGATTTTTGCTAAATGACCTTTATTTTGGATTGAGGTTGTGTTGAATTTTTTTTTCCATATAGGCTACATGTAGAATTATCTCTTTGACCATGATTTGAGTGTGGTGTCTGAGCCTGTTTGGGTGCAGTTTAGGTGGTGCTCTCTCTCTCTCTGATAGGTGTGGCTTGGGAGGAGCTGGTTGCTAACAACTGAAACAGATCTTCATCTGGAGCAGTATTTAAAGCCTGGGTTCCTGTGTGCTTACTGCCTGAAGGTCACTGTTTGTTAGTAGATGTGCCAACTGCTCTTCCTTGTGGACATTATTTCTTCAACTTTGAAATTGAAAGTCTTAAACTTAGCTGTGCTCTGTCTACCCAGGATCCAGCTCCAAATCAGTCTCTGGCCGGGAAGTGCAAACCAACAATACAAAATCTGAAACACTTTTACAAATCTTGAAACAACTTTACATTTGAGAAAACAAATTTACAACAAACGAAACACTTTTACAAATCATAAAACAATTTTACATTTCAGAAAACGAAATTACAAAAAACAAAACACTTTTACAAATCATAAAACAAATATACATTTCAGAAAACACTTCTACAACTGACAAAATCCGACAGAAAGGGAGGGACTGTCTTTGAAGCTTACCCGGAAGTGATAACCGGAGCGTTCATGATGACCCAAGATGGAATCTAATCGAGTTGTGTTTTGCCGGTTCTGCGGCACTCATATGAGCAGTTTAACGCGGTTTTGTTATTCCTGTGGTCGGTCCTTGGAGTTTTTAAATGGTACAGAACAGACGGAAGAACCAGATATCCTGCAGCAGGGCATACATTATTTTAATGAGGGTCACTCGTACGCTGTAATCGTAGACATGATGTCATGTTTACATGGTGTACACATCAGCTTGAGGTCTCTGAAAAGCAAACTGAATGATGCCGGTCTTGTGCGAAATTCTGTTTCCCTGTGAAAATCTGTTCCCCCTGTGTCGGGAGCGCGCATTGCAGCCAGAGAGGCAGATCTGACCATTTTCAAGGCGCTCCTGATCATTTTTCGGTGAAAACAGCTCATATAATCATGTCAACTTTGTAACATACAGTTTACTGTAATCGGTTGCTCTTTTTACAAATTTGTAAAATAAATACATTAACGAGGTCTTCTTAAGCTGTTTTGTGTTGTTTTTTTAAACGCTAAAAGAATCGGTATTTCTCCAACTTTTGTCCCTTCAGCCTGACAGAAATAAACGTCAGTCACCAAACAGATTTCCAACACGTAGTGTATTTTTTATTTTTCATTGCTGATATAAGAGGATGGAAACTGGCTGATAGCAGGGCACACAAATTAGAATTTCTGGTTAATCCCCTTCTAATGGAAAATATGAAATATTACTGGATTAAGGACATTTCTAGCATAACATATCACATAATAATTTTAGAGAAATTGGAAACAGTTGCTCTTTATTTCCCAAATATACAGGTAAAAGCCAGTAAATTAGAATATTTTGAAAAACTTGATTTATTTCAGTAATTGCATTCAAAAGGTGTAACTTGTACATTATATTTATTCATTGCACACAGACTGATGCATTCAAATGTTTATTTCATTTCATTTTGATGATTTGAAGTGGCAACAAATGAAAATCCAAAATTCTGTGTGTCAAACTAGAATATTACTTAAGGCTAATACAAAAAAGGGATTTTTTAGAAATGTTGGCCAACTGAAAAGTATGAAAATGAAAAATATGAGCATGTACAATACTCAATACTTGGTTGGAGCTCCTTTTGCCTCAATTACTGCATTAATGCGGCGTGGCATGGAGTCGATGAGTTTCTGGCACTGCTCAGGTGTTATGAGAGCCCAGGTTGCTCTGATAGTGGCCTTCAACTCTTCTGCGTTTTTGGGTCTGGCATTCTGCATCTTCCTTTTCACAATACCCCACAGAGTTTCTATGGGGCTAAGGTCAGGGGAGTTGGCTGGCCAATTTAGAACAGAAATACCATGGTCCGTAAACCAGGCACAGGTAGATTTTGCGCTGTGTGCAGGCGCCAAGTCCTGTTGGAACCTGAAATCTCCATCTCCATAGAGCAGGTCAGCAGCAGGAAGCATGAAGTGCTCTAAAACTGCTGTCAAATCTGAAGTCTTCCCCATGTTTGTGTAGGCTTCAGAACTGGACTGAGAGACCATTTAAAGCCCTTTGCAGGTGTTTTGAGTTAATCAGCTGATTAGTTTGTGGCACCAGGTGTCTTCAAAATTTAACCCTTACACAATATTCTAATTTTGTGACACACGGAATTTTGGATTTTCATTTGTTGCCACTTCAAATCATCAAAATTAAATGAAATAAACATTTAAATGCATCAGTTTGTGTGCAATGCATAAATATAATGTACAAGTTACACCTTTTGAATGCAATTACTGAAATAAATCAAGTTTTTCAAAATATTCTAATTTACTGGCATTATATATATATATATCTCATATATATATATATATATATCTCATATATATATATATATATATATATATATATATATATATATATATATATATATATATGTATTAGTGGTGGGCTGTTATCTGCGTTAATGTGCTGCGTTAAAGCCAGACTCTTATGGGGTGATTAAAAAAAAATATCGCTTGTAAATTCATTCTTGAATTTGGGTGGAAAACCAGTTGATTGCATTGACTCATTGACTCAAATACAATCCCTCACACTAAGCATGCTTGTAGCGACAATGGAGAGGAAAAACTCCCTTTTAACAGGAAGAAACCTCCAGCAGAACCAGGCTCAGTGCGAGCGGCCATCTGCCGAGGCCGACTGGGGTTCAAGGAGACAGAAGCAGAGATACAAAAAGCAGCTGTAAAAGGCGGCCCCGTCCAGGAAACACACAGCCAGGCAGACGAGCTCCAAGGCAGCTCCCATGCCAGAGGATGAAGAGAGCACATCCACCCAGCCACGGCCAGAGAAACAGGACCACACCTGAAGACAGGCCGATCTCCAACCGATCTACAAACAAGGGTGTTGATGGAAGCAGCACAGCTGATGTTTCTTTCCTGGATGACATCACAGCCAAACAGGAACAGACGAGGCAAAGCTACTCTGAGGAAAAGCAGAGAGAGCAGAAGGTTAGAGATTGAACAAACAGATTCTGCAGAATAGGAGAACAGAGAGAGAATGAAGCAGAATGATGAAATGGGGGTCCCTATGTCCTCCAAAAGTCTAAGCCTATAGCAGCATAACTTTAAAGACAGCTCATTTAACCTGAGCCACCCTAACTATAAGCTTTATCAAAAAGGAAAGTTTTAAGCCTAGCCTTAAAAGTAGACAGGGTGTCTGCCTCACGGACTAAAACTGGTATTTGGTTCCACAGGAGAGGAGCCTGATAACTAAAAGATCTGCCTCCCATTCTACTTTTAGAAATTCTAGGAACCACTGGTAAACCTGCAGATTGAGAGCGAAGTGCTCTGTTAGGAACATAAGGAACAATCAGATCTCTGATATAAGACGGAGCTTGGCCATTTAAGGCTTTATATGTGAGAAGGAGGATTTTAAATTCTATTCTTGATTTAACAGGAAGCCATATATATATATATATATATATATATATATATATATATATATGAGATACATATATATATATATTCACTCCTGATCAAAATCTTAAGACCAGTGAAAAAATTGCAAGAAATGGCATTTTGCACTATTGGATCTAAAGAAGATTCTAAGTAGAGCTTCACAATGTTAAAAGAAGAAATCAGCGTAACAGACAAAAACTTTTGAGCGGGGAAATAATTGAAAACTGCATTTACACTGAAACATGATTTTTTTTTCAGCTGATCAAAAATGTAAGACCATAGCTCAAAAAAAACAGAAAACCCGCCAAAACAGAAATCAAAGTGTCAAAAAAAGGACTCAGTAATGAGTAGCTCCACCATTCTTGTTGATGACTTCAAACAATCGTTTAGGCATGCTTGATGCCAGTGTTTCCAGGAGGCTAGTGGGAACGTTGTTCCAAGTGTTGAAGATGGCTTCACGAAGGGCATCCACTGTCTGGAACTGATGTCCATTTTTGTAAACTTCCCTTGCCATCCATCCCCAATCTTTACCACACAGACAAGGGCCCTCAGTCATGAGGGATGCCCGCTGCAACATCTCCACATAGCCAGATGCTGTTTGATGCCCCTGCACAACCTGAAGCTTTATTGTTCCATTGATAGAAAACGCACCCCAAATCATGATGGCACCCCCACCACTGTGCCGTGTAGAAAACATCTCAGGTGGGATCTCCTTGTCAAGCCAATAACGTTGGAAGCCATCAGGACCATCAAGGTTAAATTTTTTCTAATCAGAGAAGACAACTTTCTTTCATCTTTCAATGTCCCATGGTTGGTGCACCCTTGCAAAGTCCAAACAGGCAATTTTGAAGACGTTTTTTGTTTCTGAAGCCCTTCTCTCGCAGATGCCGTCTGATGGTTATTGGGCTGCAGTCAGCACCAGTAATGGCCTTAATTTGGGTAGAGGATCGTCCTGTGTTTTGATGGACAGCCAATCGGATCCTGTGGCTCAGAGCTGGTGAAATTGTTTTTGGGTCTACCACTTGACTTTTTTGTTCCATAACCCTCAGGATCATTTAAAAAATACAAAATGACTGTCTCACTGCGTCCAACCTCAGCAGTGATTGCACGTTGTGAGAGGCCTTGCTTTTGCAGCGCAACAATCCTACCACGTTCAAAGTCAGTGAGCTTTTTTGCTTTTGCCATCAGGAGGTCTTTGCAGTGTAAAGACTTGACAGAAAATGACATGGAATCCAGATGTTTGCACAGCTTTTGGCTTTTAAAGACTATGGTCTTACACTTTTGATCAGCTGAAAAAATAATGTTTGAGTGTAAGTGCAGTTTTCAGAAAATTCCCTGCTCAAAGGTTGTGTCATGATTGGTTTAATATCAAACCCACATGCAGAACACAAACGAGGCTGGGTAAAAGTTTAACAGAGTTTATTAAAGATGTTTGACACAAAAGACATGAACTGGATCTGGAACAGGTCCGGGTTGGGTTCACTGAAGTCTGCAGAGATGATAGTTTGATTAGCTGGGCAGGCAGATGATTAAAGAGTCCTTTTAGATAATTCTGATTCTACCTTGACGGGGTCCAGGCTTCTCTTGTGAGAGAGGGAACCGTTGAGTCCAGAGACAGTTGGTTCAGCAGAGTACTCAAGCAGCTGCAGCGTCTAACTTCTGACTTTGAATGGCAGACCTTGATCAGAGTTTCCAGCTCTTCACAGAGAGCAGCAGGGGAAATCCAAAAATAGGAATCTTCAGGTTTGGCTCACCAGGGCTGGAAGGCAGGTTAAGCTCACCCAGAGCTTCAGGCTTGAGACAGGTTTCCTGTGAGCAAAGACAGAGGAAGGTTAGAACCAGTTTTCTCACTTAGAGACAACTTAGATTCTTTCAGGTAACAGAGGCTCAGGTTGCTAACCAAAGTAAGGTCAACACTGCGGCGTCGAAGGAAGGTCTGGCAGCTGTTTATGAAGGGAAGGTCTCCTGATGAGTAGATGCGTCTCAGGTGTGCTGGAGGGCTCCAGCCCAGGAGACCTGCACTCTGCTGGAGAAAGGTGGTACATCTCCAGATCCCAACAGTACCCCCCTCTCAACGACCGCCTCTTGGCGGTCCCGAGGAAGTGGACGGGAGGGAACTCTCATACTCCTCGATCAGGGACGGATCGAGGATGTAAGAGCCAGGAACCCAGGTGCGGTCCTCCGGACCGTAGCCCTCCCAGTCGACGAGGTACTGCCATCCGCGACCTCGCCGACGAGAGTCCACAATCCGGCGAACTGTGTGGGCCGGATGGCCGTCGATGTCCAGGGCGGGTTTGAGGGGAGTCGGATGGTGGGCACAAGGAGCTTCAAATGACAGGTTTAATCTGGGAGACATGAAACGTGGGGTGGATGCGAAGGGACTGAGGCAGGTGCAGGCGGACAGCAGAGGGATTGATTATTTGAAGGTCTGGCAGCTGTTTATGAAGGGAAGGTCTCCTGATGAGTAGATGCGTCTCAGATGTGCTGGAGGGCTCCAGCCCAGGAGACCTACAGCGCACTCTGCTGGAGAAAGGTGGTACATCTCCAGATCCCAACAGGTTCTTGTCTCTTGCAAGGATTTTTTCCTTTAACATTGTGAAGCTCTACTTTGAACCTTCTTAAGATCCAGTAGTGCAAAATGCAAATTCTTGCAATTTTTTGACTGTCTTAAGATTTTGATCAGGAGTGTATATGTACAGTTGTGTGTGTGTGTATGCATGTGTCAAATTGTGACATCAACTAACCGAACATGATAGGACTCCTAAACTAAAACGTTAAGCAACGCTTTGAGGGAATCATTGTAATCAGGTGTTTTCTGAAATGTACAGTTGTTTTCCTGACTGCAGATTTCACTTGTTGATGGTTTGTAGGAGTAATGTTCATGAGCAAGGTGCTCTAATATGTCTTAGACTGTTATGTTTGTTAATTATTTTTAAAACCTCAATTCAAAATCTCAATTTACATATCATAATTTAATACATTTTGTATAGTTTCTTCTTATTTAATTTACTGGTGTTTTATTTAGCTGTTTTGAATTTTGCAAGGTTCAGTTATCTTTGATGATGATCACAAAGTGTGCATGTGTTTGATGCAAATGTGACCCGCCAGTGTAACGACACAACAATAGGCCAATTCTCTCCATTCATATCCTGATCGTAATCTTTACTCGCTGTAGCAGCAACGTCCACCTCTCCCTCTTTGGTTCTTTGAAAGAACGTGTTTATTTTCGGAAGTTTTTCTTCCAGCAGCTCTTCTTTGCTTTTTCTTTTCTGGAATCCGCTTAAGTACCTGTATCTATCATCACTAACACATTGTACATAAAGGTTATGGTTTAAATCTACGCTCTGGATTACCCATAATTCTGAGTCGTAGTTTAAAAAATAAAATAGTGTCAGTGACGGGGCCCCTAAGTAACTGCAGTCTCTGCTTACCGATATTTACACCATTGGCCAGCGGATGACATGTGTCATGATTTTATCTAAAGCTCGGACTCACATGCAGAGAAACCAATTCAGAGAGACCAGGGGGAAAGGTTTCACAGGTTTTATTGAAGAGATTAAGCACGGTGCAGTGTTGCTCTGAACTCTGCTCAGCCAGAACTGGAAGGTGAGGGGAAGACAGACTATTAGTTCAGGCTCAGTGGGAAATTTCAATCGTTGATTTGAAGAAGAGGATCTGGTTGTTGACTCACGTTTCCGGAGAAGTGAAGAATCTTTGACTCCAATCTTTGTGTTGTGTTCCAGAGTTTGTCTGATTCGGTGGAGGGTGGAACAGGGTTTACCGAGAACTCAGACGGTGTAGGTGAACGGAGATGCTTATTGTCACTCAGATTTCCTGCTGTACTTGAACGGGTTGTAGTGAAGATGATTCCCTTGCTCAGAGAGTAAATTCAACGTCCTCAAGGAGACTGAATCTAAACCTCCTGTTTGAATCCCCGGCTCAGTTTAAGGCTACGTTGATCCCTCCTGGGAGTGGAGGTCCGAAAAGGTCCAGTTTGCAGGATGACTTCCTGCAGAGAGGCAAAGACAAAAACAAAGGTAAAACTCAGGGAGACAAGAACTCAGTCTTACTCAGCAAAAACTCAGCTTGGCTAGAGTACCAAAAACTGGCAAACACTCTGTCGTCGAGGTAGTGGCAATCAGCAGCTTAAGAGCACTCCGCTAACGAGGCAACCATCATCAGGTGTGTGAGGAGGCAGACCAGAACCAGGCGCCTCCTGCTGGTGGAAGGGAGAACCACACAAAAAAAACAAAAAAACACACAGACTGGAGTCCTGACAACATTGTCAATTTATGTTTTCCAGCCTTTTAATCTGTGAATGTACATAGCGTTACACAGGTAGGTCTCATTCTACGTGCGGTTCTACAGACAATGATGAAACATAACCTAAAAAACTAATTACAAATTAAACACAGGATGTAGTACTTATGAAAATAAACATTATTTTATCATACCAGGCTTGTGGTATAATCAATAACTTGAATAGACTGAGAAGCACCAAAAAAAAATCACTTGAACCATTAGCTTTGCTTAACTTAGCTTAGAGAATTGATGCATCATCTAACAGTAACCAAACAAACTGCCTCCTAACATGAACACAGCTGGTTATAGTGCTCCAACAAAATCTGCTATAAAAACAGGCCTTCCTTTAGAACATTAGCCTTTTCTTTGTTTTTGTTTTTTTTCTTAATGTGAGTAAAACTTTAAAACACATCTGTATATATTCATCTGGTTGACTGGAATCCATTTTATGATTGCCAGTCCAAAGAGGGAGAGGTTTACAAGAGGAAGAAGATGAGTACAAAATCAGGAAAAACCAGGTAATAAAACAAACAGACTGTTAAACTAACAAAGACAAAATTTTGTCATTTTACACCGTTATGTGAACTGAATAAAAAATGCTTTCCAGAAACAACTATATCCGTGGACTTCTGTTTAGGCAAGACATTGTTATTACATTTTCCTATTTGTCTATAGTCTTACTACTTGTTTACTTTCACTATACAAGGAGGAGAAGAATAGGGAGAAAAGGGAGATGAAACAGAGCAGGGCAGGAAAAGCAAGAGGAGGCACAGAGAGAGCAGCATCCCAGCCACTAGTCCTCAAACTCAGCCTTTTGACTTAGGGGATAAAACTGCTTGTCCCTCCTATTCTATAACTCACTCACTCAGTTTGACACACTAAAATAGCCTTTAAGGAAAGCTGTTTCAAGGTCTATTAGACAATCTTTTCTCCCATGTACTTTTTTACGTAGTATCCGTAGTTCAGGGTTGCTTTAACTATCTTTTCTTTTTTTTTAATCTAAACTAAATTCATCATTAAATTCAACACCTACTTTAACCTTTTCCACTTACTATCCGTATGCTCCTAAAATTTATTTTTTTAATGTTTTCTTTTCAATGCAATGTTGAATTGTGCTGTTACTGAAAATTGTTAGACAAATAGTCTTGCCTCACTTTACCTTGCTTAAGAATTGTTGCAGTGTTGATACTCTACACAGCTTAACAGAAGGGATTTATTTAAAGCAACTTAAGCCAGAGCTAAACAGGGTAACCTAACTTTGATAGTTTTAATAGACTGATGTTGCAACCAACCAGTATGAGCAAAAAAAGTTATGCATTATGGGAGCAGAAGGTCGGTGTTTCATGCTTTATAAAGAGACTCCTTTGTAGGCAACTGTGGACACCAGAGAAAAGTTAAAACAATTTTTTGAAAATAAGATGGTTGTTCTTTATCAACTGGCTGTGTTTCAGGCGGGTTTTATCGAGGAGAGGTAAGTCGGTTGAAGAGATACTGCATAAGAAATGTATAATCTGTAATCAAGCTGGATTCGTACTGGTGATTAATGAGAAGGAATTCAATTATTTTTTATTATTCGTTGGTTTGCAGTGGAAACAGAGAGCAAATGCAGGACAGTGAGCAGTCACCTAAAGGAGGCCAGCCAAAAATGGACACTTAGGAACATTTCTGCAAAAGGTGCATGCAACAACAGACTGTGGAAGTCCAAGGACTAGAGGTGCATAATCCAGATTGAGAAAGTAAAAGGCCTGTAAAGAGATTGTATCGGGCCATTTGCATTTCCATTTCCACAAAGCACACAAACCACCCAAGGGGCTAACCACCTGGTTAAATAACTGGATCAAGTACTAACAAGGCAGGGTTTTTTCTCTCAGGAGCTGAATTATCCCCCTCTGCCAAAGACAGAGCATTGAAATGGGATAAGATATCTGCCAAAGAGATACAATAAAGATTAGATTCAGAACTGTAAGGAAGATTAGAGACAGAAAAGACATGATAATGATTACTGGTAATCAATTCCTCTGTAAGCTCCTCCTGATGAGTCTTACCGTGCTCCATTCGTGAGGACAGCTCCTGCTGGCCACACCCTTTAGGGAGAGAGTGGCAGACAGAAACAGACACATACAGTGGGGCAAAAAAGTATTTAGTCAGCCACCAATAGTGCAAGTTCTCCCACTTAAAAAGATGAGAGAGGCCGGTAATTTTCATCATAGATATACCTCAACTATGACAGACAAAATGAGAAATAAAAAATCCAGAAAATCACATTGTCTGATTTTTAAAGAATTTATTTGCAAAGTATGGTGGAAAATAAGTATTTGGTCAATAACAAAAGTTCATCTCAATACTTTGTTATATACCCTTTGTTGGCAATGACAGAGATCAAACGTTTTCTGTAAGTCTTCACAAGGTTTTCACACACTGTTGCTGGTATTTTGGCCCATTCCTCCATGCAGATCTCCTCTAGAGCAGTGATGTTCTGGGGCTGTCGCTGGGCAACACGGACTTTCAACTCCCTCCAAAGATTTTCTATGGGGTAGAGATCTGGAGACTGGCTAGGCCACTCCAGGACCTTGAAATGCTTCTTACGAAGCCACTCCTTCGTTACCCGGGCGGTGTGTTTGGGATCATTGTCATGCTGAAAGACCCAGCCACGTTTCATCTTCAATGCCCTTGCTGATGGAAGGAGGTTTTCATTCAGAATTTGACGATACATGGCCCCATTCATTCTTTCCTTCACACGGATCAGTCCTCCTGGTCCCTTAGCAGAAAAACAGCCCCAAAGCATGATGTTTCCACCCCCATGCTTCACTGTAGGTATGGTGTTCTTTGGATGCAACTCAGCGTTCTCTCTCCTCCAAACACGACGAGTAGAGTTTTTACCAAAAAGTTCTATTTTGGTTTCATCTGACCATATGATATTCTCCCAGTCATCGTCTGGATCATCCAAATGCTCTCTAGCAAACTTGAGACGGGCCTTGACATGTACTGGCTTAAGCAGGGGGACGCGTCTGGCACTGCAGGATTTGAGTCCCTGGCGGCGTAGTGTGTTACTGATGGTAGCCTTTGTTACTTTGGTCCCAGCTCTCTGCAGGTCATTCACTAGGTCCCCCGTGTGGTTCTGGGTTTTTTACTCACCTTCTTGTGATCATTTTGACCCCACGGGGTGAGATCTTGCGTGGAGCCCCAGATTGAGGAAGATTATCAGTGGTCTTGTATGTTTTCCATTTTCTAATAATTGATCCCACAGTTGATTTCTTCACACTAAGCTGTTTACCTATTGCAGATTCAGACTTCCCAGCCTGGTGCAGGTCTGTAATTTTGTTTCTGGTGTCCTTTGACAGCTCTCTAGTTTTGGCCATGGTGGAGTTTAGAGAGTGAAAGTTTGAGGTTGTGGACAGGTGTCTTTTATACTGATAACGGGTTCAAACAGGTGCCATTAATGAAGGTAACGAGTGGAGGACAGAGGAGCCTCTTACAGAAGAAGTTACAGGTCTGTGAGAGCCAGGAATCTTGCTTGTTTGTAACTGACCAAATACTTATTTTCCACCATATTTTGCAAATAAATTCTTTAAAAATCAGACAATGTGATTTTCTGGATTTTTTTTTCTCATTTTGTCTCTCATAGTTGAGGTATATCTATGATGAAAATTACCGGCCTCTCTCATCTTTTTGAGTGGGAGAACTTGCACTATTGGTGGCTGGCTAAATACATTTTTGCCCCACTGTATTAGTCTGCACAGACCTCTGCTGACTTGATAAAGTGAGGACGACAATGATAAAAGGTAAAACAAAACACATCAAAAAGTTACATTATTCTTAATTTTCTTTTCTTTATATTTTGAAAACATAAAGCCAGCCATCTAAGATTAATGCTTTTTAAAATTTGACAACTTGAGTGGAGCATTTTTCATCTTGAGTTCGCTAGGATTTTTTTCTAACAATATTTAGTTAAATCAAAAGCTGTCATGTTTTAATGGTGACAAAATTTCAAGCAAATCTATCAACCTTCATTCTAATAAAAAAAACAATAAACTTTCATTGCTAAATATGCTGCAGTTTAGAGGAAGAATTTATTCCAGTTTGAAAAAAAAATTTGTATATATCATAAATAGAGTTTTAAGTAATTTATATACTATATTATATACTTATATTATAAAAGATAAAATCTAACACTATATATGTAATGTATTCACACGGTGAATGTGTGCTCATGTTGTGCTCACACTTCCTCCGTTCGTCTTGCACAATTGTTGCTACATATATCATACATACATATCCTGCATAGCATTTTACAGAGATCGCCTTCTCATTCAGATAAGCTCATAATGAAAGGCTCTGAATAATTATAACCTCTGACAAATCCAAAATAACTAAACAATGTCATGCAAAAACATTAAGCCAGTAATAAAACATATTCCCTCATAGATATGAAAAGACTACTGGAAGTTTCTTCATTTATTACAGGATCATACTTGTTAGCAAAGATTGTGAGCACAAAAAATCCACAGACAGTTGGAGGCAACCCAAATGGGCAGGTTATGTTTCTGTTGGAGTATGTCTGAATTAATGGTGCTGAAGACCAAGTTGAGGTCCACAAACAGGCTCCTATTGTATATTCCATGGAAGTTAGAATGGTAAAGGATGAAGAATACCCTCAAGTTGACTACCTCGTCTACCAACCTGTTTGTCTACATAGCAAACTGTAAAAAAATATCCTGCAGGAAGGGACTGTGATTTCCTTGTTTGTTGGAAATTTGACATTGTATGTAGAAATGAACTACAGATAATAACACAGGCATGGTGACACGCAAATTACCAGTTAGACCAGTCGTGTAACTAAACTCTAATGATACTGAATGATACAATCTTTCTATAGATTTATCACTCTTAATGTTCTCCAGTTTCCATTCGTAATTTAGGTTTGTGAATTAATTCCAGTGTTGAATTAATGTTATTTTTCCCTAATTTCTTACCTAAGTTGCCTACTTTCTCCCTCCGTTGGTCTTGGTTGTTTTTAACTCTTCATGACCGACAGAAGAAAATCTCTAGGGCATAATTTTACATGCAGAACAGCATTTTTTCTTTTTTTTTTTGATCATTTTAATATATAATACACCATTTCTACCATTACATAAAGATATCAATCATTTGTATAAAATATTTTTTTTAACTTAATAAAATCCTAAAAATTGAAAATAACAAACATAAGTTTGATAGAAAAGATTTTTCCTTCAATAAAATTGCCTTGATATCCTCTGTCTGCATAATCTAATCCAGATGAGTGAATGGTGCTATGATCAACTCTTAAATATCAAGCACGGTAAAAACTGGTAAATGCGTCCCTCTTTTTGCGGCTCCTTAAATATGTGTGCGGGTGCGTTAGTGTCTGTTGAGTATCTAAAGTGTCTGCATGTGTGTTTGTTTGGCAAGTAAAACTACTAAAAGGCCAGTTACAGTAAAAGATGAGAAGAGACTACAGCGCTAGTGCGAACGAGATGATAAGAGCTTTTTATAACATAATTTTAAACCTTTAGAGTCAGGCTTTAATAAATTACATAGAGCACTACCCCAAGAATTTGTCTTTTTAACCAGAAATACTTTGGCATATCATCCAATATGCCCACAATTAGCTGTTCTGTCAATTCAAGGGATTATTATTATGGATAGAAAACGCACAAACCATTTTTTTTAGAAAAGGTTTTAATGAATGCCTTTACACTGAAAGACAAAATGAAAATAACATCCTACAAAAATTTGATAAAAGCTCAAGAACGAAACTAAGAACAATGTATCTAGCACTCACTATACCCAGAAAGGTGAAAGAATCACACTTTAAAATATTGAACAACACTTACCCTTCTAAAGAATTATTGAGACTTCACTTTGGTATAGATGATAACACATGTACGTTCTGTGAAAATGATATCAAAACTATGGACCATGTGTTCTTCTCATGTTCAGTGGTGCAAACATTTTGGTGTGATTTGCATAGATGGATTAAGCAACAGCTATCTTCATTCCCAACCTTTGGCTCTGTTCTAAAACCTAGGACGCATCCTTAGAAGACCGGATTCGAAGGCCGATTACGTCATAGCGTGGCGCCGAGGTCTGGTCGGATTCCAAGAGTCCTCGTTATGCGGCCTTAAAATGCGTCCTTCTTTTTGTCCGATTTGAAGAACGGGTCTGATGTATCTTCGCTATCCTTGGATATCCCAGGATTCATTGCGAGACCAAGCAAGCTGTGATCAGAGTAAAGGTTACTTGGCGCCGAACAGTGGTGAAAATTGGAAGTTCAGTTTAATATAAAACAAGTCATTTAGTAGTTCCGTCTGAGATTAGTGAAAAATAGTTGTTTTAATGGTTATTGAGTCAGATATGTGGCGGTAATGTTTGGTTTATCTAAAGGTTTTAATCTGTTACTGTGTAAATGGGTTTGGCTATAATTTAAGGACAGATTCTAATATATCTGCAGGGTGGGGACTATAAATCTGATAGGAGTTTTATCTTTTTATTGCTGTTTTGCACAATATGCTTAACTACGTATTTTTTGTTGTTGAATATTAGAGATTTTGCAGATATATTTTTTATAAATACATTGTTTAGATTTACTTATATCTTTCTACCCCTTTTATAGAATAGAATAGAAAATCCCTTTATTGTCCCACAATGGGGAAATTTAAAGCAGGTAGACCTGGTTGAATTCACAGCCTAAACTCTTCCGGTCTCCTTATTTTCAAGGACTTCGAAGGATCCAGTCTAGGTAGACCGCGTCCTTGGAGGACACGTCCTAGGTTTTCGAACAGAGCCTTTATCTCCAGGGAGGATGTCACTTTCGGTCTAATACTGCAAAGTAAGGGTGATGTCTAGCTAAATTTTTCATTCATAAATGTAGAATTGCTAAATCATCTCCCAAACTTGTTTTGTTTGTATATACAATCAAGAAAGATTCTGAAAAGTCCTAAAGCACAAAAAATATATGATATCGTAAAACACTTCCCAACAGAAGTAACCAACTAAAAAAAAGTCTGAATTCTCCCCTCATGTTATACTTTCTCATAATCTTAATTTATATCATTGTTTTTATTTTATAATTATTGTTATAATTTTCTATTTGTTTATTTATTCGGTTTTATGTATTTGAATGTTTATGTTAATAACCCTCTATAGCAAGCTTTGAATCCTGAGGTTGTGAGTTCAATCCCCCACTCCCACAGACTGCCGCTCTGGGTCCCTGAGCAAGACCCTTAACCCCACACTTCTCCCTGGGCACGGCACAATGGCAGCCCACTGCTCCCCAAGGGGATGGGTTAAATGTAGAGCAGTAATTTCCCTTTGGGATTATTAGAGTATATATATATATATATATATATATATATATATATATATATATATATATATATATATATATATATATATAGAGAGAGAGAGAGAGAGAGAGAGAGAGAGAGATTATTAGAGTATATATATATATAAAATAAATCAGAGATGCACCCCCTGGCTATATTTTGTATGGCTCCCCAAGGGGATGGGTTAAATGCAGAGAAGTAATTCCCTCTGGGATTATTAGAGTATATATAAAAAAGAAAAAAATAAGAGATGCTCCCCCTGGCTATATTTTGTATGTATCCTGACTTGAAGAAACGAATTCTATGCAGTCATTTTTGTATGTGAGTCTTGATATTTTCAATAAAAAAATTAAATAAAATAATAAGTAAATAATAAAAAAAAAAAGAGAGAGAGCTTTTTATCGCGGAAAAACTACAACTCCCAGGAATATGCTCACTTCCGGGTGTTGCGGTCAGCGGCGAGAAGGAAACGTGACCTTCGATCCATTAATGACGTCACGTTTATTGCGACGTAGGAAGCACACAGCAGGCTGGATTAAAATATTTTGGGGGGTTTTAGTGCGCGTTTATTGGATTTATGCAAAATCCGACCGATATTTTTATGGAGGAAAACAATGTTGGACTTACTGTGAGTAGAAAGTTCAGATTTATCCCTTCGGTTCAGTTTTCAAAAAATAATAAATAAAAATATTGCTCTTATTTGCTGTTCTACGGGCATCTAAAAATAGATATGCAAATAGCAGCGCCAGTGCTTCTTTTCACACTTTTCACAAGCAGCTGACATGTTACTGACTCTTTGTGGATTTTATTGCTACCTGTCTGTTCTGTTTCCAGTTTCTTAAAATGTTCTGCTATTATTTTTTTTTACCTTCAGTCTTTCCCCTTCTTTAAAGAAATGTAATTTCTGTTTATACTTCGGGCCACCTTTATATCTTGAATGTTACTTACATAAGATCATGTGATTTGCATAGGACATACAAACAAGAAAATAGATGCAATGTGGCTATTGATCATTAAAGAACTAACTTTGTATGATTTTGTCCCATATTTCAGTGTGAGACTGAGTCACCCCTGCTAAACCCAGCCAGGGATTCCAGAAACCGTTACCCTGTGAAGTATAGCTTCATCTTCCTGTTCTTGGCTTTGTTTGTGTTATGCTTCATGCTGTACAATATGGATTTCAATGATTCCAGGAGCTGTACATCAGCCGGGGTAAGAAGTTATGTTTAATTTGTTTGTTTTCATTTCACCAATGCTAACTTTTCACATTCCTATATATTTTATTTGGTGTTGCAGGATTGATATATCTGTTCTTCCCACTTTCAAACCATCTTAGCTTCATCTTTCTAACTTTTCCTCTGAACTATTCTTTTCTGACATGACCTAATCTTTATGTAATCTTTGAAAACCTGCCCCTTTTGGTCACTTCCGATAAAATTTCTAACGCCTCAACTTTACCCCCTGTCACTTTTGCAGTAAATGTTCTTGGCTGTTACCGTGGCCAATTCTTCCTACAGTATGTCCCAGCAGTTTTACCGTCCCACCTTTTAGACTGGTCTGACTTAAATCATTAACATTTTGTGGTTTTGCATTATGGAGGATAAAAAGTGCCAAAATTAAAAAAATAAATACAGCATTAAATAAATAATTAAATGTGTCAATAATTAATTAAATGTGGAATTAAATAAATAAATGTGTCATTCATTAATTAAAACCACGTCACTAATATAAAGTGCCACAATTAAATAAATAAATACAGCGATAAACAATTAATTAAATGTGTAATTCATTAAATAAATAAGGAATTAAATATATAAATGTGTCATTAATTTAATAAAACAGTCTTCATTTTATTAAAAAAATATATATAATTATTTCAGTGTGCATTTAATTATTTCATGGTCCTGTGTTGCAGTGCGTCGAAACCGTTAAAAGAATCTGTCAAACTCACCCATCAAAGTTAGGGGGCGGTTATCTAACACCTGATTGGTCACCTTGCACATTAAGGCGAAGCAAATCGATTAAAGAGACTGTGATCCACAGGTTGTGATCATACTCGATTCGCATTAACCCCGCCCCCTAACTTTGATGGGTGAGTTTGACAGATTCTTTTAATGTTTTCGATGCACTGCGACACAGGACAATGAAATAATTAAATGCACACCCCAATAATTATATATATATTTTTTTATAAAATGAAGACGTATTTTATTAAATTAATGACACATTTAAATATTTAATTCCTTATTTATTTAATGAATTACGCATTTAATTAATTGTTTGTCGCTGTATTTATTTATTTAATTGTGGCACTTTATATTAGTGACATGGTTTTAATTAATGAATGACACATTTATTTATTTAATTCCTTATTTATTTAATGAATTACGCATTTAATTAATTGTTTATCGCTGTATTTATTTATTTTATTGTGGCACTTTATATTAGTGACATGGTTTTAATTAATGAATGACACATTTATTTATTTAATTCCACATTTAATTAATTATTGACACATTTAATTATTTATTTAATGCTGTATTTATTTATTTATTTAATTTTGGCTATTTTTATCCTCGATATTGCATACTTCTGTGTCCAAGTATTAGATTAAGGGCATACACTCATATGAAATCAAGATATCGTGGCTTTCTTATTCCTATGAAGAACATTTTTAGGAACTGTTCTGTTTTCCACATAAATTTAAAGATATGCATGTTATTAAATAAGAATATATATTTTTTTGAATTGATCTGTTATGTTTTTTCTTCACAGAAATCCTGCGTACTAACAGAGGTGTGTTGACATTATCTATCAATATTACACCATTATTTACATATTTTGAATTAAATTCTTATTTATTATTATTTATTTATTGTTTTATCCTAAAGGCCCATAACAAATAAAAATTGAAGTTTGAATATTACATACTGTAAATATTATCCTCTAGTAAATGTATGTTGTTTTACAAAAGTATCTTTTCTTCAAGTAATTTTACTCTAATTTAATTCTTAATCCATATTGCCCTTTTGAGGAAACAAAAACTGGTTTGTCTTGTTTATATTTTTTTCTGCCGTTGAAAACGAAAACCAATAGAAGATATAAAGGTTTAAATGAGTAGAACTCAAAATCTGTAAAAACTCAGTGTTGCCAACACCCCAGCAAGAAAAGTCACAATTGACTGTCTTAATAGAAGCTAGGTGACATCATTACCTAATTTGCGTACTTAGTGTCATCCAGCTGCGGGAGATTCTTAATCCCTCCAATAGTTTTTTTTTTTTTTTACAATGCAGTGCAGAGGGATTGGAGAGCTGGGAGAAAGAAACTTGTGGAGTTTAAAATTTTTACAGGAACAAGTTAAGAAAAACACATAATTCAGCCATTTAGTTCCACACTCCATAAATGCACCATTAGTTGTTTGCCATCCAGCAAAAAAATAGAGACCTGAGGAGCAGAAGGTGAGGTAATGAGCAGTTGTTTTATTTGAGACTATCGTGTCAGTTAAAAATAATTTTCATGAATCAATTTTTTAATCTAGGGTGGGATTAGCGGCAGTTTTGCACATGAGCATTTCATTTGCAATCTGGATTCTAAGTGGAAAGGTTTACTCTCTCTCTGCATGATGACAGCGTTATGCCTTATGAACCATATGCAAAACCCTCAGTTAACTGCAGGCTCGGACTGGTAATCTGTGATACCGGTCATTCGCCCGGCGTGCGAGGACCGGCCCTCCTTAAATCAAACCGCTCCCAAAATTTACTCTCTGGCCGAAGCACCTACCTATGACAGTAAATAACTCATTCAGTAATACAATGTTAACGACCTAACTGATGCATGCAGTATATATATATAGCCCTTCCTTGTCATGTACATCCTTGTGACGGTTGGCATATGGTGTCATTTTCTATTTCTTCAAACTATAAAATCCTTGCGACAAACTAAATGATTATAAAACAAAAATGCATTCTTTAAACCAAACTACGATGTTTGTCTTATGTTTGGTGAATATATGTTAGAATATATTACAAAACATGTTGCGGTGAATTATGGGGTTTTTGCATCTGTTTAGATTATTCCATTTCATTGCCCAAATGCCACCAAGAGTTGCAGTGAATGCTTACACACCGCTGAGCCCATAAATGGGACGGTGTAGATTGAAAAATGCCAGGCCCGAAAGACGTTCCCAGTCCGAGCCTGGTTTACTGTGTTAAGAAATATCCTGTTGCAAATTGGACGATTTTTCTGTTAAACGTGTAAAAAGGGATAGCTAAAACTAATTGCTTCTAAGGCAGTGGCAAAAATTGGGAAATATTCCAAACAACAAAAAACATGAAAAGTGAAATTGCGACTTTGTAGTCGTCATGTTTCTCGTAAAAAGAAGTCTTTATCAAAGTTTGTGCAACTGAGCTTATATATGTCTGAAACTGTTATTGTGAGGTACTTAATTTGATCTATATTCACTCTTACTTTAGTTAAAGAAGAAACTCTCCGACATAATGGCTCCAAAACCTGCTTCTGTGACCTCAATGACTACCGCATTACCCAGCAATATGACATCAATACATCCTAGTGAGCCTCCCAGTGCCTGCTCCTTTCATGCTGTGTCACCCGAAGATGCTCAAGAGTTAGCAATGATAATGGAGTCCATTGCATGGCCTGAAACACCACCTTTACTATCTAACCTTTCTCTGGAGAACACCAGTGATCCAGCCCACAGTACTTTTACAATTCTCCCACGGAATGGAGGAGGAAGCTGGCAGATAGGGGATCAATTAGAGGTTTTGATAAAAATGTTTGACTTCAATGGTCGTCCTAAAAGGTCTGGTGGAGATGTCCTGTATGCTCGCCTTGCAAACCGAGCTCTTTATGCAGGTGTGGCGGGGAAAGTGTTTGATCATCACAATGGTTCCTACACTGCTGTTTTCTCTTTACTCTGGGAAGGAACTGCACAGGTTGAGGTAAGACAGAAAAGAATTCTTAACAAGAGTTGAAATAATGTGTCTCAGCTAAGGTCTCCTTTTCCACTTTTGTCAGTTGCATAAACTTTGTTCCAAAAAACCTGGATGACTGAGAATCTTCACCAGCATAGTTCATAAACATTGGTTTCTACATAGAAAAAGCAGTTTACAACTTTGAATAAGGAATATGTCAAACTCATATGTAAAAAGTTGAATTTGGCTCTTTAATCCTAGACATCAACAGCAGATGTGAGTTAATTTAATCAACAAAAGGTTAAATAATGAATATGAAAATTAATGTGTATTTGTCACGTATTGTTTATTCATTGCCAATCTGCAGTTATTATGGCACAACACCCGAGAGCCACAGTTTTACTCATTGTGATCAAATGGGAGCATTTGGTGCAGTAGTGGACTCTGCTCTGAGTGGAAGGGCAGTCAAAATTACTTCAGTAGTGCATCAACAACTAGTCCAGTGCAATTTTTCAGAAAGCATTGGAATTAGGGTGACCAAACGTCCGTATTTCCCGGGACATATCCGTATTTCACGTCCTGTCCCGGGCGTCCCAGGTTTTTTTTAGAAAGTGAGGAAATGTCCTGATTTCACTGCGCACGACGCTCCGTGTGACGTAATCCCTGAGCCGCGTCAGTGCGGGCAGCCCTGTTCTTGATCAGAGGCTCTTGCTCTGTTCGAAAACCTAGGACGCATCCTCCAAGGACGCGGTCTACCTAGACTGGATCCTTCGAAGTCCTTGAAAATAAGGAGGCCGGAAGAGTTTTGGCTGGAAATTCGAACAGGTCCACCCTTCGGTGGGTTTTACCGCCGTATGCTCTGTTGCTTAGCAACCGTGAAAGTTGACACACAAAGCAGGAAAAGAATGAATACCGAGGTTTTCAAAACTGTTTGTTTATTTATTTCTTTTAAAAAAAGTTAAAGTGAACAAAGACTACACTCACAAGAATCCAGAGTGGAATAAAGGTTTCAACCACCGTGAGCAGGAACAAATAAAATCTAATGTAATGATAGAAACCTTAGTCAGTTAAATAACATGCCGCTGTCATTCTGCACATCTCTGATGTTGCTGCTATTTTCAAATATCCATTACTGTAAAAATGTCCATAGCTGCATATTGGTTATTAATTCTCCAGTTTTATATTGTTAAAACACTTTACAGAATTGTATTTTATTTTTATTTTTTTAACTCTTCCCTATTATGTTATTCTTATACATTTTTCTAAGGTCCACATTTGTGTGACCATTTTCAATAATCTTTCTGCTGCTGTAAATTTGCCCATTGTGGGACAGTAAAGGGATTTTCTATTCTATTCTATAAAAGGGGTAGAAATATATAAGTAAATCTAAACAATGTATGTACAAAATATATCTGCAAAATCTCTAATATTCAACAACAAAAAATACTTAGTTAAGCATATTGTGCAAAACAACAATAAAAAAATTAAACTCCTATCAGATTTATAGTTCCCACTCTGCAGATCTATTAGAATCTGTCCTTAAATTACAGCCAAACCCATTTACACAGTTACAGATAAAAACCTTTAGATAAACCAAACATTACCGCCACATATCTGACTCAATAACCATTAAAACAACTATTTTAATTTATTTTAGATGGAACTATTCACAGAGTTGTATTATATTAAACTGAACTTCCAATTTTCACCACTGTTCTGCGCCAAGTAACATTTCCTCTGATCACGGAGCAAATCCCGATGATGACACATTTGTTTGATTGCCACAAACCCTTCTTAGTGAAATGGGGCCAAGACAGTCACAGGATAACCCTAGAACATCTAAATAAAACACTGTTGGAGTCACTTGCCTCTAGCTGAGTGTTCAAACTGTAAAAGCAAGACAGACTAGACTGCTAGCCCAAGAAGCCAAAATGACTATCAAATAAAAAGTAAAAGTCAGTGGCAGTTTTGCACGATAATTTGTGGAGGGACTATGAAACTAAAAAGATATCTCAAATACAGTTAGAATTACCCTGCAGTAAATGATAATAAACAGTCTGTGTTATAATTAACTTTCTTTTAATAACCACACAATGTGGTTTTGACCAACATTGATTTGATTGTTCACTGAAGCCATCTAGTCCCTATTGGGGAGAAATTTTTGGCTTCAGGTTATTTTCAAGTATGCTACACCCCCTAACGAGTATGCCTGGATAGCTAATCTTACTGGTAATATCTCAGTTTAGAAATGAAAGGGTGCTAATCGTAGACAGTTGGACTGTTAACTTTAGGAGATGGACCCTTTTTGATCTCCTCTGGGTCTTGTAGGAAGAGTCCTAGAACTCTTAGTTTGCTGGTGTAAAATGTCCCTCTACAAGTTTTTACTTTAATTTTATCATTGATGCCAAATAGCAAACGTGGTTTTATTTTATTCTTATTTGTATTTTAAAGGTAACACTGGTTCACCCCAGTGAAGCAGTTACTTTGTTGGAAAAAGTGACCAAAGAGGAGCCTGGCAGAGCATATTCTCTAAGTGTCTTTCGCTCAGGCTCTGTCACAGAAACTGTTAGATGCAATGTGTGCCTTGAAGGTCCCAAACAGAAGCTGTGCAACTACACTGACCTCCACACTGGTGAGCCCTGGTTTTGCTACAAGCCAAAGAAACTGAACTGTGATATGAGGGTCACCCATTCCAGAGGAGGATTCACACAAATAAAACAACCTATGGAAGATCAGCTCTTACAACTGTAAGTACAATATTGATTTTATACTCAAAGTCAGGTGATTGACAGGGTCATTCTAACAGCTTTATTTTCTTGCTCTGAAGCCTTTCTCTAAAGATTTTTCTCAGATATGTCTGAGTAGATTTTCCCACTCATCCTACACTGTACCTGCAATTATGCAAAAAAATAGCAACAACCCATGATGATGAGCATCTCCAAAGTTTTGAGGTGATGAGCAGTGCATTTCATCAACGTGTTGGGTGTTATGGCATCCAAAGATGCCATAACACCCAACACTGTGTGTTATGGCATCTTTGGACACAGTATTCTCTCAGTTTTTCAAAGGCTGTCCAAAAGTCTTGGAGCAAACTTAAAATGAGCTTAAACAATCTTTTTTTTAGAAATTGAGTCGTAAGTGTTGAGTGTGCATAGAGGCTGCTGAATGTAGTACTCATTGTTTTCTTTGAAAAAACATTTACCTGCTAATTAATGTATTTCTGAGGGACTCTGCAAGTGGTCCTTGGCTCTTGAAAAACTCTTCTGACAATTTCTTTAACCTCTCTGTCAGAAATCTTGCGAGGAGCACCTGCATGGTGTTCAATAACACCGGGTACCTTTGCCCCAGCAATCATAGTCTTACGACTACATGACATGACAAAGACAAAAGCTTGGTTTTGACATGTTGATGTCAAATATTTCCTTATCCATGACAGTCTATTATGTATTTGCTCTGCTTTGCCATAGAGGTGTCAACATGAAAGTCTCCATTTCAGCATCGGGGCCTGCCAGCATCAACATTTTACCAAAACCAAAAGGTAAAACTCTGCATGATCATACAGCCATAAGCTATATTTTGTGGTTTTAACTCTTGAATTTTAATGTCCACAACTTCGGTGGCTGCTGTGAAAAGAGAGACCTGGTAACCAACTACGAATTGCAGAATTTGTTGTGATCAGTGTTGTTTTTGTCAGCCATCTTAGATTTAGTCTAAGTTTTCGTCTTCAGGACAAAAAAAACTAAGGCCGTTTCTCTCTCTCAGTACAGACTCGTGTCCTCGCCAAGTATGTTCTTGAGAAGAACACAGGAAAGTCTGGACTTGGTTAGAACAGGAGCACGCAGCATAAATATGGGTCATTTGTAACAGAAACGTACTCGTGACGTCACCACATGCTCGGCTAGTCTGGAGCTGCATTTCACCTCCTGTTATTAATAGTCTCTAGATAGTGATAAATTATTACTATTATAATTTAGTGGGGGAATAATAATGAACACAGTCAGATAAACACAATTCAAATGAACATTTTGCCAAATAAAAGCAAAATCGCCAGCGGTACTTCACACACGGCTATATTGAACAACAGAAAAGAAAACTTTTAACTTTCAATGGAACACACTATTGAAAGCATCTGCCGCAGTGCATGCTGGGACAGCTGTCAATCTCAAGAACGGACAGGTCTGTTTTGATGCATACTCGGTAAAAAGCGAGGGGCGAGAACAACATCCGGGGAATTTTGTCTGTTCTCGGCCTTCTGTTCTTGTGAATTGGAACAGTACTAGGGCTGAGGATGACGTTTCACGAGTGCACAAGCACTTCAGAACGCACAAGTACACATATTGAGAAACGGCTAAAGACTAAATCTAAGATTTTTATGAATTAATTCCCTACTTTATAAAAAAAGTGTTGAAAAAAGAAATAAAAAAGCTGTGTGATATATATCATAAAAGTAATATATATATACAGGGGTCAAGTACAAATACTTTGTTACTGTACTTAAGTACACTTTTTAGGTATCTTTACTTTACTCCATTACTTATTTTTTTCCCTACCTCTGACTTCTACTCATTACATTTTCACATAAGTGTCTGTACTTATTCCATTCCTTGCGTTTTTAAAACAAATGTTACTCGTTACTCTTGGCTTTGGTTTAATGTTTCTAAATATTTATTTCCCGTAATGTGTGCCATCTAATGCAGATCATTGGCTCCATCCACATCTATTGGAAATGAGTCATATAACGCAAACAGTCATTGGTTAGATAAAGGAAATCATCAGATCAAGCAGGCGTTCTTCAAACTGCAAACATGAATTATCTATGCAATGCTACAATGTCGAATATATCTTATATCTTTATCTTATATTCAGATAAAAATTCCTAAATATAATTTTATGTACAGTTTATTAATATTTTGAAGTGTACAATAGTACATTTTGGAAATCTTATGAAAAAAACACTTTGTTATACACAGAAATATTCATACCATGGAAATGAACACTTTCATTTGACCTGACTCATTTTTATTCTAAAAAAAAAAAAAAGTTGTATTTTGGCGCACCAAAATCAAAGGTCCGCCTGCCTAGTGTCTACTAAAACCTTTGTTGAAAAAATATGCTTCAACCAATTCAGTCCAAATTAAAAATTTGTATAATTTTGGAGCTACACTTGATTTAATCAGATATGGAATTAGAGGCAGAAATTGCTCCTAAAACCCTCTAGGCTCAAAGGATGAGGTTTTTAATATGTGCATGCCCTATTGAGTGATCCAAAAGCTCTGGCAAACTATCATGTGAACTGTCACTCCATTGATTTGTTGGGGATAAGCAAATCAATGGAGTGAGAGTTCACATGATAGAGCTGAGGTTACTCAGGTGAAAACCTGCAAACATTTATACTCGCAAATTGCCACCATTTAAAGTAACGTCATACTCCCAACATGCAATGCAGAAAGAAAGAAAAAAAAAGGAAGGAAATGAATTGATTTTCTGTAGTTACATTCCAGGTGGAGCCAATGAAAACTTAAAGACTACTCCTGCTGGTTATTACTACCAGGGTGTGTGGCGAGCACTGGACGGCACGACAGTCCATCAGTTTAGCAACGCTACAGCAATAAGCCAATGCTTGAAAGGGAAGATGGTCCACCTGTATGGGGATTCCACCGTCAGGCAATGGTTTGAATATTTAATTGCAAATACACCAGGTAACTGCCCAATAAAGATGCCCATCAGCAGTTGAAACCGGTTTAAGTTGCAGTCTAATTTTCTCTTTTCAGATCTCCAGAAGTTTGACCTGAAAAGTCCACCAAGAGCAGGACCCTATATGGCCTTGGATTATAAACGCAACATCTTAGTGACATACCGCTGCCATGGCACTCCTATCTTTTTCACTCCCATGTCAGTCAGTGAGACACATTATATTACCAGTGAATTGAGAGGTGTGGTTGGAGGCACCAACACTGTTATAATTATTGCCGTCTGGGCACACTTCAGCACTTTCCCTGTTGAAGTGTACATCCGGAGATTACTGAACATAAGGAGGGCAGTGGAGCTATTGTTGAGCAGAGCTCCAGGTACACTGGTCATCATTAGGACTGGTAATCCCAAAACGCTGAAAGCTTCTGAGGCACGTATCGGCAGCGACTGGTATTCCTTACAGCGTGATAAGATCCTCAGAGCAATATTCAAAGGGGTGAAAGTACGACTGGTAGATGCCTGGGAGATGTGCTTGGCCCATCACCTGCCACACAGCCTCCACCCACAGCCTCCCATAATAAAGAATATGATAGATGTGGTTTTGTCCCACATATGTTCCCCAGGTGGGAATTCTAAACTTGCAACTAAAAAGTCAAAAGAAAAAAATTAACAAAAGAATAAGTCTACAACCACACAATAAAGCAGCCATCTGGTTAAACTCTACTTATCGTTGTTTCTTTGATACTCATTTATTTATTTTGCACCTATTTGTTTGCTTAAATCGGTTTCATTGGATTTCCTTGTTTTTGCTTGTGTATGTTCCTTGACTCCCCCATCTCCTGTATTGGCTAGTTATGTTCATTATGTTCTTTGTTATAATGGACAAGTGGAAATGGATAATACCTATATTTTGACCTCACTTGCTTTTGGGTTAATTCTAGCACCATTTACAATCACTTGGTCTTGTGTGTATTCTTACTGAGGATTTTCCTTTTATTTAAGTAAAATATTTAGTAAAATGCTAACTCTGTGAGTCATTGTTTTTATACATATATGGGGACATTTTACTGACTTGATGGAAAACTTGTTTGAAAAACTTTGGGTTTTTATTGAAGTCAATTTTTATTTATTTATATGTTTATTTTTATATTTATATAATTTATCTATATGATGGTTAGGGCAAACACAAAAGATGCACCTCAATTATGAAAAGTTGCTTCAAACAACAAAAAACTCTTTAATATTATAAAAAAAAAAAACATTTTCCATATAATTTTCCAATAAAAATCTAAGGAAGGATCATAATCTTGATGAACTGACTGCACAGATGATGTTTTCAGGTGGACTTTCTCACTTAAAAACATTAAAACTACTTTTTACCCACTGATCACAGCAAATATAGCTGTCATTGTTACAGGCAAAGAAAGGATAGGGTAGCTCCGCCCAACTTGAATCAGATCAACTTTTCGACCGCGCAGCTAGAGTGGCAGAGATTCTTCAGCCACGTGTAAGAACTAAACTTGAACAAGCATCAAAAATGAAGCAGCAGATTTAAACAAATGGGTTTTTAACTTTTACTTAAAACAACTCAGGCTTTTAGCACTTTTACAGTCTTGTGGGAGTTTGTTCCAGACCTGTGGAGCATTGAAACTCATGCTGCTTCTCCACGTGTGGTTCTACAGTGAGGAAAATAAGTATTTGAACACCCTGCCATTTTACAAGTTCTCCCACTTAGAAATCATCGAGGGGTCTGAAATTGCTATCATAGGTGCATGTTTGCTGTGGGAGACATAATCCAAAAAAAAAAAAATAATAATAATTCTGCTAGAATTCTCCTCCTCAAAGTCCATTTATGATCCTAAATTTGATGCACCTGTTTTAGGTCATTAGCTGCATATAGACATCTTTTCACCCGTTCCAATCAATAAGAATCAAACTAATAACATAGCCAAGACCAAAGAGCTGTCTAAAGCAGTGTTGTTGTTGACAGCCATCTTGAATTAGTCTTCAGGACGAAAACTTTTATAGGTCTTAATCACTTTTTAGTCATTACGGTGTGTGATTTTTTTAGTTGTTTTTAATTGACTAAAACTTAGAAACGTTTTAGTCTAGTTTTAGTCAGTTTTATGTTGCAAAAAAGTTAACCTTTACAATTTCGAATAACAACCAGATTCTTTACCAGACTGCCAGCTCTTGCCTAGATACAATTGCTGAGTATAGAATGCTGCCGTGCAGTTCATCATTGCTGTTTGGCAGAAAACTTTGATTTATAGTATTCAAATAAACCTTTTTTTTTTTTTTAAATGCTCTATTTATAAAAAAAAGAAAAAGTGTCTCACAAAAGTTGTTAGAATAGCAAATCTAGTTCAACACATCATATTGGTTAAAATAGCAGACAGACAAGCTACCAAGATGTACAATAAAGAAATGGTTTTAGACATATAAAGTTTCCATTCCAAAGCAAACACTTCCTGATATACTATGAATTATGCATTACACACAGCTCAATAAAATTCATTCATTCATTGCTTCAAAAAAGCAAATAATAAAAGCCTTCTTCTTTGGCAAATTTGGCTTTATTTCTGAGAATTTACCCCTTGGTTACTGCTGCTCAGGGTTCAAACGAGATTTAAATTCACAGGGTTTTGATATAAAAAATAAATAAATAAATTGCCTTGTAATGCCATGGCAATCCAGACCTAAATTGAATGAATATGCTATCTAAAATGTTAAATATTTAAAGGAAACAGAGAAAATGTTTTAATGACAGTAGAAGTAAACATTTACATTGTATTTAAATAGATGGAAACGAGAACAATGAGAGAAATATTCAAAGTTCTATGTACCTTTTCACCTTGCTCTTTTTTCAAAAACAAACAGAATTCAATGAAATATTTTATATGGATATAATTTAGGGGTTGCTTTTGGTAGACATTAAAAAATGTCTAGTATCACCTCTTGTGAGCTGGAAAAATTAAAATCCTGATAGTTAGACAAAGGGTTTTTTTACACTTGGCAGAGGATGATCAGCCAGATCACTGAGAACAAGGGGTCTAACATTTTTTTACATTACTGTATTCTTATTTAGAGCAAGATTTTTATAGTAGTAGCCATTCAAAATTTCCCCACTGTCCTTGATGGGCCCTTCGCTGGTCCCATACAAATCCTTTTTAAACATCAATATTTGTACTAAAATATACTTTATGTCATGATTTGTGGACAATAACATCTAAAGAGAAGCACCATCTCACTGTAATTCAGTGAAAGGGTGGAGTCAGAGTAAAAAAAGGGTCACTCCAGTGGCTGGAAGTTGGAGGGGATTTCGCTGGAAATTGGAGGGAAGTGGGCTGCCATTCAGCTGTTCCAGAAATCAAGGAATAACCCCAACCAATCACAAAAGACGGTCCGCTGTACAACATTTGTTCCTGGCACGTTAATCATGGTCGTCTGCTTGTCCCTGCCCCCTGACACACGAACGAATTGACCCTAAAGACCCGGTGATGATATGCTTCCCCACTGGGGCTCCTGATGTCCAGGCTATCGTCAATAGGTCAGGTTCGGTAGCTCACAGCTCGGTTCTGCTGCACTGTTGCTGGTGGCCTGAGAACCCAAAGTACACCGAACCCAGGAAACAACCCCTTAAACTGGAGATATTTAAAAAGGAATCTCCTCAGTTCTGTGATACAACTTATTCAGCTCAGGGGCAGGAAACACCATTTGTTATGGAAAGCTCTGTGAGCGTTCTCTCTCAGGTTCTTTTCCTGAGAAGAGATCACTCAGAACAAACTCTCTGAATAACACTTCATAATGTATGTGTATTAAATAACCTTGAGACATGACAACAGATTTTGACAGAAATTGTAATCTTACTGAGATCAGAGAAGTTGCTTTAACTTATAGGAGGTAGCGCATACCAACTTGGCTCACATCTTGTGAATTGGCCGCGATTCATGGTTAGAGAAGCAGTTTATACAACTCCAGTATGCCACATCATCACATAATTACATCATACACGTTTGCAGATGAGGAGACATCCATGGCTCCAGCTTTATTAGAAATATTACACAAATATGTTCTTAGATCAAGGACACTGCTCTCAGTCCATTCGCTTTTTTTTATCCTGACAGAAGAACTGTCCCAATAGATAAACTACATGGAAAAACATTAGTTATGACACACAAGTGGCAGATATTACCAAGGATAACAGACTTAGATATCATCATTAAAGATAACCCTAACACAAGGTTTATAGTTTTAAATCAGATTGGATCCAACTCTTCCCTTTCCGTAAAAATTCAAAAAAATATCCACGGGACTTGGTTTCCAAGATTTGAAGACGTTTCGCCACCTCTCCAGGAAGCTTTCTCAATTCAAATGTGATTACATTTGATAGCATAATGTCTGCAGTCTTTAGGAGCTTCTTCTTTAATCATCTGCTTAACATCTGCAGGGAACAGTGAAACACATATTTAATGAGTCAATGTATTTAAACCTCATTCTGGACAGACTCCATTTTAAATAAAATAATGTACGGTGGGTTCTTTAATTTTACCTAATCCTTACCAAGTAGACTCTAAGTCTAAACTCACTATTTAAGTTGCCAGGATTGCTAAACCAAAGGTCAGTGGACTTCTTGCCTAAACCTAATCAAACCAGGTACTTAGTACCACCATGACAGTAAAAAAAACCTAAATAAGTCGTTTTTTCTTAAAATAAGTTAATTTAGTCTTGAATGGAGGAGGTGAGACAATTTGCCAATGAAACAAGATCATTTACATTTAAAATAACAAAAAACAATTACAGTGTCTTGTTTCAATTGCATATTATCCAATAATGTCACTTTAATAGTAAAAATACTTATTTATATAGATAAGAAGATTTGCCTATTAAATAAGGGTAAATCAACTTCATTTAAGAATTTTTCATATATTTCTAGACAATTTTTGCAATGATTTAAGGACTAATATCTGAGCCTTAAACCTAAACTATTAGACTATTCCAACCTCAGAGCTTAACCAACAATCTAGGCCTTCTCTGAACAGAGCCTAATATACAAGCCAGTTTTCTATTTGACTTTGTTTAATAATGTGAGAAAATAAATGCCACATAGTTATCTATTTGACATCAAAGGTATCTACATTTGCGCTTACATGCATTACGTTCATCTGTCGAACTGACAACGGTTTGCTTTTGTTTACTTTGTGAGGTATTATTTTTCTGACTTAAATCTCCTTGATTTGTTTCTGTAGTTCCCAGGTCATTTGTACTTACTTTTCTAACTTATCTTACTGCCTCAGCATATGTAACATTCTCTGTTGTTTTTATTATTTATGCTTGTCTTGCTTCCCTCTGTACTATGCATCCACCATATGCTGCACTATGTTCTCCTCCACAGTTATAACATTTTACTTTGGCGTGTCACACTTTCCATATTCATGCTGATGAAGGTTCTCAGTCATCCAGGTCATAGTAATTCCTAAAAAATTCAAAAAAATATCCACTGGACTTGGTTTCCAAGATTTGAAGACGTTTTGCCACCTCTCCAGGAACCTTTCTCAATTCAAATGTCTGGATCCTCAGTGAGTTTGAGTCTTATATAGACAAAGCCTATTATCGCTTGGAAACATGCATTGCATGTTTCCAAGCGATACAAGGCATGCAAATTTCCATGTTTCCAAGCGATACAAGGCATGCAAATTTCCATGTTTCCAAGCGATACAAGGCATGCAAATTTGCATGTTTCCAAGCGATACAAGGCTTTGTCTATATAAGACTCAAACTCACTGCGGATCCAGACATTTGAATTTAGAAAGCTTCCTGGAGAGGTGGCGAAACGTCTTCAAATCTTGGAAACCAAGTCCAGTGGATATTTTTTTTGAATTTTTACGGAATTTCCATATTCATGTGAACCTCCACATCTTGCACTCCTTATTTTCCCTTTGCACTCCTTTGCCACATGTCCCATTCTTTGACAAACAAAACACCTTAATGGATTGGGAATGTATTCTCTTATCCTGAAGTTTATGTAGCAACACTGCACAGATTCTGGAACAAAATTCTCAAACTGCAATATTATTGCCATGATGTCTTTAACAACTCCATCTCTTTTGTGTTTAATCCTTGTTGCATCAATAACTTTTCGTCCTTTAATTTCTTGTTTGACATCATCCACTGTCATGTCAAGTGGGACTCCTGTAATTACTCCTCTTAATCTAGCAGCTGCGCCAGGAATGTATGCTTTGATTCTTTCACCTACAAGAGTTGTCATTTTGAGAATCTGTTCTTGTTGTTTTTTGTTTACAGCATATATTAATATTGCTTTAGCTATTCAATAACAATTGGATCATCAAAAAGAAAGATATGAACATTGACAAGGAGCCATTACTGCACTGAAAAAGATAAAGAATATAAGATGTAAGGTAATTAAGAATAACATTTGGACAGAAAAGCATAGTCTTTTAGCATTGGTGGTAGACATTTTCTTTAATGATAAAGTAACTATATTTATTTTCATTTTTAAATGCTATGATTGGTGAGTGGAGGATCAAATAGCACAAAAATACTAATATATATATATATATATATACAGTCTTGCTTTTTCTTTAGACATTTGAATTCAATTTTGAGATATGATTGTTGCTTTTGTTCCTAACAGAGCACTACATCCTCCATCTGCAGGTTTACTAGTGTTTCCTACAATTTCTAAAAGTAGATTGATCTTTTAGTTATCAGGCTCTTCTCCTGTGGAACCAACTACCAGTTTTAGTCCATGAGGCAGACAACCTGTCTACTTTTAAATGTAGGCTTAAAACTTTCCTTTTTGACAAAGCTTGTAGATAGAGTGGCTCAGGTTATCCTGTGCCATCTGTGTAGTTATGCTGCTATAGGTTCAGACTGCTGGAGGACATAGGGACGCTTTTTTTCACAATTGTGCTTCATGCTATATCTATTCTCCACGCTGCAGAATTTGTTAGTTCAATCTCTGACGCTATGCTCTCTCTGCATTTTGTCATAGTAGCTTCATCTGGACTGCTCCTGTTCAGCTGTGACACCATCCTGGGGAGAAATATCAGCTGTGCTGCTGCCATCAACACCTTTGTTTATAGATGTTCGAGGTTGGCCTGTTTTTCTGTATAGTCCTGTTTCTCTGACTGTGACTGGCTGGATGTGCTCTCTCCGTCCTCTGACGTGGGGGCTGGCTCTGAGCTCTTCTGGTGGTTGGCTGACAAGACACAGCGGATGCTGCCAATGAGTTCCAGATGCTGAAGCCAAGAAGACTGCAGAACTGGCAGGAGGTCAGATCCAAGCAGATGAGGCAGGATAATCCACAGGGTGAAGTCAGTATGCAGATCTAGGTTCAGTCCACAAGAAGAATCCAGCAGATATCCACAGACAGGTCAGGCAAACACACCAGACAGGGGCAGACAGGCTCAATACAAAATGGGTCAGGATCAGACAAACAGAACACTATAAGTAATGCTTGCTTACTCTCTACACCGAAGACTCAAGAATAATCTGGCACTGATGGCTGGAACCAAGGAGTTTAGAAGCAGGAGCAGGTGGATCAGCAGAGCAGTGATAAGAAGGGCAGAGTTAGACATGTGAATGAAAAGAGCAATCAAGCCAGCCAGCAGCCGCAAAATCAAGTGAACAAACAGATGCATAACAGATCATGAAAGATGCAGTTCACAGTAACACCAGAATTAAAATTTTTTGATCTAGTCTTTGTCAGGATAGATGAGTTTGTATGAAACTCCCTTCACCTTTTTTTGTGAGCGGAAAGTGATTAGGGAACAGCCAAGTGTGTTTCCAGGACACATCAGTCACAACGCAGTTCCAGTATGGTACAGCAGCAGGAGTAGATGCCATTTCTCTCTGAAAGAGGGATCTGATTGATTTCTTGTTATTATGAAGAGATGAGGTGAGAAAAATTTTGCCAACAGGAGAGTCCATGGAAGTCAGACAAGGAGATGAAGACTAATTGAGTCTTGGCCTCTGTCTGAATAACATGCAAATCCCAGTTGAAATAGCAACAATAACCTTTGCGTATTCCCCAGAAGAAATAGAAAGGTTGAATTTAGAGAGGAACCATTCATAATTCCATAAAATGCAGTGCTGTCGAACAATTGATCAACCAGAATAATTTAATGACTGAACCATGAATCCAAAAACAATGTTCTTTTCCTGTACTGGGTGTCCTTATCGTTTCAAATGAAATATTGGTGAGGAAAAAAGTTGTGCTTTTAAATAAGTGAACATGGTAGAAAAGCCCAGCAGTAAAAATAAGTTTTTGTACATCAAAATTACAAGCCAATACAAAGTTGAAACCCCCAAGTTTTGAAAAAATGAGATCAGGGATAGTATTTCATATAGAAGTCTGAGATGCAAAAAACATAGATTTGCAAATGTAATGGGTTCTATTCTTCCAAACAACGTTAAAGAGCAATCTGTCAATTTCTCTTTCAGCGCTTTTATCACGATCTAAATCCTGAGCCACATAAGTGAGCCAGTAAAATAAAAAAAAAATTTAAAGGATCAAAATGTAATGAGCTTCGAATTTTTTGTTCTTTTGTTATGGTTATACCTAAATAAATAACCAAATTATTAACTGGAATGCCTTCAAATGATGTCTCAGTCCTTTAAATAATCTATAACTGCTATAATCTTCTGCAGAATCTGTTTGTTCAATCTCTAACCTTCTGCTCTCTCTGCTCTCTCTGTTTTTCCTCAGAGTAGCTTTGCCTCGTCTGTTCCTGTTTGGCTGTGACGTCATCCAGGAAAGAAACATCAGCTGTGCTGCTTCCATCAACACCCTTGTTTGTAGATGTTAAAAGGGAGGGATCCTGTTAAAAGGGAGTTTTTCCTCTCCACTGTCGCTACAAGCATGCTTAGTGTGAGGGATTGTATTTGAGTCAATGAGTCAATGCAATCAACTGGTTTTCCTTAGATAGAAAACTTTGTATCAATTTGACTGTATGATCTGGTTGAACTGTAAAGTGCCTTGAGATGACATGTGTTGTGAATTTGGCGCTATATAAATAAACTGAATTGAATTGAATTAATATCACACTGTTATAGATTCAAATGCAGACCAGAAGCTTTCGAGAAATTATTTATGACTTGGATCTCTACTGAAATTTGTTTCTTGTCCTTTAAGAACAGGGCAGTGTCATCAGCCAGTTGTGTAAAGGTAAGTTCTTTTTTAGCAACAACTAAGAGATTTAGTTGCTCTCTAGGTTTTAAGGCTGATTTATACTCAGAAACCACGTCGTCTGTGTGTTTCGCAGTGAACGCAGATATGCCCCCGCCCCTTCCGCAGACTCTCTGGTGCACCTCTCCAAAAATGGAGGTACTCGCAGACAGTGCCGCAGAGAGGAGGCCTCTGATTGGTCAAATCTACATCCCCTCTACACTATGCGTATTTCCTTTTCGGTACCTTACCGGCTTGTTTTGTTTGTATGACCGCCATTGCAGAAAATGACTTGTGAAGTTGGACCAGATAGAAGAGCGAGGTGCACAAGAACGCTGGGACTCTTTTTCCACCGCTCTTTTTCGCTCCATTTTCCCTCTGTTGTCGCACAAACTCGCCCCCACTTCCTCACCACCTCGGCCGTATCTAGACCCACAGCTTGTTTGTGATTGCCCCTCTTGCGTTGTGGAAAGCCTGCATGCTGAGCTGGTGACAAGAGGGGAGGGGAAACAGCAAAGTGGTGAGGGGAGACTGATGGGTGCTGCAGTTATAGCATGGAGGTTAGAAATAAAAGTATCGATCTTGTTAAATGAACATTGTTCAATATCAATACTAGCGTTGGTATTGATAGTATCGAGCCTAGGATCGATCTGGACACCTCTAGTGCTCAGGGCAAATGGCAAGAACTGACCATGATCTTACTGGAGATGCAGGTAAGACAGTATATGCAATAAATGGAAAGTTACAGCTAAGTGAAAGGTATAGTGTACAGAAATATCTGAAAAATTTGAAAATTTCCAAAAGCTTAGTGATGCACCTGACAAGAGCTAGCAGTTAAAGGCCACTGTAGTGCCTATTATCATCAGAACACTAGGGGTAGTAACCTCCACACTGGAGAAGTGGCTCCATCAAATTCCTGGGGATACATCATCCATCTCTGTCCACTAGAATACTAGGCAAAGCTATTGCAAATAAACCTCAACGCCTAGGCCTCTGGTAGACTACCCAACCATGAGATGTAGTGCCACCCACCCCGCCCAGGGGTATGAGGGGTAGGTAAAAGAGTTGGAACATACTAGTTTTGAAAAAAACAATCAGAGCAGAACAAGAGGGAGTGTTTCTTGTTTCTTTGAAGTCTTGTCTGAAGTTCAGCTTTTGTAGACTGTTTTGTGGGTAACAGGTACAGACAACAGAGGAAAGTATAGCAGTTTGAAAGATTTAAAGATTATTCTATTTTGCTTTCTGGCTTCAAGGAGGGAATGGTAGAAGAAGAAGTACATTAGAAAGATAAGGATTGTAGAATCTCAAGTAGAGTTGGATTCCTACTGGTGACAGATAGATGAACCTTAACTTGCATTGGTTTTGAAAATATCACCTGTCTGCCACTCCCAGTGAGGAAAGAGAGGTAGGGAGAAACCCTCACACATCAGTCTGCACGCAACTCTGGATATGAAAAATTGAAGAGGATGTTAACAACAAACTCAAAGGTAATCCAGAGAAAGCCCCAAAACATTATACTCAATTTTACACTGTCAGACTTAAAAACTTAAAACTTTTTTGCTTAATTGTGGTGAGATTGGAAAAATTCATTGTCAGATTGGTATGAATTTTTTCAAACTGTAATTGTTATGTTTAAGTAGATCTGGCAACCTTTATTTTTATGGGAGATAAAAAATGCTGGTGCTAAAATATCATGCAGTGATAGAACTTGCTCTGTTTTTAAATGTGTTACTTTAAGAAACAGATTAAACTAATTTATCTTAAAACATTTATATGTTTTTTATGAATGTCGATAACAGAAACATATGTGTTTTGGTCTGTCAACTAGCATTTCTATACCTTTCTCCTTTTAATGTTTTTATTGTGTAAGCACTTAAACTGTGTGCTAAAAAAATGCACAAATTAAAGTGCCTTTGACTCATTTGCCTAAATTAAAATATTAAATTCATCTTTTCTTTTCATCTGATATAAAAAAAAAACCTTACTTGGTATATTTAGAGAATACTTATACAATAGAGTGTAATAGTTGTGCCTCAAGCTAGAAATAAGTGTAGTCATTAAAACCATTAGAGCATTAGTCTTGGATAAAAGAAAAAATCTTTATTAATTTAACAATGCAAGTTCCGTGAGATTTGTGTTGTCCTGGCAGCTCACCTCCCATCTGCAAATTTGTTATTTATACACTCAATGCAAATGCATGCATATACACTCACAATGCAAATATCCCTGATACTACCAGCCCCACTGCTGTAAATAATGGCTGAACAAATAATCAACAAGTGCCAATTTGAACTTATTTGAATATAGAATTGGCTGATATAATTAGGAAGATATCGGTTAATTCTATATTCAAATTAGTATACAGAGTAATTTAGTGTAATAATAATATAAACACTGTGTCTGACACTGCTCTAAATAATGATGTCACATTTTTAACATTATTTTTTTTAACAATTCTATCATTACATTCACACCAAAATCAGCTTCCAGTTTTAAAATTTGGTTTCAGTTATGAGATTCACTCTGCGTTATCAACATTATTAATCCACTCTGTTCTTCTAAGTCTGGGAAACTATCTGTCTCTCTTTCCGTCCCTCCATCCATCTGAAAATTGTTTCAAAACAGGTGATCTGCATGCTCCTGCTTTATATGATGACATCCATATATGATATTGTTTGATTAGATTTTATAAATCAGTAGAATCAGAAAATTGCAAGTTATATTTACAATTCCTCTGCAATCTGTAATACAACGCCTCGACTGTATCTGATTTCTCTCTGTTATACAAATGCATGCATCATTGAAAATCTGATTCAATAGACAGGTACAATTGATGTGTTTCAACCTGTGCAAGATCAATTTTTGGTGACCATGTCATTGTGACACATCACTAAAGGCCGGGTCACATCGGCTGTGTACGACTTTTTCATTTCCGATCAGATTTTTTTCCATGTCACATTGACTGTGTACAGAGGCTCCAACTAGGCAGGGTGAGTAGATCTGCGCAGATGTTTTTTAACTTCTGTTCCTGTCCCACACAAATTGAAAAAAATTCCCTAAATGACATGAACAGATTATGAAATTAAAGGCATACTATGCAACATTTTTCAGTTAATTCATGTGTTCCATAACGTTTTGGATGATTAAATGAGTCATCTCAGGTTGAACAAAGGTTTTCTCGGCCGCCCTGGTGGTCTGTAGGAGAAATACCGTACTTGCAATTGCAGGAGCCCTCGGCCCACACCCACAGGCTCAGAAGTCTCGTGCATCACGAGAGTCGGTCTTGCTTTACGGCGATAACTGCTACACGCCCCCAGTGAAAGGCATGCTCGTTGCTAGCGGAGTGGCGATATTTGTGCAGTTATCAAGGCGGAACCAGCGAGAAAACAGCAAAATTTTCAAACTCGAAAATTGGAACAAAATAGTCACTTACCGCAGTAGACATGGTGATTCGTTGCGTTCGCCTGTCTGTTAAGCTCAAAAGTGAAGTTTATAAAAGTTTTTGTTTTTCTTTTTTTCATAAAGAGGGGAGAGTGATAAGCTGCCCTTACCTACACTGTCTCTCTCTCGTTATTTTGTTTTTTTTAGGCTAAAAGAGGATCACTACTTTACTATATCGGTTTTCTGTCCTGAAGTTTGTCAACACTTTTTCTTTATTTCAACTACAGTGAATAGCTGCGCTTTCCTTTACTCTTCCTCATATTTTAAAAGAGGATCACTACATTATCCGTTTTCTCTCCTCCTGAACTCCCATTATGAGTATTTTGTTTTTAACTGTGTCATTGGTTGTTTATGAACGAGAATGACCTGCCTGCTATGTATGCGCCGTGCTACGCCAAACCTCTTTTCCAGTGCCAAATTTCCCCCAAAGCAGATGTGTTGTACTTTGTAACCGTGCCTCTCTTCCTGTCAATCCCATTATATTGCCTCTTAATTGCTGTATAGTCAGACTAAACTAGATCTGCAGAATAGACCTGCAGAAAATCGTATCGGATGTGTTCATCCCTATTGACTCTCAATGAGCACTAGATGCCACAACCTCATCCGACATGATTTTCTGTTGGATTGGATACAAAATCAGATTGTGTGTGTTTAGGGCTTAACCCTATAGGGATGGACAAGTAAGTCCTCTATCACCATGGGCCAGGGCAAGAAAGGTACATCCATAGCACTGTTAATCTGTGATGCCTCTGCAGCCTGGCATCCAGACAAAAGCTGTTGAGCAACCTCTAAAAAAAGAAGCATAAACCCATTTTTAACTGCCACTCAAAAGTCTTGGGATTCTCAGAAGCACCGGGCTTTGCAAATATGCTCTTGGGTAAAGTATTCTGTTTGTTAAAAGGGTTTATTAATTGTGTATGTATGAGTCTGCCCCACTTGCTATATAGTCTGTTTGCTTCCAGATAGAACAAACCTGACTGTATTCTATGGTGACTGAGAGATTTTACTTTGTATTTTGATAACAATAATAATTGAAGTTTATTGATCTAACACTGGAAAAACTTACCTTTGCATTTAAATTATCCCCTTGGGGAGCAATGGACTGCCATCGTGCAGCGCCTGGGGAGCAGTGTGGGGTTAGGGCACTTGCTCAGGGTCCCAGCATGCAGGATTTGGCAATAGAACGAGATACTTGCAACCTTCTCAAAGTACAAGTGCACTGCTCTAACTACCAGGCCAACACTCCCTCCAACACTTTTCCCCAGAGAAAATATGTTTTACTTTGCAACGGTGTCCCTTTTCCGGTCAGACCCATGAAATTCCTGCCTTGTCCGAAAACGGGACATAGACATGGATGAATAGATTGATTAAGCCTAAATATTTTTTATTCTGAGAGTGAAGATAAGTTTATACTAGCTATGAATGGTGGCACCTAAAAAAATAGATGAATAGACTTATTATGCCTCAATGAGGATTGAGCATATTCTAACATAGAAGGAAGTCTAAGAAGAAAAGAAGAAAACATGCATTCTAAAATCTTTTGATGAAAGGAGACAAATAGCACAGAGGGAGGGTGTGGTGTCTGAGAAGATCTGAAAAGTGCTGATTGATGGCTGTAGGGTATTGTTTTTTAAATCCTTTGAAGAGATTAGGTATGTGGCAGTAGGTCACGGTTTGAAAACTGAAACCTGAGGCCACACAATGGTAGTGTCATGAAACAAGGACAAATGGACCCAGTATTCAAGGAGAGACAGTCAGTAGGCAAGTTCAAAGTGTTTATTAAATGAAGAACAAAACTAAAAGGGGAGCTGCTAGGATCTGTGGCATGCGGCGACTGCAGGTGGGGGGTGGGGCACTGCCCAATCTCAGACACTCTGTTAGTGGGAGAAACACAGGTAAGTGACCACGATCATCTCACAGAAGATGATTATCTGAGTTGGTCACTTACCTGGTTTAACAGTCCAGTCCAAGAATGTCCCCAGTGCTGCAGTCCCAGAGGTCTTGCAGGAAGCCAATCCTGGTCAGGGATTCAGAACAGACAGGAACAGACAGAACAGGCAGGATCCAGGCTTCCAGGCATCGTAGAGCTCCCAGGCAGGTTTAGAGTCCAACAGAGTCCGGAAGTGTGACCAGGCGGTCACGCACAGGAGCAGACATGATCAGATGCAGACAGGGGAGGCTCAGTGGAAGAGGGTAGCCGAGACAGGACGTGGAACCAGAACTTGATGCAGGACCTTTAAACTGGTCTCCACCTTGGAGCCAGACTTACTTGTATAAAAACTGAACTTCCCCATGTATAGAGCCAAAAACCCTGAGGACTCACCAGGGGAGGAACAGTGGACAAGCAGGAGACGAGACAGACACAAAACCCCACTTCCGCTGGCCGCCAGGATCCAGGACAAGAAGCTTGGAATCAACGTAATAGACAGGCTAACAGAAAAACAAATAATGATCTGGCCCAGAATGCTCAGGCTGAACAGAATATAAGCCAAAGGAAACAGGTGAGAGGAATGAATTATAATTGAGGCAGGGAGGAAAAAAGACAGGTGAAAGAAATAACCAATTAAGGGAGAGCAAACAGGCCAGAGCATGACAGGTAGAGCAACTTTTGAAATCTTATCTTGATCTTTATGAAAATAATTAAACATAATCATCAAGTAAAATGCTTTAGGAATATGAAAATTTGTCAGGATAATTTTTGGAAAAATGTATGTTTTCATGTCTAAAAAAGTATAGAAAGCTAGGGTTGTATTAAGATTACCCAAAATACATGCAGGCTTATAGAACATTTTCTCTATTATTATTTTCTCTATTATTTTTCTGCCTTTATCTTGTCTTGCAGAGTGAGATCCAGCCACTCCAGCAAAACAGAGGCCAATGTTTTAGAAGCCGTTGCCTTATGAAGTATGGCTTAATATTCCTTTTGTTGACCTTGTGTGTTTTATGCTTCACACTGTACAACTTGGATGTCAATAATCAGAGGAGCAGAGTATCAGCCATGGTGAGAATTAATCATTTTAAAGTCTTAGCCCTATTTACACAACCCTTTTAAAACTGTGACGAGACCAGTACGAGCACGGTAACCTAGATAACTGTTGAGTGTAAATGGCATGCAAACCTGAACCGGACCTTGCCAGACACAACTGAACTGCGCTAAACTAGATCTAGTTCAACAGTAGGGCTCGGTTCAGTTGAGGCTTGGTTCTCTGATAACAAAGAGCCTATTAGCAGACCTCGTCATCTCCTAATTACAGTCAGCTTCCAGTAGTTGGTGGTAATGCACATCAGTAAAATGCTTTTATATGTCTTATTGTACTGCTGCCTCTTGGCCAGGTCTCCCTCGAAAAATAGATTGTATCTCAAGGGACTTCCTGGTAAAATAAAGGTAAAATAAAATAAATAAAAAAAAAATTACAACATTACATTTTTGAAAATGGCTTTAAAAGAGCTTGGTTCGACCTGGGACGATGCAGAGACTGAGGCTCTTATTGCAGTTTGGAGGACGCTATCCATGCGGCGATATTGGACGGAACAAAACATAAGCACAAAGAGTTCCTACTAGTGAGCAGTAGTACCATAGATCATCACTAGGAGGCGAGGAACCGTGTTAGCATGATGTGTAAATGGTCGTAAGGAACCGAGCTTGGCACGGTTAACTGATCCAAGCTCGCTACAAACTCAGCATGGATTGGTTTTCACAGGGTATTGTTAATGTGTCATGGTTTTGGTTTTGTTCAAGTTTTATCTCTGAGATTCATTGGTGTATTTTGATTCTTGTGTTCTAGGTATTGATGATTGTATTTGATTTCTCAGATATTTCTTGTTTGCCCTCATGTGTCAGTCTCCTTCTCCCTAGCTCTCTTCTTGCCTCTGTTCACACCTGCTTTTACTCTGCTAATTAGCCAGGTCTTTGCTTCTCTCTCCCATTTATTCTTCTCCTGTTCTATCACTCTTTGCTGGTTTGTCATAATTTATTTGCCCCCTTTATTGAAGTATGCCTGGTTCTCAGTCTTTGTGAATTTCGTGGATTTATGTTTTGGATTTTTGCTTCTGTTGAACTTTTGTTATTAAACCTTCAAGTAACCACCTCAAGCTCCCGTGTATGCATTTGGGTCCTGTCAAACCTCCACTCCATTACTCTGGGGCTTCTTACATTTCATATACATTTATTGCAGAGTCTTTCAAATTGACAGAAGTAGTCAACTGTCCGCAGAAGAACATTAAATCTTTGGGCACATATCTTAATAACATTAACTCTACCCCTTAGACAAAAATATAAAGTAGAAAATCGTTCTAAGTCACATCTAAATGTGTTTGATAATGGTTCAAAGTTAGATTGAGAAGTATCAAAGACAGTGGGGAAATAAAATTCCTAGATGTCTGATTCCGGATTTTGGCCATCTAAAATCGGCAGGCGTAAATGAATCTTTCAGCAATGGGAGGTTATAGGGACAGCCACTGACTTAGTCCATTCAACTGATCAACTATTATTAAAAGTGGGGATATAGATTGGCGTAATTGTGATAGCAGTGCCAAGGCATCATCAGCATATGATATAATTTTATGGGTGCTCCAATAGATCTAATACCAGGAAACTAGGGGGCCTTGCTCATAGGCACTGCAAAGGATTCCAGCGCAACAGCAAAAAGCAGAAAGCTGAGAGAGCAGCCCTGTCAAGTGCCTTTAAAGAGCTTGAGAGATTTTACTTTGTATTTTCCCCAGAGCAGGTGTGTTTTACTTTGCAAAAGTGTGTTTCTTTTCTGGTCAGACCCATGAAATTGCTGATTAGTCTGACAAAAATAGACCTGGGATGTATACATTGATGAAAAGATTGATTATATTAAAATTACCTTTTTTTCTGAGAGTGAAGATGTGTATGAATAGCAATATTTCTAAGAGAGAGATGTATAGATTTATTTTTGCCTAAATGTGGAAGGAGGATCCTCTGAAAATAGAAGCCTGAAAAGGAAAACAGGTAACGTATTCTAAAGACTATTGATGGAAGGTGACAAATAGCTAAGACAGAGGGTGAGGTGACTGATGTGAGAAGTGCTGATTGATGGCAGTAGGTTCTTGCTTTTTAAAGCCTTTGAAAAGCATAGGTATGTGGCGGTAGGTGACAGTGAGGCCCTGATTTCTCTGGGATATGGGCCAAATTATCAGACCATGGATTCAGAGTCAAGGTTGTTGCCCAAAAACTCAAGCTGTTTTGCAGGACCTGTTGTTTTTTTTTCTCTGATCAAGGTATGGCAATCTGATCAAAGACCCCCTTGGAGCTTCAGAAGAGAGGGGGGATCTATGAGCAAGAAATTGTCAAGCAGGTACAGGGCCACAGACAGTTTTATTATATTAAGAAGAATCCAACACAGAGCTTTGGACAATTTATTAAATAGGTAGGAGCTAATTCAACAGCCAAATGTGAGATGTACAGCAAAATAGAACAAACTGTTAGATTTAGCTCTCAGAGGGTGCCACTGGAAGGGGTGGACCGGCATGAGATTAAACATGTCCGGGATGTCGGCCGTGGCGAACCATGTACCTCGCCTGGTTGCTTTAATGAGCGAGATGGCATGGTTGCCAGAGGTGTAGAACAGAGAAAAGGGGGTTTGGAAAATGAAAGAGTTGATACTAGGGTGTTGACCTAGATGAGGGATGGAAAGGTATTTGCTGGTGGCTAAACCTAGGGGGATAACAAGGAATCAGAGGAGAGCTAAAAGGACCAATCATGTAGCCAACATATACTTCCTTAAGAAGCAGACAGGTCAATACATCAGGCTCTGAAAGTGCTGACTTAAGATTGGAGCAGACAAAGGACAATGCGAGGGGAGAAAAAGTACCCATAAAAAAGCCCTTAGAAATATGGTAGAGGAGGAAACCCATAAGGCAGTGATCGGGGTGATCAGAAAGGAGCAGGGCCAGAGCAACGACCATGGAAATTTTGCAGGAGACCAATTCCTGGAGTCACAACTTTTTTTTGGCAAGGGAGGTAGAGCGTGGGCAGGTCTACTTCAGATGGGCTTACTTTCACAGGCTGCATGTGTGGAAAAATAAATTTGGGAAATGTGCTGACAGACTCATCAAAGTTATTGAAAAAGGTTTCTAGAATCAAATACCTGAAAGGGTCTTACGTGACCGACACGATCAAGGATACACAGGGATGGTCATGGGGGCCTGGCAGGAACAGAGTGGAACCGAATGGAGCGAGCTCTGGTGGCCTGCTGTACCGCAAGCTATGCAAGTGATGGCTTGGGTAAGCACAATAAGTAGCTCGGTGTCCAGGGCAAACCAGTCTAGACGCAGAACCCTAAACACTGAGGACTGACATCGCCTTGCATGAAAAACAACTTAATATAAAGATAGAATAGGTTTCAGCCGTGCTTAAATCGAGGTGACTGAGGTGACGTGCTGGTCGACTTCAGGCGAGGGGAAAATGAGAGAGACCAGATTAATGTATTGCCTGGAAGATTTTTGAGTGAATGGGTATGTGGGCCCTGTCTGAAATGAAAGAGAGCAGAAGCATGAATGAGAATGAGGAGTCTGAGAGTGACAGAAGAAACCGAAAAAAAATCTGTCTCATCTGAGGATGGTCTGAGTTCAGCATCTGCGAGAGTGAACACACTGGGACATGACTGAGTCATGTGCTTTGAAGGAGTGGAAGCTGTGATGGACAGAAGATGTGAAGAATGTGAGGCGATCCAGTGATTAAGCAAGGCCATGAAGGAGAGGAGTGGGGTGTCCGGTGGATGGTGGTTGGTATGGCTGCAGGCAAGGAGGCAATGGACTGAGCCGAGGTGGCCTTAGGCAAAGGAGGAATTGGACCGGAGGGAAGGCAGCCTCAGTAGCACTTGGTAGGGGGAGGCTGGTGTCTTTTTGATGCACTTCCCAAGGACAGGGGTAAAGGAGGCTGTGAAGATGGCTGAATAGATGGAGATATTCCCCATAGGGGAGAAGGGAAAGTGAGCTGAGCCACCTCAGAAGAGTCTAGGCCAGCACAAGGCAATATACTGCTGGCTTGTACTGTAGTAGAGGAGGATCAAATAGCCAGGTGAACACTGGGGCGAGCTGGCTGAGTGGGGAAGGAATCTGGGCTCTAGTGGAAGTGGAGCGGAGATTAATTGTGTCACTCTTGTGACAGTCCATGCCCAGAGAACGAGGATGACTCCAGCGGGTCGGCTGACAAAACACAGAGGACGCTGTCAGAGAGTTCCAGATGATGAAGCATAGAAGGCTGCAGCACTGACAGGAGGTTAGATCAAAGCAGAGGAAGTAAGGCAGGATAATCCAGGTAGAAGTCAGTAGGCAGATCCATGTTCAGTCAACAAGAAGAATCTGACAGATGTCCAAAGAAAGGTCAGGCAAACAGATCAGAACAGGGACAGGCAGGCTCAAAGGTCCAACAGCAAAACGGGTCAGGATCAGGTAATCAGAACACAAACAGTTACACTAGACAATATTTCAACACGAAAGGCTCAAGAATAATGTGGCACTGATGACTGAGAACAAGCAGCTTAAACTGCGGTAGGGGCAGGTGTATCAGATGAGCAGTAATGAGGAACCAGGCAGATTTAGACAGGTAATGAAATGAGCATTTGGCCAGTCATCAGCACTAAGATCATAATAAAAAAAATATTTGATTTGATTGTTTACTTTTTTTTGTCATGCTTAATAGACATTATTCATATTGCACTGAAATTTAAAAGCAAACTCCCCATTTTGTTTTCAATGTTTTTTGCTGAGATTTTTTTTTGTCTACAGATAGTAGGATTTAATTTTATTGGACGAGGTTAATTTGTATTTTGTTTTGTGAACTGATCACGAGAGGATATTTTGTACTTAAAGAAAATACTTAAAGAAATAGATGGGTTTTTAAATATAGCATATCCTGCTGTAAATAATTGTATCTAAAATATTTTACATTTTGTTTATCTTTTCACAAATAGGGTAACATTAATCAAACATATCATTGAAATACATAGTTTTATGTACGCCAGTTTCACATTTTTCAAGAGACTGAGTAAGATTTAGTAACAGCTTTAAAATGAACAAGCCTTTAGTACAGTACAGGTTTTTCCATTTTTTGGCTGATGATCTGTTTAAGTCCCCAGGCTTCCCTGTGTTAATTAACTTGCTTACTAAGCTGTCCTGTCTCATCAACTGATCCACATTGCCTGTGATTTGCTTCTCTGGTTTCGTTTTTACATTTTCTTTTTTGTGTGGTTGATTTACTGCCTAAGCTTTATGTCCTGTTTCCTTAAGTTTTTCTGTAAAATGTGCTTCTCATTTTCCTCCTAAATCCCTTAGATCACAATGCAACTAAGATAGTATTATCTGTGTTTTGTTCCTATACAAAACTCTTAAATCATGAGAGAGATCCCAATAATTGAATTAATTAGAATCTAATGCTGAAACTATGATTGAAGAACACTTGATTTGCTCAAATTCTACTCTCACCTCTAGATAATGAAGAAACTCAACAACACTTTGGCTTCAAAACCCACTGTTGTGACGCTGAAGACTACCATGGTTGCTTCCAACATGATGCCAACTCCTACTGATGAAACTCTAATGCATCCCGATGAGCCTATCAAGTCTACTGGTGTCTGCTCCTATCATTCTGTATCCCCTGAAGATGCATTAGAGTTAAAAATGTTAAAGGAGTCCATCGCCTGGCCTAAAACACCATCTTTATTATCTAACTTTTCTCTAAATGACACCAGTGATCCAGCTCACAGCACTTTTACTATTCTACCGAGGAAAGGTGGAGGGAGTTGGCATTTAGGGGATCAGTTAGAGGTTCTGATAAATATTCATGACTTTCAAGATTATCCCAAGAAGTTTGGTGGAGATGTCCTATTGGCTCGGTTGCACAATCCTGCTCTTTCTGCAGGTGTAGTAGGAACAGTGCTTGATCATCACAATGGTTCCTACACTGTTGTTTTCTCTTTACTCTGGGAAGGAAGTGCACAAGTTGAGGTAAGAATAAATTGCAGTAATGTGTCTTAGCTAAGGCCTGCCTTTTTCAGTGTTAACCAGTTGCATACATCTTTGGTCTCTCTATAGAAAGTGCAATATACAGCTAAGATGAGTTACAACAGGAAAGTAGGCTTTCCAACCATAGTTATACTTCGACAATTTATGGGGAATTTCTATAATCAACAAACAACGACTGCCCTGTGAAAATTTATAAACTCCACTCCAGATTGCCACTGTCTTGATTTAATAATAGCTCAAGAATGATGTTATATATCATATTTTTCGTCAACAACTTATCAAAAGTCTCTTGGCCTTATCTTCAGAAGGTTTGTTAAAGTAGGTGCAAACATGTTTATAGCAGAAAGACAGCAGACATTGGGTCAAAATGCTTTTTTTAAATATTTGGTTCTTCATCCATATACAGATGATATTCATAACCAAACTGCACAAATCCATCAGCAGAGGAAATATAAATGTACATTACCATGCAGCAGGCGATTTTTCAAACCTCTGTTTTAGTACTTCTGAAAGTCAAATGCAAAAATATTTGGACCATCAGAAAAAACAATAGTAGAATATCATTCTTAAAAGGAAAACATCTACGCAAGTAGGCACAGAATAACGCAATCAGACAGCATACCATCTGTACACAGTAAATCCAAGACAAAAAAAATCGCATATTTATTGATAAAAAAAAAGAAAAACAAAACGCTTTATGTTTCTCTTTTCAGTATAGGATGGGGGGTGCAATTAGCAGAAAAAGACAACTTATATACGTCCAGTAGCAGTCTCTGTGCTATAATAGAAATAATAGACAAGTTTTATTTTTAGAGATGAAATAAAGAAATTAACATTAATTAAAATTAACATTTTTTTAAGTCCCGTACAAAATATCTTGCAAAAACGCTGGCATACGTTGGATAAGTTATGGTTACGTGTTGTATAACTTATGAGTACGCTGAATTAGCTGAAACACTCTGGCACACGTCGACATACGGTAAGTCCCGACATATGCCAGCGTATGCTCATACATGGGGCACAAGTTACAGGTAAGTTATCTGATTGTTGACATACATTAAGTGTAAATTATTCATAAGTTGTGGTGTCCAGCTTATCCAAAACCTATAAGTAACTTGTGCATAACTTATGCATAAATTATTAAGAACTTTTATCCAACGCATATGAACGCATTTGACGTATTTCAGACGACAAGTGAATGTGGTTATAACTTGCACCTACTGTATAACAGTGTATTGGCAGTGTTTTGGTATAAAAGGAGGGTGAGCAAGAAGGTGAGTGTGATGGATCCTCCCTGCGTTCACGCCCATGGCCACGACCAACAAACTTCCTAGCAGACCTGATGCTGAATCTGCTGTGACTGGGAACCGTTTCTTTTTCCTTTTTATTTATTCTATGTTTTTTGGTTGTGCGGTTAACAGCAGGTAGGCTAATACCACGATCAAAGAAATATTTTTATGCAGACCGGGCACCACCTGGCGCATTGCTGCTCCCCTCGCACCGATGCGCCTGAGGGGAGCAGCTTTAACCGATGCTTCGTAATAACGATGATATAATGCTTGTGCATCATTTCATGGGCATTACACTGCCGTGCATCATGCATAAGTTAGGCTGTCGTTGGTCATAGGTTCTGGACTCTTTATGAATACTCTATGTATATGCACAAAACTACATCAAAAGTTCACCGTAAGCCAGCATTTTAGGAGATTCTGGGACATCAGGCATATGATGTCTAGATCGCCAAGGTGTGACAAGGCCCTAATACTCTAATTATATGACCAGCATCTGTATACAATGGGCACATTAACCAACATTAGGTCACATGTCATATGACAAGTATTGATTGGACAATATTTTAAGGTGCAAAAACATATTTCAATTATCTTAATGCATTCTTTTGTTGTTGTTGTTGTTCCAAAAGGTGATCCTGGATCATCCCAGTGAGGCAGTCACGGTTTTGGAAAAACTGACACAAGAGCAGCCTGACAGAATTTACTTTAAAAGCACATTTCGCTCAGGCTCCAGAACCGAAACTGTTAGTTGCAATGTGTGCCTTGAGGCTCCCAAACAGAAGCTGTGCAACTACACTGACATCTACACAGGGGAGCCCTGGTTCTGCTACAAACCAAAGAAATTGAGCTGTGCCAACAGAATCACCCATTCCAAAGGAGGTTTCAAAAAGAAAATAGAACCTAGTGAAGAGCTGCTCTTTCAAAAGTAAGTGTAATGTTAAGTGTATACTTTATACTTTGCATTAAAAAAATTCACATTAGATTAAAATATTTTGGGATATGTAACTACAAAAACACTCTGACCGAGAGGGACCAGTCCATAGTCACAGGGCGCTGTCATATATGCAGTCCATACCAGAAATCCTCATGGAAATGTAGTTACATTTTCAACATTAGGTTAATTCATATATGTTATATATTTAATCACAATTTTTTTATGCAAATGACCTCTGAGTGCTCTCTGTAGATAGACTCTTTTTTTTAGTTTAGCATCTTAATTTTTTCCATTAAATTTCTGATAAATACAAAGAAATCAAGACTGTGTTGATGCTAAGCCAACATCTGCTGTACCGAAAGTCAAGAATAAAGCTTTTCATCCCTGGTGGTAACTAATGGCTGCTTTAGTTATTTTCCCCTAAATATCCTCACAATAGGACCAGACCACCAGTAAGATGAGTTAACAGGCATTGACATAATCACTCTCTATGAGTATGTCTGTCAGCAGAGCAGAAAGCAGCTGATGCAAAGCTACGAGGAGGAGGAATAGTCACAGTTGTTGGGATCGAAGCTGGTCAACACTTCTACCAGAATTGATTCCTGTTGTTGCAGATCTTCTCCCCCAGAGAAGATATAAACTTTCAACCACACAGCCAGGATACGTCCAAAGCCTGCTTCTGGGCTCTGGCGTTGGCTTCGAGTGACAGACCCTACAGATCAACCAGCCTTGCTTCCCAACACAATGCATTTGTTCTGTGAGGGTGAAACAAGAAATGTCCTGATCTATTGTGCTTCAAGTTCCACATTGCCCATAGAAAGAAAAAAAGGGATTATTATAGAAAGTCGATAGATCAAAAGAAAAATGATGGTAAACAACTGTGGAATACCTTGAATGAGTTAATGGGCAGAAGCAAAATTAAGACACCAGCATTTTTAGAAGTGAATGGACTTTTTTTAACAAAAGGTAAAGATATTGCAGACCATTTTGGTAAATATTATTATGATAAAATATATAAGTTAATGAATGACACAAAGTGTTACAGCAATCTGGGCACTTCATCTCAAATAATCAATGATTTGATTGTTAAGAATAAAAACTGTCATTTCACATTTAAATTATTAAGCACAGATAAAGTTAAAAGTTTGCTTCTAAGCTTACATGAAAACAAACCATCAGGAATGGATGAGATTGATGGCAGATTACTGAAAATGGCTGCAAGTGTGATAGCTTCACCAGTCTGCCATTTGTTTAATCTAAGCTTGACAGAAGGGGTCTTCCCTCAAATGTGGAAATCTGCTAAAATACTTCCTCTTTCAAAAACTACCAATGTTAGCCTCTCTGCAGTCAATAGTAGGCCCATTAGTATTCTGCCTATACTTAGTAAATTGCTGGAAAAGGTTGTTTTTGGGCAGATTTCAACGTATTTAAACTGTAACAAATTGATTTTTGAATCACAGCATGCATATAGGGAAAATCATTCGACATGTACAGCCCTTACAGAAATGACGGAGAATTGGTTGTCTAGTATAGACAAAAAACTGATAGTTGGTGCAGTGTTTTTGGATTTTAGTGCTGCATTTGATTTAGTGCATCATCAAATGTTACTTGAAAAGTTATCGGCATACAGATTTGGTGCCACTCCTCTGAAATGGATACAAAACTATTTAACATCTAGATCACAATGTGTGTTTTTTAATGGAAGCTTCTCATCACCTCAACAAATGCAGTGTGGTGTACCACAAGGCAGTTGCCTAGGACCATTGCTTTTCTCAATTTTTATTAATGACATGCCATTTGTCCTAAAAAGGTGCAACATAACTCTTTATGCAGATGATTCTACACTTTACTTTGCAGCAACAAAGATATCAGAGTTAAAAGAATCACTGCAGTTGGATTTGCAAGTGCTTCTTGCCTGGATTAATGAGAACAGACTAACCTTGAATGTTTCAAAGACAAAGTGTATGTTATTTAAAGCTAGGCATAAAAAATGTGATGATAAACTTGATATTGTGCTAAAGGATATGGACATAGAACAGGTTCAAGAGGTGAAACTACTTGGAGTAACATTTGATGAGCAGCTATCCTGGGAAAAACATGTAGATATGGTGGTGAAAAATATGGGAAGAAATATGTCTTGTATTAAAAGATTTAGATCTTTTATGACCTCAGCCTCTAGATTTTGGTGGTTAAATCGTTAGTGCTGTCTCACCTGGACTACTGCTCTGTAGTGTGGTCAGGTGCAGCTCAGAAACATCTGGCTAAATTACAAACCGCACAGAACAGAGCGGCCAGGCTGGCACTGGGGCTGCCCTGTGTGTGGACTCAGAGCTCTGCTGAGCTGCATGTGCGTCTGTCGTGGCTCAGAGTAGAGGAGAGACTAAAATGTAATGTTTTGTGTTTCCTGAGGAATATTATTGTTTGTGGAAAACCTTCTCTTTTGTTCAGTTTGTTACATTATGTGAGAAATGAGCACAATTATTCAACCAGGCAGGCAGCTTCTGGTCATTTGACTCGACCCATTCCGAGAACAGAAGCAGTGTGCAGGTCTGTGTTGTTCAGAGCTGTGACTCTGTGGAACAAACTGCCTCATAACATCTCGACTGCTACTACGAGAGGTGCATTTAAAACACTTTTAAAAAAACACTTTGTTGATAGCCCTAATATATGAATAGTTGTGTAACATATTGTACTGTAATGTGATATAATTTGAAATGTATCATGGTTCTTATGATGTGATCATTTGATATGTTTTGTGTATCTGTATAATTTTAAAGGGACCCCAGGAAGAGTAGCTGTCAAATTACTGACAGCTAATGGGGATCCAAATAAATAAACAAATAAACAAATAAATAAACAAATTGCCTCCTGGTCCTAGAGCCAGCAGCATCCCTCCTAATAGCATCTCCTGTGACTAGCTCCTTGATAAGAACCTGGACACTTGCTCCACCGGCACCAGCTTCTCTCTACTTTCTGACACTAGAATCCTTCTCAGGCTGTTTATGGCAAACAAGCATGCTACTCGCCTTAATCAGCTGCTTTCAAGGTCTATGATATTTAAGAGACTATACCACAATGATTTAATGATGATTAAAATATATATTTCAAACTCTCTCTGTGTGTCATGTACATTTGATGTTCTCAAACTGTCAAGGAATAAGATTTGAAAAAGAAAAATATCAAACAAAAAAGAAAAATCAGGAACTTCTGGTATGGACTGTTGTGGCAGCGACGTGTGACTGCAACAAGGGATTTTCTGAGCTATAGAACTGGTGACTGGTTTTGGCAGTGCAATAATGTAGAGTCTGCTAAGCTAAAAGAGTAGAACATTGTAGTCTACTACATGATTACTTTCATTTCCTAGGCTGTACAGATACACACATTGTAATATCTTTGTATTTTTTTTTCCTCTTTCTGGACTGGGGTCATTTAATGCCAAGCCCAGCTGTTAGCACTAACTGAGTTATGGAAGTCCTTGACTCTGTTATCATCTTCATGTGTTTTTATGTTTCTTTCTATCCTCTGTTTTTACTCCCTTCTTGCCCTTTTCCAAAGTTTTACCCCAGCTCTCTCACTTTCTTTCTTCTCTTCCTTTATTTCAGGGGAATTTAAAAATAAAACAGAACAAGTGTTCAATGTTTTTACTCATTTCCGTTAGTGAACCTTACGTTTTATAGATAAGTCATTTATTCAGTGTGATTTTATAGATCTATGTATTGTTAGATCCCCAATAAGTTGTAGTTAAATCTTCCAAAGACTTTCAAGTGATTTGAAGTGCCAATTTCCAAGAAATCACACTGCCCCTCAATAATGGGGGTTACTGTAAAACTACCAGGGACAAGTGAAAGTCTTAATCAGAAACATACAGATGGCTGAATCAATTACGGAAATAGAAACATGACTTTTATGCTGAACACATGACAATATGGATGTCATCTGATGTTATATTCCATTGCAACTAAAATTTTTTTTTTTAAAGAGGTATCAACATGAAAGTCTTTGTTCCACCATCAGGACCTGCAAGCATCAACATTTTGCCGTCACTAAAAGGTTAGATTTTCTTTCAACCTATTAGAGGCTATAAAATACTTTTTAATATCTTTAACTTATCTTCTCTTCCAGGTCAAACTAATGAAATCATGAAGACCAAACCTGCTGGTTATTACTACAAAGGTGTATGGCGAGCACTGGATGGCACCACTGTGAAGCAGTTTAGCAATGGCACAGCTATTAGCAGCTGTCTGAAAGGGAAGATGGTTCACCTGTATGGAGACTCCACTATCAGACAGTGGTTTGAATATTTAATCACAAGAACCCCAGGTAAATGCCCAGGAGAAATATCCAGTAACATTTATGTTTAATGTTCATGTCTAATTATTTTTTCTGTAATATTTTTAGATCTGAAGAAGTTTGACTTGAAAAGTCCACAGCAAACAGGACCTTTTCTAGCCTTGGATTATAAAAACAAAATCATGGTTACATTCCGCTGCCATGGTCCTCCTATTCGATTTACGAATTTAATGATCAGTCAGACACGTTATATTGCCAATGAGTTGAAAGGTTTGGCTGGAGGCACCAACGCTGTTATAGTTATTGGCATCTGGTCTCATTTCAGCACTTTCCCTGTTGAGGTCTACATCCGACGTCTGCTAAATATAAGGAGGGCAGTGGTGCAACTGTTGACCAGAGCTCCGGGGACACTGGTGATCATCAGGACAGCCAATCCCAAAACACCAAATCTCTATGAGACACTGACCAACAGTGACTGGTATTCCCTAAAGCGTGACAAGATTCTCAGAGCAGTATTCAAAGGGGTGAATGTCCGACTGGTGGATGCCTGGGAGATGACTGTTGCCCACAGCCTGCCACACAGCCTCCATCCACAGCCTCCTATAATAAAGAATATGATTGATGTTGTTTTGTCCTATATTTGTCCCACTGCTGGGGAACAAAAGAAAAAAGTTTAGAACTATATAAAATGCAGTTACCCACAAAGGACAAATTAATCAACAGTTCGGATGATAGATTCAATTATTAACAAAACAAAAGTAGATTAATTCGGTTGTATGCTTGAATGGGTATTATGGAAAATAGTGTAATAAGACAGTCTTTACAATATTGAATAAATGTTTTGGACATTGATTTTTAAATACTAAAAGGCTCTGTCACACTCTGACTTCAAACAGGCAGTATCAAGATTTGCCTTTGGTTCCCTAGCCTCTTTCACATTACTACATTATGCTAGATTATGTTGATTGGATCCAAACTAGGGCTTGCATGAGAGATGCTAGGTTCCTGAATCTAATCCTGATCAATTTTTTTTTTTTTTTTTGTTAGGGATGTTAAAAAACTTGATTTTAATTTCTTTTTATTTCAATTTTTAATGTATATACATCTTTAGTCACTACACATTGAGTAAACAAAATAATGGAAACACTAGTCAGTTTCAGCTTGTTTATTGCATGCCTTTGTCTAAACATGGTAAACATTAGGGTGACTGAGGTTAAAGGAGAAATAAATTCAAGGATCATTTTTATATGGGTTATTTATATTCATAACGCTGAGCCTGGTTGTGCTGTAGGTTTCTTGCTGTTAAAATTGAGTTTTTCATCTCCACTGTCGCTACAAGCATGCTTGGTTTGAGGGATTGCCTTCAAGTAAATGAGTCAATGCAATCAACTGGTTTTCCTTGGATAGAAAACTTTGAATCACTTTGACTGTATGATATGGTTGAATTGTCCCTGTACAGTGCCTAGAGATGACTTGGCGCTATATAAATAAACTGAATTAAATTGAATAAAACAAACATTTATTTATTACATTTCTCGAAATTTGTTCAAGAATTAACAATGAATAATCTAAGTACTGTCGTCCTATAATTCTCTTCTTGACGACTTAAAATTGAAGCTAAGTTTAATAAAAATTCAAAGTTCTTAAAAAGCAGAAAAAGTCTCAAACAAGGATCAAAAAATTTAGACAGAGGCCGCTGAGTCCAGGTCCAGTGAGTTTATTGCTAAACACTACATATTTACACAGAGCTGGTGAGCCGAAGCTGACAAATGGTGAAACCAGCTCCCTTTTATACATTTCTTATCGGTGGAAAAACCCCCTTCAGAACATATTTTAGTCATTGGTAAAGGTCACATTGATATTTATCTGCAAAACACGGTGACATTCATAGACACATCTCATACTTGTGAGAGCACTCTCTCAGGCAATGAAAACATCTGGTGCATTCAAATCAGAAACTTATGACGGTTTAGTCAAAAACATGTCAGCCCTTGCTTCAGACCATGTCAATCTACCATACTGCTCCCCCCTCGTCTCATCACCCTTTGTGGGATCATTACTGCTCCATGTGCTCTGAAAATAACAACTCCTTTGTATGGCCAGATTTTTGCTGAGCTGGACTACCTTGGGATGTCAAATATTTCATTTTTATTGCGGGTGCTTTTCTTATCACTAAGGGGCCTTAACCCTGCGTTGTCCTGCAAACCTCCTCTTGGGGCCAGGCGCAATGGATACACACACTCACTACTCTGCACTTCTCCTCTTAGCCTTGAACTGCTCTGTTTTTCTCATTTGTGAAAAACAACTTTAAACTTATAAAACATTAACTTTATTTTATCTTATGTTTAGTACAGATTAATACACAACATTCCCCCCTTTGATCCTAAAAGGATCAATTTACGTGATTATGCAGGTGATAACTAATCTAAAACACTTTAAATGTGAACTCACCCAAGTGACAAAGGTTTATATATATATATTGTGCACACTAAACTAAACGTGAGATTAAATACACACCATATAGTAGAAGTGAGTAATATAAGATGTGGTGGTGTCTGAGTAAATATTAAACTAATAAAATGCAGAAAACAGAATATATAAAAACAAAGAGGGATCCCCCTCTTGGCTCCCTTAAGAGGACCCGTCCTCGTTGCTTACTTTTTTTTTTTGTAGCAAGATTTTCTAAGCAGCATCTTGTGCTACGAGGTCACTGCATTTATCCCCTACATTGGTGGTCTTTCACACCCATAAATACACACACAAAAAAAAAGCTTCATCAGGCCCGGACTATGCCAGGCAAACACATCTTCTAGTGGTCAAAGGACCGTCATTACAACCAACATAGGAGTAACCATGTGGCACTCTCCTGCACAGTACTTGTACTGTCACATAAAGTATACAATTCTACCAATATTTTTAACATAGGTATGCATAATCATCAGTAATCAGCATTGTCCTTATATCCAGTATGGCGTTGAAGTTGATATATTAATAATAATAATAGCCTCCATAATTCTGTCCATAATTCTGCCCTCCGTTCGGGCCCCCCTGGGTATAGGGAGCCATATGCTGCAGATCAGCGGTCAGCTGCATCACTTGCTCTTGTAGGTCGATAATGGTCTGCTGTGCATCCCGAAGTTGCTGCCTCAGTTCCAGATTGTCTCGGGTCAACTGCCGATTCCCAGCATTTACTTTGCGTTTGTACATGGTGCGGCGCATCCGTTCAAAAGACCGACGTGGCTCGGGGTGCACCAGACCCTTCATGAATTGGGCATAAACTGCTGTGGTCATAGAGGTGATTTCAGGCTTGAGGTCATTGTTGGTGTCGTACGACTCCAGCGGATGAGCCAAGAACTTTGCAACATGATGGGCTTCGGCAAGATCAAGCTTTATGTCATCTGCTACGATCATGAACATAGCCAGTACGCCTGTAAGGGGTGGTGGCGGATAATTACATTGGCGGGGTGACGGCGATCGTCGATCCTTGGGATTCTCAGGACTGGCAGGGGTGCTGGTTGGGCCGAAATCGATACTGAGGTTCCCCGGTGATGACGAGATGGACAGTGGCTTCCCAGTAGGTGATGGTGGTTGATCATCAGGCTGCCTTCTGGGTGTCATCATTGGTTGATCCTCAGGCTGCCTGCTGGGTGTCATCATAGGTTTGCTCCAAACCGAAGGTGCACTGCTTGGCCCCTCTGCAGGATCTAGTAGGTGCCTGGGAGGAAGATATGGGCATCCTACCCCTAGTGACGGGCCTAACGACGCCAGTGCAGCTCGTAAATTCATTTGGTTTTCTTCATATTCATCATAACTAGCCTCTGCCATGTTCAATAATCTACCTGTGGGGACATAGTATGGCAAATTTAGGCATCATCTGAAGGCATAATATCTCTTATATCTATGGATTATTCAGCATGCAAGTTGCTATGTCTACGTGAGTAAGTATATAAGTCCTTGTAATACAAAATATTTACATATATACACTGTTGTTATTAAAGAAATGCACGTACCTGGTGAGGGTGGAAGGTGATCATGGTTATGTTTTAAATCGCTTGGTCCAATTGTATCTCTACAACTGGGAACTGACCAGTTACACTTACAACAAGTCTTGAGACCAGTCCCCGAACAAGGGGTATGATGCAACACATAACTATCAATATAATCAATATTACTGCCCCTAGAATCATTCCTGCTGCCTCAAGATATTTTCCCCTTCCAAGCTTGTGAAACCAATCCCAGAATCCCTTCAGCTGAGTGTTCCAATTAGACTGCAGCACATGTTCATCCCTCATTCGTTTCATTTCCTGTAGGACTCCTGTGAGGCTACCATTTACATCTGTGTGCATGGGGATTAAAGTACAACAATCTTCCCCTATATAATCACATATTCCTTGGTCTCCAGCCATGCGGGATTCTAGCACGAACCTATGTTGTAGAACCATTAGTGAAGTTGCATGCAATTGTTCCTTTACCAAATCCAGGCCCTTTATTGTAAAGTTTATAAATCTTTGTTGATTATACCATAAGAGATTTACCCACCTGCTATTGCGAGCTATATACTGTGCATTAACAATTGATCCGTAGATTGGTACTGAACCAGCCCCTCTTCCGCTTTTTATCCAATCACTCCCTATGGCAACCTGTTCTTCAGGTACTCCATATGGGATCTGATCCCATGTGATATATACTTCATCTGATGTTTTCCACTCGTGTTTAGCGGGGGTACTTCTCTTAACGCGATTGGTTATTTCGTTAGATGTTACATTGATACCTATTGGGTCATTTGCTATTAACTTTAGTTGTCCTGTCAGCATTACTGGTGCACATATGCCTTCCCACTGTGGGGGTAATGTGGCCAACATTTGTGTCTCATTATGGCACATCCAAAAAATGTCACCTAAGGGGACAGATCCCCTCGCCAGGCTCAGTATTCGATACTGAGATACACTTGAAGGTTGGAACTCATAGATGACATGTCCCCCATCTGGTACTACTTGTTCACAGCGTATGGTGGCATTGGGACTCGTTTGACAAAACTTAATGTGGTAGGTGAGGTTCCCTTCTGCTGTTGGTGGGTACCATGTCCTATTACTACATGTAACCAGTCTATCCGTTGTCCACATCTGTCTAGAGGATCTATTAGTCACTGTTTCCAGTTCTTTCCCTCGGGCTATACAAAACGGAAAAATCAGTTCAGCCGGTTTTTGTACTACTGGTGGAAGGGAGAAAGTGCTCATTACATCATTTATTGAGGAGTTCAGCGCTCTGGGGCATATTGTGTGGTCTTTTGATAATGATGCAAGACCTCCGGCCATCTGCATGGCACAATGAGCAAAGCACTCCGTTACATCTGGGCAGTCGCCTATTTTACTTCCAGGAATAATCTGAAGGGCTGGTAATTTTTTAGCATTATAGCAGGCTATACAATCATCTTTAGGGCGCTTTTTGGCTTTGAACATTGCCTGGACAGAGTACTGAATCCATTGTTGGAACATATTGGTTTCCCAGTGTGCAGTCTTTAATTTGTCTAGATCTCTTTTCTGCCTTTTGTTTACCAATTTTACCATTCTATGCGCTTTCCCTACCGTCATTACCTGCTCTGTTAATGTGTTTTGGCATATGTTCATTTTGCATCTCACCTCAATGATCACCATCCCATCCTCACGGCAGTCCATGCTTTGTGGAACTCCAAGCCAATGTTTCCCCATTGAGTTACCTAAAATTTCTTCAGACATTACATAATCATATCCTTTGATTTGCACATGCATTAGTGATAAATTTTCTCCATCATTATTATTGATTACCCCTTGGTTAGTAGCTAGTGTTACCATTGCTAGTGCACATGTTTGTGTGTGACGCATTAACTGTGTGTGTGAACTGTTAGTATTAATTTTCATAAGATCCCCCCTTGTTAGCCCACAAAGGGTTAACACAACAAGAAAGTTAATCAAAGTCTGAAGAAGGCGCATACGGGAGATGCCTAGACGGCGATGGAGTGGGCGGGACCGAGTGGATCGGCGGCCCACTTGCTTCGGAGGAGGGAGGGGAAAGGGAGTGGAAGAAAGGGGAAGGTGCAGGTGAGGGATATGAAGGGGACAGGACTCCACCAACATCTGGTAGGTCAGAAGAAAGAAGTTCGTCCAGTGCCTAAGCGACGGATGGATCTGGGTGAGACCCAGAAGAAGTCTCAGCGGCAGAAGGATCATCATCATTGCCACCAGAATCAGAAGGTGGATGGGAAGCATAAGAATGAACACTGTCATCCTCAGAGTCCCCTGACCCTGGCGATTGGCGAGCTGCCAAGCGGGCCGAACGTCTTTGGACGCCTGACGTTGAGGGGAGCGGGGATGCATCAGTGCCCGACACCGGTGCAACATCTAAAGTTTGTGAGCTAGTGGAGGGGTGCTGCGGAGGGAGACTTGTTGCTGCCCTGTCAGCATGCGCAGAGCCCGTCGGTCCTGGATCGAGTCCAGGTGGGTCTGGAGGCCGATGCCTGGTGCAGTGGTTTTTGTGAAACCAGAAGGGCTTACCTTCGACTTTCAGGGCAGTGGGAGTGGTAAGCACAACTTTAAAGGGGCCTTCCCTACGAGGCTCGTTCCACTGACGTCTAAAGACTCGTATGAACACACTGTCACCAACTTGAACGTCCCTGACGTCCACTGGAATGTGTGTCTCGTCTCGGCTGTGAGCTGCTGTCACCTGTTGAAATATAAGCCTGTGAATGCGGGTTAAGGACCTGAGGTAGTCCCCCATTTCACGCTCAAGCTGTGCTAGGGAAATCTCCGCCAGCTGGGGTCCTTGAACCTGTGGGAGAGGCATTGGTCGACCTGTAAGCATTTCATGAGGAGTAAGATGGGTTATGCGGTTAGTTTGAGAACGCATTGCCATTAATGCAACAGGCAAGGCGTCCACACAAGTCAAACGGTTGTTGCTGTCAGCTATTATCTTAGCAATCTTTGATTTCAGGATCCCGTTAGCTCGTTCCATGGATCCCTGTGACTGGGGATGATACACACAACCAAACTTTTGTTTTATGCACAACAGTTTAAACATTTGCTGGATCACCTGTGAAACAAAATGTGGTCCGTTATCAGATGATATTGTGTCAGGCATGCCAAATCTGGGAAAAACTTCTTTACACAAAAACCGTGCTGCTGCTTTGTGGTCATTATGAGCAGTGGGACATGCTTCTACCCATCTGCTAAACCTACAAACAACCACCAACATGTACCTCTTTCCCTGAACCCGAGTTATCATGTCTACGTAATCCATCATCAGATGGCGGAACGGACCGTCTGGCATAGGGATACGTGCTAAGGGTTGAGTAAACATTTTACGCACATTGTACTTAGGGCAATGTGGACATAAAGCCAATTCTCTGTCTACCATAGGTGTCATATAAGGTGACCACCAAACTGCCTGTAACTTTTGAACAACTTGGGCTCGTGAACAATGATCAGGTCCATGCATTATTTTAATGGCTGTCGGTAATAAGGACAAACGTAGTACAAAATGTCCTCGAGAACTACGCCACAATCCATCGTGGGGGTGTGTTAACCGAGCTGCCCCCCTTTGTACCCATAGGCGTTTTTCTGCTTCAGATACGTTATTTTGGGCTTCTATTAAGGAGGCCAAATTAGTAATGGGTTCACACTCAGCTACGTGGACCATTGGTCCCTGCACTGCTGAACCTGTGGCTTCTTTAGCTGCCTCATCTGCTAAGTTATTTCCCATGGCAATAGGTGTTTTTGCTGTCTGATGAGCTGCACATTTTACAATAGCTAACGCACATGGAAGTTGCATAGCTTTTATTAACTCTACTACTGCTTGCCCATGTGTCACTGGGGTGCCATCTGTTCTAACAAACCCTCGTTGTTTCCAGATGCTAGCGTTTATATGGCATACCCCGTACCCATAAGCACTGTCAGTATAGATTGTCACTCTTTTACCAGTAGCCAATTTACATGCAGCTGTTAATGCTTTTATCTCTGCCAATTGGGCAGAGCAAGGTTGATCTAGACTCATTGATTGTACCTTGGTAAAGGTCCCATCGGGGTTAAGTTGGACTATTCCATATCCAGCTCTATTCCCTGTGTCACCTCTGACGCATGATCCGTCTACGAACAGCGTCAGATCAGATGGGATTTGATGATTTTATAAGTCCTCCCTTACCTTCATGAAGGTGTCCGTCTCCTGGAGACAATCATGGGGCTCACCTTCTATGGGCAATACCATTCTTGTGGCTGGGTTAATGGTGGTACAACGTTGTATTGTTAAATCAGGTCCTGAAAGCAGAACTTCATAACCTGTTCGACGAGCTTGGGTTATCACAAAGCGTGGACTGGTGAGCAGTGCATGTAATTGATGTGATGTGTACAGAATAACAGAGTGGCCCATAGTAATAACTGAGGCCTTTTTGTAGGCGAAGGCTGCTGCTGCCAAACCCTGGTAGCAGGGAGGCAGACCTTCTTCGACACCATCTAATTTTGTGCTGTAATAAGAAATTGGCTGTTTACCTGTTGGGGTGTCTTGCATCAATACTGCACATGCATACCCTTGTCGCTCAGCCACATAGAGATGGAATGGTTTGCCATAATCTGGATTGGCCAGAGCAGGAGCAGTTTGGAGATCTTGTTTCAGCAGCTGGAACGCACCCTCTGCCTCATCTGTCCATTGTAATTGAGCCGACTGGTGTCCTTGACCTGCGGCTTTAATCATTGCTCTCAGTGGAGCCGTTTTGATGGCATAATCACACACCCACGGTCTGCTGTAACCTGCCATGCCAAGGAAAGACAACATGTGACCAACAGTCTGAGGTTTGGGCATTTGGGTTATGGCTTCCAGTTGGGACGGTGCAATACACCTCTTGTCCCCACTAAGTTGCCTGCCGAGATACTCCACTGTTTGCTGGCAGAATTGCAATTTTTGTTTACTTACTTTGTGTCCTCCTTCTGCCAAAGCAGTCAACACTGTAATGGAGTCACTCTCACACTGCTCTTTAGAAACAGAACAAATCAGAATATCATCAACATACATCAACATTGTAGATGGTATGTCAAGGTGATTTAAGTCATTTGCCAGTACACGATTGAAAATTGATGGTGAGTGTACGAAACCCTGTGGTAATCGCGAATATGTATATTGTTGGCCTTTGTATGTAAATGCAAACAAATACTGGGAATCTGGATGGACCGGTACACTGAAAAATGCTGAACACAGATCAATCACAGTAAACCATTTGGTACCTGGGGGTATATTACTCAGCAGTGTGTGTGGGTCGGGCACTACTGGTATCTCTTCTGCTACAATAGCATTAATCAATCTTAGATCATGGACTAATCTATAGTCATTACTGTTGGGCTTTCTAATGGGAAAAATTGGGGTGTTACAGGGGCTTATTGTTGGTTTAAGAACTCCTGCTGTTTCTAATCCTGTAATGATAGGCTGTATTCCTTCTACTGCCTCTCGTTTAAGTGGGTACTGTCTTTGGAAGGGCAATTTAGCATTTGGTTTAATGGTGAATTTGATAGGGTCTGCTGATTTCACTAATCCTACATCTGTCTTACTTTTAGACCATACCTGCTCTGGGACTTGTTCTAATAGGGATTCATGTTCTGCCACCACTGCCATTTGTCTTTTCCCAGGAACTTTAATGTGTTCTGCAATTACTTCATCAGCTTGTGAATATGAGATCTTGAAAAACAGTCCATCTTTTGACATGCTAATGCAGTCCCATGCTGTAGCAATCCATTCGGTGACTTGCTTGGCTTCTTGAACCATGGGTCCTAGATCATGTGACTCATACTCGTCTGCAATCAGTAATGTGACATGTGGTGCTGAGTTGGTTACCTGGAACCATTCTGCTACATCTTTATCAGGAAATGTGACAACAGCTGCAGCTCCTTGTGGTCCAACCACTATGTCAGCATACTGGATGACAGTTGTTTTGTTGTTTATGTCTTCATCCCAGCTTTTCTCGTAGTCTTCATGTGTTTTGCCTTTGTCATAAAACATGGTACAATGGAGAGGAAGAAAAGGTTCTTTGGGTTTCTCGTAGTGATTCATTATCAGGGGTCTCCATGTTTCCCACTCCAGTTGGAGGAAAGAGGTTGGTGATGTGAGTTTCAGCCAAAATACTTGGTCTTCTGGCTCATGACTTGTTATCTGGGGGGTTGTTTGCAGGCCCAGTGGCATCATGTAGGCTTCATTCTTGTCTGTTGCTTCAAAAGAAATTCCATTAGGGGTACATTTAATTTTTGCATTGAGCTGGCACAGCACATCTCTACCCAGCAGATTTATGGGCGTATCTTCTGAGTAAAGTAGTGGTGCATACACAGTCTTTTCACCTGTGATCATGGGAACTGGCTTAGTCATGGGTATTATTTGGGTCTTCCCAGAGAAACCTACTGTTCGAATCTTTGATGCTGAGAGAGGCAGGCCAATTCCACTTTTTCCTATACAGGAGTAGGCCGCTCCTGTATCAATCATGAAGCGATGATGGCTGTCATATATTGTGACATCAATGGTGGGTTCTGTTTGTGGACGTTGGGTTAATACAGGTAGAATGGCCTCTCCATCAGGTTTCTCTGGGCACCCCTATAGACAGTACGTGTCTTGTCCCGTTCCATAGGTGGCTGGTCCAGCAGTAGGGGGCTGGGGTCCCATCCATGGGTTAGTGGGGCAGTCTCTTTGCATGTGTCCAATTTGTCCACATCCCCAGCATTGCATTCTCACTCGCTGTTGTCCCATGTCTGGACCTGCTTGTGGCATCTGCTGGTATTGGCCTTGAGGGGGCCTTCTTGGGGCTCCTTGTGGGCCTCTCCATCTTCCCCGCATGGGTGGCCCCCCTCGTCCCCTTCCGAACGTTGCTTGTTGGGGACCTCCTCCTTGGTTTAGATGCACATGAATAGGAGGGACTGGTTGGGGTTGGGTCTGCTGTGGCAGGGCTCCTCCCACGAGTGGCGCTGCTGGATACTGCATCTGCTGTGTGGGTGGAGGAATAACAGGAGACACTACTGGTGCTTGTACCACTGCCTCCCCTGTTGGTGCTCCCTCGGTTGGGGGTGTGGCCACCACAGTCAGTGCAGCTTGATGCTTGGGCTTCTCTTTCTTTGCTTTGGACAATTCCCCAATCTGCAGTTGGGTTAACTTGGTGGCCAGCATCTTGCTTTGGTCCTCAAAGGCCCGTTTCTCGGCCCGATGCATGTTTACATAGTGAATAACATGCTCAGAGAACAGAGGCCAGTCCATCTTCATGAGCCCCACAACTCCGTCCAGTTTGGCTTGCACTTCTTTGGGCATGGCCTCCCTGATGTAGGTTCTGAACAGGGGGGATGAACTGTTTTCAGTTCATTCCCATCACTTCCAGTCTCTGTTTTCCATTTCTGTTGGAACCTGTGCAGAAACTGGGCGGGGCTTTCATCATCCTTTAGGCATTCTTGTCTCAGCTTAGTTGGATCACTGCAGGTGGGGTATTTGTTCCTTAAGGCTGCCCACACCTTGGGTCTTATTTGGTTGAATGGTATCTTGTCATACTGGTGTGAGGTCATGACCCTTGGAAGCTGGGCTTCGTCAAACACTTCTCTGGCTGCTGAGTGTCCTGCTGTTTTAATTAGCAGCGCCTTGATGTCTCCAGCTGCCAGATTGATGCCTCCAGTGATTTCTTCCAGCTTTTCTATCCATCTGTCAGCACCATCTGCCAATGGGGTCAGCCTTCCAGCAAGTGTTATCATGTCCGTAAATGACCATGGCACGTATCTGTCTTCATGAGGTCCTTTAGACAGCAAGGGAGCCATATAGGTCCCTCCTTGATCTTGTCCTGTCTTCTGCTGTCGTGCTTTGTACCTGGTCACCATTGAGTGAGGGCCGCTTTTTTCTATTTGCAGGTCCACGTCACATTCAGCTGTGAGTGGCTTCCGTCCTTTGGTCGCTGGCCTGCCTTTCTCCTTAAGCCCCTTATGGAATGGGTTTGTTGACGGCAGCATGTCTGAGCCCTCATCTTCCATTTCATCATGTGACCAGTCAGCTCCATCACTCTCTATCAGGGCTTCCTCCTCACTTCCCCTCTCTTCTCCCTCTCTTATTTTTGTTTCTTCAATCAAGGCCTTAGTCCGTGGACTTGCCCGATCTGGGGCGTCATCTCCGGCCTGTAGTATAAGCTGCTCTGTTTCCATTTTTTTCTGTTTTTCTAATTTTTCGTCCCGTTTTTTCAATGTCTCTTTTAAATTCTTTAGTTGTCTCATTTGTGCTTCTTTTTCCAACTTTTTCTCCCTCTCTATGAGTTTTACATATGTTTCCGTCAGCTCCTCCACCTCCTTGTTTATTTGTTCCATCAGTTCTGCCGGTTCTTCCAAGACTAACTTGGTCACAGGCTCTGAGTGTTTTGCTGATTTTTTCAAAGATGACTTGGTCCTGGGCTCTGAGTGGCCTGTGGGGCCTTTCTGATATGGTGAATGCCTGCAACGTACTGGGGGTAGGGAACGGCTATGGGGAGCTTTCCTCCTTACTTCTGGGGTTTTATCCCATCTGTCATAGTCACCGCTGTAATCATACTCTCCCTGCCGTGTGCTACTCATTTCTTTTTCTGTTTCTTCCTCTTCTTCTTCTAAAACTAATTTAAGTTGTCCTGTAATCTTTCCCTTGCTACCTGACTTTATCACAACTGGGTACTGACCTGCTGCGCTAGGGTGATAAGGTGGTGGCTTATGATCAATGTACTCAGGGGCTGTTGGGCTCTTTTGGTGTTCTACTTTGAAATATTGCAGGATGTCTCTCTGTTCAGCATGCCTCTGTTTTTTATGCAAAAGCATTCGGTCCTGTTTTTTATCTTTATCTCTCAATCGTTCTTCAACTTCCTCACAGCATGAAGGATCAAAGCTGCCTTCTTTAGGCCAACGATTTTTTCCAGATGTCATCTTATGCCATTTGGTCATGCATTTTTGAATTTTGCGTTTATTGGATGGGTGTGTCATTATTACCAATTTGGCTGGCGTCAGCCCGTCAGACTGTTGTTTGCTCATATTGGTTCCCATGGCTACTAGCAGTCACTCAACCGTCAGGTCTGTGCTTATTCACCAGTCTTTGTAATCCTCAGTTAATTTTTATCTTAACTGGTTCTGCTCTCTTCAATACAGATCGTGTTTATTTTCTTTTAGTTTCTTTCCAGTTAATTGACTTCCTAAATTCAGATCTTTTCAATTTTGAGATAAAATCTTTAATAAAACAAATTTGTAATGTTATTTTGTACTTTCACTAATTTTATACCTTATATATTTTACTTTATGTAGACTATAGTTTGTAATAATATATACTTATAATATCTTTATCTTATAAAGCTTACAATTTTTTCCAATCTTATTTAGGATTTTTGTTAATTTATTTCATTCTCATAACTCTTGTGTTTCTTTCAGTTATCAATTTTGTTTTCCAATCCTTATTAATTTTCAGGTTATTCCTTTTAACTATATTCTGTACTAATTACTTCTATTAATTTATTATTATATCTTTAAGCTTTATCTATATTATAATCTTTATTTATTAATATCACCCACCCCTTACTTCCCCTCAGTTACTCAGCTCTTTCACTCTACACACTAACACAGACACACAAGACAAATGATTATATATATATATTTACAGTGCACTTCTTCTTTCTACGTTTTTCCCTGCTGCCCCGGCTGCACCCAGATAACTGGAAATGCATAGACGTCCTCCGGATGGTCGAGCGGTACTATTCTCCGATTATCGCTTAATCTGTAATATTCTGGCTATCCCTTAGCCTGGCTATCGCTTAGCCTCTCAATACCTTTTCCTCACTGTTTCCCTACAGTGGCACAATACCTTTTCCTCACTGTTTCCCTACAGTGGCACAATACCTTTTCCTCACTGTTCCCTACAGTGGCACATATTCTTTTCCTCACTGTTCCCTACAGTGGCACATATTCCAATACCTTAAGACTACTTAAGCCGTCTCGTGGAGCACCCTGACTACCTTAGTCACTGATACCCTCACGTAACACGCGTACACTATTGGTTCCGGATTTATGGCTTCCACAGACTATGTATCAATCTGTCCCTTTACCAATCATCCGCTCAGAACAACCCGTGTTAAGCTTAACTTATTTACAAAATAATTCAAACACAGAACAGTTTAACACAAACATTAATAACACCTAAAACATACATTCATACATACACATTCATACGTACCTGGACCCTTCCTCAGCATAGTCTGCCTTTGGCATATTCTTATATAAATTCTTATCAAATTTGGAAATTACTTTATTAAATTTGGAAAACTAGGTTCTTTTAGAAGAGCTTTGTGACGCCTGACACCCACAAGCAGTCGCCGGAGGCTGGTTCCCCACTAATTTAGAAAATTATAACAAATTAGCTCGCCTTTGACCGGTGAATTTCTGGGCCCGTTTGGGGGTTCCACGCCTTCCAGCTGGTGCCTGCAGATCGTCCGACGTCCCCTTTTTGCTTTTCTCCTGGCTGGCTCGCCAATTATGTCGTCCTATAATTCTCTTCTTGACGACTTAAAATTGAAGCTAAGTTTTATAAAAATTCAAAGTTCTTAAAAAGCAGAAAAAGTCTCAAACAAGGATCAAAAAATTTAGACAGAGGCCGCTGAGTCCAGGTCCAGTGAGTTTATTGCTAAACACTACATATTTACACAGAGCTGGTGAGCCGAAGCTGACAAATGGTGAAACCAGCTCCCTTTTATACATTTCTTATCGGTGGAAAAACCCCCTTCAGAACATATTTTAGTCATTGGTAAAGGTCACATTGATATTTATCTGCAAAACACGGTGACATTCATAGACACATCTCATACTTGTGGGAGCACTCTCTCAGGCAATGAAAACATCTGGTGCATTCAAATCAGAAACTTATGACGGTTTAGTCAAAAACATGTCAGCCCTTGCTTCAGACCATGTCAATCTACCATACTGCTCCCCCCTCGTCTCATCACCCTTTGTGGGATCATTACTGCTCCATGTGCTCTGAAAATAACAACTCCTTTGTATGGCCAGGTTTTTGCTGAGCTGGACTACCTTGGGATGTCAAATATTTCATTTTTATTGCGGGTGCTTTTCTTATCACTAAGGGGCCTTAACCCTGCGTTGTCCTGCAAACCTCCTCTTGGGGCCAGGCGCAATGGATACACACACTCACTACTCTGCACTTCTCCTCTTAGCCTTGAACTGCTCTGTTTTTCTCATTTGTGAAAAACAACTTTAAACTTATAAAACATTAACTTTATTTTATCTTATGTTTAGTACAGATTAATACACAACAGTACATTTTTTACTTTTTTATCATTATACAGGGTCAGATCCAGTCATGTATGATAATGGGAGGCCAAAATTTAAGAAAACCTTTTCTTCAGAAGTTCTTGATTTTGTTTTGCATATGCTTCATGTATTACAGTATCAACTTCCCATCCATCCATCCATCCATCCATCCATCTTCCTCCGCTTATCCGGGGTCGGGTCGCGGGGGCAGCAGCTTAAGAAGGGAGGCCCAGACTTCCCTCTCCCCAGCCACTTCTTCCAGCTCTTCAGGAGGAACCCCAAGGCGTTCCCAGGCCAGCCGAGAAACATAGTCTCTCCAGCGAGTCCTGGGTCTTCCCCGGGGCCTCCCCCCTGTGGGACGTGCCCGGAACACCTCACCAGGGAGGCGTCCAGGAGGCATCCTAAACAGATGCCCAAGCCACCTCAACTGGCTCCTCCGAGTCCCTCCCGGATGACCGAGCTTCTCACCCTATCTCTAAGGGAGAGCCCAGCCACCCTACGGAGGAAACCCATTTCGGCCGCTTGTATCCGTGATCTCGTTCTTTTGGTCATGACCCAGAGTTCATGACCATAGATGAGGGTAGGAACGTAGATCGACCGGTAAATCGAGAGCTTCGCTTTTTGACTCAGCTCTCTCTTCACCACGACGGACCGGTACAACGCCCGCTTCACGGCAGACGCTGCACCAATCCGCCTGTCGATCTCCCGCTCCCGCTCCCTTCTTCCCTCATTCGTGAACAAGATCCCAAGATACTTAAACTCCTCCACTTGGGGCAGGACACCCCCCCTGACCCGGAGAAGGCACTCTACCCTTTTCCGGCTCAAGACCATGGCCTCGGATTTGGAGGCACTGATCCCCATCCCGGCCGCTTCACACTCGGCTGCGAACCGATCCAGCGAGAGCTGCAGATCACGACCTGATGAAGCCAATAGGACCACATCATCTGCAAAAAGCAGAGACGCAATCCTAAGGCCACCAAAACGGATCCCCTCAACACCTTGGCTGCGCCTAGAAATTCTGTCCATGAAGGTAATGAACAGAATCGGTGACAAAGGGCAGCCCTGGCGGAGTCCAACTCTCACCGGAAACTTACTGCCGGCAATGCGGACCAGACTCTGACACCGGTCATACAGGGACCTGACAGCCCGTATCAAAGGGCCCGGCACCCCGTACTCCCGGAGAACCCCCCACAGGGCCCCCCGAGGGACACGGTCGAACGCCTTCTCCAAGTCCACAAAGCACATGTAGACTGGTTGGGCGAACTCCCATGCACCCTCCAGGACCCTGCTGAGGGTGTAGAGCTGGTCCAGCGTTCCACGACCAGGACGGAAACCACACTGCTCTTCCTGAATCCGAGGTTCGACTATCCGACGGACCCTCCTCTCCAGCACCCCCGAATAGACCTTGCCGGGGAGGCTTAAGAGTGTGACTCCCCTGTAATTGGAGCACACCCTCCGGTCCCCCTTTTTGAATAGGGGGACCACCACCTCAGTCTGCCAATCCAGGGGGACTGCCCCCGATGTCCATGCAATGTTGAAGAGTCGTGTCAGCCAACACAACCCTACAACATCCAGGACCTTGAGGAACTCGGGGCGGATCTCATCCACCCCCGGGGCCCTGCCACCGAGGAGCTTTTTAACCACCAGTATCACCAGTAACAACTTCCCTTATTACATAACCTGTAAATTACCAAAGGTACGTATTAATGAACTTTAAAACATTAACTTCAAATAAAAAAGCATCATAAGATGTCAAAAATATCCCACAATCTTTTGAAGGTAAAGCTCTGTCCATATAACCATCATTCATTAATAGAATACAGTTGTTTGCATGAAGCCAACTGCATAGCATTATCCCACAAGCTATTACATTTAGCATTATTTTAGTTATAAGTTCTCCTTAAATAATAACTTAGAATCTCAGGGTATAACATCAATACCAGTGTTTAAGGGGATGATGAATGCCCATCACAACTACTCCCATCTATACTGGTAATTTTTCAGGGCCAAGGTAATATTTATTTACTAATCTTCAAGTCATCTTCCTTACCCCAGACAGGGGCAGGGACAGATGCCCAAGCAGAGACACCCAGACTTCCTCTCCCCAAAAACCTCCTCCAGCACCTCTGGTAAAAGTTTCTGTCAGGATCCCTGTTTTTGTGTTTGTCTTGTCTTTTGTGTTTCTCCCTTCCACCACCAGGAGGCACCTGGCTCCGGTTCGCCTCCTCATGCACCTGCAAGCGTTTACCTCATCACCGGACTGCTCTTAAGCTGCTGGTTGCCACTAGTTCGACGCCAGAGTGTTTGCCAGTTTGGGGTACTCTAGCCAAGCCTTGTTTATTCTGAGTCTAATCTGAGTTTTTGCATTTTGTGTTTTTGTTCTCTAGTCAAGCTGAGATCTCATAGAGTTTTACTGAGCGCTTGTCATGTGGGTCTGAGCCTTAGAAAGAATTTCTAAAGGTTTCTAATGCCAGCTAAGTCCCATAGTTCCTTTGATGTGTCCAGGGTAGTTCCCTGGGATGACCCTGGAGCTGTCCAGGAGGCATCCAAAACAAATGCCCGAGCCACATGAGCTGACTCCATTCAATGGGGAGTAGCCCCTCAAAGATGGCTGATCTCCTTAACCTATCTCTTATCGCTACATTAGTGCATAACGACTCAGTTCTAAGAAGTGGTTCTTACAGTCATGACCGAGATTTGATGACCACAAGTAAGGGTGGGCACAGCTCCCGCTTTACCTCAACAGACTCATGCAAAATCAGCATTACTCTGGCAGTAGCACCAACCCAACTTTGGATGAATTGATGTTCCCCGCCATTCTCTCTATACTTGTAAACAACAGCTTGAGAAACACACTTTCCAGTCTCTTTTTGTCAGTGAATGGACACTGTCCATAATTGCCATGCAATGCTAAATTGGCATCTCAGCCACAGCTGCTCCACAACATCCAGAGACCTGAGATACTCAGGGCAGCTCTCATTCACCCCTCATGCCTTGCCAACCATGAAGCTTTTTATCCACCTCATATGCTTCAGCCTTGGTGAATAATGACATCTACTCTGAGCACTCAGTTTCTGCTTCCAGACAGCAGGGTTGAGGAAATCCTCAAAGTATTCTTTAAACTGTCGGACAAAATCCTATGTCAAGGTCAGCAAATCCACACCCTGACTGTAGTCAGTTTTATGTCACAGCTTCACCCTGCGGAGGTACCATAGGGGGGCCCACAAACCAGCCAGGCTAGAGAGGAGTCTATTTTCAACTTGATTAAATGCCCACCTGACTGTGCTTTTAGGGATTGCTGCAGCAACAGGCACCACCTATGGAATCAGAAAGGGGTCAAAATGTTTGTAAACATCTAAATCTTAGTTGAAACTGAAAAAATAAAAGTTGAAATAGGAAAATAGAAAACTAAAATGCAAACATAAAATAATTAGAATGGAATCTAAATTATTTCTATTGTTATTGTTTCAAGTTCCCTTTACAGTTTCAGGATTTTTTTTTTACCATTCCAAATCAGTTTTTTTCACATTTAGATTTTGACCTCAAACTGACAGTGTGGGCAGGGAAACGTGATTGACAGTTTGCAGCAGAGCTGCAGAGATGTCTCTTTCCATGTTGCATTTATGTACTGTGGGAAATCTAACTACTTAAGCAACACTTTCTCTGCAGCAATTATTTGGCATTTTTTTGCAAATTCCATTGAAAAATATTATGTTAAAGACATTTATAATGGAACCATCACTAATAGAAGCCATCCAGTTGAGAATAAATCAGAACAGCTGGAAGTGCTGTTTCTCCTTCACTTAGGGTGGCCAGATGTCCGGCTTTAGGGCGGACAGTCCGGATTTTCATTGCACTGTCCGGCGTCCGGCGCCGCATCCAGCCGGACGTGTATTTGCCCTCCTTTACACCCAGATTCCACATACTCTGTCAGTGCTCCGCTCCGCTCAAGTACGTCGTGCGAAGTACTTGTCTGTCATGTAAATCAATGAGAGCTGTTCCACATCCTCCGCTACTCCTCCGCACGTCTCTGTCCACGTACGTCTTCTCCGTCTTTCACCGTCAAAATACGGAACTGAGCTCTTTTTGTCTCCGCTCCCGTCAGTCCAGATCAAGACCCGCAATTGCAATCGCACCAAAAAGGATAAAGAATGTAGTGAAGACCCGGTTTGTCAAATTAAATTATAGTAAAAACAGGTCGGTTACTAGAAATTAGAGCATAGTTTGTATATATTCCCAAAATTAAGAGCAATTAATTAAATAACTGGATGCAGACTATTGGTGCTTCAACAGACCAAAAAATTCTTATTGCAGGAATGGATGAAGAGATGATGAGTTTGGAAGCGGAGAACAAACATAGTTCATACAAACTATGGATGATCCTGTTTATTCCTGTTACAAAAATCCACAGCAGAAAGAGAAAATATTTGGGCAGAAACTGAACATCTGCTGGATGATGATGGGGATTTTTTTTTAATATGTCATATTAAATTAAACGTTCACAGGGTTTATACCGGAATGAGGAACTCTAATTTAATGCTCTTTTAATGCTATTAGAAATAATTTTAATTTCATCAACAAGTATCATGTACACAAGTTATTAGTATACATGAAATAAGGAGCTGTAAGCACAGTTCCATGACTCAACTTTGTGTATATACATATATATATATATACTATATATATATATATATATATATATATATATATATATATATATATATATATAGATATATATAGATAGATAGATAGATAGATAGATAGATAGATAGATAGATAGATAGATAGATAGATAGATAACATGGTGAAATCATCTTTACTCTCGACAGGCTGCAGCCATGTCACGAATTCCTCTTTTCCAGCCACTTTTTGACATTTGTATTGTCCTATTCTCTAGCTCTCTCTCCGCCTCAAGCTTCTTTTCCAAACAACTGCTTTATGATCAATTGCAGCAGTTCTGCTCAAATTAATCGTGTCAAAAAATAGTCACTTTTTAAACACCACAATGTATTAAATAAATACAAATGCTGGGAACCAATTCTTTTTTTACATCTCTTTAATATTTTGTTCTATTCAACTACACAAGCATCATCTTTAAACTACTAAGAATTGTACTATAAATGTGACTTTACCCGATTCTTATGTACACCTTAGTAATTGATATGCCGCACAACGTCCTCCTTTTTGGTGCTATAGAAATGGCCACCCTACCTACACTGTTACAGAAGTAAAAATAAAAATTATTTTATGTGAAATTCCAGAAATTCGTCCAGTCATTCAATGAAAAGTATTGATGGAGGCAAAAGTTGCAGAATATGATGTAAACACTTAACATGAGTTTGCCATCAACCACGGACACATCATTCTCCAAAATCTTATTTGAATACATACACACATGTGTATTTACATCTCCAGACCTAGTTTGTCATCCATTTATTGCAGTCTTCATCTCTCTCATACATAAAAATGTTGATGGTGAAACTCTGATCTGAAAAAGTGAGACATACCCAAACATTAGAAATGCAATTTCTTTTGACAAGTTAACAAGTATATTAAAGCAGTGTCCCCTGGATACCAACATGCCAGCTGCAAATATAATGTATAATGACTGATAGTTTTGGCATCAGCAAATAAAAATGTAATTTACAATTGCAGAGTTGCATACTATATAACGATGTATCCTAAGGTATACTGGATTTTAAAATGGAAAATTGCTTCTAAGTAGCAACAAATGTAGTCCTGTAGTAAAAAAAACTATGCTTTTATAACAGCTGGGTGATTGCGCAAGACTCCTACATCAAGTCCAGATAGGGTGGCCAGATGTCCGGCTTTAGGGCGGACAGTCCGGATTTTCATTGCACTGTCCGGCGTCCGGCGCCGCATCCAGCCGGACGTGTATTTGCCCTCCTTTACACCCAGATTCCACATACTCTGTCAGTGCTCCGCTCCGCTCAAGTACGTCGTGCGAAGTACTTGTCTGTCATGTAAATCAATGAGAGCTGTTCCACATCCTCCGCTACTCCTCCGCACATCTCTGTCCACGTACGTCTTCTCCGTCTTTCACCGTCAAAATAAGGAACTGAGCTCTTTTTGTCTCCGCTCCCGTCAGTCCAGATCAAGACCCGCAATTGCAATCGCACCAAACAGGATAAAGAATGTAGTGAAGACCCGGTTTGTCAAATTAAATTATAGTAAAAACAGGTCGGTTACTAGAAATTAGAGCATAGTTCGTATATATTCCCAAAATTAAGAGCAATTAATTAAATAACTGGATGCAGACTATTGGTGCTTCAACAGACCAAAAAATTCTTATTGCAGGAATGGATGAAGAGATGATGAGTTTGGAAGCGGAGAACAAACATAGTTCATACAAACTATGGATGATCCTGTTTATTCCTGTTACAAAAATCCACAGCAGAAAGAGAAAATATTTGGGCAGAAACTGAACATCTGCTGGATGATGATGGGGATTTTTTTTAATATGTCATATTAAATTAAACGTTCACAGGGTTTATACCGGAATGAGGAACTCTAATTTAATGCTCTTTTAATGCTATTAGAAATAATTTTAATTTCATCAACAAGTATCATGTACACAAGTTATTAGTATACATGAAATAAGGAGCTGTAAGCACAGTTCCATGACTCAAGTTTGTGTATATATATATATATATATATATATATCTATATATATATATATATATATATACTATATATATATATATATATATAGATATATATAGATAGATAGATAGATAACATGGTGAAATCATCTTTACTCTCGACAGGCTGCAGCCATGTCACGAATTCCTCTTTTCCAGCCACTTTTTGACATTTGTATTGTCCTATTCTCTAGCTCTCTCTCCGCCTCAAGCTTCTTTTCCAAACAACTGCTTTATGATCAATTGCAGCAGTTCTGCTCAAATTAATCGTGTCAAAAAATAGTCACTTTTTAAACACCACAATGTATTAAATAAATACAAATGCTGGGAACCAATTCTTTTTTTACATCTCTTTAATATTTTGTTCTATTCAACTACACAAGCATCATCTTTAAACTACTAAGAATTGTACTATAAATGTGACTTTACCCGATTCTTATGTACACCTTAGTAATTGATATGCCGCACAATGTCCTCCTTTTTGGTGCTATAGAAATGGCCACCCTAAGTCCAGAGCACTCGTAAAAGATTAGAAAAGCAGAAAAATGATGAATTGCTATATTTTGTATCTAATGTAGCATATATTGTAAGAAGAAATTTGTTTATACTAACGCTTCTTGCCTGAGGCTCAGTGAGTTTTTTTTTTTATTTTTTAAGTTTAAGGGTTTCCTATTTTCCAAAAAATATGGAAAAGTGAAGTAGATAACTTGCAGTGGATTATTTAACAACGATTCTTTTAGAAAGTGTTATATATTCGGAAATGTTAGCGACAGAAGTATAGTTAGATTGGGGTTTCCCCACCGGGGCCGTTTTTTGTACTGTTGTTTCTAGCCGGGCAATTATCCTCAAGTAAAAAAGAAGAATGACAAATCAAGTTCGCTGTCTCCGTGTTACGCTCGGTTACTACAGAAAGCATTCCTCCTCCTAATGTCTAGACATTTCTTTCTTGCTGGAGCTTGCTTTATTGTGGTTGTGAAGTCTTAGGGAGGCTGTTCAACCAGGTGCTGTTGACAGTAGGAGATTAGGCCGGGCATGATAACATCTTATCATGGGTTTTACACATGAAAAAAGGTGCTGTCATTTTTCTTCAGTTACAGTAAATTGTTGCAAAACCTGTTGAACAGTTTCTGCATGTTCTCAAATGCCTGTGCCCTCTAAATGGAACACTGTTTCTTCACTTCACTTTATTCCTTTTGTGCTAAACAATATTTTTGAGGAGTTAAAGAAAATTTGTAGGCTATAGTTCTTTGGGGCAGGGTGACATAAAATAAAACATTTGCACCTTTCTTTAAAAAATCTATATCAGGCATCCCCAAACTCGGTCCTCGAGGGCCGCTGTCCTGCAGGTTTTAGAAGTTTCCTTCCTCCAGCACAGCTGATTTTAATTGAAAGCTGATTAACAGGCTTTTGCTCTACTGCACTCATTATAATCAGCTGTGCTAAAGCAGGGAAACCTCTAAAACCTGCAGGTAAGCGGCCCTGAGGGATCTATATGGTCAAATAAACCTTCTATTTTGGAATGAATTAAATGTTTCCAAATACCTAACTTATGATTTTATGTAAGTGTGATGAAGATGTAGCAAACCGACAGAACTTACACCCAAAGCCAAATTCCATCAAGCCTGCACTGATGCAGACTTGCTATTTAAGGGTTGATTGGTCCACTCACCCTACCCACTATGTGGTTTGGGATGGCACTTAATGTGGTGGAGGATTAGTGCTCAGGGGCTGGTTTGGAATTGGTCCGCAGACTTGGATTCAGTGGGATTAATTACACCTGTAAACATGCTGTAAAAAAAATTGCTGCAATCACAGAAAAAAAAAAAAACACAACAGGACAGAAGATCATGATAAACAGCAGGTTTAAAAAGGCTTCAAATTGAGTCAAACAGAAGTGTGCCACCAAGTCAGTTGGGGCTATACCATCAATCAATACAAGCTTGTTAATATTACATATGTATCTTTTGCTGATTTTCTTTAATGCTAGTGTTTCTGGTACTTAAAGAATCTTTTTATCTTCTTTTGTCCACTTTCTGTCATTGCAGTGTTTCTCTTTTACATCATTTTGTTGCAATTATTTATCAAGTGTATGTGTTTTGGGGTTGCATCATTTATGTGCATGCATATTTGCATGCATGTTCTGGTTTCGTACATGTTTGTACCTGTCTTCCCCCATAAGAAATGCTATGCAAGACTTGATGTAAGATTTTACGTTTGACAAAAAAGCAGAAGAGCAGGTCTGGGCTGCTGAGTTTTGAGGGGAAAGGTGCAGAGGACAGCGAAGCACGAGGATAGTAAATAAAACAAAGGTAAAATGACAAAAATTTATAATTTTATTCCATATTGTCATGTTTGTATATGTCCTGTACAATGAACTAATGTTTTTTTGTTGTTGTAATGTACTGTAGTTTCTCCGTTGCCTGTTAGATTTTGAACAGCAACATTCAATGTGAGACCATTTATTCTGTGGCATTTGTCCTTTTTGAAATGTATTTCTTAATGAGACTTAAAAAAGCATCTCGCTTAAACCGTTCAGTCTTAAACAATGTTTTTATTGTAAAATGCTCAGTATTCAGTAATTTAAACAAATACATTAACATTGATCTTAAACGGCTGGGAAAGCCGGCATTTGACAAACAACATTACATAAAATATTCTTAAATGCATGTTAAATGCAGTTTGTGTTACTGCTGTGTGTGGGCATGTGCAGTGTTGTTTTTGACAGCCACCTTAGATTTAGTCTTAGTTTTCAGAATGAAAACTATTAATAGTTTTGGTCACATTTTAGTCATTACTATATGTGATAGTTTAAGTCGGTTTTAGTCAACTAAAGTTTTAAAAGGTTTTAGTCAGCTTTATGGTGCAAAAAACAGTTAACCTTTACAATTTGGAATAACAACCAGATTCTTAACCAGACTGCCAGCTCTTCTCTAGATACTTTAATTGCTGGATATAGAATGTTGCTGTGCAGTTCATCATTGCTGTTGGGCAGAAAACTTTAATTTGTAGAATTCAAATAAACTTTTTTACGAATTAATGCACTACTTTATAAAAAAAAGTGTCTCACAAAAGTATTGTAAATAGCAGATCTAGTTCAACACATCATTGTGGATAATATAGCAGACAGACAAGCTAATAAAATGTACACTTCCTGATCAACTTACACTCAGATCAATAAAATCTTCATTGCTCCAAAAAAAGCAAAGAACAAAAACATTCTTCTTTCTACTTTGACAATTTTGACCTTATTTCTTCGGGTTCAAAGTAGATTTAAATTAACAGGGTTTTTATTTAAAAAAATCAAATAAAGAGAGAACCTACATAATTGCCTCGTAATGCTATGGCAATCCAGACCTAAACTGAAAGAATATGTTAACTAAAATGTTGACATTTTTAAAGGAAACAGAGAAAATGTTTTAATGACAATAAAAGGAAATATTTATGTTATATGCAAATAGATGTAAAGATCTATCTGAAACCATCTGGCTCTTTATCCAAAATTATACAGTATGCAATTAAATATTTTTGTTTGAATATAATTTAGGGATTCAGTTTGGTAGAATTTAAAGAAGGTTTTGCATCACCTCTTGTGAGCTGGCAGAGGATGATCAGCCACATATAGTTTATTAAGTAGCAAGAGCAGGAAGAGCCATACTGCTGAGAGCAAACCATCAGTGTGGAGCGTGAAGCGCGGACTGTGAGCTACATGCGTGCCAAGATGGACTTCTGCACAAGCACAGCTGAAAGAGCAGAGTTTGTCAGAGTTCAGCGTGCAGTACCGGACCATTACGGGTTATTTTGTCCCCTGCCGCTGCTGCCATGATCCATCTGTGGACACAGCTTCAAAGCTGATACTGCTTAGCTTGTCTAACAGATTACAGCCAAATTATACATTTTAAACGTCTGAACAACAACCCACTAACGTTTTTATTTAGTCTCGTCTTGTTGACGAAATCTCACACCCATGAGTTGCCAAGTTTTCATCAGCAAAGATCCACGTTTAGCTCGTCAGCTATCGTTATTGTCATGGAAAAAAATGAACGTCAACTACATAATTTTTTTCATCATCAGTGAAAACACTGTGTATGTGTCCATGACAGTTACATGAAATTCATATCATTGTCATTATTAAATTAAAGGTCTGACTCAAAATGCAGAATACCAAACAGAGAGACCAGGGAAAAGTTTAACAGGTTTATTAAGAATATGGCGATGAATTCAGTGCTGCTTAGAACACTGTCAAACCGGAACTGGAAGGTGAGGGGAAGACACTGCGGTTAGTTCAGGCTCAGTGGGAAATTAGATTCTTAGGCTTGAATTGGAGGAATAAGGTGTCCTTTATTGAATCCAGTCTGTGTGGAATGTTCCAGTGATTGTCTTGTTTGGTGTTGGGCGGACGGGGTTTACTCAGACTGCGGTTTTTCCTAGGTGAACGGAGAAGCTGACTCCTACTCAGATTTCCTGCGGTACTTGAACGGGCTGTGGTGCAGATGAAACCTCTGCTCAGTGTGAAACTCAAAACAACCACTTGGGGAAAGTGGATCCAAACCTCCTGTTTAGAATAAACGGAGAAGCTGACTGCCACTCTGATTTCCTGCGGTACTTGAACGGGCTGCGGTGCAGATGAAACCTTTGCTCGGTGTGAAGCTCAAACGACCTCTTGGGGAAAGTGGATCCAAACTTCCTGTTTGGAACCCCAGCTCAGTTAAAAGCTCAGTTGATCCTTCCAGAGAGAGAAGGTCCGAACAAATCCAGTTTGCAGGATGACTTCCTGCCGAGAGGCAAAGACAAAAAACAAAGTTGACAAGGTTGACAAAAACTCTGTTTAACTCGGCAAAACTCAGCTTGGCTAGAGTATCCAAAACTGGCAAACAAAAACTCAGGTTAGACTCTGCTAAACTAAGCATGGCTAGAGTGCCCAGTATTGGCAAACACTCTGGTGTCGAGGTAGTGGCAGTTAGCAGCTTAAGAGCACTCCACAGGTAATGAGGCAACGAGCTGCAGGTGTGCAGGGAGGCCCAATGAGGACGGGGCATCACCTGGTGGAGGAGGAAAGGAAACACAAAAACAGACCACACAAACTGGATTCCTGACAATCATATCTTGCTCATTTATAATATAAAATAACTTTTGCTACTTGTCTTGCTGAGTAATGTGAATTTTTCTGCAATGAATGATTTGTCTGTGGACAAAGACATGTCTGATTTAGGTTATGGAATACTAATGTAAATTAAATTTTTTTTTTTTTTTAACACAGGGCTGGATCCAGTCAACACGGATAATGGGAGACCAAACTTTAAGAAAATGTTTTCCTCAGAAGAAGAGTTTGATCTTTCTTTTCTTGACTTTATTTGTTTTATGGGTCATTTTTTACAGTGTGAACTTCACTGATCACATAATCTGTACATTAGCAGAGGTAAGTATCAGTCATCTTTAAAACATTAACTCCAACTACTACATTGTCATAGGCTCTGAAAAAATTGAGCTTTTCTTAGTCCTTTGAATGCATCTTACTAAAGATCTATTCATATAACAATAATTCAAGCATAAGACATGTGTATGTGGACACAGAGATATAAACACACAGTCACAACTAAGGACAATTTAGAGAAGCCAGTTAATCCAACAGTCATGTATTTTGACTGTGGGAGAAAGCCAGAGTACTTGGAGAGAACCCAGTGCATACAAAAACACCCTCGGCTGGGAATCCTCCTCTCTCTCGCTCTCTTTTTCATAGACAGGAGGATCAAAGGCAAACATATATATAGATATATCAATAATGTCAATAATTCATTTTGAAAGTAATACTGAAACATTTCAAGTGTTTATTTGCATTAAAATTCAGGTTCATAATGTTTTAAATAGGAGACAATAAAGCCTACGTTCTAGCCTACCCAGCCATGCGAAAGACCGATAACTTAACAGTTATCCAGCACTCGCTAACATCCTTTGAAGCTTGGGTGTTCATGCTAACAGGTTTCTTGAGCTTGATTCGGCTAGTTGTATTTTATTGCTATGTTAAAAAAACAAAAAACAACATAAAATAATGTCATCTTTTGAATTGATTTTATAAAGAAAACGATCTTATTTATAGGTTAAGTTGATTCTAAATAGAATGAATGTTGGCAGAGTGAGGAGCATGGCAGTGGGAAAAGATAACCCATTACCTGCCTAAGGAAGAGCTTCTGTGACTCCACATTAAGATAACCAAGTGTTAATTGGTTGTAAACCAGAAACATCTATTATTACATCCAATTAATTTTGTATTCAAACGTTAGTTTGTGTGGTGTCTAATGAGTATTTTTTCTACATTTTTTTCTAGTTAAAGGAGAAAATCCCAGCCACCAAAACATTGAAACATCCCACTGAGCCTCAAAACCATAGACTTGTTTGCTCTTTCCATTCTGTGTTCCCCGAGGATGTTCCTGAGTCTGATTTTTTAAAGGACTACATTGCCTGGCCTGAAACACTATCCCTACCATCTAACTTTTCTCTGATTGACACTAGCAATGCTGCACACAGCACTTTCACAATTCTCCCTCGTAATGGAGGAGGAACCTGGAATATAGGAGATCAACTGAAAGTGTTGATAGAAATGAACGACTTCAACGGTCGACACAAGGAGTCTGGTGGAGACCTTATATTTGCTCGACTGCACAACCCGACTGTTCGTGCAGGTGTGGTGGGGGAAGTACTTGATCATCGCAATGGTTCCTACACTGCTGTATTCCCTTTGCTCTGGGAAGGAAGTGCACAAGTGGAGGTAAGATCCAGACTTTTCCTGTTGAGTGTTACGGATATATCTATCCTTGCTAAGGGTAACCTTGTCACTGCGCTTAATTAAAATAGCTATTTGTTTGTTGAGTACCCGTATGCAAACATTTATAAAACAAAATAAACAAGCAAAGGGTTACTTACAAGAGTTGCAGGGAAGTAACTGCAACTGAGTCCATCAAAGAGTCACTGAAATAAAAACGGTTTTGACAGCAGAGAGAAGAGTGTCATCATTTCTTAATATTTGCTAATGTCCTAATTTCTTCCCCTAATATGCAAGTTCAGTCAGCTTGTTCTTGATAATAATTTGGCAAAACATTTTTGACATATGATGTGTCTAGCAATATTCTACATTTGGTTGGGAATTTAAAGTGATTGGTGTTAACATTCAAAAATGGTCTTAGGTCCTAGAGCTCTTATCTTATTGTATGATAGCAACAAAACCTTATCCTCACTTTTCGAAGGCACTTCCTACTGCTGCTTGCTGTCTGACAGGACCTAAGCCAGTTCGTGGCTTTAAGCTACTGTTGCCACCTAAGCCCCCAGTTTCTGTTCCTGAACATGTTTGCAAATGGGTCACGGCTGTTTCGACCAAACAACAGATATTTCAGGGTGCGAGCTCCGGTTTGTGTCTGGCACCACAGAATACCTGTTTTTTATAGACCACACCCATTAGCTACCAGTCGTGTCACTTGTAGGATGTCATAGTAGGTGGGAAAAAAAATGAAACAAAAACATTTTATATTGCCAAGGCTCAGAACAGGGGACTCATTATTCAAGGCAGACAGACAGTCAGATAATTCAAAAGATTTATTAAAAAACAGAGAACAGGGTAGAATCCAGCCGGTGGGCTGCCAACAAGATGCAGCGGGCATGGCCAGAGTGTCCCAGACACTGATGCCCCGGAGGACAGAGTACAAGCAGGATTCAGAACCAGGTTATCAGAAGGGAAACCCAGGTCGGTGACAGGAAGCAGCTCCAAGTTCAATTAGCAGGCAGAATCCAGCAGCTGTCCAAAGACATGTCAGGCAAAGATATCTCATGGTAATGGGCAGGCGCAGTGGTTAAGAGAGAACACAGATCAGAGGTAATGCTGAAACACTCTCACCAATGTCTCGAGAATAATCTGGCCCTGATGACTGGTTAGAGGGCTGGTTAAACAGAGGCAGGAGCAGGTGGATCAGATGAAGGGTAACAAGAAACTGGGTGGAGATAGGCAGGTGAATCAAATTAGTAATCCAGCCATTCATCAGCACAAAGATCATGACAGTATACATCTGCTCGTCCAGCAGAGGGAGAACAGGCTGCAGAGGAAGGGTGTCTGTAAGCCTGTTGCTGCACATTGTTTTTATTGTATTACCTTTTGTTATTTGTTCATTAATGCTTTAAACTGGAATGGTGATCATAGCACACTTCATTGTTTTTATCTGCACCTGTATGTTTCCAAAGCATAAGAATTCTAAGTAATTTTTTGACTGTTTCTGTTTGCATTTTCTTGTCTCTAGCTGCAGCGCAGCGGGTCTGTGTATTATACTGGAGCAGTTTGGTAAACTTTTAAGATTTTGGATCAGTGGCAAAACCAGTTAGAAAGAATGGCCAGGGGGTACTTCCCCAACAGTGCAGCAGATAATTGGAAGAAAATAATGATAGGACAAGATTTTAGACCCCTGTCGGCAGGTTTGATAGTAGCTTCTGTTACTGGCAAACAATGAGGCTACACCGTCTCTTTTTATTACCGTATTTTCACGACCTTAAGGCGCACATAAACGTCTTTTTGCGGTGCGCCCTTTGGTGCGGTGCGCCCTATCTGTGTTGTAACTGCGACTTTTGAGACCACCTCATTGAGGAAATGATGAAAGAGTGGCTGAGGGAGGTGAATGTAAAGAGACCAGGTGGTTTTTTTCCACTCATCACCATTGCTGTTAATCTGTGACTCCATGCGTGCCCATCTCACAGCTGATGTGAAAAACATTGTGAAACAAATGAATGCTGTGCTCGCTGTTATTCAACCGCTTGACATCGGTGTGAACCGGACGCAGCAGGCGCAGCAGAAGCAGCGAGTTTACATGCAAAATCAATGGTTGACGCGCGTATAGGCGCAGCAAAAGGTCCCGCAGCGCGTTTTGAGCAGCAGGCGCAGCGCGTCGGGAGCGTTTAAGCATCTGAGGCGCCGCCAACGCGCTGCTGCTGCACGAGATGGAAAAATTGAAGTTTTGCTGCTGGAAGCGCCGCATCAACCAATCAGAGAAGCTGATCTGGGAGCTGACAGCGAGACAGACACATTACTCTGATGACATATGATATTAAGGCAAATGAAAAGGGCTGGATGGATGAGGAGATGATGAAAGCGTGGCTGAGGGAGGTGTATGTAAGGAGACCAGGTGGGTTTTTTTACGCATCACCATCGCTGTTAATCTGTGACTCCGTGCGTGCCCGTCTCACAGCCGATGTGAAAAACACGGTGAATCAAACGAACGCTGTGCTCGCCGTTATCCCGGGAGGTCTGACAAAGGAACTTCAACCGCTCGACATCGGTGTGAACCGGCCGTTCAAAGTAAGGCTGCGAGCGGCGTGGGAGCGATGGATGACCGACGGAGACCACAGTTTCACGAAAAGTAGAAGGCAGCGCCGGGCAAGTTACGCCACCGTTTGCGGAAGGATTGTTGATGCTTGGACTAACGTGTCTGCTGGCACTGTTGTTCGAGCTTTCGCAAAAGCCGGCATTATTTCTGAGGAGCCGCACAGCACGGAAAGTGACTCTGACAGCGAAGAAGGGGAAATTGGCATGTCTGATTTAGTGCAGCTGTTTAATTCAGAAACAGAGGATGATGACTTTGATGGGTTTGATTAATACTTTGTAATAAATACTTGAATAAAGCACAATCATACTCAGTTTTGCTCCCGCTCTATGTTTCTACCTGAAAACTTAATTCAACAGCAGCCTCTGGGCTGGGTCACATCCGGTTTCACCGCGGCGGCTGGCAGGTGTTTTTCATCTAAATAATCTAAATCTTGCAGCTATATTTGCTGTGATCAGTGGGAATAAAGTAGTTTTAATATGTTTTTAAGTGAGAAAATCCACCTGAAAATTTAATAATTGCAGTCAGTTCATCCAGATTATCATCCTGCCTATACTATTTCTGTCGGAGGCGCTCAGACCCCCACATACCAGCGGTGCACCGACAGTAGAAATCCCTTCAACAGCAGCCTCTAGGCCGGGTAGCCTCCGGGTTCACCGCGGCGGCTGGTAGGTGTTTTTCATCTAAATAATTTAAACTGCAGGCACCAGGATACCGGTAATAAAAGCGAACATATTCCGTCGGCAGGTTTCAGGATTTTAAAGGAAGAGTACACCCAAAACATGATTAGCCTTAATTTTCTACTCACCCCCATGCTGAACAACACTCTGGAGTACTTTTTTGATATCTCAAATGCATCTGGAGATCTGGGAGGCTTCTTACTGTCTGCTGACATTCAAATAATGGAGGTCTATGGTGCCTGAGGCAGAAAGGTCCATAAAAGTCCACAAAAAACGTGTCAATATTCCTCCATACTGCTCGTCCAATGTATTCCAAGTGTCCTGAGTGGGTAGGGTCCATAATTTACTCGAAACAAAGTCATTTAGAATGTTTTTAGAGCATAAACAGTAGTGTATAGGATTTCCTAAAAGCGCGCCCCTGCGAGTTCACGAGCCTACGGAAACCGCGGCAGACCAAACCAGATGAAAGTGCGCATTCAGCTCGGCAAAGAACTCATGCTCTTCCTCAACACTGAAGTCCTCAGACATTTTTCTTTCGTTGTTTCTTTCTTTGCACAGGTAAACAGCAAATTTCTTCTTCTACGCTTGCATTATCAAGAGCAGACGCTGAATGCGCACTTTCATCTGGCTTGGTCTGCCGCAGTTTCCGTAGGCTTGTGAAATATCCAAATATAACATGGTCTGGATGAATACTGGATATACTGACTGCAGGGTGTCCGTTGAAAAGGGTTATAGGTAAGGTTGAACAATTTTGAACATTTTAATTGCAATTATTTTTAATTATTATTGCGATTTAATAAGATTTTCCTTTGTACTTACTACAAGCTTGTTGTTTTATTATCCCTCCAAAAACATGCAGTGTGCTGTTTTGTAAAATAAATTGCTGTTGTCACAGCTGAGACTGACCTCTTCCACTCCTCAATTTCTTTTGGGCTTCAACTCGGAAACATACCTGGGTTATTACATCTCAAGACCTACTGAGTATTACCCTTTAGAACCCCTCAGTGGAGAGGTTGTAGTTATGTTTGTTCGGATGTGTATATATATGGATTTTCTGTACAGTTGCTCTCAGTTTGAGTAGAGTAAAGAACTGTTTAAACCTGCCTGCTTTGTGTCGTCATCTTCACTCCTCCACATTGGTGACCCCTGTGAGCCAACATGTCCACATCTGATGGCCTGCCCAGCTCCTCTCAGCCGATTGCCGTTTCTGGTGGACCTCCATCGGCTCCTCCGGCTTCTTTTGCTGTGGCCGTTAAGATCCCGGATTTTTGGCAACATGATCCACAATCATGGTTCTTCCACGTCGAAGCACAGTTTGCTCTTCGTGGAATCTCATCAGACGACACAAAGTACCACTATGTGGTTTCAGCTCTGGATCCGCCATCCACCAGGCGAGCAATGACCCTGCTCCGCAACCCTCCGGCGGAAGGAAAGTACAGCGCCCTGAAGTACCTGCTTCTTGAAAGCATGCTATCCTTGCTGGGTGACGACAACGGTGGATTTCTTTTTTTCCACCTGTTCCTGGGCCAACTTCCAGCCCCGGTGCAGATCGCTCTGGCTAACTCTTCCCTGCTGCGGGAGAAGGATTACCGCTCACTGGCGGAAGAAGCTGATCGCATCCTCCTGGCTTCCAAGACCTTCACGGTCCAGTCGCTAACCAGGGAAACTACAGCAGCTTCTTCTGAGCCTTTGCCTGCTTCAGCGGTCGATCAGCCATCAGTGATGGCAGCAATCGCCACCAGGAAACGCCAGAAGCCGGCTCTTTGTTTTTACCATCAGCGCTTCGGCGCAAGGGTGCGGCGCTGCCTCCCGCCCTGCAGCTTTAAGCCGCCGGGAAACGAACAAGCCGACGCCTGCTAGTAGTTGAGAGCTCTGTCCCCATCATAGGGGCTGACTTCCTCTGTGCTCACGGCCTGCTAGAGGACGTTGCAAACAGGCGTTTAATTGATGCTGTATGTTTTTCCTCACTGCCTTGTATAACGCGAGGATCTGGGCCGTTAGTACATACTACTTTTTTTAATTCAGAGGATGCTTTCCAGCATTTATTGTCAGATTTTCCTTCTCTGACTCTCCCCAATTTTTCAAACACCAACATAAAACACGGGATAGAGCACTATATCCCCACAACTGGCGCTCCAGTGTTTGTGTGAGCGCACCGTCTTGACGCGGCAAAGCTGGCTGTTGCACGGGAGGAGTTTGCCAACATGGAGCGTTTAGGGATTGTGCGGCGCTCCAACAGCCCCTGGGCGTTACCGTTGCACATGGTATCTAAGTCGGACGGCCAGTGGCGGCCTTGTGGGGATTTCCGTCATCTAAATAACGTCACAGAGAATGACCGTTATCCTATCCCCCACATCCAGGATTTCTCTGTCCATCTCGCCGGGATCCATTTTTTCTAAAGTGGATTTGGTGCGGGGTTATCACCAGGTTCCCGTGAGAGTTGAGGACATTCCTAAAACTGCGGTGATCACTCCATTTGGCCTGTTTGTGTTTTTACGCATGCCATTCGGCCTTAAAGGGGCAGCTCAAACATTTCAGCGGTTGATGGATTCCGTTCTCCGTGGGTTGTCCTTTGTTTTTGTTTATTTGGATGACATCCTTGTGGCCAGCAGCTCGGCCGAACAGCACATGACCCACCTAAGTCAGCTGTTCCAACGTTTGGCGGCACATGGCCTGATTATCAACCGAGCTTTTCTGTCCACCTGGGTTGCACGTTTTGGCCCTCCCTCTGACATTACCTCTGACAGGGGCCCACAGTTCATTTCTGAGCTTTGGTCCGTCATGGCAGATGGTGTGGGGGTCAAGGTCCACCTCACCACTGCATACAATCCGGCTAATGGGTTGTGTGAGCGGTTCCACAGGCCATTGAAAGCTGCGCTCCGTGCTTCTTCGACTGATGGCAACTGGGTTGACCGCCTTCCATGGGTCATGCTTGGTTTGCGTTCAGCTGTGAAGGAGGACCTTTGCGCTTCCACAGCTGAACTGGTTTTCGGTCAGCCCCTGCATGTCCCTGGGGCATTTTTACCTGATTCACCTACGCCACAGTTCAGTCCACTTGGGCAACGTTTTTTCCCTCAGGGAGACTCCTTTCGTGTTCCTGCCCCTGTTCACCATTGTTTGCCCCAGTCCTTTGTTCCTGAGAACTTAGAGACCTCCAAATTTGTTTTTGTTCGACACGACCTATGTATGATGGCCCTTTCAGAGTCCTTGAACCAGAGCCTAAACATTTTCTTTTGGATTTGGGAGGGCGTAAGGAAACTATCTGTATTGACAGGCTCAAACCTGCTAATGGCCTGGCGGACGATCAGGTGGTAACGGCCCAAGCTCCTCGCAGGGGAAGACCCCCCTCCACTACTTTAATGGACCGCTGTTCTCCCTCCAGAGATCCTCAGCTATCGGAGCTCAATTCTCCTGCAACCCCTCCGTGTCGCCCTCGTCCTAAGGCACGGATGTCCCAGGATCATCCTACAGGTTCCAAGTTCAGCCGTTTTGGACGTTTATTGAAACACAAGGATCTGGACTAGTTTTTTTTTTTTGTTTGTTTTTTACTATACTGAGTGTTCGGGGGGGGCATATGTGGCGGACCACTATGGGGCTCCACTCTCACTCAGTGGAGAGGTTGTAGTTATGTTTGTTCGGATGTGTATATATATGGATTTTCTGTACAGTTGCTCTCAGTTGGAGTAAAGAACTGTTTAAAACTGCCTGCTTTGTGTCATCATCTTCACTCCTCCACAATTTTTTAAATATGTTAAAAATAATAATATTCGTGAATATTTATAATGCACTTAACGTAAGTATCTCAAAGTTCTACAAACAATAGTAACCAACCTGACACAACACCTGTTTGATCCTAAATAATGCAAACCAAGGTAAGCCCATAGAAATATTTAACAACCAAAGTGCTTAATATGGACATCTTTTTCCCTAGAATGATGATTTTACTATTGTTATATCTGACACTCCAAATGTATTCAAAGCCACAGAGCCTTTCTCTCCATTATTTGTTCTTGTAGCAATGCCACCTGTAAGGCCACAATGACCAAATGCACTTTTATGAGTTTGTACCTGAGGTTCAAATAAACTCAAAAACTGTGACTGCTATTGCCTTTTGGTTCAATAAATCACTTTGCAGGTGCTTGCAAGATTGAACATTTTGCAAGATAAGCAAAGATAAGACTTTCTGATTATCAGTCTCTTTTTGTAAATAGTTCAATATAAATTGACTGTGCAGCTATGCACAAATCAAATGTTATTTTTTTATAAAAAGTAAAAAGAGTTGCCTCCAGTGAGACCTTGACAAAAGACATATATTTGACTTTACTGGTATTCTATTCCTAAATCTTACTTACAAACTTATTCTTGTGCAATTTCTTTTTTTTTCTTTTTTTTTTTTTGCAAAAGGTAATCCTGATCCACTCCAGTGAGGCAGTCAAAGTGATAGAAAGGGTAAATTTGGAATACCCTGGCAGAATTTTTTTCCGAAGCCTTTTCCGTTCAGGCTCAGTCACTGAAGCTACCAATTGTAATGTGTGCCTTATGGCACCGCCAGAGCAGCTGTGCAACTTCACTGATCTCAACACAGGCGAGCCCTGGTTCTGCTACAAGCCAAAGACACTCAGATGTGAGCACAGGATCACCCACTCTTTCGGAGGTTTCAAGCTAAACCCAATGCAAAAGGAGAAAAAGCTCTTTCAAATGTGAGTATAATACTGGATGACTTTTGTAAAAAAATAAAAAAAATTGGTGGGCTAATGTGAAACCTTTTGTGATAATTTTAGGAAGTTGATTTTTTTAATCTACTTTGTCACACTGTCATATTCTTGGCTTGCAATTGAGCTAACTTCCGCCTTATTAATTATGGGTTTCATGAAGTGTTGGTCTGCCGAGCACCACTTCATTACTTGAATATGCCTACAAAATGGCATCCGCAACATCAGCTTTACCTATCTTGTCAAGTGATGATGAGGATTATTTACACTAGATCAAAGCATCAAATCCATCAATTAGGAGAAAAAAAAAACTGATTCGTCCAGCTGACTTGTTCATGTGTTTGGGGCACCCTGACCAAAAGAAACATGGACCAAGGTCAGGAGAAAGATGCAAGTCCGCTCAGAAATAAAAAACCAACAACAACTGGTGCTTGAAATCAATCCTCATAATAACTGGGCGGTTGCTGGTTGTGGCCGGTGTAAGTCTAGTTTATATAGATATTTTCATAAATAGTATATTAGTCTGTGTAGGATTCTATAAACACTAACAGATTAACTTTCCCCAATCGCTTCCAGCATAATCGCAATCTCTATAGTCACTAGTTTCTCTGTGAACCGACTCCTATGGAATTGTAAATAGCAGTTTCACAGGCAAGGCCAACATAAAGATTGAGACTTTCAGTTAATACTGTAGGTGATAACATACATATAGATAATATGATACATTTATGCCAGTAAATGTTGTAATTATTACACAATGTACCTTAAAGGTGACTTTTAAATAGGATTAAGGTTATAAGGGCAGGCTTATATATTCCAGGCTAATATCAGCATGGTCAATATCTATTTTTTTTTTTTTGCTGAGATCATCTATGGCTACAGATCCCTTTTATACCTATCTTATGGTCTCACTAAAACTCAAGCTTCTGGACTTGATTTTGGGAAGAAAGTTGAAAGTTTTCGGTGATTCTCATAGCCCTCTAAACACACAAGAAGCCATTCTCGAATCTGCAGCTTTAATTTCATATATATAAACATTTCAATAAAAAAATGCAAAAAAGAGCCAACACTGTAAAAAAAAAAAAAAAAATTGTACTGATAAATGTAAACAATGGTGAAGCTAAAATAATGAATGACCATATGTTACTTAGTCTATTAACTGAGGTCTGAGATTCTTGTCACAATTTAGATTTTCTATTACATATACACTACCGTTCAAAAGTTTGGGGTCACATTGAAATGTCCTTATTTTTTAAGGAAAAGTGCTGTACTTTTCAATGAGGATAACTTTAAACTAGTCTTAAATTTAAAGAAATACACTCTATACATTGCTAATGTGGTAAATGACTATTCTAGCTGCAAATGTCGGGTTTTTGGTACAGTATCTACATAGGTGTATAGAGGCCCATTTCCAGCAACTATCAATCTAGTGTTCTAATGGTACAATGTGTTTGCTCATTGGCTCAGAAGGCTAATTGATGATTAGAAAACCCTTGTGCAATCATGTTCACACATCTGAAAACAGTTTAGCTCATTACAGAAGCTACAAAACTGACCTTCCTTTAAGCAGAGTGAGTTTCTGGAGCATCACATTTGTGGGGTCAATTAAACGCTCAAAATGGCCAGAAAAAGAGAACTTTCATCTGAAACTCGACAGTCTATTCTTGTTCTTAGAAATGAAGGATATTCCATGCGAGAAATTGCTAAGAAATTGAAGATTTCCTACAACGTGTGTACTACTCCCTTAAGAGGACAGCACAAACAGGCTCTAACCAGAGTAGAAAAAGAAATGGGAGGCCACGTTGCACAACTGAGGAAGAAGATAAGTACATTAGAGTCTCTAGTTTGAGAAACAGACGCCTCACAGGTCCCCAAAAAAGATTAAAATGGGCAAAAGAACAGAGACATTGCACAGAGGAAGACTGGAAAAAGGTGTTGTGGACTGATTAATCCAAGTTTGAGGTGTTTGGAACACAAAGAAGAACGTTTGTGAGACGCAGAATAAATGAAAAGATGCTGGAAGAATGCCTGACGCCATCTGTTAAGCATGGTGGAGGTAATGTGATGGTCTGGGGTTGCTTTGGTGCTGGTAAGGTGGGGGATTTGTACAGGTTAAAAGGGATTCTGAATAAGGAAGGCTATCACTCCATTTTGCAACGCCATGCCATACCCAGTGGACAGCGCTTGATTGGAGCCAATTTCATCCTACAACAGGACAATGACCCTAAACACACCTTCAAATTGTGCAAGAACTATTTAGAGCAGAAGCAGGTAACTATCATTCTATCGGTAATGGAGTGGCCAGCACAGTCACCAGATCTGAACCCCATTGAGCTATTGTGAGAGCAGCTTGTCCGTATGGTATGCAAGAAGTGCCCATCCAACCAATCCAACTTGTGGGAGCTGCTTCTGGATTGCGTGTGGTGCAATTTTTCCAGATTACCTCAACAAATTAACAGTTAGAATGCCAAAGGTCTGCAATGCTGTAATTAATGCAAATGGAGGATTCTTTGACGAAAGCAAAGTTTGATGTAAAAAAAAATCTTATTTCAAATACAAATCATTATTTCTAACCTTGTCAATGTCTTGACTCTATTTTCTATTCATTTCACAACGTATGGTGGTGAATAAGTGTGACTTTTCAGGAAAACACATAATTGTTTGGGTAACCCCAAACTTTTGAACGGTGGTGTAGTTTTGACAGTTTTATGTAATTCCTGTGCTTTGTTATAGTGGTGTCAACATGAAAGCCTCTATTCGGTCAGCAGGATCCTCAAAAATCATTATCTTACCAAAGCTTAAAGGTAAGTGATATTTGTAAGTTTGCAACAATATATTAATGATTTGCCCAACAAAAATAGGAAAAAGTAATCAGATTTGACACATGGCTTCTGCAGATATATTTTATTAATTGGTATTTTATACAACATATTAAATGACAATTAATAAAAACATTATCAGCTATAAGATATATTAATAAAGAGCAGCTGTTTCTAAGCCAAAGTTAATGCTCTTCATACATAATCACAAATTGCCATTTTTATTCCTTCCAGTTTCCAATGAAACAGTACCTGCTAATGCATCAGGTAAAGTATAAGTTTACATTTTCAAAATGCTGATATCTAAAAAAGTGATTTATAAATGACTGATTACATTTACACTTACCTCTTAGGAAAAAGTTTGTGGACCAGACCTGCTGGTTATTACTACAAAGATGCATGGCAGGCTCTAGATGGCACCAAGGTTCATCAGTTTAACAATGTCAAAGCAATAACTCAGTGCCTGAAAGGAAAGGAGGTCCACATGTATGGAGACTCCACCATCAGACAGTGGTTTGAATATTTAATTGCAAAAGTACCAGGTAGAAGCCTAGTAGAAATTTCTTTCCAAGATTCGAACAGGTTCACACTTCTTTCTAATCTGCTTTGTTTTCTGTGTTCATCTTAGTGACATGCCGCTCCCATGGTCCTCCCCTCCGTTCTCCTCTGATGCTTGTCAGTCAATTACACTTAGTTGCCAATGAACTGGACAGCGTGGATGGAGGCAACAACACTGTTGTAATAATTGGTGTCTGGGCTCACTTCAGCACTTTCCCTGTTGAGGTCTACATCCGACGTCTGCTGAGTATAAGGAGAGCAGTCGTGCGGTTGTTGACCAGAGCTCCAGGTACCCTGGTAATCATTAGGACTGCTAATCCTAAAAGGATTACACTAGAGGAGTCAGTTACCACTGATGATTACTATTTATTACAGCGTGACAAGATACTCAGGACAATTTTTAATAAAGTCAATGTCCGACGGCTGGATGCCTGGGAGATGACCCAGGCCCACTACCTCCCACACAATGTCCATCCACCACCACCTATAATTAAGAACATGATCGATGTTGTTTTGTCCTATGTATGCTTTCCCCAACCTCAAACTTAAAATCAAAGAAATAGAAAACTTTTTTATCTGGTTATTAGGGTAACTATTGGTGATTGACAACTCTTCCAGGTTGATGTAAAAACAAATCCAAAAGTACACAGGTTGGAGTGAATAATTAACAAAATTAGGATTGGGTTAAGTGAATTCAACAATATAGTCACATTTAATAGAAAATCTGGTACAATAAGATGTCTTGAAAGTCATAGGGAAACGGCCGTTCCAATTGTTGCATTTTAAGAATTCTCGCTATTGGTGGACGACTTTACACGAGTGAATAAAGTGAATGTGATTGGTCGATTATCAGGGGGCGGGATTGTTGTGGCGGAAGGTTCGCAAGCAAGTTTGATTGTGGCCGGTTTGTCGGAAGCATCTTGCTAACCAGTTAGCAACTTAGTGCTAGTAGGTTCCCAATGGGAAATTACATTGGGACCAAGTAGCGCTAAATTGGTGATTTAGAAACAACACTATCAAGGAATGCTATGGACAGCGGAAACATGCAAGAGGAGGAGAGTTTAGTGTCGGAGGTCATGGATGAGTCTCCTCCGGCATACATTTTTTATTTAGAGGAGGAAAGCGGGCACGAAGATGTTGTGGAAGAGGACGCCAGGGCGGCAGAAGCTTGGTTTGGTGTGGAAGGCTTACAACCGTACATGTTTGACCCCTTGCCTCGCAACGCTGCCAGTTCTGTTAGCTCTACGCCTTCTGAAGACACAGACGTCCATCCCTGTGAACACTGGGACGGAACTCAAGGGAAAGAAAATGATTCTTATGTCCTATTTCAACCGCTGCGTATATTAGCTGCAACATATGAAGCAAGATGCTATGACTGAAAAAAATTGATTGACAGATGACCGTTGATATATGACTGGCCGAATTTAGGTGTACAAGCTGACGCATAACTAACTGGCCTGCATAAGATAACGGAAAAAAACACAGATTTTAAGACAGGATTTTTTTTACATAAAAAATTTCCAAAATTTTGGGACAATATCGTCTGATAAAGAGTACATTTATATATATGTTTACGCCAGAATGATTTGACATTTAAATATGATTTCCATATGACTTTAAGATAAAGCACATAAACAACATACTGTATTAAAATAACAAACTATAAGCATCATACAAGCTCAACACAAATCAATAAAACAGGCCTGGTAACATAACACAGGCTAACTATACCGAAAAACAACAAAAAATGCTCAGATCTGAGGATATATAGTATGAGAAGAAACGTTAACATCATCAGTCTAAAAAACGACTCAAAAACATTTATATGGTTTTAGAATTCCAGCTTGCAGGGAGAGCTTTAATTGGAAACTGGTGAAAATAAAGATTGCTGTGGATTTTTTTATTCAATCATTCTATCTTTTTTATGTAAGTGTCTTATTTTAATCACACACTTCTGTTCCCTTTTATTATTTGTTCAGCTACTATGTGACCACAATGTACTTTTCTGTTTTTCTCATGTACAGTATAGCACCTTAAATTTTCTTGCTACTTAAATCTGTTATATAAATAAACTTGTCTTACCTTCCCTTATGTAGGAGTGGCTAGTCTTCCCAAGTTCAATCATCAGATCATCCAGGATTTAACATACAGCCATACTTTTTATGAATTAACAATAAAAAAGATTACATAAAATGGCTTTAATGTTAGAATTAGAGGCTAAAACCACTATTGACCAAAAAGAACACAAAGATCCATCTTTCATTGGTGCCTTTAAATAACGTTAAATTATTATGAAACATTTGTCCTGTGGATTATTTTAAAGCAACATATCAAAATAGAATTAAATGTCATACATACACAACGGGTGACTCTGTAAATGTTTTTTAACAAGTTAGACTTCCATTAAAGTTTTGTGGCCATCAATATATCTCCATTAGAGTTGTCTGAACAGCTAACCACTCTTCTTTCTGAAAAGCATTTAATTGTGTTTGTTTGTTTAGGGAGACTAACACTTTAAGGTGTATTCAAAGGGGATAGGGTTAATATATTGAGAAAAGACAACAAAAACTGTACATTTCAGCTAGCTTTATGAAGTCCAAAACCACATTTGATGTTTTAGTATAATTCTAATTACACAACACTTATTTTTAGGCCAAGTGTAGGAAAAAAAATATTAGATTGCTCTTGTTTTCTTTAAATTCTTGCTCTAAATGTATGTTACCCAAGGAATACAATGGAAAGGGAACAAAGAAGGAAGGGTCTAACTGTGACAAAGTGGTTCAGTTTGTGTTCATCACTTGTCCCTTATTTTTATTGATTCGTAATGCTTAAATTTAAACATTAGTTTGCAACTTTAATTCACTTACTTTGTTAACGGGTTTGTTTGTGTTAGCATTAGGTTGCAGCTTCCATCTATTTATATGTTCAGGTTAAAGCTATTACTTCTGGATTATTGGTTGAAATGGTTTATTTTGTTTCAAAGTATATTCATGGTATTTGTTTTCCTTTTAACTCACCAATTTTTTGTCTCATTATTTCCTGTTAAATTGGCTAAATGATGTCATTGATGGGTTCTACCATTTAGAGGGTTTCCTTTGGAGTAATGCTTTGTTTGTTTTTCTTCAAAGTAACTTTTTGAGTTATCTGGTATCACATTGTTTATTTTACAGACTCTTTCATTGTGTTGATGAGCTTGTAAACTAGATTCATAATTTTATTCTTGTTTCTCTTTTAAGACTTTGTTTACTTCTTCCTGTTTAATGGTAGCTTGGCCGACTCAAGCTCAGGTTTGTTGCCAATTGGTTATAGAAGCAATGAGCTCTTGGAAGCTTAAGAGATGGTTGTCAGAGTGAAAAGTGCAGAATAAAAAGACATCAGAGAAATCTGGGACCGGTGGCTAAAGCTGTTTTTTTGTTCACCTTACTGATCCTTGACCAAACTACCTCACACTAACATTCTTCTGCATGACTATATTCTTATTTAGAGCTGATTTTAATACCGTTTATATTTCAATCTACCTTATCCTGAAGGTCATTTAAATATCCCACTGAAATGAGGTGATTTATTTACCCACTGAAATCTGAAGTGATTTCAGTGGGTAAATAAATCAGTATTATTCATAAAAAGCCGCCAAATCTGGTGCATGTTCATTCTAAAGAGTCAATGCTCCTAAAGAAGTGAAAGTAGCAACAGATAAGGAAGGTACAGTATGTTAACACTGGCCCCTAGGAGACCATACACTAAAACAAAAAAAAAACAAAAACTCTGTTTCACATCCACAAACCAGTTGGTTTTGCTTGGCTTTAATGATTTTTGACAAGTTTGCTTGTCATTCTTGGTAAAGTCATGTGTTAAATGACATATTTCAATGGTCACCTATTCTTGTAAAAACAACACGTGTGAAAAGCCACCGTCTTTGCTGTAAGTCACCGTAACAAAGGATAAAAAAGGAATGTGAACACTGTAGCCTATAGAAAAGGTCCAGTAGGCGGGGCTTACATTTAGACTTATGTTTCATAATTTGGAAACACAAAAAGGACAAGATGTTAAACACTGAGTATTCATTTCTTAACAAAATTTAAAAAGCAGCTATAGCAAAAACATTCTGATTTAGAAACAAATTTAAAAGATTAGACTCACCTTCACAAAACTTATAGAGATTTTTTAAGAACCAAGAACTATTTACTTACATATAATGCAGAGGGATATTTATGATAGATGGGCCGTGAAGTTGTAAAATGGGTAACCGTGGTAGCTGCTTTTTGGTGTTCTAATTGGGAGAAGTCATATACTACTAATAATAATGCACCCAATGAAAAAAGAAGTTTAACACTCAGGAAAGATAGCATATGCAATTTATGATGACCTTTATATACATCTTTACGACTCACAAGAAGAGCCATCAAAAAAAGATTTAAATGATAGTATCTAGCATGGAATCCTAAGGTTGTAAGTTCGAAAGCCTCTCCCACAGACTACCACTTTGGGTCTCTGAGCAAGACCCTTAACCCATGATTGCTCCCCGGGCGCTGCTCCCCAAAGGGAATGAAGAGAGGGAATTTCGCCATTGTGAGATCAATAAAGTTATATATATATATATATATATATATTATAGAGACTCTAAGAAAAAGAGTCTCTAAGAATATATAAAAATATTTTGCATTTAAGAAGAAAATTAAAAACAATTTCGTCCATCAAAATGCTCTCAGAACTCCTCAAATGGAAAAGTTTTAATTTCACTTTTAATTTTGTAAAAAATAATGTTTAAGGAACCTTTGGCTAGCTGATAATTAATCGATTAATCTAAAAGATAATCAACAAATTAATCGATAAGCAAAATAATGTTTAGTTGCAGCCCTTCTACAGTATACTGTATATCTTTGGGCCTTCTTTGATGAGTCACTCTGCAGGTACAGACACATTTGCACATATTTTAAGGCACTCAAACCTGAAAACTTACATGTGCTAGAACATGCTTTATCCCATTTTCTCCTCGTGCACGCTCTGTTTAAAAGTTGCTGTTTGCATCGCTGATACAAGCTGTTAATTAGGATAGGTTCTCAGGTATTTTGTAGCCAACAGGATGGTGTATCGGTCAGGATACAGGAAAGAGGACACAAGATCAAACTTCACTTTGGATGTGAGCTGGTTTATTTGTCGTGATGCTCAGTGTTGCCAGCAGTCTGTAATTACAAATAAATTGCCATTAGGCTAACATATTACAAGACCAGAGGTTTAACTAGTACACTCAAATAAATATCCAATAAGGAATAAACTTAACCATCCACTTTGCATGTAAAACCATGACATATAAGTAACTCAATTCACATAAAGGTTACATTATTAGGCGTAGCCTCTATGATAAAACACAAACACAGACAGCCCTTCGGCTCAGTTGAACATAAAATGTACTTAAACACTATTTAACTGCATTTTGGTTGTATCTGTTTTATTTTCATTGAGTTATTGCAGCATTATTAAGAGCATGCGCTGCCAGCTGCCACCATTATGCAGGGATTTTATCCAGCCACATGATGGCGCCAAAGTACAGTAAACCTATGAGGACCAAGCAGGCTCAACTTAGTTCCAGCGCTCAGACCCCCGCAACATCACATACCCGTCCTCTCGTAGCTTACACCTATAACGACTGAATCTAGAATAAACAAACAGCACGCTAGGTGCGATAACTTACGTTTTGTCATCAACTTAACAGTCGGAGCATCACTTATCAGAACTTCACCAAGAATGCGGTCTCACGTGTCGAGAGTGCAGCGAACTGAAACTGAAAGTATATTAAAACTACTTTCCTGAGCGGTGGCGCAGCACTAAACTGGGGCTTACGTCACTTCCTAGAGTAAACTAAACCAATATTACAAAATAAAATACAGGAATGTCAGAGCCTTTTATAGAGCCGCCCCCAAATGTGGTTACACATTTGCTAAACATAAAAGGCTTTACTAAGTTTTGGGGGGTGACGGGCTGATCTTCTCAGTGTCCTTTGCTTCAGCTGGCACAGCTGGTAAAACAACCAACCGAGCAACTGGCCTAGTGTAGACGTGTTCATTAACTTTCACGTCCGCTGATCTGATGAGTCCATCATCGCTACGATGAATCTTGACCACATGACCTATCGGCCATAAGGCACGAGGCAGCTGGGGATCCACAATCATAACGATTGCATTCTGCAGAAGTCCAGGAGGGTTTGATTGCCATTTGTGTCTTGTCTGTAATCCAGGAAGGTATTCTCTGATGAACCTTGCCCAGAAGTGATCAGCAAGAATCTGTGAATGCCGCCAACGTCTTCGACTGAGGTTTTCTATCTCTGGGTAGACCACCTGGGGTAGGGATCCATCGGGCCACCCCATAAGGAGACTATTTGGGGTCACAGGGTCAAGGTCAGCCACATCAGTTGATGCATAGCCCAAAGGCTTTGAGTTCAGTATGGATTCCACCTCCAGAAGAACTGTGAGAAGTACTTCCTTCTGAAGAGGTTGTGAACCCACACAGCTTCGGAGAGCTGCCTTCGCTGAACGAACCTCTCGCTCCCACGCTCCGCCAAAATGTGGGGCTAATGGGGGGTTGAACTGAAACTTAATCTTCTGGGAGGCTAGCTGCCCCTGTAGCATTTCTGACATATTGGCAAAGGCTTCTCTGAGTTCTCGTTCTCCTCCCTTAAAATTGGTCCCACAGTCAGACCATTGCTCTGCAGGCTTTCCTCTTCTGGCAATAAATCGTCTCAGGGCCATAAGGAAAGCATCTGTATCCAGGCTGCTTAGGAGATCGAAGTGTACTGCCCTTGTTGTCAGACACTTGAAAATGATACCCCAGCGCTTCTCCTGCCGTCTTCCTATTTTAACAGTCATGGGCCCAAAACAGTCCACCCCAGTGGAGTAAAAGGCTGGCTTGTATAACCTAAGCCGAGCGGCAGGCAGATCAGCCATCCTCGGAATAGAGGGTTGAGCCCTCCACCGCTGGCACTCCGGACAGGTGCGCTGGTATTTGCGTATCGCTTCTCTTCCACGCAGCATCCAGTAAGCATCCAGTAAGATCTCCGCAGCTCTGCGAAGACCCGCAGGCAGATCAGCCATCCTCGGAATAGAGGGTTGAGCCCTCCACCGCTGGCACTCCGGACAGGTGCGCTGGTATTTGCGTATCGCTTCTCTTCCACGCAGCATCCAGTAAGATCTCCGCAGCTCTGCGAAGACCCGTTCAGGGCCTGGATGATGGAGGTCAGTGTCATATTTCTGGATAAGAAGACGTGTGAAGGGGTGAGTAGGATCCAGGACAATAGGATGCTGTGTCGATTCATCAAGACTTCCTAGACGTCGTAATCGACCTCCTACTCTAATAAGGCCTACTGAGGTATCCAGTTCAGGTGCCAAGGTGAGTAAGCGACTTCTGGATGAAACAGATTTTGCTTCAGCAAGTAAACGTCATTCTTCTGGAAATGACTCCTGTTGAGCTCGCCTAAGAATGGCCTGTTCTGCTGCCTGATATTCCTCAGCACTAGGTGGAGAAGTTGAGAGCGTTTGCCCTGGAAGTTCCTTAACAGAAGCATCCAAGAGCTCCTGCCATGTCTTGTACTCCATTTCACCCTGACAGATAGGTGCGGAGGTGGTCGCTGTTCCACAGACGACAGCCTTTCGGAGCTCTGATTCTTCATTAAAGGGTTCAGAGTTAGGCTTTTCTGGCCATGTGTCGGGACTGAGGAGCAGAAAGGGGGGTCCATCTGACCACCTGTTTGGCACTTTGAGTTCTGCTAGGGACTTCCCCCTTGTCAGGTCATCCGCTGGATTGCTTCCGGAGTCTACATAGCGCCAGGTGCAGTTTTCTGTCAACTCCTGTATCTCAGCTATCCTGGCTCCTACGAAGATTTTATAGTGACAGGACTGCGAGCTCAACCAGTTGAGGACAGTAGTCGAATCTGACCACAGGATTGTCCTTGTGATAGTTGAGGTGAGTTCTTTCCTCAGGATACTGCTCAACTGTGCTGCCACCAAGGCTCCACAAAGCTCTAGGCGCGGGATAGAGAGGGTGCGTTTTGGAGCTACACGGGAATGAGCTAGGATGAAGGTGAGGTGAACCTGACCGCTGGACTCTTCAGTCCTCATGTAAGCTATGGCACCATAGGCTTTCTCAGATGCATCTGCGAAGATGTGCACTTCACGGATGTCCTCTTCTAAGTTTGTTTGAGCAGGAGCGTAAGCACGTGGGAATGTAAGCTGAGGCATAAACTTAAGCTCCTCCTCCCAGTCGTTCCAAGCTTGAAGGAGTGAAGATGGAAGGTTTGAGTCATCCCAATCATGCTTCTTATCCCACAACTGCCTAAGGAGGAGCTTGGCCCGAGTAGTGAAAGGTACCAAATAGCCTAAAGGGTCATACTGTGACGCCAGAACTCTATAGATGTTTCGAAGAGTTGGCGTCTCATAGGACACAGGTCTGTGCTTATAGCTCAAGGAGTCTGTATTCCAGTCCCAACTGAGCCCAAGTGTTGTCTCTGAAGAGTTGGATTTGTCTTCTGCCAGCCACAGATCCAGGCTTTGAGACCTCGCTTCAGGGGGCAAATGACTCACAACACTCGGATCATTGCAGGCCCACTGACGTAACTCAAAGCCGGCTGATTTTAGCAGTTCTCTCAGTCGGTCTACCAGGATTCTGGCCTCTTGAGGTGAACCAACACTCTGTAGACAGTTGTCTACATAGAAACACTTCTCAATTGAAAATCTCAGGGGGTCATCAGGCTGTGTATGTTCTGTCACATGACACTGTATGGCGAAGGTTGCACAGCAGGGGCTTGAGGTTGTCCCAAAGGGCAGGACCTGCCACTCAAAGGTTTTAGGAGGTTCATCCACCTTCAAATCCCGCCAAAGGAACTTCAACAGGGGGCAATCCTCCGGGAGGAGAAGTACTTGATGGAACATACCCTTGATATTGCCACTCACAGCTATGGGGTATTCACGAAACCTAACTAGGACTCCAAGTAGAGGGGCTCCAAGAGTGGGGCCAGGCAACAGAAACTGATTCAGGGACTGTCCAAGGTATTTATGAGAGCAGTTGAAAACCAGGCGATTCTTCCCATTATGACTGACGAGATGATGGGGAATGTACCAGCTCTCCTTTGATGAGGTGTTTGGTTTTACTTCCTTTACTACTCCAGAATGAATCAGCTTCTCCATTTCTACTTTGTAGGCATCAGCCCGATGGGGGTCCTTTAATAGGCGTCTCTCTGTGCTTCGAAGCATAGCCATGACAGATTCCTTTGGTGCATTCAGTTGTGGCATCTGTGCATGTCGGAGGAGAGGTGTGGCATACCTCAGCACACAATCCACCATTATGCGAACTGTTTTAGCTTCGAGCAGAGCTAAAGCTTGAAGATCCTGCTTTGACCTGGTCACTTCCTTTTCAGATGTGTAAGGCACTGCATCCATCTGCCAGAGTCGCTCTACATGCTTAAAAAGCTCATCCGATTGGGAGGATGTGTATAAACTTAGGACAGGCTGGGTTGGCCGCCCCATCAAAAGACCTGGTCCTTGAAGGGTCCACCCCAACTGAGTATGGACAGCTGCTGGACTGCCAGGTGGGCCAAGCCGAACCGGTTCTATGGGAGTAATCAGGTGTGGCTGGTCTGAACCAATAAGGAGCAGTGGTTCGACTCGCTTCAACGCCGGCACTGGGATCCCTTGCAGGTGTTTATACTTCCTCTGCAGCTGATCAACAGGATATGTATGATGGCCTAAGTTGAGGCTGTCAGCTGTAAAGGCTCCCTCAATCTTGTGTTGCAACCCAGGATTGGCGGCTGCAGAGACACTGAAAGATACATTACGTCCATGTAACATCTGGATATCGTAACGGACAGTGCGTAATGGACGATCCTCAGGAATGTCTGTCAGACCAAGGATTTTTGCAGCGGCCGGGAGCAACATGGTTCGCTCGGAACCGTCATCCAGGATTGCAAAGGTATTTAGGGTGTGTTGTCCATGACGTAGAACCACAGGTACAATCTTGAGTAGAACACGATGGCCGTCCCCATGTCGATCTAAGTAGAGGGAACCTGATGCTGAATTGGTAAGGCAACTTTCTTCCTTTGCAGAGACGCCCACGTCGTATCTTTCAGTTCTGACATTTACCTCATGAAGAGCCAGCAGGTGTTTTCCCTGGTAAATACTGCAGGGTTTCTTTAGTGTACATTGAGCAGGTAGATGATTTCGGGCACAACGCCTTTCGTCTTTGGAGAGCTTAGCAACACCATCACATTGACTGAAATAGTGTTCTGTGCTCTCACAATAGGCACAATAAGCTTTGCTCTTAGTTTTCCCTTTAGCTCGACTCTCCTTTGTTAGCAAGGAAGTCTGTTCTGAGGATCCTTTCACATTATGCAGGACCGTTACAGTCTGTTTGAAGGGGTGGGCATCCGCCTTTCTGCAGGTCTGCTCTCTGTTACCCTTCCCGCCAGCTTGGCTATCAAACCCTTGACACCATGACTCTAGACGAAGCCATTCAGATAAGTCATGGAGGGTGTAGGTGGTGCCAGGCTGTTTGAACTGATGTCGACGAAAGTCAGCTCTTTGCTCTGGAGGGAGCTCGCTTATCAGGCGGGTAACGTGAGAGCCGCAATTCAGTTCCACTTCTCCCTCAGGTCCCAATGTTTGCAACAGACCAACTAGTGACTGCACCTGGAGAGAGAACCTCTTGAAAGCTACTATATCACCTCTCCTTATTTCTGGGCCATCTAGGACACTTGCAATTTTCCTTAAAGCAAGCTGATGAAGTTGTCCAAATTTATCATGGAGGGCAGCCATGGTATCAGTATAAGGCTTTGGTGAATGCAGGTAAGCGTCCGCAATTAGTCGAGCTTCATCAAACTTAAGATGATCCACAAGGATTTGATACTTAAAGAGTTTGGTTGCGTTAGGAGGGAGTAGGTTCTCCAGGGCCATTCGGAGCCTGGCAAACTCAGTAGGATCTGGATGGATAAACTTGGGGATTGTGGGTTTAGGCCCCATATATACCATCTCAGATGAAAGAGGTGGGGCTGAATCATGCCAGTTCGACATCTCACGCGCTGCCCCTATGACTGATGTAGGGGGTTTAACCTGAACAGGATTTGGTTGCAGCAGACCTGCATTTCTTGGTGTCCACTTTGAGGATGGCTCAGGATGTTGTGGAGGAGCGTAGAACGTGTTTCCTCTATGCTCCTGAGCCTGAGGCATGCGTGTCGACAGAAAGGATCTAAGGGGCGAAGAGGCTGTATTAGGCGGAGGTTAGTACTGTAAGCCATAACCTGAATACTCTTCTTCAACTTTTAGTTTGGAGAATCCTGTGAGCAGCTCCTCTCCAGGTTCAGGCCATGGAAGTGGATCAGGCCACTCCTCCTCATCTTCATCTTTAATTGGCCCTGTGTTAGTGGTGGTGGTGTACACCCTTTCTGAGCTACTCAGAGGGGGCTGATACATGGTATATTTTGAAGCAGCCAGCTGAGCCATATAATTTCTCAGTGAGTGGGCAGCTTCAATCAGCGCTTTGATATCACTCCTCGCTTCATTAAGTTCTCTCAGGCCCTCCTGTAGAACTTCCTGTGATTGAAGTAGCTTCTCTTTTTCTGCCTGCAAAGCTCTAAATCTTGTGTGAGGGGGTTGGATGGGGAACTCCCACAGGTTGTAGGGGGAAAGTTCAGGTGTGAGATTCCCATAGTTCCTCCCTTGTTCACTTCTCTCCAGCCAAGGAGAAGTAGGAGGGCAGGTTACATCACTATCACCGCAGAAAGGTGGTGCGTTGCTATACTCAGGTTGGTGTTCCACATGTCTTTGGATAGGCGGGGGAATTTCCAAACGTGGCGTTTCCCGGATGGAATGATGTGCATACTCAACTTCAAAGTCATCAAATCGGCTTGGTCGGCGTGACTGCCGTTTAGGTCTCACATCAGGGAATGTCGCTCTGTCTGGCTCCATCCTGATAGCTTCTATCCGGCTCGAAGGACCAATGTTAATTAGGATAGGTTCTCAGGTATTTTGTAGCCAACAGGATGGTGTATCGGTCAGGATACAGGAAAGAGGACACGAGATCAAACTTCACTTTGGATGTGAGCTGGTTTATTTGTCGTGATGCTCAGTGTTGCCAGCAGTCTGTAATTACAAATAAATTGCCATTAGGCTAACATATTACAAGACCAGAGGTTTAACTAGTACACTCAAATAAATATCCAATAAGGAATAAACTTAACCATCCACTTTGCATGTAAAACCATGACATATAAGTAACTCAATTCACATAAAGGTTACATTATTAGGCGTAGCCTCTATGATAAAACACGAACACAGACAGCCCTTCGGCTCAGTTGAACATAAAATGTACTTAAACACTATTTAACTGCATTTTGGTTGTATCTGTTTTATTTTCATTGAGTTATTGCAGCATTATTAAGAGCATGCGCTGCCAGCTGCCACCATTATGCAGGGATTTTATCCAGCCACATGATGGCGCCAAAGTACAGTAAACCTATGAGGACCAAGCAGGCTCAACTTAGTTCCAGCAGACCCCCGCAACATCACATACCCGTCCTCTCGTAGCTTACACCTATAACGACTGAATCTAGAATAAACAAACAGCACGCTAGGTGCGATAACTTACGTTTTGTCATCAACTTAACACTCGGAGCATCACTTATCAGAACTTCACCAAGAATGCGGTCTCACGTGTCGAGAATGCAGCGAACTGAAACTGAAAGTATATTAAAACTACTTTCCTGAGCGGTGGCGCAGCACTAAACTGGGGCTTACGTCACTTCCTAGAGTAAACTAAACCAATATTACAAAATAAAATACAGGAATGTCAGAGCCTTTTATACACAAGCTTACTTTCCAAAAGAAGATTTGAAATTTTTCCACTATGTCAGACTCACCACAGGTAAGTGAAAATGGGGACGAGCACGTAGGACGGCCTTACAAAAACCTATCACCAGAACGATTGACAATTAGGAGGACCACTTATTTTGATGATCTGGACTGATAAAGAACATCCTCCGCTCTACCTTTAAATAATCTTTAAAGGGACATTCTCAAATACTCTTACTTTATGGATAATAGCTCACGGATTGTATGCAAGGACTTTCTAGTTTAATTATAATACCCTATTGTCTTATATTTGATCAATTTTGTGCTCCATTTTTTACTAACAATACTGCTTTAACGTATCTTTACCATAAATAAACCACATTGCTGGTTGTATAATCTTACATTAAAACTGGAGCCAAGCCAGTCACCAGTGTCCAGCTGAGGTGTGAAAAAAAGTCTAAAATAAAGTGTGAAAAAGGGTAAGACACAGCAAACAAAACAAAAAAATTACATTTACCGGTCACTGAAGCAGGAGCTTGAGCTGCCAAAGCATTTATATTTTGCTGCCAAGTTGTTGAATGTGTGAGGAAGTATTGGCGGATGGCATAAAATTCAATTAAATTCAGTTTTATTTATTTAGCAACAATTAACAACACATGTCATCTCAAGGCACTTTATAGAGACAATTCAACCAGATCATACAGTCAGAAGGAAAACCAGGTGATGCTTCAACTCATTGAGTTGACAGCAATCCTTAACACCAAGCATGCATATAGTGACACTGGAGAGGAAAAACTCCCTTTTTACAGGAAGAAACCTCCTGCAGAAAACCTTGAATTTGAACTTTTGCCCCATTTTAGGCAGGATGTTTCAGGGTTGTGAGGAAATACTGTTATTTCTGCACATTCAGTGCCATATGTCAGCACAGGGTCCGAAGTATGAAGATGAGAATCTGTGGGACTATTCACAATGAACTCACATTTAATTCTCCACCGCCTTGGGAGGTGGCTCCCATTCTGACCTGGGGGTCTTAAGTTTGGATTCTGCACAGATATTTCTGTACTCTATTAGCCACTAAGATCTTCCATGGATTCCTTTCCCTCCAGAGTCTAACAGCCTGCTAAGAGATGGTGGATTTTTTCTGGGACCTCTTTGCATAACCTGCACCTGGGATCTTGCTGAGTATGGCAGATAGGAGCGTCTATTGCCCTGATGCTCAGGGCCTGCTCCTGTGCTTCCATTAGCAGTGCTTCTGTGTTGTCCTTCAGCCTGGCCATCTCTAGCTATATTTCTTCATGCTACTAAGTTACTTAATTTGACAAGAATGTAAATGCACTTTACAGTGTTAAATACGAAAAAATTTGTTATATACTGCAAAACATAAAAATGAGACTACTTTTTTCATACAGCATTTACTGTCAGGATTTAGTGTTGGTTTGGAGGACCCAAATGCAGAGGCAGGTAGGCAGAGGTGAATTTAGGTGGGTTTAATGAGGTTTACAGGAACTGAGGCAGGAATCCAAAAAATCCAACAGAAATAACAGACGAACCAGAACCAGGGAGACATCAGGGGAAAACCAAACTCCAGGAGCCAGGGAGAGACGAGGTACGCAGACAGACGTTAGACGAGGATCCAGCAAAAATGCACTGAAGAGGGAGGCTTTTAAAGGGGACAGAGACAAAGAGAGGGCTAACGAGGGGATTGAAAACAGGTGAGGGCAGAGCAGAAAACAGACCTAGGGAAAGAGGACACAAGAGGGCAGCAGAGGACAACAAATGGAAAACCAAGACTGTGACATTTACATTGTGCCTCATCTATCTGATGTAGTAGAAACGTTTGAGACCTGGACCCTATTGAAGAAAAACACTACATTTTGAATAAAAAAAATCCTAAAAAAAAAAAAAAAGACTGTAAATGAAATGAAAATGAGTGTGCCTCATATTCCCATTTAGAACAATCCAGACACATTTTGAGTTAATGAGTCACATGACCTGGAAGCTATTGTCCTTTATTTTTATTAAAAACTCTTAAAAATATACAAAGGCTTAAAATGGAATAAAAATTTGTATGTCCCATTAGGCTAATGTAGTTGAAAATGTTCACACAGATTTTAAGTCAGTGGGTCACATGACCTTGAAGCTTTTGAAGAAATATTTTTTTTTATATAAAAAAAACTCTTTAATAACAATAATATATAATAATAATAATATAATAATAATAATAATAATAATAATAATAATAATAATAATAATAATAATGCATAATAACGCAGAGACCAGTCTTTATTTCCAACCATCTGGAAAAGATTGTGTGGTTAATGCACAGGCTGAGGTTGGGAAAGATGCGCTCCAGCACTACCATCCATGTTTGCTTTGTTAAACACAGAGCATACTCACTTGTGACGTCATTGCATCCTCTACTGCGCATCGAGAGATGAATGAATGAAGTTCACACAGGAGATCACATGAAAGTCGCATATTTTTTTAAATGGGAACCACGCAAAAGAATTGTATTTCACAAAAAAATTGTCAGAAAAAGGAAGGTTTTATTTACAAAAAGGAACAAAACAAATCAAAGGATGAATTACACACAGGTGTGATCAAAATCTAGGGAGTTAAGGTTCAAGGTTTAAGAGTCTTTTATTTAATTCAGTTTATTTATATAGCACCAATTCATAACACATTTTGTCTCAAGGCACAATACAGAGACAATACAGTCAGACCTGGGCATTGTACAGGATCCTGTGCAGCCCACGAGGTATGGGCATTGTACCGCATATGGCCTGTCTAAAGTTAATTGGAAATTTCAAAATAAACATATTCATCTAATGAATGGACTGAGTCTGCTTTGCTTTTATTTTGCCCTGAAAAATGTCCTTTTGTGGTAAAAAAAAAAAAAAGAACGCTATTGTGATGGCCGCATGTGCAACCACACAACAAATGGTCTGGTAATTCTTTCATTAAATCTTATATTTTACTGTACTGTAGTTTATTTATTTTTTTACTTTGATTTGGCATTGGTTAACTATTTGGGTGCACACATTTAGTTTACTCATTTTGTCATTTCTTGTTTGTTTGGTTTTCTGCACATTAATATATTTTTCATTTGAGTTGCCAGTTCCTGGGAGGCTGTCATGAGTGAAGCCAGTAAAGGAAAGGAGGCCTCAGCTGCAAAGGATCTCCTCATTGACATGGAGGCCTAGTTGGACTCTTCCACTTACTTTTAAAGTATTTCTGATTCTGATAGAAGGGGTGTAGAAAGGGTTTAAGTTTCTTTATTTGGTTTTGTTTTCTATAATAAAATTTGGAAAGTTTAATATTTAAGTCCTCTTCCTCATAGGTTGTTGATTGAGTATGGTGCTGATTAGTTTGGTCTTTTGTTGTAGTTTTGTTTAGGAAAATGTATTTTATGTTTCCCTCTTGTTTTAAAATGGTCTGATCAACCAGTGTTTATATATGTTTCCCTTGTGTGTCAGTTGAGTAGATCTTTTCCTGTGTCAGGTTTGGATTATGCTGACTTTTGTCATTTGTTTTCCTTGATGGGCCCCGTCTTGTTAGAAGTTTGAACTTTATTTTTTGTTAAATAAATTTGTTACAATTTTTTCATCAATGACTTCCCTGTGCTTCTCTGATTTTTTTTTTTTTGGCTCGGTCCCTCACAGCTAGATAACAAATTCAACAAAAGAGTTTTCAACAAGAATTGGACAGCTAAGTATTTACTTACAAAAGTCAGTGGAAAAGCTGTGCATCTAGTTTGCGGCGAGCAGATCGTCGTGTTTAAAGACTAAAACAGACGAAACATGCGGAGAACCACAGAAACTTGAATGATGCTGAAAGGCCGTGGGCATTGGAAGCTTTGCTAGTTTAGCTGCAAAAGCAGCAATGCTTTTTTACCAAGCTTCACACATCCAGGAATGCAGCAACCAAAACCAAGATCAACAAATGGTATAAAAAGTTCACATTTTGTTTTTTAATGTTTTGGTTAATTTGAATGAATAAATTACATTTTTTGTGAGGCAACCTCGATTTTTCATTGCTTAATCTTAACATATACAATTATCAAACCAATGCTTTTTATAAAGAATTACAATTAATATGCATGATTGAGTTCAAGTCTTTTGGTCTGGTCCTCCACAACATTTTCTGTCTCTCATGTTGCCCCATGGAAAAAATAATTGCCCAACCCTGATTTATATCATGGAAAATCAGCTGAATGCATCAAGTCATTGACTTGCAAGACCTGCTCCTCCTGAATGAAGTTGCGGCGACAATTTTTCTCTTGCACTTGTATAGGACTCTTCAGTAATCCTTCACACCAAGCATGTATGCAGCGACAGTGGAGAGAAAATACTCCCCTTAACAGAAAGAAACTTCAAGTAGAACCAGGATCATTGTGAGATGCCTTCTGCTGTGACCAGCTTTGGTTTAAGGAAACAGAAGCTCACACACAAAACAAAGCAGATATAAAACTGTTAACAAGCTCCGCAGGTGACCCAGGCCAGGAAAAATACAGTAAGGCAGACAAAGCTCCAAGCCAGTTCCAAAGTCAGGTGATGAAAGAGAGCACACAACTTTGCAAATAACACTCAAAACATATTAGTATCTGATAAGCCATATTATGCCCATTTGATTAATATCATACAAATTGATCAATTCACTTTAATGCTATGTTAGCAGTACTGGTTACGCCCTCACTCTGAGTCTGTGCAGCAGCTAGTGTTTTTTTTTCTTCAGCATGGATCCTCATGTGTGATTTAAAATTTCCTTTCAAGCCAAACATCTTTCCGCATAGGTCACAAAGGAAAGGTTTGTCTCCTGTGTGGATTATCATGTGTGAGTTTAATCTTCCTTTCTCCCTAAATCTTTTCCCACATATATCACAACAGAAAGGTTTGACTCCAGCGTGGATCATCAGGTGTCTGTTTAAACTTCCTTTCTCTCTATATCTACGTCCACATAAGTAACAACAGAAAGGTTTGTCTCCTGCATGGACCCTCATGTGTGAGTTTAAACGTACTTTGTGACGAAATCTCTTTCCACACAGGTCGCAACAGAAAGGTTTATCTCCTGTGTGGATCATCATGTGTAATTTTAAACTCTGTTTCTTGCTAAATGTCTGTCCACATATGTCACAACAGAAAGGTTTATCCCCTGTGTGGATCATCATGTGGGATTTTAAACCGCTTTTCTGCCTAAATCTTTGCCCACATAGGTCACAACAGAAAGGTTTGTCTTTGTGGATCATCATATGTTGGTTTAAATTTCCTTTCTTGCTAAATCTCTTTCCACATAGGTCACAACAGAAAGGTTTTTCTCCTGTGTGGCTCATCATGTGGGAGTTTAAATGTCCTTTGTGGCCAAATCTCTGCTCACATACGTCACAACAGAAAAGTTTGTCTTCTGAGTGGATTGTCATGTGTCTGTTGAAAGTTCCTTTATGTCTAAATCTCTTTCCACATAGGTCACAACAGAAAGGTTTGTCTCCTGTGTGGATCCTAATGTGTGTGTTGAAACTTCCTTTCTTCCTAAATTTCTGCCCACATAAATCACAACAGAAAGGTTTGTCTTCCGAGTGGATCCTCATGTGCCTGTTAATATTTCTTTTGTGCCTAAATCTCTGTCCACATAGGTCACAACTGAAAGGTTTGTCTTCTGCATGGATCATCATGTGTCTGCTTAAACTTTCTTTCCCGGTAAATCTCTGTCCACATACACTATATTGCCAAAAGTATTTGCTCACCTGCCTTGACTCACATATGAGCTTAAGTGACATCCCGTTCCTAATCCATAGGGTTCAATATGACGTCGGTCCACCCTTTGCAGCTAGAACAGCTTCAACTCTTCTGGGAAGGCTGTCCACAAGGTTTAGGAGTGTGTTTATGGGAATTTTTGACCATTCTTCCAGAAGCGCATTTGTGAGGTCGCACACTGATGTTGGACGAGAAGGCCTGGCTCTCAGTCTCCGCTCTAATTCATCCCAAAGGTGTTCTATCGGGTTGAGGTCAGGACTCTGTGCAGGCCAGTCAAGTTCATCCACACCAGACTCTGTCATCCATGTCTTTATGGACCTTGCTTTGTGCACTGGTGCACAGTCATGTTGGAAGAGGAAGGGGCCAGCTCCAAACTGTTCCCACAAAGTTGGGAGCATGGAATTGTCCAAAATGTCTTGGTATGCTGAAGCATTCAGAGTTCCTTTCACTGGAACTAAGGGGCCAAGCCCAGCTCCTGAAAAACAACCCCACACCATAATCCCCCCTCCACCAAACTTTACACTTGGCACAATGCAGTCAGACAAGTACCGTTCTCCTGGCAACCGCCAAACCCAGACCCGTCCATCAGATTGCCAGATGGAGAAGCGCGATTCGTCACTCCAGAGAACGCGTCTCCACTGCTCTAGAGTCCAGTGGCGGCGTGCTTTACACCACCGCATCCGACGCTTTGCATTGCACTTGGTTATGTATGGCTTGGATGCAGCTGCTCGACCATGGAAACCCATTCCATGAAGCTCTCTGCGCACTGTTCTTGAGCTAATCTGAAGGCCACATGAAGTTTGGAGGTCTGTAGTGATTGACTCTGCAGAAAGTTGGCGACCTCTTCGCACTATGCGCTTCAGCATCCGCTGACCCCGCTCCGTCAGTTTACGTGGCCTACCACTTCGTGGCTGAGTTGCTGTCGTTCCCAAACACTTCCATTTTCTTATAATACAGCTGACAGTTGACTGTGGAATATTTAGGAGCGAGGAAATTTCACGACTGGATTTGTTGCACAGGTGGCATCCTATCACAGTTCCACGCTGGAATTCACTGAGCTCCTGAGAGCGACCCATTCTTTCACAAATGTTTGTAAAAACAGTCTGCATGCCTAGGTGCTTGAATTTATACACCTGTGGCCATGGAAGTGATTGGAACACCTGATTCCAATAATTTGGATGGGTGAGCAAATACTTTTGGCAATATAGTGTAGGTCACAACTGAAAGGTTTATCTTCAGTGTGGATCATTTTGTGTAAGTTAAAATGTCCTTTCTGGCTAAATTTCTTTCCACATAAGTCACAACCGAAAGGATTTTCACCTGTGTTAATTCTCTTATGTATTTTTAATTTTTCTTTTTCAGTAAATTTTTTACTAGAGTTTTCACAGCAGGTCTTCAACCTTTTAAGGACATTTCTTTGTGAGCCTTCATTTTTCTTCATTGTAAAAATTTCAATATTATCCATAGAGCTTGAAGAGCCTATTTCTGAATGTCTCATGCCTTTCTGAAGATTTTGAACTAATTGTTGAGTAAAGTCAGAGGAGTCAGACGGTCTGTTGGCAATGCGTCCATGTGAATCAGGAGCTGTCACCTTCTTCCAGTGAAAGTCCAGGTCTTTTGTTTTCATTCCAGATGCTAATAGGCGTTTTGGTTCAAACATGGACTGATTAACATCTTCAGTCTCTGAGGAAAATGACCTATCTGCATGATCTTGTATCCTCATAGATTCTTCTCCATCATTCCCTTCTGGAAGCTCTCTGCCTTTAATGTGGTCTTGATAAGGCTGTTGAACATCAGAGGAATATTTATTTTCTTCACTCTTTAGGGGATTAGCAGTTTTTGGAAACTTTGTGGCATCAATCTCCTCTTTGAAACTGAGCTGATCTTCCCCTGGACTGGTGCAGGCTTCCTCCAGTTCCTCCTTTATGTGGACGGCCTCTGGGTCAGGCTTAATAGCATAAGGTTTGTGGTCTTCAGGAACTTCTTCTTTAATCGTCTGCTTAACATCTGCAGGAAACATTGAAACACATATTTAGACCTAATTTTTAAATACAATTATATATGTTCTATGATTACACCTAATTCTTGGGTTTAATTGCTACTTTTCTATGCTTTACGTTTAATATTTATTTAAATGTAGAAGCCATTTCTGTCCTCCCATTCAGCATCTTTTTATCTCCATTTCACTTATATACAACTGCTTTGTTTTAGTGATAAATATTGACAAGGGTGTTATAGCAGGTTAATTTTCCAACCCTGGAGGAGATAACTTAAGAGCAGCCTTTATTTCTATCTTAGACCATCTCAATTGATTTTGTTCAAAATGTGCATAGCCCTACACATTCTTATTTTCATACTTTTGATCTTGTGTTGACATACGGCATTGATTGTAAAGATAAAACAATGCTTCCTCACAACCATGTCGTCTCTGATCAAATAACCTTCAAACTTAATTTAATGTAGTGTTCAGCCCCCAAAAGGTTTCACTTAAGCAGAACATTATCAGAAAATGCAGTATTAAATGTTAAAGAATCTGTTCTATTTTTCCATCTCCTCAGTATAACAAGGCGATTCTGTAGAGGTCAAAATTTTAATTTACTCCACTCCACAAACTGAAAGTTTAGATGACAGGGATAGATTCATCATATCTAAAATGGAGGTGGAAATCAGAGGTAACACATTATTAAATAATTTGGTTGGAACTAGATCTAAAGTTAGAACCAATCAAATAACTGCAGATATGACACAAAATCTCTAAGTGACGTGTTCTGTTTTTGTGATTTTGTCTGTGATTTTGTTATTTTAGTCTGTGAAACATATCAAGCTGAGAATAGCAAATACATACCTTCTACAGCTTTCTATAGCTTGTTGTTGATGTTTTAAAGTTTGACCAATATCACTTAAGACATCATTAAGGGTATCATTAAAACATTGCTTGGTTTTGGATGCCATGTTACTGTTATGTTTTTCACCACAGGTTTTATTTAGAAGGTTTTACCCGTTTTAAAGTCTAATTTGATTGAAATCTTTAGGACATCGGGTTGGGACATCCAAAACTAGTATTAAAAGAGAAACTTGAAAAATAATCCTGCTGTAAAAGGACAGCCTGATAAAATATGAATTATAATACTGTTTATTTATTTTTTATTGTTCTATTTAAGAAAATTCATAGTGCACCTAGATTCCTGTGCTCCTATCCTTATTCATTTGTGAGTAGGGGTGGGTGATATATCGAATATACTTAAAGTATCTCGAGTTCCACCATGCACAACAGTTAAAATTACTCTATTGCAACCAACAAGTACAAATTTGCATGACGACATTAAGCCGCCTGCTACTATTTCACTGGGAGTTTCCTTTTTCACCACACACTTTTAATAAAGCCCTCCTCTGAACAGGATTATTTTCTCACATACTATAACATCTGGCAAACAAAATATGGCCAATGTGACTGAAAGATATTTTTAACAAACATTAAAATGTGCTCCTCCCATTATCCATCTCTCTGCCCTGTTTTTTCAAACCCTCTACCTTATCTCTCTCTCTGTTTTTGTTTGTGGTTTACTTTATGGGAAAATCTTTCAGGTGAGCCCCAAGAACTGAGATTGTGCTTTGTTGCCTTTACAGCATCAGGTTTTGCTGGGTCAGTATATTGAAGATAAAAGCTTGAACTCATACAGCTCTTGCCTTATGGGCTCCATAACCTCTCTAAACTCAGCTGAAAATGAGGGATACTAAATCCTTCCCCTATCTAGGGTGTAGTTAGCATGTCACTCTGCTCACTCTCCATGTTTCAGTATGTCAAGTTAATCCCACACTATCGCCATAATTGGAGCTAATTGCATAAAGCCCTGCTCACATTTAGTTTATATTCAAGTCTCCCTTTTTCCTGTTGCACTAGAAGCATGACCTGAACACCACACAGTTTGAATCCTTTATTCTTCTCATAGTTTGTGTGATTTGTGAATTCAGACATTATTTCCTAAAGTCAGGTTAAACGGTCTTGCATTTTAATCAAAGTGAATTAGTTGATTGTTATAGTTTTATTTCAGATATGAATGATATGAATTAAAATTCATAGAGGGAACCCTGTCCATTATTATATTCATTGGAACCAACCAGGCAGATCCTGTGGTTTCTCATCTTGGTCCAGAGCTCCAGACTCAGGAGCATCTCCAGCATTGTTGAACAAGCTAGCATCCCCTGTGAAAACAAGAGACAACATGAAAAGATCAAAACCGCCTTTTTCTGATGAAGTGATATTGTTGGTTATATAAAATGGAGCAGCAGATGGCGCTATCGTACAATTTCATTGGAAATAGAATAGAAATAGAAAATCTCTTTCTTGTCTCACAATGGGGATATTGTGGTGTTACAGCAGCATTACAGAAAAGTGGACCTTAATAGTGTATAAAAAATAATTTAAAAAAAAAGTGGCAGAGTTGAAAAAAAAAATGTGAGAAAGTGTGTAAATGTTGTGTTTTCTCACCAGGATTGGCAGTAATGATCCTTTTAGAGTCAAATGTCTCCACCAGGCAGCTGATGATGCCGTCCAAGTTCATCTTGCGATCAGCAGTTCCTGGTGGCTTGGTGGGAATGATGGTTGAGAATAAGCAGCAGCTGTTAACTTACCAGGTTTATCGTGAGTTAAATGTCCTCCCTGTTCCACCTGTGAGAAAAGCAGAGGTATGGGAATCATTTAGGGTAGGAGCTGGATGGAAACACAGGCTCAAAGTCTCAGAGAAGCAGAAATCATAAATTAGAAAGCAGAGGGACTTTATATGAGCTAAAATAAAACCCAAATATTTAAATTAGATCAACACATTGTTCATCATTTCTGCAGCCCGTCCAGTTCTACATGCTGACAGAAGTAAAATGGGAATATTTAACACATCTACTGGTCCCACAGAGTCTTCTCTTCCATTGTTTCTGTGATGATTCTAAACATTTAGCTCTGGGGGTTTTAAAGGAACAGAAAAAAGAAAAGAAGCATAGAAACAGATCACAAATGAACCATTTATTAATTCATTGATTTATGTTCTTTGAATATCATGTGTAACATGTAATATCTTTATTTTATCAACAGTATTTATAAATGAGTTATTAATTGTAATAACCATAAAGATGCTGATCTCAGAAAGGTGGAGGGTGATGATCTAATAGATTTTCTCCACTTGAAGATACATCTTCTCTGTTTTGTTTCAGCTTTTTTCCCCTAAGTTTGTTAAATCCACAAAATCACTGCATTAATATCCTGTACTTGGTAAGTAATTATTAACATTACAGCATATTTAACCATTTTTAGCTTAGTTTATTAATTTTTTTATTTTATGTCCATTTTACTTTGCTGCTGGATGATCAATAAAACATGAACTTACGGTAAATATGCTGCAGATTCCGGGTGGAAGTAATTACGGTAATTGGGAACAGAGGTTTATAGGTGATGTCTGAATAAAGACCGTCGAGCTAAAGGTCCAAAACATCCGGTTTTACAATAAAATTCGCCACGTTCTGTTCCACGTTCCTACCCAGAACCCAATCCCAAATCGGCACTTGAACACTACAAGCGGTTCTCTACCACGAAACTCTACAGCCCCGCTCCGTTCCAGACGCCCTACTACGCTAAGCAAAGCCTATAGCATCATTGGTTCCTCCCGGTTCTTCTTCTTCCGCTCCTTCTTCTTCTTCTTCTTCTTCCTCTGGTAGTGGTTTATGGCAGTTGGCAAACTAGTTAAAATTGCATTACCGCCACCAAGTGATAAGGAGTTTTTTTTATAACTTTATTTGAAAAAGTAACAATGACAAACTCAAACAATACGGTATAAAAAAAACATAGTCAACCATACCTCCTAACACTTTTCTTAATATTTTTTTTCTTTTCTTTCAAGTTGCGGGGTAAACAGATGTTTAGTTTATGCAATGCACTTCAGAAAGAGAGAAAAATAATCTACATCCAAAGATATCTATAATTATACATGTCGAATATAACATAATTATAATGAAAGATAAATTAATAAATAAAAAAAAATACAAAACACAAAAAAAAAAAAAAAGAAAAAAACAAGTCAGCATTATTTTTTCATTTGTATCTAGGGAGGGCTGAAATAAATTAGAGAGGTGATATGACAAACTTTTTGTTTCTGAATTTTGTCCAAGGAAAGGTTTAGAAGATGGATCTCATGTTTAAATACAGACCATATCGGTTTGATAAGGAGTTACACCAGGAAACAAGACTCACCCTAAGGGGGAAAAAAAAAAAATATATATATATATATATATATATATATATATATTTATATATATATATATTTTTCAACTGTTTAACTAAACCCAACATAATTAATACTAAATCAAATTCAACCTCATAATTTATCTTTAAGTTATCATCACTCTGCCAGTTTCTGATGGTCCTATTGGTTTTCCCATCATCATGCTTTCAACCATTTCCCAGTTTAAATCTCTGTCATGGTCTTGGTTCTGTTATGCTTTACTTTGCTCCATGTTTTCTAGTTTTATTGGTTTAATTCACATTTTGTTGTATTTTCTGGACATATGAGTACTTTGGTTTTTATTTGTTGCCCTCTTGTGTTGGTCTACTTTTCCCTAGCTCATTCCTAGACTGCTCTCCACTCACACCTGCTCCTTATCAGCTCGTTAGCCCTGCCTTTGTCCAGTCAGCCATATATGCTCTCCCTCTGCTGTCACTCTTTGCTGGTTCCTCGTCGTCTTGCTGATATTTTTCCCCTGATGTCTCCATGGTTCTGGTTTGTTTTACATTTTAAGTTGTTTACTGTTTTCACCAGTTACACTGCAAGAAATCACCTCAGCCTCTCTGCCTCTGCATTTGGGTCCTCCAACCTAACCCTGACAATCTCTATCTTCAACATACTTTTCTGTAGCTTTCACGATTATCAGTTTTTTGTTGTCTGAGCACTACAATTGATCACTTCTACCATGAAAAGAACAAAATCTTTCTTTTTTACAATCAATGAATCTTCTGCAATTTTGGGACACTGCGCCAGAGGTTTTGAACTTGTCATTTGCTTAAATGTTGGACTGGGTCTTTCTGACAGGGATGGGATTCTGATTTTTGCAGCTTCAGCATAAGTTATTCTAAGCTCTAATTTAGCTTTTCTTATCTCTTCAGATTTTTTGCTCACTTCACAACCGCGATATCCAGCAGTTTGTTCTCCAACTTCCTCCTGTTTGCTCCACTCCGAATTCCTTGTTGGTCTTGTTCTTATTCTTTTTTTCTTCTTCTTTAGGTTTTAATGGTAGCTTGCATTGTTTATATATATATATATATATATATATATATATATATATAGTTGCACTAAAACCATCTATTGGATGCTAATATCTATACCTCAAATTCTCATAATGATCCCAGTATTTTTTTTTTAAACCCGAAAAATCTTCTACTTCCCCTCAATACTATTTAACTTTTCATGATGGTTGATTGGAGTGCCAATAATTCAAGTATGAATAAACTCTAGTTTGAGTCATTCTTCTCTGCTGGATGGTTACAACTTGCATAAGCAATAACCTGCTCCTTGCTATGCTGAGTTTGTGCAAGTACTATACAAAGCCCACTGAGCCTAGAATATGTGTACAAACTTAAGTGCTTTGTTTAATCAGTATAAGCCAAAAATTCAAGCTTGATTAAAGCCTCTTTCAATTGGTGAATTCTACTAGACACCCAGTCTCCAATCAGTAGATCTTTTATCACTTTTGGAGATACCCATTAATAAAGAATTTATCGGGAGAGCTATTTTTGCAAGTCTGAATGAAATAGGCTCTGTAATAGCCTGCAAACCCTAAAAAAATGCCCTCAAATCTCTCACAGATGTTGGAAGGAGCCACTTAGAGACAGCAGTTACCTTCACTGGGTCAGGCATCACCCCAGCCTGTTTCACTGCATGGCCCAAAAAACTGTGATTGTAAAACTGTAAAATTATTCTGTCAGTGAGTAACTGAGTTTTCTTTCAATTGTTTAGTAGTCTTCTCCCAACATTTGACACAGACAGAATTTCAATTAAGAAATATTACATTTTAGGCATCCTTGAACTCCCATATTGAGTATTTAGAAACTTTTTTTGCACTCTCTATGAGGTAATAAATGGGGGCAGAGGTTAGGTTTGTTTTCTTTTGCTGTAATCTGTTTGCCAACTCATCAGTCCAAAGTGAAAAAAAGAACCATTTTCTAAATGGTCCTCATTCGATGAGGTGAACTGATTTCTTAATTCACCGCATCTCTGGAATATATGGCGAGATCAAAAGCATGTTTTATAAAGACTGGATCAAGGTACTCGCTGTAAGAGGAAAACAAGCTGTGGTGCTCTGTTTTTACTACCCTTGCATTTATTTTGTGAAAGTAAAGTAGGGCTGAATCGAGTTAACAGCAGGACGACAGAGTCTTGATCTATTTTCAATTAAATAACTCCTGAGGTAAGAGTGTTTGTATTCAAATTTTAAATGTTGACAGATTTTTTTTATTTTTTTATATTGCAGATATTTGCGCGGTATCATTGCAACCGGTGTTCTCTAGATAAGGGTTCTCCAACTTTAGTTCTCAATAGCACCTGTCTTGCAACATGCCTCAAACACAGCTAAATAAATATGATTAACTTTTCAACATTCCATCAAATTTGACAAATACCTGGTATGAGCCACCAATATAGTACCCCAATAATTTACCTTTGTAAACAAGCACTGTTTTAACATTTTTACTCAAGTTGAAGCAGAACCAGTAATGCAAGAAAACTTACTTGGTGAAATTAGGGTTCAAGTAACACCTGATTTAATGTTTAAAATGATTTAATCAGACAGAGCTGAGTGTAATTGCTTTTTTTTTTTATTGTTAATAATAAATGAAATTATAATAAAACCAACAAATTTCTAAATCAAATTTCTCCAAATAATCGTAAAAAAAACAACTTTACAATAGATGATGCATTCATTTCAAAAAAGGATTAGGAAATTCCAAAGATAATATTTACTGTTTACTGCATATTCATCTGAACCACAGACTAATCATCCCCATATTATATCTTAATTATGCAATAATTTATGGAGAAAGTCAAAGCAATTACTGACTTCATAGAAATTAACATACTTTTCAGACCCTCGTATTTCTGTTCTTACAATGCTATATTTATAGATCTTGTGTAATATTGATATAGATTGTATCACCTCTAAGCCATATTCACCAAAATAACAAAAGCTAAAAAAAATTTCCCTCTGCGTCATGGTCTTATATAAACATTACCTTCTGAAATGCGAAATAATGTAATCCCCCAATGAACCTCAAATATTTACACTTAACATCAGAGGCCTCAGATTTAACAGAAACAGGCTTCTGCCTCTGTCTCTGTCCTTAGTTAATGATTTAAAAAGTAAAAAGCTGGGGGTGGGGGGGTCCTTCAGTAAAAAAAAAGTTAATAAAATCTTAACAAAACTGCAGAAAATGAAATTTTTAATAGGCTATCATAAGTTAATATATATTTCAAGCGCTTTTATTTATTTATATGGGTAATTCCCTACTTTAAGCAACAGACTGAGAATCTTGTCTCCGTTATGTTTGTAGATGTTGGAGATTGGCCTGTTTTCCAGTGTGGTCCTGTTTCTCTGGCCGTGGCTGGGTGGATGTGCTCTCTTCATCCTCTGGCATGGGAGCTGCCTTGGAGCTCGTCTGCCTGGCTGTGTGTTTCCTGGACGGGGCTGCCTTTTACAGCTGCTTTTTGTATCTCTGCTTCTGTCTCCTTGAACCCCAGTCGGCCTCGGCAGATGGCCGCTCACACTGAGCCTGGTTCTGCTGGAGGTTTCTTCCTGTTAAAAGGGAGTTTTTCCTCTCCACTGTCGCTGCAAGCATGCTTAGTGTGAGGGATTGTATTTGAGTCAATGAGTCAATGCAATCAACTGGTTTTCCTTAGATAGAAAACTTTGTATCAATTTGACTGTATGATCTGGTTGAACTGTAAAGTGCCTTGAGATGACATGTGTTGTGAATTTGGCGCTATATAAATAAACTGAATTGAAATTGAATTAATGGTAGGATTAACATGGAGGGTGATGATGCAATTAGGATGTCTTCTGCAACTATACATTGTCAATCAAGCTTTGACTAGAAGTAAACTCTTGCTTTTTCTCCTTTTTGTTAATTTCAGCCACGGAGACGGTCATCATTGATGATGAGAGGAAAGTTGTGTAAAGTTCTCGCCCCTCTGAAGTATGGCTCTGTCATCTTGTTCATGGTTTTTAGCGTCTTAATCATCTTGCTCCATAATAGAACCATTGATTTCATGTCTGTTTTAACAAAGGTGAGCACTGTCACTATTGATAATACTAAATGTCAGTTTTCAAGGTAGCACCCTTTCAGCACCGGCAATCTCTCACTTTATGCCAAACTATGGAGATTAAGCCCCCACACAACCTCTGTGTCAGGGACCTAACCTTCACACTGTTGGTGAAAAAAGATTTCAAATGGAAGATAAATGCTATTTAGGGATGTCTATATATAAAAAAGGAAAACAACTGTGAAGTCTATGAGAGTTGTTAGTTTTGTTTTACTGAAACTAAAACTTTCTCTCCTTTTAGAATAAAATGACTGCTACAGTTAATCCAAAGCTTTCCACTGAGCTTCCCAAGCTGTTCAACATCTGTTCATTCAATTCACTTTCACCCAAGGAGGACTATATCCTAGATGGCCTAAAAGATGCTATGTACTGGCCTGAAACCCCAACATTGAAATCAAACTTTTCCCTGAATGACACAAGTGATCCTGATCATAGCACCTTCACCATCCTCCCACGGAACAAGGGTGGGAATTGGCAAGTGGGGGATAAGCTGAGGGTTTTGATAAGAATCTGTGACTTTCATGGTCATACCAAGAGGTCCGGAGGAGATGTTCTATTTGCTCGGCTGCACAACTCGACTCTTCATGCAGGGGTGGCAGGGCATGTGGTGGATCATCTCAATGGTTTCTACTCCGCTGTATTCCCTTTACTTTGGGAAGGAAGTGCACAAGTTGAGGTAATACAAGCCTTTATATAATTAGTAGTGTTGCGCCGATGCCATTTTTTGGCCCCGATACCAGGCTGTGCAGTATTGGCCCATACCGATACCATCTGTTTGAAATTGATGTGTGTGTGTATATATATATATATATATATATATATATATATATATATATATATATATATATATATATATATATATATATATATATATATATATATATATATATATATATATATGAACTGCATACTACGATGTAAAATAATTACAATCATGGCTTTGTCAAGCTGCTGCCTACCTTTGTGGAGCAGGAAAAAGACTAATACAAAGTGAGTCCAGTAGAACTTTTTATTGCCTACCTGGAATGGGTGACAATAATTGAATAAACTTTTGGCTCTCACATTGACATCGGTGCCTATTTATTGGTACTCGCTTTTACCGATACCACCATTTTAGTGCTGGATCGGGGCCCCGCCTAATACTGGTATCGGTGAAACACTGATAATTAGTCTTTTTTTAAATTCCTACGGTCAAGGGTAACTGAAAACACATTGGCTTAAACATGCACAAGTCTACATTTTCGTAGAGGAAGTACTAACTTAGTATGACACAAGATGGTGCTAATACAATTCTCCACAAGAGTTTGAAACTTTAGCAGTAATTGGGAAAACTATAAAACTTTTTTTTGCTTTCTTTTTTTCAGAAACAACCAGGTATGATAGCTTTTATGTAATGACATTTATTGTATGTTTGTATTAAATTAAAGAGTTCCTATACCCTCAGAATTATAAATATTTTTGCTTTAACTTGGATAAAATGTATTTGCATAAATCTCAAACTTACTCCAGTGTCGTTACTCAAAGTGCCACTAACTCAGTTTTGATGTAGATTTTAAACTAAATTGATGAAATTAACATCATAGCATAGCACCAAAAACTTCCCAGTGTGACAAATAAAAAGTGGAAGGAACTTCTTTTTTTAATTTTTTAATGTAACGGTGTGTTAATGGCCAAGCCAACATGACCAATTAGCAAATTAACATGGTTGCAGCTCAATCTTCGACAAATATGTAAAGAGTATTTGCTTTTAGACTAAATGTATAAAGGTTTTTGGCTGGGACAGTTATGGATCATTTAGTTCTAATTGCTGATTGAGTAATTAAAGTATATAGTAAAGAAATAAAAACTTCCAAAATGCTTTCATAAATCATGTTTACATTTATATCGTTATAACCTAAACAAAGACACTGATGAATTTTAGATAATAAAAAAAATAAATCGAAAATTAATGTCTAAAAATAGGAATGTAATATAATATATATAATTAAATACTAAATATTTCAGTAGCCATTTTGAAACGCATGAACATATTACGCTTCACCAACCAAACTCTATTACCTAAAGTTTTAGTAGCAGATTGAAAGAAGAAAAAAAATGTCCTGTTTACTTCATTTAATATAAAATACAACATAAACCTTAAACATTTTTAACACGATTGTCTTGATTGTCTTTGATTGTCTTGCCATATCTTCTGTTATCAACTCTGTTTAGTTTTGTTACTGCACCATTTAACCATGAAGAGCGTCGACTAACAGAAAAGATTGAATATTTTGAAGGGTCGTTGCATTATCTTTTCCCAGCTTTTCTTGTCATTACACTGCAGCAAGTACAGAGCAACAAAATGAGTAGTGAGCTGCCACTGTGCGGCGCCCCGCTAGCAGTGTGGGGTTAAAGGAATAGTACACCCAAAACATGATTAGCCTTAATTTTCTACTCACCCCCATGCTGAACAACACTCTAGAGTACTTTTTTGATATCTCAAATGCATCTGGAGATCTGGGAGGCTTCTTGCTGTCTGCTGACATTCAAATAATGGAGGTCCATGGCGCCCGAGGCAGAAAGGTCCATAAAAGTCCACAAAAAACGTGTCAATATTCCTCCATACTGCTCGTCCAATGTATTCCAAGTGTCCTGAGTGGGTAGAGTCCATAATTTACTCGAAACGAAGTCATTTAGAATGTTTTTAGAGCATAAACAGTAGTGTATAGGATTTCCTAAAAGCGCGCGCCTGCGAGTTCACGAGCCTACGGAAACCGTGGCAGACCAAGCCAGATGAAAGTGCGCATTCAGCTCGGCAAAGAACTCATGCTCTTCCTCAACACTGAAGTCCTCAGACATTTTTCTTTCGTTGTTTCTTTCTTTGCACAGGTAAACAGCATATTTCTTCTTCTACGCTTGCATTATCAAGAGCAGACGCTGAATGCGCACTTTCATCTGGCTTGGTCTGCCGCAGTTTCCGTAGGCTCGTGAACTCGCAGGCGCGCGTTTTTAGGAAATCCTATACACTACTGTTTATGCTCTAAAAACATTCTAAATGACTTCGTTTCGAGTAAATTATGGAAGCTACCCACTCAGGACAATTGGAATACATTGGACGACCAGTATGGAGGAATATTGACACGTTTTTTGTGGACTTTTATGGACCTTTCTGCCTCAGGCACCATAGACCTCCATTATTTGAATGTCAGCAGACAGCAAGAAGCCTCCCAGATCTCCAGATGCATTTGAGATATCAAAAAAGTACTCCAGAGTGTTGTTCAGCATGGGGGTGAGTAGAAAATGAAGGCTAATCATGTTTTGGGTGTACTATTCCTTTAAGGGTCTTGCTTAGGGACCCAGTGGAGCCTGAACTCAGAACCTCTGGACTCCAAGCTCTATGGCCTAAACCCTAGGCAGCCTCGATTTATGTCTTTTATAGATACAAAAATCATTTTTAGCTGAGGTTTGGTTTGTGTAAAAATGTTTTGTTCTGTTTTCCTTTAGGTGACACTGGTTCACCCCAGCGAGGCAGTCACAGTGCTGCATAAACTGACCCAGGAGCAGCCTGACAGAATCTATTTTCAAAGTCATTTCAAGTTGGGCTCATTTAGTGAAACTACCACCTGCAATGTCTGTCTTAATTCAAACCAGCAGAAACTGTGTAACTACACTGACATTAAGACAGGGGAGCCGTGGTTTTGCTATAAGCCAAAGATTTTAGGCTGCGACAACAGGATCACCCACTCCAAAGGACGATTAAGACAAAACATAAACCCAATGGAGGAGAAGCTCTTTCAAAGGTAAATGTTCCCATCATTTTGTTGTGTTTAAAAATCAGATGCAAAAAGTCTAAATGTGCCACCTTACAAACTCAAAGCTGCTTCTTAATGAAAGATTTAGCTTGATGTGAAGATTCCTGACATTGAACAAAAGGTTTGAAACTAATCCTGAATTTTATCTCCAAGAACAACGACCATGTCAAATTCTCTTTTTTTCTCTTAAATAAATCTTTTTTCCCAACCTTGCTGTTCAGTCAATAGAGGTCAGTGTTCATTCAGGCAGTTTTTTTTTTTTTTTGTTTAATCAACCATTATATATACAAAAACACCAGTATTTTTTTTTTACTTCATTTATTTACTAAAATGAGCAATTTGAACGATGAGCGCTCATTCTTGATTGATTTCTTTTTTTGAAGCAAGTAGCCATGATTGTCAGCATGGTAAACATTGATCTCTCTGACCTTCATATTTTTATGGGAATTTAGTGCAGATACAAAAAGTCAGAATTAAGCTTGTCTGAATATATCAAATAAATTCACAATTCATAATATTCACCATTATGGACTTCGGCCTCTCTACACAATGGGCTCTCAGGTCACTTAAAAAAAAATAATCATCCTTGAGGATGTTTTTCTCATTTTCGTTTAGAAAAAGGAGAAATCGTATAACTTTTGTTACCAGTTTTCTGTTTTTGGTTTAACAAACAAAAATACTTGTGTTTTTCTTTTCTTTAAATAAAAAAAATGAAACAAACTGCCTGAACGTACACAGAACCAGACAAGATGATAATATATTCAGTGAAAATGAACATTTATTTGGGTCATGGTTTATCTGGTGGTTACATTAATGTCCACTTACCCCGAAAGCGCTCCGCTCCGCTCCACCCCGCTGCGCTCCAGACCGCCTGCACAAAGCAAAGCATACATCCTCCACTCTGGCTCCAGACCGCTCCGCTCTAAGTTTCTTGGAGATCGTAGAGAGATAAACGAGAGATGCGCGAGATGAACCAGGGTTTCCGCGGATCATTAAAAATAATTACAATTCATTCATTTTTTTTTTAAATCAAGGCCTTAATTGGCACTAAAATTATTTAAATGTGTTTATTGAAGTATTTATAATTCTTTAATAAAAAATGGTTATAAAAACAATTTCGTCAGATTATATCGCTATTAATTTGCGTGGAACTGATCATAAAGCCGTATGTTCGGAAAGGAAGCTCCAGGCGGAGAAAAGCTAGAGGATATATATATATGTGTGTGTGTGTGTGAGTGTTTACATACATACAGGAGTCATGGATCTGTGCTTACAGCTCCTTCATATTTCATGTACACTAATAACTTGTGTAGGCTACATGGTACTTGTTGATGGCATTAAAATCATTTCTAATAGCATTAAAATAGCATTAAATTAGAGTCACTCATTCCTGTATGAATCCTGTGAACGCTTAATTTAATATGACATATTAAAAAAATCCCACCATCATCGAGCATATGTTCAGTTTCTGCCCAAATATATATACATTTTTGTAGATTTTTGTAACGGGGATAAGGATATTCAAACCTGCTTTTTTTGAATGAACTTGATTTCTACTCCCAAACTCAGCATCTCTTTTCATTCCTGTAATAAGTTTCTTTTGAATGGATTTGATTAAACTTTAAGCCCCTCGGTATAAAATAAATGTTTTGATGGAGATGAGAAATCTGCTTCCTCGTTGGAGAATAACCAATAGTTTGGATCCAATCATTTAAATAAACGGTGTTAGTTTTTTTATATATATATATAAGAATTGTGCAGTCACCGATCTGTTGCTGCTATATTTTAATTTGACGAACCGGAATTTGTCGATGTTCTTTTTCCTGTTTGGTGCGATTGCAATTGCGGATCTTGACCTGGCCGGACCGGAGCAAAAAATAGCTCGGCTCCGTAATTTGTCGGTGACGGACGGAGAAGACGTACGTGGACGGAGACGTGCGGAGGAGTAGCGGTGGATGTGGAACAGCTCTCATTTATTTCCATGAAAGACAAGCGCTCCGCACGACGTACGTCAGCGGGGCGGAGCGGAGCGCTGACGGAGTATGTGGAATCTGGGGGTTAGGCAGTGCATTTGTCAGGCCACGGCAAATACAAAGAAAAAGATTGCAAAAGAAAAAAAAACAGTAAACAAAGAGCTGAGGGACAGACAGATGTAAACAAAACAGAAATGTAAACAAAATCTAAAATGCATTAAAATTGTCAATGAGATGCAAAGATTTCTTACATAAATGATTACACATTTTATTGTTGTTTGCTTATATTGCTTTGTTTCAGTGGTGTCAATATGAAAGTCCCCATTCCAGCTTCAGGACCTGCTTACATCACTGTTTTGCCAAAACTAAAAGGTAAACTATATATGAAAGTAAAACAGGCAACAATAACAGTTGAAGTTTCTTTTCTTCTTCTCCTGATTCAAAATGTAAGAATCCCTTTTTATACTCTGGTTAAAAAAAAAAAAAAAAAAGTGTTTTTAAATTGAGAATATGTTACTCCTTCAGCTATTGTGTTAAAATCTGTCATTTTCAAGACTTTTCTTTACGGGAATATTAAATATAAAGTTGAAAAAGACGAATTGGCTCAAATTGATGCTGAAAAAAATAGATTTATATATAGAGAATAACTTGGCAGGATAGAAAAATGTTTACTCCTTTTTATTTTTTTTCACCTTTCAGATGAAAACCGAAGCACTGTTGAGACAAGACCCTCTGGTTATTATTATCAAGGTGCATGGCAAGCACTAGATGGCACCAGAGTTCATCAGTTTAACTCCACAGCAATCAGCTTGTGTCTTAAAGGCAAAAGCATTCACATCTATGGGGATTCCACTGTTAGGCAGTGGTATGAGTATCTAATGCGGTCTTTGCCAGGTATATATGCCCCCCCAAAAAAGCTCTCACAGTAGGTAATATTGATTCATTTTGCAGTCTAATGTTCTATCTCTTCTAGATCTAAAGGAGTTTAACCTGCAAAGTTCAAAGCAAAGTGGCCCTTTATTGGCTTTGGATTATGTGAACAACATTTTGGTGACCTTCCGCAGCCACGGTCCTCCCATCCGTTTTGCCAGTTCGCTTGTTAGTCAGCTAGAATACATTGCCAATGAGCTGGATCGCCTCCCTGGGGGTGAAAACACTGCTGTAGTTGTTGGCATTTGGGCTCACTTCAGCACTTTCCCAATTGAGGTGTACATTAGACGTCTTCTGAACATTCGGGAAGCAGTGGTGAGACTCTTGACTAGAGCTCCAGGTACGTTGGTCGTCCTCAGGAGTGCAAACCCCAAAGAGATGACCCTCTACGAGGCTTTGACGAACAGCGACTGGTTTTCCCTACAACGCGATAAGGCTCTAAGAGAAATTTTTAAAGGAGTAAACGTCAAACTAATAGATGCTTGGGATATGGTACTGGCCCATCACCTTCCACACAAACTCCATCCACAGTCTGACATAATCAAGAATATGCTTGATGTTCTTTTATCTTGTGTATGTCCTCTACCTGGAAATTATACAAGATCCTAAAGATTAGCATTGGGAAAATATAAAACTAATGGAGCTAATGATGAATGATTGCACCTATAGTACTTCTACCTCATGGCAACAAAAAGTTGGACTTTTCTTTACTAGATTTGCATGGAAAGGGTATGCAGTCAGTGTTTTCATTGGTGGTTAAAATCGTCTCAACCTGGACTTGCCATTAAAAATGACTAACATTTTTTTCTTGCTGTCTTTTTTATTTAGGTTCTGTAGCGTTTTCTTCATTGGTTAATTTATCCCTATATAGGAAGACACATTGAAAAGGCTTACAGAAAAGGAAATAAATCTAAGGAGTAATGGAGCACTAATTTTAAAATCAAATAAAAAAGGTTTACTTACTTTAATCATTAAGATTCATTACTTAACAGCAACTGTTTGGTTTCTTCCTGGTAAATATTACCTCAATCTCCCCGGTAACCTCATAAGTCCAGGATTATAAAAGTATTAACTTTGACGCCAACATTTGTGTTACAGCATTAAAGAAAATTATTGAAATTGTCCCTCCACACTTTTTATCAGCTGGCTGATAAACAGTGGATGATTTTTGCTTAAGAAAATGATGGCAAACTAAATTATGGAGGTTCATTTGTCTTAAAACTATTTTAGAAGTGCCCAAATAGAAAAATAAGTCATTCATGTTAGTCTAATTGTTTTTTTTCTTTTTTCAAGAATTTCAAAGAAACGTAACCTCCATCTTCTACAAGTTTTTAAAAAATGTCATATCTGCCGTTCGATGTTAGACACTGACTGCTCATATGTGCTCCATTTATTACCCTCCAAAACAAAAACAATTAAAAAAATCAATCAATTGTATTGTTATTTAATTACATTGATTCTGAAATAAATGCTTAACTGGCTTCGATTTTGAAAGAAAAACAATTTACCAAGGACTTTTATGTGTGAGATAAAGATCTATTATTCCTTTCAACATTTTCCTTTATGCAGATGACACACCAGTATACCGTATTCAAATCCGTCACCCATTTTTAAAACCTTTAATTATTTGTAAAGTACGAAATCAAAAGTGAAATGCTGAATGGAGTATTTCTCACTTGTCGATAACAAGAAAACCACTTAAAAGCACAAAAGGTTTTATTTTTCCTGTCTCACAATGTGCTAAACACAAGAGAATATCTGATCACAAAATCAATCCATAATCTAAATATGGAAAGGGGTAAAATGGGACGGGCATATGGAATCACTCGGGTTTTATCATCATTCTGGTGGCCTTTGCTGAATAAGGCACTGGTTTCCAGGTGTGCCAGTGAAGGCCAGAAACCCAATAGATGTGGTCCCCAGAAGGATGCCAGTCACCGTTTAGAGCTGCAGAGCCACATCGGCTGTACCACCAACCTCCCCCCTCTGATGCGGCACATTCTTCTTCTGCAATGTCATCGAAGATGCAAGGGGAGCAGCCGTCATGGTCGCTGTCGATGGTGCTAAAGCCAAAGCCATTCTGGTCCATGCGGGGCTTGGCACCACGGATAGCGTCACCTTTTAAAAGAGACATTTTATGTCGTGTCAGCAGTAACGATCCAAAAGCCTTTTTTTTTATTATTCTGGATTCAAAATTAATTTGCTGCAAAGAATGAGCTTAAGACAGCACACATTTTTTTCTAATTCAATAGACAGCTAAGAAACACGCTGAAGTACCTGCATTTCCACTATATCTTCCAACCTCCAGTTTATAAGCTGTTTGCTCATCTCCCAGAGTAAAGTTATTGTATTCAGCAAAAGCCATGCCACCTTCATGGTCCCACAGGTCCACCTTCAAAGTCCACTTTTTAGTTTTTTTCTTGGTCAAAAGATGGACTTTCTCCAGTCCAAGCCAGTGATCCTCTAGAAAGTTAACAGGATACATAAAAGTTATGAGTTTTATTTACTTCAATAAATAATGGATGAAGCTAAGATTAATTTAAACATTTAAACATTACCTTCAAAATTTAAAAAGGGAAATTGCACCCCTAATTTTTGTTTTTTGACAACAATACAGTTAAAATTTGATATAATAAAGACCACTTGCTTACTTGCCAGGGATCCAAAACCACGTTTGTATTCTTCCCATTCTCTGTGAAAAGACTCTTGTCCTCCTGTCCGTCTTTGAATAACTATCCACCCTTCATTCTGCCCCATCTCACAGTACACCTGAGTAAGAAGGATTTCAGAAAATCGACAATCAGACGTGAATTCTAATTGCATTCTATTTATTGTTCTGCACTAATTATTTTGTGCTTTTAAAAGAAGAAAAAAGTATAGGCATGTATACACATTATCAAAGTTTGCTGAAAAAGCAAAGGATGTTTTTAAATTATGAAAATTAAAATGAAAACTTTTCTTCCAGAATAATATGGAATATTTGGTATTCAATTCAATTCAGTTTATTTATATAGCACCAATTCACAACACATGCCATCTCAAGGCACTTTACAGTTCATCAGATCACCCAGTCAAATAAATTCAAAGGTTTCTATCTAAGGAAAAACAGTTGATTGCATCGACTCATTGACTCGAATGCAATCCCTCACACTAAGCATGCTTGTAGCGACAGTGGAGAGGAAAAACTCCCTTTTAACAGGAAGTAACCTCCAGCAGAACCAGGCTCATCTGCCGAGGCCGACTGGAGTTAAAGGAGACAGAAGCAGAGATACAAAAGCAACTGTAAAAGGCGGCCCCGTCCAGGAAACACACAGCCAGGCAGACGAGCTCTGAGTCAGCTCCCTTGTCAGAGGATGAAGAGAGCACATCCAGCCAGTAACAGTCAGAGAAACAGGACTACACTGGAAAAACTGGCCGATCTCCAACATCTATTATTATTAAAATAGTATTAAAATGGTAATAGTATTAAAATTTTAAAATACATTAAAACAATGATAAATGTATCTTTTTGAACTTGCACTTATGCTGGTGAAAATTCTGTCATCCAGGTCATAGTCATTCCAAAAAAGTAAAAAAAAATAAATTCATAAATCCACTGGACTCAATATGCATGTTTCCTAAGCCTTTTTTGGAACTTGCAATTATGATGTTAGATTAACTTAAAACATTTATTCAAAGACTGAGTGGGCTAGAAAATCATTGGTACCAAACAGAAAGCCAAATTAATGCAAGTGGGTCTCAGTTTTACAAACATAAAGGGATTAATATACCCTCAAAATACTATCAAAAACCTTTTGGTAAGGTTGAAAAGATCAAATTCAGGTTTAGCAGAGGATGTCTCTTCATACTGATGACACACTGATGTACTGTATACAAAACTGTGAGCTAGTTTGTCAGTGCTTGTACTGAAGAAAATATTTAAAAAAGATTTAAGATTCATACTGACTGGTCTAAAACCCAAGAAAACAATTTGGCATTTAGTTTTCTAAACTATGAAAGATATATATATATATTATTTTTATTTTATTTATTTATTTTTTAAACATAACTTTCTCAATGGTAAATCCTTCAGAACAGAATTAGTCTGTTTAACAGAATAAGTCTGAATAAAAATTTGTCTGTTTTCTGCTTGGATTAAAAGAGTTGAAAGCGAATCTAAAATAGGTTTATATTTAACAAAATATCACAATGAAGTTTTCCTTATCAAAACAGATATTCATAGGAGGATAATGAAACCTTAAACACCCCTGGAAACAATTCAATTAAATATTCGACTTGCAATTTAAATGTAGGTATGAAGATATGCAGTAAGAGTTTCACAAGCATCATTACAGGGAGGAAAAGTACTGAATTTGCTGTATTAATTCCTGAAAGAAAGAAATGTAAAAGTTCCTAATCTTCCATCTGGTGATATATCATAGATACATCTGCAAAATGTTTACAGAAAAAAAGAAAAAAACAATACATTTGACAAAATACCTAACTCACTTATGTAGGACATTTATAAAAGTAAACTTAGGGACTATTGCATATTAGAAATTTGACTTGAACTGGTGCATAAATCCTAGAGATCTTTCCAGAAAGGATGAGTCATAGCTAGCAAATGCTCACTGTTAATATGAGTTCCCTAAGGGGAAAATACCAATAACATGCCATGAAGGTTTTGGTTATAACTTGAAAGCTTTAGGGGATATATTTTTCACGACACTGCTTATTTAAATACACAAAGAAGATTTCAGATGAATAAACTAGTCTTTTTTTCCCCCGAGGATTTTGTAATTTGATACCACTGTATAAATTGGACATATTAATGGAGATAATACCTCACAGGGAAAAATTTACACTTGGTAAGACTTGGTTCAATTCATATAAATACAAAATTTATAGTATTACATTTAAAGTCTTATATGTAGAGATCAAATATGTCAATAACCTGTCAGTTAAAGTGAAAAATCAAAAAAGGTTATTAGTTTTGGTACCTTAAAGTGAGTATCAACTCCCGCAGGCTGGATCTCATAAACTCCACTGGGTTCTTGTGAAGAGTTTTTCTTAATTTGCGTGCAGTCTTTTAAAAAAGGAAGAGGTATTTACAAAATATTAAGATAATATCTTATACTCCAAGATCAATAATCATATAGAAGGAAGAATGTACCTTCAGGAAAAGCTGCTTCCTGTTTTGAAAAGCAGTGGACAAAAAAAAGTGTTAAACAGTCCATTTGGCAAGAGAAATTAAGTTTTCTATGTAATGAATGATGGTAGAGGAAATCTGTTTTAGCCTTCTGTCCAAATATATTATTCTAGATAAAAACAATTTTAATATCAGATCAAATGAAGATAATTCATACACATTTAGTTTTATATTTAAAAAATAAAAAAAACTCTCCCAACCAACCTAGCTTCATTAGAGTAGACTGGCTGTGCTACCTTCAGCAGCAACTATTCAATCCCAACAGTTGTGCCATGCCTGCTCTTTGTACAGGATTGTTAAAATCCAACTACACAAGGAGGCTTTGGAGCATTAACTATTGAAAAACTTATCAAAGAATCCTAATCAGTTTAACATCGTTTGGTGTTTGTCTGTTTTTGTCATGCAAAGCTGGACTTGTTGATGTACTTAGCAGCTTTTTCCCTACTGTTCTCCTGAAAGATACCTGAGCTTAAGGTCTCAAGCCTTAGGATTTTATGCTAAATTAAAGGCATTTTCAATGATCAATATCCCCAGGTGTTGTGCTACCCTAACAGTTTTATCAGAATGCACTGTGAAAGGAATGTCCACTTTTTTCTGGTCAGACCACAGAATATTTTCTCCTAAATGTTTGACTTTTTTATCTGCTTTATGCGCTTTATGCGCTTCAGCTTTATCTGTTGCCAGAAGGGATTTTTTTTTTTAACCCATACATCATACTCTATTCCAGATACCACATGAGTTCTGGAGTTCTTCAGATTCCCCTTCTGGTTGAACTACAAGAATCATCAATGCAATCTTTGCATAATTTTGGTAGTCCTGCAGCTCCCTGGAACACTTTTCCTAATTCCATGCTCTCTCCTTTTCTGGATATCGATTAACTGTAATTTTCTAGAACTCAAAATGAGGAACACATTTTTTAATAAACTTCATCGAACATCCTGGGAACTAACCAGGAACTAATGGGTAACAGGGAACACCAAGCCCAGCCTGATCATGGGACTGCTTAGTTACCTGGGAAACACAGAGCAGCTGATCACAAACAAATGTGTAGCTTCATTTTACTTAATATACCTATTTCACAAAATTCATAAATTACTTGTCTTGTAGTGATTCAGTAATTATTAGTTCCTCGGTAAATGGTTGGCAGGATGCATGACTCCACAAAGTCTATAAAGTCATAAAAAAAATTTAATTTATGTCTTCCATCTTCAGGTTACAGTTTCTTTTCTTAGCTCCTGATTAGTTATTGTGTGTTTCCAAGATAACTAAGCAGTTGATGTTGGTGTTTCCCATCACATACTGGTTAACTACCTGTTATTTCCTAGTTAGCTCTCTACTAGTTAACTACATTTTTTGTAAAGTGTTACCTTCTGGATCCCTAAAGCTACAATTCATAATAATTCCCCGACCGACAAATATAAATGTATCCTCTTTTTGTCTGTTCTATTATTTATTTAGATTGGGACATGTTTTAGTTTGCTTTTTATTTTATTTTTTTCAGGTATATTCTTCCTATCCCTACCTTGATTCTAAAAGCCTGTGAGACTGGGGTGTGGCTATGAGACTATTCTCGAAAATTGAGTTAATTCATAAAGAGCAGACCCAGTTCTTTTAGACAGAAGTTTGAAAACTATTTCCGTTTTTTTTTTTCGTTTTTTTTTTTTATATTTAAGTATTTATTGTGGCAAAAAAAAAAAAGATGAAGTATTTGCTGAAGAAGCAAACACCTTTTCACAGTGTATGCCATTGTGCATTTTTATGCATAAATATTCATAACATTTATATTTACCTCAGCCTGGATTAAGCAGCAAAACTGAAGCATCAGCATGAGCCCCCAGCTGCCCAACAGACTCTTTATTACCTGAAGTAAAAATGAAAGCAGTTCACTTAGTGACAGTTTCAAGAAAAAAGAAGCACATGTCAAAATTAGCTCCTAATTTTACTTCTAAAACAGCAAAATATATAAACATTAAGTGTCACCATTGTCCTTTAGACACATACCTGCATGTCGGATGAAGTTTGCTTCCCAGCTCAAACTGCGTAAAAGAAGAAGCTCTGCTAAAACCCTAGAAAAACAACCACACCTCCTTCTCAGTTCTGGACTCTTTAACAGCACCTGAAAGAAGAGACTGAGTGGGTGGAGGGTCAACAGAGGTCTTCTTTAGGTATAGCATGTTTACTGCCCAGAAGCACCAAAAACAACATTCCAAGGCAGACCTGAACAAGACAGAGCTGCTGAAGGCTGAAACTCTGTAATGAAGGATCGACATATGACATTCAGTCAGAGTCCGCACTGTTGTCTCTGAGACACAGAAAGGTTAATCAGAATTTCTGCTGAAGAAAAAGACCCAGAACTCATTTTCATACTTTCTTGCCAACAATCAAAAATACATTTTTTGCTGTATTTTGTAAGGATCACCAAGATATTCGAGGATCTTTCATCCTGTGGCTCCTTTTGTAGAATAGTTTAAACCTGCAGCTTTACTTTGCTGAATCTGTAGAGATAAAAAAAACAGTTTGCATATACGTTATGATTTCAATGAGATGCTCACAAACAGTGCTTTGTGAGTTAGTGTCTTAATAAAATGATGCAAAATGGTGCAGTCAGTGGTTATCTCCCGCCTTGACTATTGTAACCTGACTGGTCTCCCAGCCTGTACGATAAAACCGTTACAAATGATCCAGAATAGGGCGGCATGTCTAGCGTTCAGTTAGCCCATAAAGTCTTGTGTCACCCCTCTGTTCATTGAGCTTCACTGGTTAACCGTGGCTGCGTGCATCAAATTCAAGTCCCTGATTCTAGCCTGCAAAGTGGTGCTTAAGGGTACGGCTCCCGTCTACTTGAACCCTCTAGCAAAGGCTTATGTCACAACTTGGTCACTCCCATCATCAATGGATTCTCCTCTAGCAGTCTCTAACCCACGCTTAAGACAATCCATGTTTCATGGGTTTTTCCAACATGGTGAAATAACCTACCAAGCACAACAAGAACAGCAGCGTCCCTGTCTATCTTCAGGAATTAACTTAAAGACACATCTCTCCAAAGAGCATCTCCTATCCTAACTCTTACTCATGGCTCTCTACCCCTCTACTACTCTTTCTGTACTTCCCTCTATCTTTCTTTGCTGCCACCACTGATTCTGACTTGGGATTTTCCTCTAGAGAACTTATTGTCATGTTGATGAGAACTGTAAAATGCAGAAACATAAAAATTAATATCAGGTACATATTGGTTTGCTTTCGGTATAAATTCCAGTGCTGGGCAGTTTTGAATCACTTTATGAGATATTTTGATGCCCAGAACAACTATTTTCATCCTTAAAATGACAGGAATCAGTCCTGAAATTTAATGTGTTTCTTGGGAGAGATTTTGATGCAATAAAACTTTTTACCAGTTTTATTTTTGGTTCATTTTTTTGTTGTTTTGTTCTATTTAGAAAATCAACTATTAACTTACCTTTTTCAATGAGATCCAGCATTGTCACCCTGCTTAGACGTTTTACAGATCCATAGATCTGCCACTGTTGTTGTCATGTCATCAGGAACACATGATGTTTTTGATTACGGTAGAGACAAGAAGATTAGGATTGTTTATGCATTCTCACTCAAAACCAGTTTAGCTACTTATCATGTCCTCAGTTAAGTTGTTAAAATAACCAAAATATTGAACAGCATGTTTAAGATGAGGCTCTTATCACTCTTATCTTATCACTCAAATATTATTTTTAAGTAAGAGACACAGTCCATCTATGTGGGAAGTTCGGTTATCTGTCCTATTTTTTCAAATTAAATTAAAATATTTCTTTTTTTTAACACTGCTTGTTAAGAAATTGATTAAAATATTATACTGGGCATGAAAAAAATAGTATTAACCCTTTAAAGCCAATTGTATCATATTTGTTGTTGACAACTCTGACTTACACTATAAGACGCATGTAGTGAACAGAAAACGTTTAAAACATTATAGAGAAATGCCTTATGTATCAAGTTTGATGTAAATAAATGATCTAATTTAACTAATACAACAATTCTTTTTTGATGTAATTTGTCAGAGAGTTCAATGACAACTAATAAAAAAAAAATGGAATTATGTCAATTATTTCATGGTCCAGGCTTTAAAGGGTTAATATAAATCATACTTTCTCCAATAACAACTTTTCTGATATTTCCACATGCATTACAATCTATGATTTCAACATTTGTCACTAACAGGAATTTCCAATTTGATGTAGTTTTATGTGTGTGCTGTAAAAAGAAACAATTTCTACAATTTTACTTTAAGGGACGGATTTATCAAGATCCAATTTTGCGTGCAGCAATTTGCGCTCGCAAACTGGAATTTTGCGCGAGGGGCTGAACCATGGTTTGCGGGTGATTTAACAAGAGTGATTGCGTAACTGGTGGCAGGCGCAAAACCGTTGGAGACACCCTATTTAAATGATGGTTTTGCGCGTTTTGTGGTTTGCGGCAAAGTAGTTTGTAGTTTGTACAAACTAGTGCATTAAGAAATTTAAATCTTACAGTGACACCCCCAACCCCTCCAAAAAAACGAAACTCTACAGCCCCGCTCCGTTCCAGACGCCCTACTACGCTAAGCAAAGCCTATAGCATCATTGGTTCCTCCCGGTTCTTCTTCTTCCGCTCCTTCTTCTTCTTCTTCTTCTTCCTCTGGTAGTGGTTTATGGCAGTTGGCAAACTAGTTAAAATTGCATTACCGCCACCAAGTGATAAGGAGTTTTTTTTATAACTTTATTTGAAAAAGTAACAATGACAAACTCAAACAATACGGTATAAAAAAAACATAGTCAACCATACCTCCTAACACTTTTCTTAATATTTTTTTTCTTTTCTTTCAAGTTGCGGGGTAAACAGATGTTTAGTTTATGCAATGCACTTCAGAAAGAGAGAAAAATAATCTACATCCAAAGATATCTATAATTATACATGTCGAATATAACATAATTATAATGAAAGATAAATTAATAAATAAAAAAAAATACAAAACACAAAAAAAAAAAAAAAGAAAAAAACAAGTCAGCATTATTTTTTCATTTGTATCTAGGGAGGGCTGAAATAAATTAGAGAGGTGATATGACAAACTTTTTGTTTCTGAATTTTGTCCAAGGAAAGGTTTAGAAGATGGATCTCATGTTTAAATACAGACCATATCGGTTTGATAAGGAGTTACACCAGGAAACAAGACTCACCCTAAGGGGGAAAAAAAAAATATATATATATATATATATATATATATTTATATATATATATATTTTTCAACTGTTTAACTAAACCCAACATAATTAATACTAAATCAAATTCAACCTCATAATTTATCTTTAAGTTATCATCACTCTGCCAGTTTCTGATGGTCCTATTGGTTTTCCCATCATCATGCTTTCAACCATTTCCCAGTTTAAATCTCTGTCATGGTCTTGGTTCTGTTATGCTTTACTTTGCTCCATGTTTTCTAGTTTTATTGGTTTAATTCACATTTTGTTGTATTTTCTGGACATATGAGTACTTTGGTTTTTATTTGTTGCCCTCTTGTGTTGGTCTACTTTTCCCTAGCTCATTCCTAGACTGCTCTCCACTCACACCTGCTCCTTATCAGCTCGTTAGCCCTGCCTTTGTCCAGTCAGCCATATATGCTCTCCCTCTGCTGTCACTCTTTGCTGGTTCCTCGTCGTCTTGCTGATATTTTTCCCCTGATGTCTCCATGGTTCTGGTTTGTTTTACATTTTAAGTTGTTTACTGTTTTCACCAGTTACACTGCAAGAAATCACCTCAGCCTCTCTGCCTCTGCATTTGGGTCCTCCAACCTAACCCTGACAATCTCTATCTTCAACATACTTTTCTGTAGCTTTCACGATTATCAGTTTTTTGTTGTCTGAGCACTACAATTGATCACTTCTACCATGAAAAGAACAAAATCTTTCTTTTTTACAATCAATGAATCTTCTGCAATTTTGGGACACTGCGCCAGAGGTTTTGAACTTGTCATTTGCTTAAATGTTGGACTGGGTCTTTCTGACAGGGATGGGATTCTGATTTTTGCAGCTTCAGCATAAGTTATTCTAAGCTCTAATTTAGCTTTTCTTATCTCTTCAGATTTTTTGCTCACTTCACAACCGCGATATCCAGCAGTTTGTTCTCCAACTTCCTCCTGTTTGCTCCACTCCGAATTCCTTGTTGGTCTTGTTCTTATTCTTTTTTTCTTCTTCTTTAGGTTTTAATGGTAGCTTGCATTGTTTATATATATATATATATATATATATATATATATATATATATATATATATATAGTTGCACTAAAACCATCTATTGGATGCTAATATCTATACCTCAAATTCTCATAATGATCCCAGTATTTTTTTTTTAAACCCGAAAAATCTTCTACTTCCCCTCAATACTATTTAACTTTTCATGATGGTTGATTGGAGTGCCAATAATTCAAGTATGAATAAACTCTAGTTTGAGTCATTCTTCTCTGCTGGATGGTTACAACTTGCATAAGCAATAACCTGCTCCTTGCTATGCTGAGTTTGTGCAAGTACTATACAAAGCCCACTGAGCCTAGAATATGTGTACAAACTTAAGTGCTTTGTTTAATCAGTATAAGCCAAAAATTCAAGCTTGATTAAAGCCTCTTTCAATTGGTGAATTCTACTAGACACCCAGTCTCCAATCAGTAGATCTTTTATCACTTTTGGAGATACCCATTAATAAAGAATTTATCGGGAGAGCTATTTTTGCAAGTCTGAATGAAATAGGCTCTGTAATAGCCTGCAAACCCTAAAAAAATGCCCTCAAATCTCTCACAGATGTTGGAAGGAGCCACTTAGAGACAGCAGTTACCTTCACTGGGTCAGGCATCACCCCAGCCTGTTTCACTGCATGGCCCAAAAAACTGTGATTGTAAAACTGTAAAATTATTCTGTCAGTGAGTAACTGAGTTTTCTTTCAATTGTTTAGTAGTCTTCTCCCAACATTTGACACAGACAGAATTTCAATTAAGAAATATTACATTTTAGGCATCCTTGAACTCCCATATTGAGTATTTAGAAACTTTTTTTGCACTCTCTATGAGGTAATAAATGGGGGCAGAGGTTAGGTTTGTTTTCTTTTGCTGTAATCTGTTTGCCAACTCATCAGTCCAAAGTGAAAAAAAGAACCATTTTCTAAATGGTCCTCATTCGATGAGGTGAACTGATTTCTTAATTCACCGCATCTCTGGAATATATGGCGAGATCAAAAGCATGTTTTATAAAGACTGGATCAAGGTACTCGCTGTAAGAGGAAAACAAGCTGTGGTGCTCTGTTTTTACTACCCTTGCATTTATTTTGTGAAAGTAAAGTAGGGCTGAATCGAGTTAACAGCAGGACGACAGAGTCTTGATCTATTTTCAATTAAATAACTCCTGAGGTAAGAGTGTTTGTATTCAAATTTTAAATGTTGACAGATTTTTTTTATTTTTTTATATTGCAGATATTTGCGCGGTATCATTGCAACCGGTGTTCTCTAGATAAGGGTTCTCCAACTTTAGTTCTCAATAGCACCTGTCTTGCAACATGCCTCAAACACAGCTAAATAAATATGATTAACTTTTCAACATTCCATCAAATTTGACAAATACCTGGTATGAGCCACCAATATAGTACCCCAATAATTTACCTTTGTAAACAAGCACTGTTTTAACATTTTTACTCAAGTTGAAGCAGAACCAGTAATGCAAGAAAACTTACTTGGTGAAATTAGGGTTCAAGTAACACCTGATTTAATGTTTAAAATGATTTAATCAGACAGAGCTGAGTGTAATTGCTTTTTTTTTTTATTGTTAATAATAAATGAAATTATAATAAAACCAACAAATTTCTAAATCAAATTTCTCCAAATAATCGTAAAAAAAACAACTTTACAATAGATGATGCATTCATTTCAAAAAAGGATTAGGAAATTCCAAAGATAATATTTACTGTTTACTGCATATTCATCTGAACCACAGACTAATCATCCCCATATTATATCTTAATTATGCAATAATTTATGGAGAAAGTCAAAGCAATTACTGACTTCATAGAAATTAACATACTTTTCAGACCCTCGTATTTCTGTTCTTACAATGCTATATTTATAGATCTTGTGTAATATTGATATAGATTGTATCACCTCTAAGCCATATTCACCAAAATAACAAAAGCTAAAAAAAATTTCCCTCTGCGTCATGGTCTTATATAAACATTACCTTCTGAAATGCGAAATAATGTAATCCCCCAATGAACCTCAAATATTTACACTTAACATCAGAGGCCTCAGATTTAACAGAAACAGGCTTCTGCCTCTGTCTCTGTCCTTAGTTAATGATTTAAAAAGTAAAAAGCTGGGGGTGGGGGGGTCCTTCAGTAAAAAAAAAGTTAATAAAATCTTAACAAAACTGCAGAAAATGAAATTTTTAATAGGCTATCATAAGTTAATATATATTTCAAGCGCTTTTATTTATTTATATGGGTAATTCCCTACTTTAAGCAACAGACTGAGAATCTTGTCTCCGTTATGTTTGTAGATGTTGGAGATTGGCCTGTTTTCCAGTGTGGTCCTGTTTCTCTGGCCGTGGCTGGGTGGATGTGCTCTCTTCATCCTCTGGCATGGGAGCTGCCTTGGAGCTCGTCTGCCTGGCTGTGTGTTTCCTGGACGGGGCTGCCTTTTACAGCTGCTTTTTGTATCTCTGCTTCTGTCTCCTTGAACCCCAGTCGGCCTCGGCAGATGGCCGCTCACACTGAGCCTGGTTCTGCTGGAGGTTTCTTCCTGTTAAAAGGGAGTTTTTCCTCTCCACTGTCGCTGCAAGCATGCTTAGTGTGAGGGATTGTATTTGAGTCAATGAGTCAATGCAATCAACTGGTTTTCCTTAGATAGAAAACTTTGTATCAATTTGACTGTATGATCTGGTTGAACTGTAAAGTGCCTTGAGATGACATGTGTTGTGAATTTGGCGCTATATAAATAAACTGAATTGAAATTGAATTAATGGTAGGATTAACATGGAGGGTGATGATGCAATTAGGATGTCTTCTGCAACTATACATTGTCAATCAAGCTTTGACTAGAAGTAAACTCTTGCTTTTTCTCCTTTTTGTTAATTTCAGCCACGGAGACGGTCATCATTGATGATGAGAGGAAAGTTGTGTAAAGTTCTCGCCCCTCTGAAGTATGGCTCTGTCATCTTGTTCATGGTTTTTAGCGTCTTAATCATCTTGCTCCATAATAGAACCATTGATTTCATGTCTGTTTTAACAAAGGTGAGCACTGTCACTATTGATAATACTAAATGTCAGTTTTCAAGGTAGCACCCTTTCAGCACCGGCAATCTCTCACTTTATGCCAAACTATGGAGATTAAGCCCCCACACAACCTCTGTGTCAGGGACCTAACCTTCACACTGTTGGTGAAAAAAGATTTCAAATGGAAGATAAATGCTATTTAGGGATGTCTATATATAAAAAAGGAAAACAACTGTGAAGTCTATGAGAGTTGTTAGTTTTGTTTTACTGAAACTAAAACTTTCTCTCCTTTTAGAATAAAATGACTGCTACAGTTAATCCAAAGCTTTCCACTGAGCTTCCCAAGCTGTTCAACATCTGTTCATTCAATTCACTTTCACCCAAGGAGGACTATATCCTAGATGGCCTAAAAGATGCTATGTACTGGCCTGAAACCCCAACATTGAAATCAAACTTTTCCCTGAATGACACAAGTGATCCTGATCATAGCACCTTCACCATCCTCCCACGGAACAAGGGTGGGAATTGGCAAGTGGGGGATAAGCTGAGGGTTTTGATAAGAATCTGTGACTTTCATGGTCATACCAAGAGGTCCGGAGGAGATGTTCTATTTGCTCGGCTGCACAACTCGACTCTTCATGCAGGGGTGGCAGGGCATGTGGTGGATCATCTCAATGGTTTCTACTCCGCTGTATTCCCTTTACTTTGGGAAGGAAGTGCACAAGTTGAGGTAATACAAGCCTTTATATAATTAGTAGTGTTGCGCCGATGCCATTTTTTGGCCCCGATACCAGGCTGTGCAGTATTGGCCCATACCGATACCATCTGTTTGAAATTGATGTGTGTGTGTATATATATATATATATATATATATATATATATATATATATATATATATATATATATATATATATATATATATATATATATATATATATATATGAACTGCATACTACGATGTAAAATAATTACAATCATGGCTTTGTCAAGCTGCTGCCTACCTTTGTGGAGCAGGAAAAAGACTAATACAAAGTGAGTCCAGTAGAACTTTTTATTGCCTACCTGGAATGGGTGACAATAATTGAATAAACTTTTGGCTCTCACATTGACATCGGTGCCTATTTATTGGTACTCGCTTTTACCGATACCACCATTTTAGTGCTGGATCGGGGCCCCGCCTAATACTGGTATCGGTGAAACACTGATAATTAGTCTTTTTTTAAATTCCTACGGTCAAGGGTAACTGAAAACACATTGGCTTAAACATGCACAAGTCTACATTTTCGTAGAGGAAGTACTAACTTAGTATGACACAAGATGGTGCTAATACAATTCTCCACAAGAGTTTGAAACTTTAGCAGTAATTGGGAAAACTATAAAACTTTTTTTTGCTTTCTTTTTTTCAGAAACAACCAGGTATGATAGCTTTTATGTAATGACATTTATTGTATGTTTGTATTAAATTAAAGAGTTCCTATACCCTCAGAATTATAAATATTTTTGCTTTAACTTGGATAAAATGTATTTGCATAAATCTCAAACTTACTCCAGTGTCGTTACTCAAAGTGCCACTAACTCAGTTTTGATGTAGATTTTAAACTAAATTGATGAAATTAACATCATAGCATAGCACCAAAAACTTCCCAGTGTGACAAATAAAAAGTGGAAGGAACTTCTTTTTTTAATTTTTTAATGTAACGGTGTGTTAATGGCCAAGCCAACATGACCAATTAGCAAATTAACATGGTTGCAGCTCAATCTTCGACAAATATGTAAAGAGTATTTGCTTTTAGACTAAATGTATAAAGGTTTTTGGCTGGGACAGTTATGGATCATTTAGTTCTAATTGCTGATTGAGTAATTAAAGTATATAGTAAAGAAATAAAAACTTCCAAAATGCTTTCATAAATCATGTTTACATTTATATCGTTATAACCTAAACAAAGACACTGATGAATTTTAGATAATAAAAAAAATAAATCGAAAATTAATGTCTAAAAATAGGAATGTAATATAATATATATAATTAAATACTAAATATTTCAGTAGCCATTTTGAAACGCATGAACATATTACGCTTCACCAACCAAACTCTATTACCTAAAGTTTTAGTAGCAGATTGAAAGAAGAAAAAAAATGTCCTGTTTACTTCATTTAATATAAAATACAACATAAACCTTAAACATTTTTAACACGATTGTCTTGATTGTCTTTGATTGTCTTGCCATATCTTCTGTTATCAACTCTGTTTAGTTTTGTTACTGCACCATTTAACCATGAAGAGCGTCGACTAACAGAAAAGATTGAATATTTTGAAGGGTCGTTGCATTATCTTTTCCCAGCTTTTCTTGTCATTACACTGCAGCAAGTACAGAGCAACAAAATGAGTAGTGAGCTGCCACTGTGCGGCGCCCCGCTAGCAGTGTGGGGTTAAAGGAATAGTACACCCAAAACATGATTAGCCTTAATTTTCTACTCACCCCCATGCTGAACAACACTCTAGAGTACTTTTTTGATATCTCAAATGCATCTGGAGATCTGGGAGGCTTCTTGCTGTCTGCTGACATTCAAATAATGGAGGTCCATGGCGCCCGAGGCAGAAAGGTCCATAAAAGTCCACAAAAAACGTGTCAATATTCCTCCATACTGCTCGTCCAATGTATTCCAAGTGTCCTGAGTGGGTAGAGTCCATAATTTACTCGAAACGAAGTCATTTAGAATGTTTTTAGAGCATAAACAGTAGTGTATAGGATTTCCTAAAAGCGCGCGCCTGCGAGTTCACGAGCCTACGGAAACCGTGGCAGACCAAGCCAGATGAAAGTGCGCATTCAGCTCGGCAAAGAACTCATGCTCTTCCTCAACACTGAAGTCCTCAGACATTTTTCTTTCGTTGTTTCTTTCTTTGCACAGGTAAACAGCATATTTCTTCTTCTACGCTTGCATTATCAAGAGCAGACGCTGAATGCGCACTTTCATCTGGCTTGGTCTGCCGCAGTTTCCGTAGGCTCGTGAACTCGCAGGCGCGCGTTTTTAGGAAATCCTATACACTACTGTTTATGCTCTAAAAACATTCTAAATGACTTCGTTTCGAGTAAATTATGGAAGCTACCCACTCAGGACAATTGGAATACATTGGACGACCAGTATGGAGGAATATTGACACGTTTTTTGTGGACTTTTATGGACCTTTCTGCCTCAGGCACCATAGACCTCCATTATTTGAATGTCAGCAGACAGCAAGAAGCCTCCCAGATCTCCAGATGCATTTGAGATATCAAAAAAGTACTCCAGAGTGTTGTTCAGCATGGGGGTGAGTAGAAAATGAAGGCTAATCATGTTTTGGGTGTACTATTCCTTTAAGGGTCTTGCTTAGGGACCCAGTGGAGCCTGAACTCAGAACCTCTGGACTCCAAGCTCTATGGCCTAAACCCTAGGCAGCCTCGATTTATGTCTTTTATAGATACAAAAATCATTTTTAGCTGAGGTTTGGTTTGTGTAAAAATGTTTTGTTCTGTTTTCCTTTAGGTGACACTGGTTCACCCCAGCGAGGCAGTCACAGTGCTGCATAAACTGACCCAGGAGCAGCCTGACAGAATCTATTTTCAAAGTCATTTCAAGTTGGGCTCATTTAGTGAAACTACCACCTGCAATGTCTGTCTTAATTCAAACCAGCAGAAACTGTGTAACTACACTGACATTAAGACAGGGGAGCCGTGGTTTTGCTATAAGCCAAAGATTTTAGGCTGCGACAACAGGATCACCCACTCCAAAGGACGATTAAGACAAAACATAAACCCAATGGAGGAGAAGCTCTTTCAAAGGTAAATGTTCCCATCATTTTGTTGTGTTTAAAAATCAGATGCAAAAAGTCTAAATGTGCCACCTTACAAACTCAAAGCTGCTTCTTAATGAAAGATTTAGCTTGATGTGAAGATTCCTGACATTGAACAAAAGGTTTGAAACTAATCCTGAATTTTATCTCCAAGAACAACGACCATGTCAAATTCTCTTTTTTTCTCTTAAATAAATCTTTTTTCCCAACCTTGCTGTTCAGTCAATAGAGGTCAGTGTTCATTCAGGCAGTTTTTTTTTTTTTTTGTTTAATCAACCATTATATATACAAAAACACCAGTATTTTTTTTTTACTTCATTTATTTACTAAAATGAGCAATTTGAACGATGAGCGCTCATTCTTGATTGATTTCTTTTTTTGAAGCAAGTAGCCATGATTGTCAGCATGGTAAACATTGATCTCTCTGACCTTCATATTTTTATGGGAATTTAGTGCAGATACAAAAAGTCAGAATTAAGCTTGTCTGAATATATCAAATAAATTCACAATTCATAATATTCACCATTATGGACTTCGGCCTCTCTACACAATGGGCTCTCAGGTCACTTAAAAAAAAATAATCATCCTTGAGGATGTTTTTCTCATTTTCGTTTAGAAAAAGGAGAAATCGTATAACTTTTGTTACCAGTTTTCTGTTTTTGGTTTAACAAACAAAAATACTTGTGTTTTTCTTTTCTTTAAATAAAAAAAATGAAACAAACTGCCTGAACGTACACAGAACCAGACAAGATGATAATATATTCAGTGAAAATGAACATTTATTTGGGTCATGGTTTATCTGGTGGTTACATTAATGTCCACTTACCCCGAAAGCGCTCCGCTCCGCTCCACCCCGCTGCGCTCCAGACCGCCTGCACAAAGCAAAGCATACATCCTCCACTCTGGCTCCAGACCGCTCCGCTCTAAGTTTCTTGGAGATCGTAGAGAGATAAACGAGAGATGCGCGAGATGAACCAGGGTTTCCGCGGATCATTAAAAATAATTACAATTCATTCATTTTTTTTTTAAATCAAGGCCTTAATTGGCACTAAAATTATTTAAATGTGTTTATTGAAGTATTTATAATTCTTTAATAAAAAATGGTTATAAAAACAATTTCGTCAGATTATATCGCTATTAATTTGCGTGGAACTGATCATAAAGCCGTATGTTCGGAAAGGAAGCTCCAGGCGGAGAAAAGCTAGAGGATATATATATATGTGTGTGTGTGTGTGTGTGTTTACATACATACAGGAGTCATGGATCTGTGCTTACAGCTCCTTCATATTTCATGTACACTAATAACTTGTGTAGGCTACATGGTACTTGTTGATGGCATTAAAATCATTTCTAATAGCATTAAAATAGCATTAAATTAGAGTCACTCATTCCTGTATGAATCCTGTGAACGCTTAATTTAATATGACATATTAAAAAAATCCCACCATCATCGAGCATATGTTCAGTTTCTGCCCAAATATATATATATTTTTGTAGATTTTTGTAACGGGGATAAGGATATTCAAACCTGCTTTTTTTGAATGAACTTGATTTCTACTCCCAAACTCAGCATCTCTTTTCATTCCTGTAATAAGTTTCTTTTGAATGGATTTGATTAAACTTTAAGCCCCTCGGTATAAAATAAATGTTTTGATGGAGATGAGAAATCTGCTTCCTCGTTGGAGAATAACCAATAGTTTGGATCCAATCATTTAAATAAACGGTGTTAGTTTTTTTATATATATATATAAGAATTGTGCAGTCACCGATCTGTTGCTGCTATATTTTAATTTGACGAACCGGAATTTGTCGATGTTCTTTTTCCTGTTTGGTGCGATTGCAATTGCGGATCTTGACCTGGCCGGACCGGAGCAAAAAATAGCTCGGCTCCGTAATTTGTCGGTGACGGACGGAGAAGACGTACGTGGACGGAGACGTGCGGAGGAGTAGCGGTGGATGTGGAACAGCTCTCATTTATTTCCATGAAAGACAAGCGCTCCGCACGACGTACGTCAGCGGGGCGGAGCGGAGCGCTGACGGAGTATGTGGAATCTGGGGGTTAGGCAGTGCATTTGTCAGGCCACGGCAAATACAAAGAAAAAGATTGCAAAAGAAAAAAAAAACAGTAAACAAAGAGCTGAGGGACAGACAGATGTAAACAAAACAGAAATGTAAACAAAATCTAAAATGCATTAAAATTGTCAATGAGATGCAAAGATTTCTTACATAAATGATTACACATTTTATTGTTGTTTGCTTATATTGCTTTGTTTCAGTGGTGTCAATATGAAAGTCCCCATTCCAGCTTCAGGACCTGCTTACATCACTGTTTTGCCAAAACTAAAAGGTAAACTATATATGAAAGTAAAACAGGCAACAATAACAGTTGAAGTTTCTTTTCTTCTTCTCCTGATTCAAAATGTAAGAATCCCTTTTTATACTCTGGTTAAAAAAAAAAAAAAAAAAAAGTGTTTTTAAATTGAGAATATGTTACTCCTTCAGCTATTGTGTTAAAATCTGTCATTTTCAAGACTTTTCTTTACGGGAATATTAAATATAAAGTTGAAAAAGACGAATTGGCTCAAATTGATGCTGAAAAAAATAGATTTATATATAGAGAATAACTTGGCAGGATAGAAAAATGTTTACTCCTTTTTATTTTTTTTCACCTTTCAGATGAAAACCGAAGCACTGTTGAGACAAGACCCTCTGGTTATTATTATCAAGGTGCATGGCAAGCACTAGATGGCACCAGAGTTCATCAGTTTAACTCCACAGCAATCAGCTTGTGTCTTAAAGGCAAAAGCATTCACATCTATGGGGATTCCACTGTTAGGCAGTGGTATGAGTATCTAATGCGGTCTTTGCCAGGTATATATGCCCCCCCAAAAAAGCTCTCACAGTAGGTAATATTGATTCATTTTGCAGTCTAATGTTCTATCTCTTCTAGATCTAAAGGAGTTTAACCTGCAAAGTTCAAAGCAAAGTGGCCCTTTATTGGCTTTGGATTATGTGAACAACATTTTGGTGACCTTCCGCAGCCACGGTCCTCCCATCCGTTTTGCCAGTTCGCTTGTTAGTCAGCTAGAATACATTGCCAATGAGCTGGATCGCCTCCCTGGGGGTGAAAACACTGCTGTAGTTGTTGGCATTTGGGCTCACTTCAGCACTTTCCCAATTGAGGTGTACATTAGACGTCTTCTGAACATTCGGGAAGCAGTGGTGAGACTCTTGACTAGAGCTCCAGGTACGTTGGTCGTCCTCAGGAGTGCAAACCCCAAAGAGATGACCCTCTACGAGGCTTTGACGAACAGCGACTGGTTTTCCCTACAACGCGATAAGGCTCTAAGAGAAATTTTTAAAGGAGTAAACGTCAAACTAATAGATGCTTGGGATATGGTACTGGCCCATCACCTTCCACACAAACTCCATCCACAGTCTGACATAATCAAGAATATGCTTGATGTTCTTTTATCTTGTGTATGTCCTCTACCTGGAAATTATACAAGATCCTAAAGATTAGCATTGGGAAAATATAAAACTAATGGAGCTAATGATGAATGATTGCACCTATAGTACTTCTACCTCATGGCAACAAAAAGTTGGACTTTTCTTTACTAGATTTGCATGGAAAGGGTATGCAGTCAGTGTTTTCATTGGTGGTTAAAATCGTCTCAACCTGGACTTGCCATTAAAAATGACTAACATTTTTTTCTTGCTGTCTTTTTTATTTAGGTTCTGTAGCGTTTTCTTCATTGGTTAATTTATCCCTATATAGGAAGACACATTGAAAAGGCTTACAGAAAAGGAAATAAATCTAAGGAGTAATGGAGCACTAATTTTAAAATCAAATAAAAAAGGTTTACTTACTTTAATCATTAAGATTCATTACTTAACAGCAACTGTTTGGTTTCTTCCTGGTAAATATTACCTCAATCTCCCCGGTAACCTCATAAGTCCAGGATTATAAAAGTATTAACTTTGACGCCAACATTTGTGTTACAGCATTAAAGAAAATTATTGAAATTGTCCCTCCACACTTTTTATCAGCTGGCTGATAAACAGTGGATGATTTTTGCTTAAGAAAATGATGGCAAACTAAATTATGGAGGTTCATTTGTCTTAAAACTATTTTAGAAGTGCCCAAATAGAAAAATAAGTCATTCATGTTAGTCTAATTGTTTTTTTTCTTTTTTCAAGAATTTCAAAGAAACGTAACCTCCATCTTCTACAAGTTTTTAAAAAATGTCATATCTGCCGTTCGATGTTAGACACTGACTGCTCATATGTGCTCCATTTATTACCCTCCAAAACAAAAACAATTAAAAAAATCAATCAATTGTATTGTTATTTAATTACATTGATTCTGAAATAAATGCTTAACTGGCTTCGATTTTGAAAGAAAAACAATTTACCAAGGACTTTTATGTGTGAGATAAAGATCTATTATTCCTTTCAACATTTTCCTTTATGCAGATGACACACCAGTATACCGTATTCAAATCCGTCACCCATTTTTAAAACCTTTAATTATTTGTAAAGTACGAAATCAAAAGTGAAATGCTGAATGGAGTATTTCTCACTTGTCGATAACAAGAAAACCACTTAAAAGCACAAAAGGTTTTATTTTTCCTGTCTCACAATGTGCTAAACACAAGAGAATATCTGATCACAAAATCAATCCATAATCTAAATATGGAAAGGGGTAAAATGGGACGGGCATATGGAATCACTCGGGTTTTATCATCATTCTGGTGGCCTTTGCTGAATAAGGCACTGGTTTCCAGGTGTGCCAGTGAAGGCCAGAAACCCAATAGATGTGGTCCCCAGAAGGATGCCAGTCACCGTTTAGAGCTGCAGAGCCACATCGGCTGTACCACCAACCTCCCCCCTCTGATGCGGCACATTCTTCTTCTGCAATGTCATCGAAGATGCAAGGGGAGCAGCCGTCATGGTCGCTGTCGATGGTGCTAAAGCCAAAGCCATTCTGGTCCATGCGGGGCTTGGCACCACGGATAGCGTCACCTTTTAAAAGAGACATTTTATGTCGTGTCAGCAGTAACGATCCAAAAGCCTTTTTTTTTATTATTCTGGATTCAAAATTAATTTGCTGCAAAGAATGAGCTTAAGACAGCACACATTTTTTTCTAATTCAATAGACAGCTAAGAAACACGCTGAAGTACCTGCATTTCCACTATATCTTCCAACCTCCAGTTTATAAGCTGTTTGCTCATCTCCCAGAGTAAAGTTATTGTATTCAGCAAAAGCCATGCCACCTTCATGGTCCCACAGGTCCACCTTCAAAGTCCACTTTTTAGTTTTTTTCTTGGTCAAAAGATGGACTTTCTCCAGTCCAAGCCAGTGATCCTCTAGAAAGTTAACAGGATACATAAAAGTTATGAGTTTTATTTACTTCAATAAATAATGGATGAAGCTAAGATTAATTTAAACATTTAAACATTACCTTCAAAATTTAAAAAGGGAAATTGCACCCCTAATTTTTGTTTTTTGACAACAATACAGTTAAAATTTGATATAATAAAGACCACTTGCTTACTTGCCAGGGATCCAAAACCACGTTTGTATTCTTCCCATTCTCTGTGAAAAGACTCTTGTCCTCCTGTCCGTCTTTGAATAACTATCCACCCTTCATTCTGCCCCATCTCACAGTACACCTGAGTAAGAAGGATTTCAGAAAATCGACAATCAGACGTGAATTCTAATTGCATTCTATTTATTGTTCTGCACTAATTATTTTGTGCTTTTAAAAGAAGAAAAAAGTATAGGCATGTATACACATTATCAAAGTTTGCTGAAAAAGCAAAGGATGTTTTTAAATTATGAAAATTAAAATGAAAACTTTTCTTCCAGAATAATATGGAATATTTGGTATTCAATTCAATTCAGTTTATTTATATAGCACCAATTCACAACACATGCCATCTCAAGGCACTTTACAGTTCATCAGATCACCCAGTCAAATAAATTCAAAGGTTTCTATCTAAGGAAAAACAGTTGATTGCATCGACTCATTGACTCGAATGCAATCCCTCACACTAAGCATGCTTGTAGCGACAGTGGAGAGGAAAAACTCCCTTTTAACAGGAAGTAACCTCCAGCAGAACCAGGCTCATCTGCCGAGGCCGACTGGAGTTAAAGGAGACAGAAGCAGAGATACAAAAGCAACTGTAAAAGGCGGCCCCGTCCAGGAAACACACAGCCAGGCAGACGAGCTCTGAGTCAGCTCCCTTGTCAGAGGATGAAGAGAGCACATCCAGCCAGTAACAGTCAGAGAAACAGGACTACACTGGAAAAACTGGCCGATCTCCAACATCTATTATTATTAAAATAGTATTAAAATGGTAATAGTATTAAAATTTTAAAATACATTAAAACAATGATAAATGTATCTTTTTGAACTTGCACTTATGCTGGTGAAAATTCTGTCATCCAGGTCATAGTCATTCCAAAAAAGTAAAAAAAAATAAATTCATAAATCCACTGGACTCAATATGCATGTTTCCTAAGCCTTTTTTGGAACTTGCAATTATGATGTTAGATTAACTTAAAACATTTATTCAAAGACTGAGTGGGCTAGAAAATCATTGGTACCAAACAGAAAGCCAAATTAATGCAAGTGGGTCTCAGTTTTACAAACATAAAGGGATTAATATACCCTCAAAATACTATCAAAAACCTTTTGGTAAGGTTGAAAAGATCAAATTCAGGTTTAGCAGAGGATGTCTCTTCATACTGATGACACACTGATGTACTGTATACAAAACTGTGAGCTAGTTTGTCAGTGCTTGTACTGAAGAAAATATTTAAAAAAGATTTAAGATTCATACTGACTGGTCTAAAACCCAAGAAAACAATTTGGCATTTAGTTTTCTAAACTATGAAAGATATATATATATATTATTTTTATTTTATTTATTTATTTTTTAAACATAACTTTCTCAATGGTAAATCCTTCAGAACAGAATTAGTCTGTTTAACAGAATAAGTCTGAATAAAAATTTGTCTGTTTTCTGCTTGGATTAAAAGAGTTGAAAGCGAATCTAAAATAGGTTTATATTTAACAAAATATCACAATGAAGTTTTCCTTATCAAAACAGATATTCATAGGAGGATAATGAAACCTTAAACACCCCTGGAAACAATTCAATTAAATATTCGACTTGCAATTTAAATGTAGGTATGAAGATATGCAGTAAGAGTTTCACAAGCATCATTACAGGGAGGAAAAGTACTGAATTTGCTGTATTAATTCCTGAAAGAAAGAAATGTAAAAGTTCCTAATCTTCCATCTGGTGATATATCATAGATACATCTGCAAAATGTTTACAGAAAAAAAGAAAAAAACAATACATTTGACAAAATACCTAACTCACTTATGTAGGACATTTATAAAAGTAAACTTAGGGACTATTGCATATTAGAAATTTGACTTGAACTGGTGCATAAATCCTAGAGATCTTTCCAGAAAGGATGAGTCATAGCTAGCAAATGCTCACTGTTAATATGAGTTCCCTAAGGGGAAAATACCAATAACATGCCATGAAGGTTTTGGTTATAACTTGAAAGCTTTAGGGGATATATTTTTCACGACACTGCTTATTTAAATACACAAAGAAGATTTCAGATGAATAAACTAGTCTTTTTTTCCCCCGAGGATTTTGTAATTTGATACCACTGTATAAATTGGACATATTAATGGAGATAATACCTCACAGGGAAAAATTTACACTTGGTAAGACTTGGTTCAATTCATATAAATACAAAATTTATAGTATTACATTTAAAGTCTTATATGTAGAGATCAAATATGTCAATAACCTGTCAGTTAAAGTGAAAAATCAAAAAAGGTTATTAGTTTTGGTACCTTAAAGTGAGTATCAACTCCCGCAGGCTGGATCTCATAAACTCCACTGGGTTCTTGTGAAGAGTTTTTCTTAATTTGCGTGCAGTCTTTTAAAAAAGGAAGAGGTATTTACAAAATATTAAGATAATATCTTATACTCCAAGATCAATAATCATATAGAAGGAAGAATGTACCTTCAGGAAAAGCTGCTTCCTGTTTTGAAAAGCAGTGGACAAAAAAAAGTGTTAAACAGTCCATTTGGCAAGAGAAATTAAGTTTTCTATGTAATGAATGATGGTAGAGGAAATCTGTTTTAGCCTTCTGTCCAAATATATTATTCTAGATAAAAACAATTTTAATATCAGATCAAATGAAGATAATTCATACACATTTAGTTTTATATTTAAAAAATAAAAAAAACTCTCCCAACCAACCTAGCTTCATTAGAGTAGACTGGCTGTGCTACCTTCAGCAGCAACTATTCAATCCCAACAGTTGTGCCATGCCTGCTCTTTGTACAGGATTGTTAAAATCCAACTACACAAGGAGGCTTTGGAGCATTAACTATTGAAAAACTTATCAAAGAATCCTAATCAGTTTAACATCGTTTGGTGTTTGTCTGTTTTTGTCATGCAAAGCTGGACTTGTTGATGTACTTAGCAGCTTTTTCCCTACTGTTCTCCTGAAAGATACCTGAGCTTAAGGTCTCAAGCCTTAGGATTTTATGCTAAATTAAAGGCATTTTCAATGATCAATATCCCCAGGTGTTGTGCTACCCTAACAGTTTTATCAGAATGCACTGTGAAAGGAATGTCCACTTTTTTCTGGTCAGACCACAGAATATTTTCTCCTAAATGTTTGACTTTTTTATCTGCTTTATGCGCTTTATGCGCTTCAGCTTTATCTGTTGCCAGAAGGGATTTTTTTTTTTAACCCATACATCATACTCTATTCCAGATACCACATGAGTTCTGGAGTTCTTCAGATTCCCCTTCTGGTTGAACTACAAGAATCATCAATGCAATCTTTGCATAATTTTGGTAGTCCTGCAGCTCCCTGGAACACTTTTCCTAATTCCATGCTCTCTCCTTTTCTGGATATCGATTAACTGTAATTTTCTAGAACTCAAAATGAGGAACACATTTTTTAATAAACTTCATCGAACATCCTGGGAACTAACCAGGAACTAATGGGTAACAGGGAACACCAAGCCCAGCCTGATCATGGGACTGCTTAGTTACCTGGGAAACACAGAGCAGCTGATCACAAACAAATGTGTAGCTTCATTTTACTTAATATACCTATTTCACAAAATTCATAAATTACTTGTCTTGTAGTGATTCAGTAATTATTAGTTCCTCGGTAAATGGTTGGCAGGATGCATGACTCCACAAAGTCTATAAAGTCATAAAAAAAATTTAATTTATGTCTTCCATCTTCAGGTTACAGTTTCTTTTCTTAGCTCCTGATTAGTTATTGTGTGTTTCCAAGATAACTAAGCAGTTGATGTTGGTGTTTCCCATCACATACTGGTTAACTACCTGTTATTTCCTAGTTAGCTCTCTACTAGTTAACTACATTTTTTGTAAAGTGTTACCTTCTGGATCCCTAAAGCTACAATTCATAATAATTCCCCGACCGACAAATATAAATGTATCCTCTTTTTGTCTGTTCTATTATTTATTTAGATTGGGACATGTTTTAGTTTGCTTTTTATTTTATTTTTTTCAGGTATATTCTTCCTATCCCTACCTTGATTCTAAAAGCCTGTGAGACTGGGGTGTGGCTATGAGACTATTCTCGAAAATTGAGTTAATTCATAAAGAGCAGACCCAGTTCTTTTAGACAGAAGTTTGAAAACTATTTCCGTTTTTTTTTTTCGTTTTTTTTTTTTATATTTAAGTATTTATTGTGGCAAAAAAAAAAAAGATGAAGTATTTGCTGAAGAAGCAAACACCTTTTCACAGTGTATGCCATTGTGCATTTTTATGCATAAATATTCATAACATTTATATTTACCTCAGCCTGGATTAAGCAGCAAAACTGAAGCATCAGCATGAGCCCCCAGCTGCCCAACAGACTCTTTATTACCTGAAGTAAAAATGAAAGCAGTTCACTTAGTGACAGTTTCAAGAAAAAAGAAGCACATGTCAAAATTAGCTCCTAATTTTACTTCTAAAACAGCAAAATATATAAACATTAAGTGTCACCATTGTCCTTTAGACACATACCTGCATGTCGGATGAAGTTTGCTTCCCAGCTCAAACTGCGTAAAAGAAGAAGCTCTGCTAAAACCCTAGAAAAACAACCACACCTCCTTCTCAGTTCTGGACTCTTTAACAGCACCTGAAAGAAGAGACTGAGTGGGTGGAGGGTCAACAGAGGTCTTCTTTAGGTATAGCATGTTTACTGCCCAGAAGCACCAAAAACAACATTCCAAGGCAGACCTGAACAAGACAGAGCTGCTGAAGGCTGAAACTCTGTAATGAAGGATCGACATATGACATTCAGTCAGAGTCCGCACTGTTGTCTCTGAGACACAGAAAGGTTAATCAGAATTTCTGCTGAAGAAAAAGACCCAGAACTCATTTTCATACTTTCTTGCCAACAATCAAAAATACATTTTTTGCTGTATTTTGTAAGGATCACCAAGATATTCGAGGATCTTTCATCCTGTGGCTCCTTTTGTAGAATAGTTTAAACCTGCAGCTTTACTTTGCTGAATCTGTAGAGATAAAAAAAACAGTTTGCATATACGTTATGATTTCAATGAGATGCTCACAAACAGTGCTTTGTGAGTTAGTGTCTTAATAAAATGATGCAAAATGGTGCAGTCAGTGGTTATCTCCCGCCTTGACTATTGTAACCTGACTGGTCTCCCAGCCTGTACGATAAAACCGTTACAAATGATCCAGAATAGGGCGGCATGTCTAGCGTTCAGTTAGCCCATAAAGTCTTGTGTCACCCCTCTGTTCATTGAGCTTCACTGGTTAACCGTGGCTGCGTGCATCAAATTCAAGTCCCTGATTCTAGCCTGCAAAGTGGTGCTTAAGGGTACGGCTCCCGTCTACTTGAACCCTCTAGCAAAGGCTTATGTCACAACTTGGTCACTCCCATCATCAATGGATTCTCCTCTAGCAGTCTCTAACCCACGCTTAAGACAATCCATGTTTCATGGGTTTTTCCAACATGGTGAAATAACCTACCAAGCACAACAAGAACAGCAGCGTCCCTGTCTATCTTCAGGAATTAACTTAAAGACACATCTCTCCAAAGAGCATCTCCTATCCTAACTCTTACTCATGGCTCTCTACCCCTCTACTACTCTTTCTGTACTTCCCTCTATCTTTCTTTGCTGCCACCACTGATTCTGACTTGGGATTTTCCTCTAGAGAACTTATTGTCATGTTGATGAGAACTGTAAAATGCAGAAACATAAAAATTAATATCAGGTACATATTGGTTTGCTTTCGGTATAAATTCCAGTGCTGGGCAGTTTTGAATCACTTTATGAGATATTTTGATGCCCAGAACAACTATTTTCATCCTTAAAATGACAGGAATCAGTCCTGAAATTTAATGTGTTTCTTGGGAGAGATTTTGATGCAATAAAACTTTTTACCAGTTTTATTTTTGGTTCATTTTTTTGTTGTTTTGTTCTATTTAGAAAATCAACTATTAACTTACCTTTTTCAATGAGATCCAGCATTGTCACCCTGCTTAGACGTTTTACAGATCCATAGATCTGCCACTGTTGTTGTCATGTCATCAGGAACACATGATGTTTTTGATTACGGTAGAGACAAGAAGATTAGGATTGTTTATGCATTCTCACTCAAAACCAGTTTAGCTACTTATCATGTCCTCAGTTAAGTTGTTAAAATAACCAAAATATTGAACAGCATGTTTAAGATGAGGCTCTTATCACTCTTATCTTATCACTCAAATATTATTTTTAAGTAAGAGACACAGTCCATCTATGTGGGAAGTTCGGTTATCTGTCCTATTTTTTCAAATTAAATTAAAATATTTCTTTTTTTTAACACTGCTTGTTAAGAAATTGATTAAAATATTATACTGGGCATGAAAAAAATAGTATTAACCCTTTAAAGCCAATTGTATCATATTTGTTGTTGACAACTCTGACTTACACTATAAGACGCATGTAGTGAACAGAAAACGTTTAAAACATTATAGAGAAATGCCTTATGTATCAAGTTTGATGTAAATAAATGATCTAATTTAACTAATACAACAATTCTTTTTTGATGTAATTTGTCAGAGAGTTCAATGACAACTAATAAAAAAAAAATGGAATTATGTCAATTATTTCATGGTCCAGGCTTTAAAGGGTTAATATAAATCATACTTTCTCCAATAACAACTTTTCTGATATTTCCACATGCATTACAATCTATGATTTCAACATTTGTCACTAACAGGAATTTCCAATTTGATGTAGTTTTATGTGTGTGCTGTAAAAAGAAACAATTTCTACAATTTTACTTTAAGGGACGGATTTATCAAGATCCAATTTTGCGTGCAGCAATTTGCGCTCGCAAACTGGAATTTTGCGCGAGGGGCTGAACCATGGTTTGCGGGTGATTTAACAAGAGTGATTGCGTAACTGGTGGCAGGCGCAAAACCGTTGGAGACACCCTATTTAAATGATGGTTTTGCGCGTTTTGTGGTTTGCGGCAAAGTAGTTTGTAGTTTGTACAAACTAGTGCATTAAGAAATTTAAATCTTACAGTGACACCCCCAACCCCTCCAAAAAAAAAAAAAAAATCTTTAAAAATTAAATTAAAAAAAAAAAAAAAAAAGAATATATATATATACACTATATTGCCAAAAGTATTTGCTCACCTGCCTTGACTCACATATGAGCTTAAGTGACATCCCGTTCCTAATCCATAGGGTTCAATATGACGTCGGTCCACCCTTTGCAGCTAGAACAGCTTCAACTCTTCTGGGAAGGCTGTCCACAAGGTTTAGGAGTGTGTTTATGGGAATTTTTGACCATTCTTCCAGAAGCGCATTTGTGAGGTCGCACACTGATGTTGGACGAGAAGGCCTGGCTCTCAGTCTCCGCTCTAATTCATCCCAAAGGTGTTCTATCGGGTTGAGGTCAGGACTCTGTGCAGGCCAGTCAAGTTCATCCACACCAGACTCTGTCATCCATGTCTTTATGGACCTTGCTTTGTGCACTGGTGCACAGTCATGTTGGAAGAGGAAGGGGCCAGCTCCAAACTGTTCCCACAAAGTTGGGAGCATGGAATTGTCCAAAATGTCTTGGTATGCTGAAGCATTCAGAGTTCCTTTCACTGGAACTAAGGGGCCAAGCCCAGCTCCTGAAAAACAACCCCACACCATAATCCCCCCTCCACCAAACTTTACACTTGGCACAATGCAGTCAGACAAGTACCGTTCTCCTGGCAACCGCCAAACCCAGACCCGTCCATCAGATTGCCAGATGGAGAAGCGCGATTCGTCACTCCAGAGAACGCGTCTCCACTGCTCTAGAGTCCAGTGGCGGCGTGCTTTACACCACCGCATCCGACGCTTTGCATTGCACTTGGTTATGTATGGCTTGGATGCAGCTGCTCGACCATGGAAACCCATTCCATGAAGCTCTCTGCGCACTGTTCTTGAGCTAATCTGAAGGCCACATGAAGTTTGGAGGTCTGTAGTGATTGACTCTGCAGAAAGTTGGCGACCTCTTCGCACTATGCGCTTCAGCATCCGCTGACCCCGCTCCGTCAGTTTACGTGGCCTACCACTTCGTGGCTGAGTTGCTGTCGTTCCCAAACACTTCCATTTTCTTATAATACAGCTGACAGTTGACTGTGGAATATTTAGGAGCGAGGAAATTTCACGACTGGATTTGTTGCACAGGTGGCATCCTATCACAGTTCCACGCTGGAATTCACTGAGCTCCTGAGAGCGACCCATTCTTTCACAAATGTTTGTAAAAACAGTCTGCATGCCTAGGTGCTTGAATTTATACACCTGTGGCCATGGAAGTGATTGGAACACCTGATTCCAATAATTTGGATGGGTGAGCAAATACTTTTGGCAATATAGTGTATATATATACACTTCAGAAAAACGAGATTGGGAGATCCCAGCTCTCGCTGCAACCGTACGCTGGAATGACCCAGATGCAAAAAAGTGCAATGTTGCAAGGAATTTTGTGATATCTGGTATTGCGTGGGTCCTCCTTGTGGCTGGCTCCAAATCCATTCGGAGTTCCCCCAACAGCTCCCAAATGGCAATGCTGGATAAACAATATGTTTTGATGATCGTTTCCTCGTTCATATTTACATGTTCTCCTCCCACAAGACACACTTTTGCGTGTAAACGCACCATATTGCATATTCATTGCAGAAAAGGTACTAAATGGACAAGAGGCGCTATTTAGCACGTTTTAAAGACCAAATCCTTTTAGCACGCTGTTGATAGATCAGTTTGTACATTTCTTAGCGTGCGCAGTGAAATAGCTCACGTTTTTATACACGCAAACCTGTGATAGATCAGGCCCTAAGAGTTTTTTTTTTTAAACAGTGCTATATACTTGTCGAGGGATTTTACAGATCTGTTGTGAACATTATCTTCAATCTTTCAGAGACTCTCACTCACTACTTATATGTTTTGTTCATATCATGCAGAACTTTAAATAACCCGTTTAATCCTTTAGTTTTGCAGTTTAATCCTGCACCTGGTGGCATTGCTAAAATGGCTTTTTAGCTTTGCCCAATGGATGGATGGATGGATGGATGGATGGATGGATGGATGGATGGATTCACCTGCCCGATAGCAAAGATAAAAACATATAACATAGGATAAAAAAACACCAAATTAGATTTAAAAAATTTTAAATAAATATGAACACCATTTTAACTAACTGAGCAGAGTAGGCATCCGATCTTGACTCTTGAGGATGTTCAGAATGGTGCAGATGTTTTACAGTTCACCATTCCTTCCAAAAGCACACCAATGGATAATGCTGCCATTTCATTTTCAATTTGAATATATTGAGTATGGTTAAAACCTTACTTTACATTTTCATCAGAACACAGCAGACCTTTAAAATGCCTCCTAAGAGCACTTCCAATGTTACTTAGGTTATTTTTCTTTATTTAAAATGGCCTCTCCTTCTCTTAATGGGCTTTCAGTCAGTATAGCACTTGACTGTGTGTAAAAATACTGTTACCAGCAAAAAAAGGCATCTTCACTGGGTATTTTTCTCTTCTGGATTTAAATAAATATTTCATAAAAAAAGGCCAATGATTTTTTGCAACAATCCCTCCCTGAATAATAGTTGATTAATGCAACTGAAGCAGAGTAATAGTTAAGTTTTATGGTGCTGAGGATCATTTTGACCTCGGAACAAAATCAGCAATGATAAGCAAAGAATAACATTTGTCAAAGCACTAAGTATATACCAGGTGGGTGCTTATCTTCAGAACCGTTGAGTGGGGGAGTTCTGCCAGCGGAGGACCATGAAGTTGCTATGGCAGATCTGTGACACTTTTCTCTGGGTAGTTTTTATCCACACAATACCACACAATACCAACTATCCTGAAAAAATTTGAGAGGTTTTACTCCATATTATAGTTCAGTTGTTAACCATGTGATTTCTTTTTTTTAAGTCTACAGTCCATTTTAATAATATTTCCACAGGATATGAACATGTGTCCCCCTTTTCTGCCCTTAAGAAGTTAGAATTGTTATGATCAGTATAGGCTATTACTGAATGTTATTGAGATCTCTTTGTGTCTCCCATTGATTGAATGAAGATGATTAGATGACTACAATGTGTAGGAAAAAACTGTATGATTTTTAAATAAGTATACATATTATCTACTATTATACAGAACAGCCGAGGTATTTTTAGGGTTTAACGAGCCTTTTTGGTGAAAGATAAATATTAGTCTTAATAACAGCATATGATTGCTTATTGTGCTAACATCTGGACATTAAAGCAAATTATATATAAATTATCATTGTGAAGCTCCATAGTTTACATAAAAGGTGGTAGCAGCTGACTTGTCTAGCAGTTTAGGAAAAAGGCCGTAGGAAGTCAGGCTGACCCAGTGTTGGGGAAAAAAAAAACCTGCTTCATTCTCAAGGTTGTAAGGGGGCCTTGCCACAAAGTATGGAGAAAAAATAAGAGGAAAAAGCATAAATTTGTCCTCAAATACAACAGCAAATGTTTGTACCTCCTATTTTGCACCTCTATAAATATTAGGAATAAATTTTGCATAAATATACCCATCTCCATGGTTGGGTGTCACATTCATTTTTTTGCATGTGTAATCTGTTAAACTTCCATGAGTATACCTTATGTTTTGACACGAAATTTGCCTTTAATGAAAAACAAAATAATCAGGGAGACCATGTTGGGTATATATAATGGAATATATATGGAATAAAAAACAGGGCAAGCGGTTCAAATATATTAAGATAGCTGCATGAAGCGGCCGGTTAAGCGGTGAAGGGTTGGGGGGGTTTGGGGGGGGTGAGCTGTGATTGACACTCCATCAGACGCTCCTCTGGCTGTGATTGGTTGTTTTCACTCGTCCCGAATTATTCTTTCCAGATTGAAATACAGGCAGTATGCGGGACCAATTGAAGCAGTTTTTTTCACAGGTTACATATCACATGTACTGCTGTCTGGGCATAGGGACAGTTTTAGCCAATATGACAAAAGAGTGATTTTTTTAAACTTACAGACTTCAGCTTTAATTTAAGTTAAAATTACAGTTTTCAATAACATCTGAATTAGAACTCAAGAAAAATTGATAAATTCAGCTGTAAAAGTTAGTTTTTTTTTTTCATTTATTTATGTTGCTGCTATATGTTTTTTGAAGAAAAAACATATCGCAGACTGGGATCCTATCTCAATACCACTGAAGCTATCACCTTATTGTTTTTAAATAATTAGTAAAACAGAATTTGTAAAGAAAAAAAGTGAAATAGATCAGAAGGTGTGTGTGTTTGTGTGTACATATATATATATATATATATATATATACTATATATATAGTTCATATCACTGACGGCGATTCAGGATAAACAGTTTGAAGGCTTATTGCCATTCTAAGCTAAAGTCTAGACTAGCAGTCAGCGGTTCATCTCATTTCTATATCTTAGAATAAACAACAGCACCAAGCTTATCAAAACACATATATTCACCTCTGGCACACACATCAGCCACTGGATGACTCTCCATCAGACTTGGAAGTTTAGGAGATTTTCTTTTATTTTTATGTATCAGGTTACCACAATCCTTTACGGACGCCGAAATAACATTTCATTCTTTATACCTCTGCTTGTTTAGCACTGTAGATTTTTCATCCCACTATGTTATAAATCAATAAAACAATGCATTAAAAACTTGCTTGTCTATTTATTTTCCATTTTTAGAAATTGCAGCTTGGAAACATGGATTTAAACTGCAACATTCAGAGGAAATCAATCAGAAATTATCATCATTCTGGAGGCCTTTGCCGAATAAGGTTTCCCTTTCCAGGTGAGCCAGTGAAGGCCTGAGCTCCAGCCGATGGGGTCCGCAGAAGAGTGCCACTCCCCATTGAGGGCTGCAGAGCCGCAGCCACTGTACCACCAGCCACTGCCGTGCTTGCTGGTGCACTTATTAAAAGCAATGTCACCATAAATGCATGGGTAGCAGTTGTCATTGTCACGGTCGTAGGTGCTGAAGCCTGAGCCGTTTTGGTCATGCAGAGCGTCACCTTTGCAAAGAGACAAAAACTGTTAATCAGTTGCTAAGAAATGTAAAGTGAGAAATAGTTTATGAAAACCCAAATTAATGGCGTAACTTTTGCAAAAGAAAGTAGCCTTTCGTTAGCCGTAAGTTAAAACATTAGTTAGGACAATATGGAAGGTTACCTGCATTTCCGCTGTATGTCCCAACATGCAGTTGATAAGCTGTTCTCTCATCTCCTAGTTTAAAGTCATGGTACTCTGCAAAAGCAAATCCACCCTCGTGGTCCCACAATTCCACTCTCAAAGTCCACCTTTTTGTCATGTCCTTAGTCAGAAGATGGATGTTCTCTAGACCGAGCCAGTGGTCGACTGTGGGATCAGAGGAACATGCAAACATCAAAATTTCTCCCCAATGTCTTTAACAATAAGCTATTAGCAGGAGTACCCACTCAGTTGACATCAAAATCAGTCAGATACAAATAGATGGAACTTCCTGTGACAAAAATAACTTACATTTCAAAGATCCAAACCCAAATCTATATTTAGCCCATCCTTTATTGAAAGACACCTCTCTCCCACTTCGTCTTTGGATAACTATCCAGCCATCAGCCGGACGCATCTCACAATAAACCTGAAAAGGAGGTTCAGAAATGGAGACTGGAAAAGATTGCTTTGTTTTTGTTTTTTTGTTCTAAAGGTAGAAACTGATTTTTTAGTGTTTAAAATACAAAATAAACATTTTGGCAGTACGGTTTGCAAAAGCATTTATCACATTACAACCAAATCCCTAAGTCTGATTAAATTGGGTGTTCTGTAACAGACTGAGTAAAAATAATGGAAAATGGATGAAACGGTGCATGGGTTTGCAAAGAACCCTTAAGGGGCAACTGAAAGACCTACATTGCAACACATGGGTGTCACTGCAAAAGAGGCAAGCTTGGGAGGTAAAACATTTGTCTCTAGAAAAGTCTGCCAAGAGGAAAAGGATTTTTTTGAAGGAAAGTTACAAAGAGCCTCATCTTTGGTCAATTTAAAGTCTAATAAAAGAACCTGGAGCTGCAAAAGACCACTGACCATTACGGAGTTTTGCATTCATGCACAAAACCTTAAAACAAAGATGAACCCTTCAGCAGAAAAAAAACATTTTTGAAATCCTTCCATCTGTTTTCTCTCATCTCAGATTTGTTCTGCACCCTGTGTTTTCTCAAAGGATTCCAGTAAAATACATTAATGAATGCGGTTTTAACATTTTTATGGGTTAAGTATTATTTTGCAAGCTACTACATACAGAAACCTATTATCATTATCCTACATGATAAACAGAACTGATTTGAGGAGAACCTTGAATAACCAAATTCCCAGAAGGTGACCTCAGTAGGTGGATTTTGTATTTTGATAGCAAATATAAGAAAATAAACATATATACAGTATCTTTGGTATTTTATAGAAAGGAAATTTTGTTTAAGCTTTGAAAATAGCTGAAATTTTTCTCTATATTACGTTATACATTACTTTTTTTGCCGGCAATTGGATTGAGAATTTATTTTTAATAGATTCATGGTTTCGTTTAAGAATAGCAAATGAGGCGGTTTGGTACCTTGATCCTAGCATTGGTTCCTGCAGGCTGAATTTCATAAACTCCACAAGGTGAAAGTGGCTTCTGGATCCTAATCTGTGTGCAGTCTTTCCCACCCAAGAGTTGCAGCAAAAAGTAAAACAAAAAAATCATTATATTAAGTAAAATCTTTAAACTTTATATTGATAAGAATAAACAGATGCAAATTACCTTCAGGCAAACGCCATTTCAGCTTTTTTAGGAGTTTAAACAAAAACAGTTTTATGTTAAATATGGTCTTTAAGAATTAATAGTGTTAACAGGAAAGTATGATAAAAAAAAAAAAAGTGGCAAAATATTTACCTGTGTTTGGACTGAACCGCTCAACTGAAGACTCAGTATGAATCCACTATAGAGAAGTATACTCCTCATTATGTCCTAATTAAATTAAATTTGAATTTAAAAAGAAGCAATAACACATAGACATATCAATGTCTAACATTTACTGTCTTCGAATACGAACCTGTTTCCTGGGAAACTTTTAAAACCAAGCTCAGAAGAGCAGAGGCGCTTTAAAAAAAAATCCTAGCTAAACTGTACTCCACTTCACACTCATTTATGTCACAGTTTGCCGTCAGGGACGATAAGAGCAGCTTGATAACAACCCAGTAGCCGCAAAGCAATATTCTAGGACAAAGCCACACAACCCAAACAATGGCGTGTTGTAGAAGGCTGATATACTTTATCATGGCACAAAGGTATCAAGATCACTCAGTTCATTTTATGCCAAAAATATACTTGAAGTAACAATTGTTAAAAGTCTCTGTGATTCAAGATATTGATCAGGTTTTTAAGAAACAACATTTGGAAGCTTTTCTATAATATCTCTCTCTTGTTTTGGTTGTCTAAACCAAATCCATGTATGGGTGTCAAGATATCCTCAGAAAAACCAAGTCAAAATCTAGTTTCCTTTCAATTAAAGCCTGTTTTTTAAAGAAACTGGTTTAAAGCTTGGTTGAAAAGCAATGCTTTCATTTATTTATCTAAAAAAAGAAAAGTTTTACTACTATTTTCAGATGCATAGTGACCAAAGTGGGGATGTATTTCATTAAATGAGGGGTAGCAGCCATGTTGTCCATGTGTATGTAAGCCTCCTGTCAGTTTGTTCAATATGTTAAAGGGGTTAGTCAAGTTATATGTGGATACAAAAAAGACACAATTATATTATCATTATAAAACATGGTTATGTGTCCCAATCCAACACTGGTATTGGATACCGGTCTGATATAAGCCTTATACTAATATCAGGTTATACTGACCTGCACTTAAAATCACCGATATTTGCATGCTTATATAAACATTAAAGCTTCTATAAACCATTTCTTGATAATAAATGTTGTTCTTATACCTGTTGTTGTTAAACTATTGTTCTTTGTTTCAGTCAAATCACTTGATCAAACGCGTTAAAAATCTATGTATGATTAATGCCTATATCTTATAGGGACAATATCTGTAATGGTTGCTCTCAAAGGTGCAATATTGGTGTAGCATTGTAAATTAAAAAGTTGTAATAGGATGTTCCTAATTTGAGTCTTCTCCCTCTTGGAATCAAATTTCATTAAATTTTATCTTGCATTTTGTTTCATTATTTCCATACCTCCATGGGAGGTTCCACCTGGCTAGAATGTAGTAAGCTATTTTCTTGTTTACTCTTTGTATGCATAAGAAATGATATACCGGCAGGACACGGTAATCTTGTATGCAACCACAGTGATTTTCTGACATAGACATTTTTCTAATAAAGTGACTATGCACCTTTGAGAGTTTTTCTGCAAGAAACTCAAAGGTAATAAGGTTTTTATTAAATTTTATAAGAAATTTATAAAATAAAATTTAAAAAACACTGATAATTACTCACTAACAAGATTAGAGAGTAAGATAAAGAAATGTGGCATGGTTTACAAGTGACAATTTTTATATGCTTTAGTTGCGTCAACATGAAATTGGTGTTATGAAACTAGAACGGTGTGGTCTAGTGTTAAATCTAGCCAATACTTCTATTTTGTCAAGACTTAAAAGTTAAAACAAATTTTTTAAGAACCATCAGTAAATCAAGTTTCACCCACATTTTTATAATCAGTTTTAGGGCTAAAAATCTTGACATTATCCAAGCACTAGATGGCCCTCGTGCTCACTGGTTTAACATCTTAATAACTGTCAGGCAGGTCCTGAAAGGAAGTGCATCATCTGTATGGGAAATCTACTTAGAGGCTGTGGACTGAATATTGAACTACCAGGTAAATAGTAAAGATATCTGGCAATAGTTAGAATTTTTCTTTGTTAATTTTAATTTGCTTTATTTTGTTATATTTTTAGATTTTGAGGACTTCAATTTGAAAATATTCATTCAATAAGCATACCTGTGAATCTGCTGCTCTAAAATGCTAAAGCTACGTTCACACCGAATGCAATTTGAGCAGCTAAAGCAGACAATTTAAATGCAAATTCTATGGATGGTATGCATCAAGGAGTATCAACAGGTCCTGCAGCGTGTCTCTAGGATCAGGAGCAGGGCATCTTGATGCACCTGAGCAGCAATAACAGGGTAAAACTATACTAGGTTTACATATAAGGTAAGGAGAACATTTTTGCTTCACCTACAAACATGATCCTATGATCACTTCAGTGAAACAGCTTATTAATGCCTATATTAACTAAAAATGTCGAGCTATGCCAACAAAGTATGCTCCCTTATTTTTTTCCTAGTGTTTGCAGTTTGTAACGCATACCAGAAAAATGCTAACATCCACTTCCAGCAGCCACTAACAGTAGGGGAAAAACCCAAAGAAGCTGGCCAGCGTGAGGCAGCTGCTGCTGGTGATTTCCAGTAATAGCTAGCCACTGGGCACCAAAGGGCCCCCCGGGACCAATTGCGCTGCCCTCAGCATCTTCTGAAAACAGTAGGCTGAGTTTGAAATTTTATATTATTCTGTTGCTCTTTCCTTTTTTAAACATTTATGGTGCATTTCATCATAGTAATCATATAAGTCATTTAAGCATTATAGAGATTTCAAAATGGCAACATCTTAAAGAAATTACAAATTAGAAGAACTAATAAAAATGTGTTTATTATGTATGTAGTTTAAATGAACGCTGACCCCCTCTTGCTCGTTGGAATGCTTTGCAAGAGCGCTCCTCTCAAAGCCTTATGGGTGTTGTTATGGCGGCACGAGAGAACAGAGATGACCGAGTGAAAGTAGTGATCATCTGCTCGAACGGTCAGTTAACTGAGTTCACTATTATGTCCACAATATAATTCCTGCTCTATATAGTGATTGAATGGTTAGGGGTTAGGGTGACACAGGCCCTGGTCCACAGGAGATACTCAAACTCAAAAACTATGGGTCACTTTGAATACCTCGAATCAGGTAATGGACATCTAATATACGGAGGAAATGCCTCCGTGGTCACCACAATAAATCATATCTGCTGAAAGTTAGAGCTTGGATCCAGAACATGGATTATTTGTGCTACTAACTAGCTGAACGATATGGAAGCAAATCGTTTCATCATTTTAAGAATGTGGCTGAATTGTTCTACTCATAAATTAAATAAGTAATCAATCATCCTGTTTGCTTCTTCATTTTCTTCTTTAACACTGCTCATCCTTTTACTTAATTAAAATGAAGAAGAAAAAGACATTTGAGATTTATTTTTCAAAATGTACCCCAGCAAATACATACCAAAATTCAATTTAAAATGTAAAATTTGAAAATGAAAAAGCATTTCCAAAAAATGCTTTTTCAGTTTAAGAATGTGGCTGCATTATTTGACTCATAAATGACTAATACTAATTTTATAAATGTTTCATTGCACTAAAGACTGAACTGTGAATAGCACTTGATAAGCAATGCTTTATGCAGATTACAGTGTCATAGTTCTATCAGTATAAAAAAATGAACTTTTATATGACTTGTTGCTATATGATTTTTTGTACCATATTTAGTGGAAGGAACTGTCCTATAATTAATGTTTGTCTACTGTTCATCCTTCTAGAGAAGTAGATTTTCAAATAAATTGCATAAAATATCAGTGGTTTCAAAAAGAAAAAAGCCAAAATATCGTAACTTTCCTATGATTGAATAACCTAGATAGTTTGATTAAATATATAAATATGTCTTTGGTTATGATGTGGTTTAGATTTGGTTAGACTGATTTATTCAATAATTGAGGTGAAAAAGTTTTACAATGAAAAAGGCTGGTGTATTTTGTAGATATATGGTTTTTCGATTAAAATGCAATTAATTCTGATTGATTAATCACAGATCATGTAATTAATCAAATACTTAATCGTGTCCCACCAATGCTAATTGAAAGATTTCACTCTGTGTGCTAAACCTATATGAGTTCAAATTATTTTTTTACTTCATTACTTCATTCATGACAGGAGAGCTTTTTCAGAACATTTTAATTGTGATTTTGAAAGCTAACTCCCTAAATGTTTTTGGTGTTTTTTTATTGGTATTGTGTATTTTTTCAGTTTTATTCTTTCCATTGCTTGTGTTCATTTGGATTATTTCCATTTAATCCAATATTTTTTACCAACATATGCCACAACACATCAAAAACAAGCTCCTCAAACTATTTATTTTAGCCATTTTGCAAATAACTTTGTTTCTATGATATGTTTGTTTTTAAAACAAATATAAATTGTAGTATTGCCCAAACTAAGCAGAGATGTAAAATCTAACCCCCAGGAATCAATCAGACTTGATCATCATTCTGGAGGCCTTTGCGGAATAAGGTTTCCCTTTCCAGGTGAGCCAGTGAATGCCTGAGCTCCAGCAGACGGGGTCATCAGAAGAGTGCCAATCCCCATTGAGGGCTGCAGAGCCACAGCCACTGTACCACCAGCCACTGCCGTGGCTCTCTGTGCACTTGTCAAAAGCAATGTCACCATAGATGCATGGGCGGCAGCTGTCATTGTCACGGTCGTAGGTGCTGAAGCCTGAACCGTTTTGGTCACGCAGGGCGTCACCTTTGCAAAGAGACAAAAACTGTTAATCAAGTATCAAATATTTAAGGCGCAAATCTTTATGTACGTTTTTATATATGCAGTTCTATATTTAAAGATATAAAATGTCTTTTGCAAAAGTATTTATTACTGGACATATGCTGTAAGCCTAATATAAGACTATCCTGATCAGCTGATAGAGAGTTCACTAGGAAGCTTCCCTAACAACAAAGAATGGGGCCCTGGTTACAGAGGAGGAGGGTAAATCCTTCAAGCTGCCCTAACAGTCATTTATAGTGTTGGTTATTTTTTATGGATACTGTCTTGATTACCTTTAATAAAAAACATTTCAAAGTGCTATAATTTAGGTTTAATAGAGGGTAAGCTGTAGCCTTTCTAATTTCTAAGGAATTACTCACCATAAGATATATTTCTGCAACAGATGTTTAGCTAAATATTCTCTAGTTTTAAAATCAACAACATGCACAGTGTTGTTAAAAAAAAGGATTGACTTTACCTGCATCTCCACTGTATTTGCCAACACGCAGTTGATAAGCTGTTCTCTCATCTCCAAGTTTAAAGTTACGGTACTCTGCAAAAGCATGTTGATCATTATGGTCCAGCAGGTCCACCCTCAAAGTCCACTTTTTAGATGGATCCTTGGTAAGAAGATGGACGCTTTCCAGACCGAGCCAATGATCATCTGAGGGATCAGAGAAGCACATAAAGAAAAACATGAAGATCTCTTTTTGGATAAAAAGACAGGATACCAGATGGAACTGCTTGATTTCCTTTTAACTGAACTCCACAACTCAGAATTCATTGATTTGTTGCCTTTTTGACTTTATCTTTTATGGATTATATTACCATTAAAAAACTTAATACAGAACAACTTAAAAAGACGGTTTATTTACTATATAGGTCTCCAAATCCTGTTTTATAATCAGCCCATCCTCTCTCAAAATTCTCCTTCCCTCCAGTTCGTCTCTGGATCACGATCCAGCCTTCATCTCCATGGATTTCACAGTACACCTGAGCAGGTCGTCCAAGAAACAAACCAAAACAGCATTTTTTAGCTACAGGTGTAAGTTGCAATTTGGGGCAAAATTTGCTGCTTGGCCAAGGTCTGCACTTTCAGAGTGCTTTTCTAGATTCACATATGAATATTTCATTTGCAAATACAGATAAAAGCCATTTAAAAAAAAAGAGCTCAGGCATGTGATTTACTCTTTGTATGGCGCTGCTAATAAAAAGTATATATATATATATTTTATTTATAAAAACTGAGTTATCTGTTTTTGCAAATGAACCCTTAATATTTTAACCATGATGTTACCCTGTGCCAGGGGCGGAGCTAGATGGGGGGCCCCTTAGCCAATCATTATCCACCCCTGTGGCCACCCCTACCACCTTTTCCCTCTAATACAGATATTGGCAGCAGTAATACTCTCAAGTGGAATATTCAAAACATTTTAACTTTTCATAAATTAACATTGCTTCACACAAAAACACTGTGGTTAATTATGCACATCAATGTACTAATATTAAAGATGATAAGTTCAGAATTCATGCTCTTTTCAGAACTAGATTTTGTGTTATATGTGGTAAAGAGAAAATGATGTGTCTCTGCAAGTCATCTATGAGTCCCCAGTCCCCAGAACCTCAACCTGAAAGAATTATTTCCACTATACCTTTTATCTAGAAAGCACGGATGTTGAAATATATGCGTCTATTTGTTAGGAAAGGCTGCAGGAAAGTATAGTTAGTCTTTATTTAGTGAATATGGACGTTGTGCTCATTAATTTTCTTGTTGGAACGGTGTAAATTTCCCCTGAGGTTCTGGCGCCACCCTTCAGGGTACATTGGTTATTGCCCTGGCCACCCTTATAAAAATTTTCTGGCTACGCCGCTGCTCTTTGCAGGTTGCAAGCTAAGCCTAAAGCAATGTTAGATGGATTAAAAGAGAGCTGTCACCAGCTATGTTCATACCGTAAGGCTGGTTTGGGTCCCCTTAGGATGGATTTTAAGCACTCCACTGGTCACACCTGGGAATTTAGTCTTTATCTCTGTGCAGTCTTTTTCCCCAAATATTTACAGAGGAAGGAAAGATAAAAAGAAACTCAATCTTAACCTGAATCTTTACATTTATTTAATATATATACATTTTAATGCATAAACTACACAATATTTATAAGAAAGGAAATAAAGCTGCTTGCCTTCTGGAAAAGCTGTTTTCTGTGTGCACAAAAAGTAGATCTTACGTTACACTTCAAATTGTTCAAGTCTGAAGTATTTTAAGAGGAAATCAAATCTTTACCCAAGCCTGAATGGAGTTGCTCAACAGAAGCACCACTGTGAGTCCAAAGAAGCCAAGAAAACTCTTCATTTTTTTACCTGAATATAAGAGAAGGACAATTGTTCTCAAAAGGAAGCGAAAAACAACAGTTTTAATTCTTAATATTAAATCATATACATCATATTCATACCGTTTTGTTGGCTGAAGCTTGAATCTCTAAATCCTGAACAAAAGCAGTAGCCTTTAAACCCTGCAACCCTCCTCCTTTTTTATGATAACTCATGTTTTTGTTTTTTTCCTAGAAGTCATTTGTGATTAGCAATGACCTTCAGCCACCTCATGTCAGATTATGCTCAAAAGTGTGATAAATATGTTTTTATTACAGCTGCATTTAGGTTAAAGGATTTCTCATGTTTCCAAGACAGATAATGTTATAGAATATGGAAATATAACAGACGTCTACAAAAGAAAATCAGTTATATTTAGTCTGTTATTTCCTATTTCCACTCATTTAGTGCCATACATTATGTGCAATTGAACTGAAATAGCCAAATAAAATTATTTCTAATTAAAAAGCACATTATTTTGGTATCTTAGCTGCTATCTCTTTATTTAATGTGAAGATACAGAAATATTAGAAAAGATTTCTCAGTTGAAACAGAAAAAGATTTGAGAACAGATTTCTAAAGCTCCTTCTGAATGTTTTGGCTACTTCTCTGATCATACCACATCTCTCCATCCTTACTGTACATTTAAAAAGAGCGGTTTCCATTTAAATTTTTCAGGTGACAGCTCAAAATATTTTGTGGATTTTCTTGTTTTATTTTTTGTTAGGTTTTATTTGCTGTTCGGTTTTATAATCCTGCTCCCTAACCTTTTTTTTTACATTTTTCTCCCTAAACTTTCTGTGCTCCTGGGGTTTTATGCTGCACTTTGTTTATTAATATTATCCTACAAACACTTAAGACCTTCTTAATACTGCTTTCTGACGCATCAAACATTTTATTAAAATAATCTCTCCCTGAGCTTTTTAACACATTTCTGCTATCTGACTGGTGGCCAAAAGCAGCTTGAATGCACTAAAACAAAGACTCACCTCTGAATGCAGCTCTGGATGATATATCAGGAAAAAATTTTTGCTCTGACTTCTTGACCTTTTTGAACTTTGAAAAACATTGAAAAAACATTGATAAGAAAGATTTTCTCTTTAATTTTTCTCCACCGTTTAATTTGTTTGCTTTTTTACATATGCACTACAGCTCAAGCATCATATATATATATATATATATATATCTATATATATATATATAGATATATATATATATATATAAACTGCAATGCAATCTTAAGTGCTTTAATGTTTAGGGTGACCCAGTCATCTGTTCGGTCTTATTTGGCCTTATTTGGCCTCGGACTGTCTAATCTGTTAAAATATCACTTGACTCATTCCCAGTGGGAAGAATGAATGACTTTAGATGATTAAACACAGGATAACAATGACCTTTATAAGCTACGGTTAGACAGTGTCGTATGAAATATCTTGTTTTTAAGATATAAGATAAGATTATTTTTTTTTTGCTTCCTTTGTTACACTGTCATTTTTTAGATCTCTTTGCATTTCAATATTACCAATGTAGCCTAAATAGATAAGAAAGACAGTTTTCAACTTAGGATTTTGACTATTGTCAGGTGTTCAGTCGAAAAAAATGGAAAATATAACAGCTGCTTTAGAGCAGTATTCCAGGCTTTTTTTTCCCCCATTGCTCTTTGCAGCCTTAATCTGTCATTAAAAGCCTGTTTGAGGTCCTGCCTCTAAATTTATATCCATTGTTTTAAAAAGTGTATTTTTGTATTTACTATTTAGATATTGTTATTCAGGCCCTGAAACATTGTTTATGAGTCTATGAGCATTACACGATCACGACCAAGTTTGATATTTGGCACATTTGGTACATTATTTGCTTGAAATGTTGTTACCTAAAGTACTTTCTTTTGCGTAGCAGTTGATTAAATATTTTTTGTTAAATATAATTTCTCTATGCAAGTTTCTCCTTAAGAATATTAACCTATTTTTCCTGTTTTCTCCATCAAAATAGCGGAATAAGCAAAGCTTCAAACCTGATAGGCGTCAATTACTTAGTTTTTTATTTGTTCTTTTATTTCTTTAGTTTAAAGAATTATATTATATACTTATTTTATTCAGACAGATCCCATATATGGGATTTATTGATTCTATTGTATTATTTATTAAAGTGTTTTCCTCACAGTAGCTTTTCAGGTTGAACATTCACCCCAGAATGATAGGTGTTCATTTCTACAGCTCAAATAAGAAGCAATACATATAGACCCCAGCCTTTATTTTGATTTCATGACTTGAAAAATTTGGATGCGTTGCCAAAGTGCAACTGACAGGAGGGATTACACCGTTTTGAACATCATCCGGGTAGCATTCAATGAATAAGGGGCGGGTCCTTTCCAGGTGAGCCAGTGCAGACCTGAGGCCCAGCCAATGTGATCTCCAAAGGGATGCCAGTCACCGTTCAGACTGGTAGAGCCACAGCTGCTGTACCACCAGCCGCCACCCTCTGAAAAGGCACACTCTAGTTCAGCGATGTCACCGAAGATGCACGGGGAGCAGCCGTCATTGTCCCGGTCGATGGTGCTGAAGCCAAAGCCATTTTGGTCGATGCCTGCATAGGCCCCACGGATGGCGTCACCTTTAAAGAGAGAAGAACTATTGAGGACTTTAGCTTAAACAAAAAAACGTTCCTGTCTTTGTCAGAAGTAATAATATATACATCTATGCTGCATTTCAGAAAGAATAATGTCTTGAATAATCTTTGATATGGCTTTAAACTTTGTTTAAATTTATTTCTTGTTTTATAATTTACTAAATAAAATAAAGAATGATCAAAGTTACCTGCAGTTCCGCTGTATCTCCCAACCTGAAGTCTATAAGCCATTGCATCACTTCCAATTTTAAAGTTGTTGTACTCAGCATAAGCAGCGCCACCTTCATGGTCCCACAGATCCACCCTCAGAGTCCACTTTTTGTATTTTTCCTTGGTCAGAAGATGGACCTTCTCCAAACCGAGCCAGTGATCATCTAAGGAATCAGCCCAGCGAGAGATTATAATCTCAAACATTCCAAACTCCATCAATAACCAAACTTTATCTTAAACATGTGGAACATATACCTACCATCCATAGATCCAAAGCCGTATTTGTAATCTGTCCATCCCCTGTGAAAGGACAATACTCCTTCAGTTCGTCTCTGAAGCACCACCCAGCCACCGTCTGAACGCAGCTCGCAGTACACCTGAACAAGAAGTCAGGGGAACGTGGAGAATTTATGGCACCTGAGATCTTCTCCCTGACGGACGCCTCAACCGCCATGATATGTCAGATTTAGTACCTTAAAGCGAGTGCTGCCCCCAGCTGGCTGGATTACATAAACTCCACTGGATGCTAGAGGTGACTGCTTCTGAATCTCTGTACAGTCTTTTCAAAGGGTGGGGGTGGAAATGAAATTAAAGACACATTAATTTCACTTTCTACTAAAAACACAGCAAAACAAAACATTACTTACCTTCTGGTAAAGTTCTTTTCTGTTAAAAGAGCACAAAAGGAATGACTCAGCATTGCATTTCATCTTCTATAATTAGATCTAAGAACTGGGGTAGAGCAGATCTAATAAATGTAGTTTTGCTTACTAAGAACCATCTTTTGGCATTTTTCACTACAAAAACATGTCAAAAAAATGCTTGATTAGTCTTTATATCTATTCTAAACAACCAAAAAGGGGAAAAAAGGGGAATAAAGGGGGGGGGGGGGGGGGGTAAATAAAACTTTAATAAGTTGATAGGCTTGATAAGCTTGCTCAAGATATGTATTTTGAGTCATAAAACCTTCAACTCAGTTGAATCTGATGTTTCTGAACTAGGAGCTTTTGTTTGTGCACATATGTATATAGATATATATGCAGTAGTCGAGTTGTAAAAACAAAAGAGAAGGGGAACTGTGTCCGTTGAATGGCATGTCTATCACTGCCCCTGCATTTGTCCCTATAGTTAGGGACAAATTCAGGGGACAAATTTCCCACTGGGATCACCTTCATGGTCATGTTACGCCACATCTTTGATTTAATTGATTTTGTTCAGGCTATTGGTAAGCCTGCACCCTGCCAAAGGGCAATATTATTTCAATTACTGTTAATATAGTCGAAGTTTTATACATTTAGTGATCAAATGTCACAGGGGATGGTCAGGGAGGTCCATGACAGCACTGCTAGAGCTGCAGGAAATGTCTTTTAAGGACTGAGAGTTTGTTGCATGTTGTCATTATTTCTTTAATTTTTTTACCTGAACAAAGCAGTAAGGCGCATGAAAGCATTATTCTCCTGCTATAGAAAACATCTAAACTGGAAGAGAATCATCAAAATGCCTCAGAGAGAATATATTTGGCTCTAATAAAAACAAACTTGAACTTTTAAGCCAGGATTCTATTATCAGCCACACCATAGCTAAAATTAAAATAAAGTGGCCATATAATATTCTAGGAAGATTTCATTTCAAAACCAGGATTTTAGTCAGGTAAGAGAAAGAAAAATATCTCTATTACGGCTCCAAATATTTGAAGTGACCTCACCAAGAATCCAGATCTTAGCTTCTCAGAATGCCTGTCGGATCAACTAAACTGAGCCTTCTGCACAATAGAGCAGGGGAATGTTACCCATATGATTAACATGCAGACAGGTTTCTACCCAAAATGCTGAAACTAACTCAAATAGTTCTTTGCTTGTTCTTACTTTAAGGCTTTGCATATGGAGTAATTTACCTTGGTTTCTTTCTCTTTTCTTCACAACAGTAACAAACAAACAAACAAAAAAAACAGGCAAATTTGTTTGTTACCTTCAGTATCACTATAATATCGAATTACTTTTTCTTACCATAGCGTGGCCTGAGAAGCACAATGGAAAGACCAGTATGACCACAAGGTAGCTGAGTAAAGCCTTCATTTTGACCTAAAAAAAAAAAAAAGTTAGCTCCAAATGCAGGCAAATAAGTTAAACAATTCTTGTGTTCCCAATTGCTTATAAGCTTAAAACTCTAATGTTATTTTATTCAAAAGATAAGAAAACACAGGTTTAAAACCTATATACTTACAAGTACAAATGTGAGCACTAATGAGCATACATACCGTGTGATGAATAAACTCCTGCACAGAAGGAGCCCCTCTTAAATGCTGGAAGCGCCACTCCCCTCTCACTTTTGAGAGAGGAGTGGATTTTTAAATCTGTCTTTCCTGTTTGGTCAGACTGAGTGAGAGTAATGTCTGAACAATAGGATAGAAGATTGTCATCTGGAATGACCTATGGGTTACCTTCTACTGATACCAGGAGGACACCTAAGAAGTTGTTTTTTTTATTTGATACACTAAGAAAAAATCATAAAACAACTTTTTCATTTATGTTCTCAATGCACAAAACATATTATTGAATGATTATGAAATCTTAAGCATCTCTTGTAAGCTAAATGTTAATCAAGAGCCGGGAAAACAAATACGTATTAGTCTCTAGACTGCAACATCAAATCCATCTATTTGTTGTTTTTTTTGTTCATTAAAACCAAAACTAAATAAGAATAAAAGAGCACTTGATTTCAATCAAGATGTAATGTTTCTTCTCTGTTTCTCCTTGACTATTATTTGCATCTGAATATGCAGAAAACATTAAAACAGCACAAGAGCTACAAATCCAAAATATTTCTATTATTCTGAAAATAAAGATTAAAATGATATTCTTAAATTAAAAATTATATTCTGTAGTACTGAGTAATAGCTGAAAGAAACAAATAGAATTTGACTTTAGGTGAATAAAAGTAGCATAAAACTTAGACATTGGTGAAGCATTAATTCAGGCATTTAGGACAGACTAACCCTACAGATTAGCTGACAAGCAGGTTCCTCTGGCTAATCCTGTATAGAAATAGCTTTAAACCCGCTAAGTATTGTTGCTTTGGGCTATGTGTTCTGTTTTAATCAGATTATAATGAAAAGTTAATTGAAAAAAGATAGGAAACAGTATGAAATGCTTAGTCATTTTCATTTGCACTGCATTCAATACCTCTTTATGAGTTATAAGCTTCAGTCCTTTGGTTAATAAACCTAAACATTTTTAGCTATTCTATTTGATTCTTGTGTCTCCTATAGTTCCCATAACATTTCTTGAAATATTTACTCTATGTCAGTTTTAATTTCAATCATCTAAGGGGATGTTTTAATATTTTCCTTGTTAACTACTGGAATATTGCGCTCAAATACACAATTAACAGGAAGAGTTTAAGTAGCCAGGGAATAACCAGAAATCAAACCCAGGCTACAGCAGTGCCCTGATCCTGACCACCAGACCATCAGGGACTTGATTCAAACTTTTTAGTAGGGTTTTTAGATGATGTCTGTTAATCAACATTGTGATGTGAAGCTTGGAAATATGCTCCTCAACCAAAAGGTGTGTCTGTCTTTGTCACATTAAAATTTACAGTTTAACCGCATGTATTGAGGTAAAGTAAGAGATGATTTTGTTCTAAAAGCTTTCCTTTCACTACATTCACATAAAATGGATTTTCCTCAAACACAGTTGTCAGGCTTTGGATTCCAAGCCAAGATTTTGAATACCTTTGGCATACATGGGATGACAGGTCAACAATGCCATGGCCTACAAAAGTTGTATCAGCAAAACCCCACTAAATTGTAACAATTTAATTGACTGTCTACCCAAAAGAGTACTGTAGAAGACATATAGTAAAGACCTACAGCTCTCCACACATTATTATACATTGTGTGACTTGTGAAAACCTACCGTAGCTCAATAAAAGAGAACTTTATCCGAATTTCAGAACCCAAATGCATTGTTAAACAAGTATCAGAATGGAAAAGAAAAGAATTGAAAACATCTCGTGTTACACTTAGTGTTGACAGGTCATAGTATAAAAGTTGTCACATTAACCAACAAAACGCCTTAGACATAAAACGGGGCAAGATCTTGAAAAATCTCAGTTGGGCTTGGAAGACGTAATCGAGTGGTGTGCACAGGTTGTAACCTCATTCACCAGGAAGAGTTTACTTAGCCAGATGGTCAGCAGGAAAAGTTTGACCAAATCAACACATGGGTTGCATTATTATTTTTTTTTACAGAAGTACATTTTTAGCTTATGAAAATAAACTTTGAAAAAGATTAGAAATATGCATTCAACTAAGTGGGGAGGTTGTATAATACCTACTGCAGTTAAAGATTCAGTAAGATGCTTTGCCACTGAGTAGGGCTGAAAGACCAGTCATGTTAGTGTAGAGTACTAAAGCTCAACATCAACCCACCAGTTGGTGAACCAATACAAATTCCCTGATCGGGAATCCAACCCAGGCCGCAGCGGTGAGAGCGCTGAATCCTGACCACTAGACAATCAGGGACTTGTTTTTAAGGTTTTAGTAGGGTTTTCAGATGATGTCTGTTAATCAACATTGTGATGTGAAGCTTGGCAATATACTCCTCAACTAAGACGTGTGTCTGTCTTCATCGCACTAAAATAGACAGTTTAACCGCATGTACTGAGGTATAGTAAGAGATGATTGGGTTCTAAAAGCTTTCCTTTCACTAAATTCACATAAAATGGATTTTCCTTAAACACAGTTGTTCGGCTTTGGATTCCAAGCCAACATTTTGATTAACTTTGGCATACATGGGATGACAGGTCAACAATGCCATGGCCTACAAAAGTTGTATCAGCAAAGTACCACTAAATTGTTTCAATTTAATTGACTGTCTACCCAAAAAATGCTCTAGAAGACATAGTAAATACCTACAGCTCTCCACACATCGTGTGACTTGTGAAAACCTACCGTAGCTCAATAAAAGACAAATTTATCCGAATTTCAGATCCCAAATGCATTGTTAAACAAGTATAAGAATGGAAAAGAAAAGAATTAAAAAGATCTCGTGTTACACTTAGTGTTGACAGGTCATAGTATAAAAGTTGTCACATTAACCAACAAAACGCCTTAGACATAAAACGGGGCAAGATCTTGAAAAATCTCAGTTGGGCTTGGAAGAGGTAATCGAGTGGTGTGCACAGGTTATAACCTCATTCACCAGGAAGAGTTTACTTAGCCAGATGGTTAGCAGGAAAAGTTTGACCAAATAAACACATGGGTTGCATTATTATTTTTTTTACAGAATTACATTTTAGCTTATGAAAATCAACTTTGAAAAAGATTAGAAATTTGCATTCAACTAAGTGGGGAGGTTGCATAATACCAAATGCAGTTAAAGATTCAGTAACATGCTTATCCACTTAGTAGGGCTGAAACACCAGTCATGTTGGTGTAGAGTACTAAAGCTCAACATCAACCCACCAGTTGGTGAACCAATACAAATTCCCTGACCGGGAATCGAACCCAGGCTGCAGCGGTGAGAGCGCTGAATCCTGACCACTAGACAATCAGGGACTTGTTTTTAAGGTTTTAGTAGGGTTTTCAGATGATGTCTGTTAATCAACGTTGTGACGTGAAGCTTGGCAATATGCTCCTCAACTAAGAAGTGTTTCTGTCTTCATCGCACTAAAATAGACAGTTTAACCACATGTACTGAGATATAGTAAGAGATGATTGTGTTCTAAAAGCTTTCCTTTCACTAAATTCACATAAAATGGATTTTCCTTAAACACAGTTGTTCGGCTTTGGATTCCAAGCCAACATTTTTATTAACTTTGGCATACATGGGATGACAGGTCAACAATGCCATGGCCTACAAAAGTTGTATCAGCGAAATACCACTAAATTGTATCAATTTAATTGACTGTCTACCAAAAAAAGTAGTCTAGAAGAGACATAGAAAAGACCTACAGCTCTCCACACATTATTATACATTGTGTGACTTGTGAAAACCTACCGTCGCTCATTAAAAGACAACTTTATCCGAATTTCAGATCCCAAATGCATTGTTAAACAAGTATCAGAATGGAAAAGAAAAGAATTGAAAAGATCTCGTGTTACACTTAGTGTTGACAGGTCATAGTATAAAAGTTGTCACATTAACCAACAAAACGCCTTAGACATAAAACGGGGCAAGATCTTGAAAAATCTCAGTTGGGCTTGGAAGACGTAATCGAGTGGTGTGCACAGGTTGTAACCTCATTCACCAGGAAGAGTTTACCTAGCCAGATGGTCAGCAGGAAAAGTCTGACCAAATAAACACATGGGTTGCATTATTTATTTTTTTTACAGAATTACATTTTTAGCTTATGAAAATCAACTTTGAAAAAGATTAGAAATATGCATTCAACTAAGTGGGGAGGTTGTATAATACCTTAAAGATTCAGTAACATGCTTTCCCACTGAGTAGGGCTGAAAGACCAGTCATGTTAGTGTAGAGTACTAAAGCTCAACATCAACCCACTAGTTGGTGAGCCAATACAAATTCCCTGACCGGGAATCAAACCCAGGCCACAGCGGTGAGAGAGCTGAATCCTGACCACTAGACAATCAGGGACTTGTTAAGATTTTAGTAGGGTTTTCAGATGATGTCTGTTAATCAACAATGTGACGTGAAGCTTGGCAATATGCTCCTCAACTAAGACGTGTGTCTGTCTTCATCGCACTAAAATAGACAGTTTAACCGCATGTACTGAGGTATAGTAAGAGATGATTGTGTTCTAAAAGCTCTCCTTTCACTAAATTCATATAAAATGGATTTTCCTTAAACACAGTTGTCCGACTTTGGATTCCAAGCCAACATTTTGAATACCTTTGGCATACAAGGGATGACAGGTCAATAATGATATGGCCTACAGAAGTTGTATCAGCAAAACACCACTAAATTGTATCAATTTGATTGATTGTCTTGATGGTTAAAATTGAGGTGAAAATGCAGTAAGAGCAGATTTTAAATGATCACTTTGTGCCATAAATTATCATTTTTACTTCAAAACAAACAAAATAATATGGCCGTGCAGGTGGCGCCTGGTCCTCGACGTCGCTTACTCGGGTTTGAATCCGACCTGTGACCCCCGTCTCTCATACCCCCTTTCCTGTCAGCCTAATGTCAGAAAAACGAGCCACTAGTGCCACAAAAAATAAAATAATATAATAAAAACATCTAATATTGGTACCAATGACTTTTTGTGATTATTATTTTTTTGCATATGATTCACAGAATAAAGCCACTTATATTACTATAGGGCTGCATGGTGGTAGCGCTGTTTCAATTGCAGCAAGAAGGTTATGAGTTAAATTCCCGGCCTGTGGTCTTCCTGCATGGTGTTTGCATGTTCTCCCTGTGCATGCGATGGTTCTTTCCGGGTACTCGGGCTTTCTTCCACAGCCCAAATACATGACTATTAGTTTGATTGGCTTCTCTAAATTGTCCTTAGGTGTGAGTGTGTGTGTTAATGATTGTGTGTCTTTGTGTGTCTCTTTATTGCCCTGCGACATATTGGCGACCTGTCCAGGGTGTAAACCCGCGTCTAACCCCAACCCTAACCCACGGCACCCTCTGGTGGGCAAGCCTCAGGATCCTGACAGACAACAGAAGCCCACAAAAAGGGATCCACGTCGCCCTCTGGAGGGCAAACCTCTGGATCTCAACACTATTTGGAAAGTGTGCATCATCCTAGAACTAGTGTAAAATGAACAGATCAGTTCAGAAAACCCACTCCCACCGACATTCCACCAATGCGATGGCATGGTCGAACTTAGCAATTCTGCAGAGGGGTGTGGTCCAGAGTTTCTCCACAGAGATGTAAATGACTCATTACACCTTATTACAAAGTCTTGACCTCAGCTGTCACCAACAAAGACACAACAAGCTAACAGGTTTCAAAAGAAGACAAGTTTCTATGGCTGTTTTTTTTCCCTCTACTGACATTTAAGAATCTGCATTTTGTATTCATTTGGGTTACCTTTGACTGATGCAAATGTGTTAATTATTTTCAACACTCCTACAAACACAAAGAAAAAAGCCAAAGAAAACTGTGGGGATGCAAAAGGAATTTTAATAGCTCTGCATATTAGCTAGAACTTTACAATCGGAAAAATCAGTGCATGCATTGGAAAAAGAGTCATCTTTACTAAAAAAATAAAAAAAAAACTTGCCAGGATTTGAACCCATTAAAACATAAAAATGTGTAAACAAAGTAATATTGCCAGTTAACAATTTACACATATATCACAAAAACTTTGAAAAGCTTTTATTTTTAAACATGCATGACAGACAAAAGGATGGTGACAGAATGTCTACACAAACATGATGTTACAGTCTCTGTTTGAAATAACTAACAGCTAAAGTAGAAATAGGGATTTACAATGCATGTGGTAAAAACATTGAAAGTGGAGGCACTATAAGGGAGAATGTTTAGAAAACATTTACTTATCTTGAAACCCAGAAGTACAGGATGTACCGAGAATGTACAGCTGAAGCCAGATTTTTTTACTTTTTTTTTTTTTCATTGCAAAGCCTGTAAGCAGTTTGGTGATGCTATGACTGTTACATTGACCCTACTTTTTTGAGTCAACTCCTTTGTTTGATTGTTGTCATTGTTACATAAGTAGGAAAAATGGGGAACCTTCCAAGCCAAAAAGCACTAAACTCAATTAGAAATATAATGGTGGATGTGTCATGTTGTTGTGGTATTTACCAACAGAAATGACTGTTTGACTTCACAAAATTGAGAGTGTCATAAGTAGAGAGAGGAAAATTTTGTGAGCATAATGAGGCAACATCTGAAGAAAATTGCCAGGAAGTTAAAGCTTCAGCACAAATCAGTCTTCAAAACAGAAAATAATAAGGTTATTGACCGTTTGGGAGACCAGTTGTACTGCTCAATTGGTTTCAGAGCGGCTTAAAGACAAAAAAGTCAATTTATAGAAGTGGCTTCTGATTTTAAACAGATCTTAAACTGTTCTAAGTCGTACTCCATTATTTAACAAAACAAATGATCTTACAAAAAAACTGATCTAAAACAGGAAAAGTTTAGTTTCAATTTGAGATGTTAGGAGAGAAAAAGTTGTCTTTTGTGCAATGTATGTAAGCCCCTAGTTTGAACTTTGCATGGGTCTTTGCTTCTATCTCACATACACTTTATCATCATCCTCGTGGCTTTGGCTGAATAAGGGGCGGGCCCTTTCCAGGTGAGCCAGTGCAGACCTGAGGCCCAGCCAATGTGATTTCCAGAAGGATGCCAATCACCATTCAGACTGGCAGAGCCACACCTGCTGTACCACCAACCACCTCCCTCTGAGAAGGAACACTTTGATTCAGCGATGTCACCGAAGATGCATGGGGAGCAGCCGTCATTGTCGCGGTCGATGGTGCTGAAGCCGAAGCCATTTTGGTCGATGCCCTCATAGGCCCCACGGATGGCGTCACCTTTTGGGTAGACAGAAGTTTGTCAAAATTAAAGTTTTAAAAATTGCACAAAAATAAGGATAGGAAGCTTATTTTCTCAACATCACTTTGAAGCACCACAGTGATTAGTAACAATGCATCCTACAAGATCATAGTGGGAGATTTTAACATCCATGCTGACATTGAGGGCGATAGCTTAAGAGCGGCCTTTGATGCTATCTTAGACACTATTGGCTTTGTTCAAAATGTGAATAGTCCCACACATTCTCATCTTCATACTTTGGATCTTGTGCTGACATACGGCATAGAATGTGAAGAAATAACAGTATTTCCTCACAACCCTGTCCTCTCTGACCACTTTCTAATAACCTTCAGGATTACTTTAACAGAGTTCTCCTCCCCCAAAAGAAGGTTACATTTTAGTAGATCTTTATCAGATAGTGCAGTTATAAATTTTAAAGAATCGGCTTCACTTTCTCTCTCCTCTGTGTCGCTAAACAGTGCTGCAGAGTGCAAAAGTATAGCTTATTCCCCTTCACAGGTTGATGATTTTGTTGATGGGGTTGCTAGTTCTCTGTGTACTGCCTTAGACAACGCAGCTCCTTTGAAAATGAAAACCGTTAAAAATAGAAAGCTTGCTCCTTGGTTTAATGCAGAGCTGCGTACTTTGAAGCAAAATGCTAGGAAACTGGAGAGAAAATATCGCTCCACAGGCCTGCAGGAGTCCTTCCTAGTCTGGAAAAATGGTTTACTGCTGTATAAGAGGACCCTTTGTAAAGCAAGAGCAGCATACTTCTCCTCATTAATAGAGGAGAATAAGAATAATCCTAGATTTCTTTTTAATACAGTTGCCAAACTCACCCAGAGCCATAGCTCTGTTGAACCGTCCATTCCACCTGCTCTTAACAGCAATGATTTTATGGGATTCTTTATAAATAAGATTGATCTTATTAAAAATAAGATCATAAGCGCTCCTCTATCCGCGATTGTACCTGAGGTAGTCATGGAATCTGAACCGGGTTTAGACTGCTTTGATCCAGTTGAACTTTCTGAATTAGCAAAATTATTGTCTTCATCTAAGCCTTCAACTTGTATGTTAGATCCAGTTCCAACCAGGTTATTTAAGGAGGTATTCCCTTTGATCTCCTCCTCCATTTTAGATGTGATTAATCTATCTCTGTTACAGGGATATGTACCTAAAGCTTTTAAGGTTGCTGTAATTAAACCTCTGCTTAAGAAACCGTCTCTTGACCCAGATGACTTGGTTAATTATAGACCTATATCCAATCTTCCTTTCTTATCCAAAATTCTTGAGAAAGTAGTTGCCAAACAAGTTTGCGACCACTTACACCATAATGAACTTTTTGAAGAGTTTCAGTCTGGCTTTAGAGCTCATCATAGCACTGAAACAGCTCTGGTGAAAGTCACTAATGATATTCTCATGGCCTCAGATAATGGACTTGTATCTGTGCTCGTCCTGTTGGATCTTAGTGCTGCATTTGATACAGTTGACCATAATATTCTTTTAGAAAGACTTGAATATTTTGTTGGAATTAAAGGAACAGCACTAGACTGGTTTAAATCCTATCTATCTGATCGAATTCAGTTTGTTTATGTTAATGATAGATCTTCAACACACTCAAAGGTTACCTGTGGAGTACCACAGGGATCAGTGCTAGGACCAATTCTCTTTACTTTATACATGCTCCCAATTGGTAGAGTTATTAGACAGCATGGGATTAATTTCCACTGTTATGCTGATGATACCCAGCTATATCTGTCTATAAATCCAGATGAAGCTAACCCATTACATAGATTACAAGCATGTCTTGAAGACATAAAAACCTGGATGACTCTTAACTTTCTGCTTCTGAATGCAGACAAAACAGAAGTTATAGTCTTTGGACCAGAGTCTCTGAAAAAGAAGCTGATTAGCCAGTCACTTCATTTGGATGGGATTAAACTGATTTCAGATAATAAAGTAAAAAATCTTGGTGTTGTTTTTGATCAGGACCTGTCATTTAAATCCCAGATCAAAGAGGTTTCTAGAATTTCCTTCTTTCATCTGAGGAACATTGCAAAAATTAGAAATCTCCTGTCCAGGGGTGATGCTGAGAAACTAGTCCATGCATTTGTTACTTCAAGGCTGGACTATTGTAATTCTTTACTATCAGGAAGTCCACAAACTGTACTTAAAAGCCTTCAGCTGATCCAAAATGCTGCAGCCAGAGTTCTGATGAAAATTAAAAAGAGAGATCATATCTCTCCTATCCTGGCTTCTCTTCATTGGCTTCCTGTTAAATCAAGAATAGAATTTAAAATCCTCCTTCTCACATATAAAGCCTTAAATGGCCAAGCTCCATCTTATATCAGAGATCTGATAGTTCCTTATGTTCCTAACAGAGCACTTCGCTCTCAATCTGCAGGTTTACTAGTGGTTCCTAGAATTTCTAAAAGTAGAATGGGAGGCAGATCTTTTAGTTATCAGGCTCCTCTCCTGTGGAACCAACTACCAGTTTTAGTCCGTGAGGCAGACACTCTGTCTACTTTTAAGACTAGGCTTAAAACTTTCCTTTTTGATAAAGCTTATAGTTAGGGTGGCTCAGGTTATCCTGAGCTCTCTCTCTATAGTTATGCTGCTATAGGCTTAGACTTCTGGAAGACATAGGGACCCCCATTTCATCATTCTGCTTCATTCTCTCTCTGTTCTCCTATTCTGCAGAATCTGTTTGTTCAATCTCTAACCTTCTGCTCTCTCTGCTTTTCCTCAGAGTAGCTTTGCCTCGTCTGTTCCTGTTTGGCTGTGACGTCATCCAGGAAAGAAACATCAGCTGTGCTGCTTCCATCAACACCCTTGTTTATAGATGTTGGAGATCGGCCTGTCTTCCAGTGTGGTCCTGTTTCTCTGGCCGTGGCTGGGTGGATGTGCTCTCTTCATCCTCTGGCATGGGAGCTGCCTTGGAGCTCGTCTGCCTGGCTGTGTGTTTCCTGGACGGGGCCGCCTTTTACAGCTGCTTTTTGTATCTCTGCTTCTGTCTCCTTGAACCCCAGTCGGCCTTGGCAGATGGCCGCTCACACTGAGCCTGGTTCTGCTGGAGGTTTCTTCCTGTTAAAAGGGAGTTTTTCCTCTCCACTGTCGCTACAAGCATGCTTAGTGTGAGGGATTGTATTTAAGTCAATGAGTCAATGCAATCAACTGGTTTTCCTTAGATAGAAAACTTTGTATCAATTTGACTGTATGATCTGGTTGAACTGTAAAGTGCCTTGAGATGACATGTGTTGTGAATTTGGCGCTATATAAATAAACTGAATTGAAATTGAATTGAAGAGAGGTCTGTTGCAAGTCCTGCTGATAACCTCCCTCTATAAATTTGAAAATGCTTTCTCTGTCTTCCTCCTTTGTGCCATTCTGACAAAATCTTTTGGTATTGGTCATAAGGTGTCCAGAGCCTGGTCTGTGGCTAGCATATAACCAATGGAAAAATATAATGTGATGTTATTCATCAGTTAACGTGCGCCCCAGTTAATAATAATAATAGTCTAGGCTAGCCTCCCCTTAGGGGCATTCCAGAAAGTTCACTTATTGTTTGTTAAACTACTTAACAGCGTTTGTTTAGCCCAGCAAGAAAAACTAGACATTCGTTGGTTATGGTATAAATGTTTCTTTTACAATCTTCCATCTGATGCAAAGCCAATCTCAACTAATAAGTGGAGCTTTAATTTTAACTTCAGTTGTTAGAGCATGCGGCTTGGAATCCTGAGGCTGTGATTTCGAAACTCACTCCCACAGACTGCCACTCAGGGTCCCTGAGCAAGACCCTTAACCCCACACTGCTCCCCAGGTGCCGCAAATGGCAGCCCACTGCTTCCCAAGGGGATGGGTTAAATGCAGAGAGTGAATTTCGGTGCGCTGCACTTGTGAGAGTGTAATAACAATGAAACGCTGGGAAAAAAAAAAAAGATAAGTTAACCTTATTGATAGGTCATGATGAAACAGATTCACTTCCTTGTAGCTTGTATGCTGATGATGATTCTCAGTCATCCAGGTCATAGTCATTCCGTAAAAGTTTAAAACATTTTAAAAAAGTGGAAAAATCCAGTGGATTGTTTTTTAAACTTTTACGAAATTCTTGGTAGCTTAGCTCCATTAATATGGAGGTCTTAGTAGATGTAAGGGTTCTCTCTGGGTACTCCTGCTCTCCCCTTCTGTCTAAAAACATGACCGCTAGGTTAATTGATTGCTTTGAATTTGCCATGGTGTGTTAAGCCGGGCAAACACTGTGCGATTTTTTGTCCTTTTCAGGCCGATTTTCCAGTTGTGCAAGAATTTTTCAATTGGTGTTGTGTAGTGTACAGGGGGTAACCTGGGGCAATCAGCCTCTCACGACCACCTCCCAATTAGGAATCATGAGGTCGGGAGAAAATCAAACATATTGGAAATTCAGTTGGTCGTCATTGGCAAATTACTCAGTGGGCATGTGCAAACACGGACTCTACTTCTTCCTCTCTGACGAAAACACAAAAGCATGGCGGGGGTGCGGGTGAAATGGAGTTCTTTATGCAAAATTGACAGATCGTAGTTGCCAGGTTTGCTCAGCCATGTCTTTGTCCAAATATGTCGTCTGCTTTTCTTTTTAGGGCTTTCAGCACAAAATTGCACAAATTGCCAAGGCATTGCGTTTCACTCTAGTGAGCTTCATATACCTCTTCTACTGGTTTGTCTTCCGGATAGACGAGTCCGAGTAGCGCCATCTCACTGCGGAGCTGAGAGCGACGTGGTTTTTAGACATACAGTGTGAGCAGGTAGATCGCGTCAAAATGTCGGGCCGCACAGTGTAAGAAAGAACATACATCGTGAGCTGTGAACTTTTAAACCCTGCGATTTCGTTGTACAGTTTGAGCTGCAGCTGGAGGGGTTCCTGTACTGGAAGTTTAAGATGTTTGATAATTTCATCCAAGAACGCATGGATATTGATAAAACCATACTAGACAAAATAGATCTATTGGTAGTTCAGTGGGAAAGAAAAAAATCTCCTAAACACTAAAAATGCTCACACACCTGCATTTCCACTGTATTTCCCAACATGGAGTTTAAAAGCTGTTTTTTCATTTCCCAGTCTGAAGTCCTTGTATTCAGCAACAGCAGTGCCACCTTCATGATCCCACAGATCCACTCTCAAGATCCAGTTCTTTGATTTTTTCTTTGTCAGTGCAAAGACCTTCTTGAGACCCAGCCAGTGATCACCTGAGGAGTCAGCACAGAGACCCATGCATTTTATTTCATTATTTTTTTTTTTTTCCTCTGCAGCATTTATGTACCTTGGATTTATTTCTACATTTGGTTTCGAGTCATTTCACAATAGGGGAAAAAGTTCCTCAAAGACAAGATTTAGTCTACATACCTGTTTGGTTTCCAAATCCATTCTTATATGCGGCCCATTTTTTATTGAAGGAAACAGAGCCTCCAGTTCGCCTCTGAAACACCGTCCAGCCTCCATCTAAATTCATCTCACAGTACACCTGAACAGCAAATACACAAATAAAGAGGCTTTCAAGTTCTATGCCACAATTAAAATGCTATTTTTTTTTACAATTAAAAAATATTATAAAATAATATTTTTTGAAAACTTTTTTAATCACACTTCTTATTTTTTAATGCCTGGTTAATTTCAGGCCAACATGTGGTTTCCTTGTAGTTCTGCAGATGTATTTAATCATCCTAAGCAGGTTCCACTAAATGAGGTTCACCTCTGGTTTAAACACAGTCCTGCCTTTATGTCTAATTTTAAACTGTGTCTATATTTAAAAATATCTGAAAAAAGCACAAAGCCAAAAACATAGTTCTTAGTTTAACCAGAACCATATTGATAAAAAAAAAAAACTTACATTTATTAATAAGGCATTTATAAAGACAGTCTTAGGCATCCACTCAGTTAAGTGATAATTAGAAAAAGCTTTGATCAGTAACCTTGAAGCTGCTTTTAAATCCCGCAGGCTTGATTTGATAAACTCCACTGGTGGCCCTTGGAGAACGAGTCTTAATCTGTGAGCAGTCTGTACCTAAAGTCAGCAAAATTAAAGATAAGGTTCCCACAATAATACGTTTCAATTCTTTTTTATAGTTAACTATGGGGTAGCAGATGTAAAAATGTATCATCCCCATGACATTTTTGTTACTTAGTGCACTGTCTGTGCTTTAACTACTTTTCTCACTCACATTAAATGGCAAATGTAATATATAAATCTGTATCTATTATTGTAAATACTAAATAAATGAAATATATTTCTTTTTTTTTTTCTTTTTTTTTTAATGAAATATATTTCTGAATCCTATATATAGATAAATATTATTTATATCTAGTATTTTATATTCCCAAAAAGTAAAAAAAAAAAAACATCCACTGGACTTTGGTTCCAAGTTTTATATGTATAAAAACATATATATACATGATATGAAATATGTTGAAATATACATTTAAAAATACGGTTTTAAAAACATCAAAAAGACTAAGCTAAACCCTCTTGTTTGCATTCCTGAAATGTTGGCTGCATTGATTTAAGCCAGCTTTTGTCCCTAGCTCCTCCTCCTTACATGAGTTCAACACTAAGAGTACATAGGAAAGGAACGCCTGAATCGTAATTACATGGTTGATTCCCGTCAAAACTGGAACAACAGCCTTCCGAAAAAGAACTTTTAAAAAAAACACTCTACGCAAATGAAACGATCCGCTTAATCTCTTATTACGCAAGTATAAACACATAGGTGTGTCACACACAGTACACAGAAATTTGTTTTTAAATTCTTTTCCAAGAGGTGGGCTGTGCCTATGCATCATGTCATGCAAAGGATTATGGGATTCCTTATAGCTCCTAATCACCAGTGATGGATAATTAGCATATCCTCTATAGATTTAATTAACTATGAGACTTAAGATAAAAGACATAGATTTATATTTAAAATTAGATTTAATTTATATATTTTTTTAAGATTAAAGGTTTAAGATATGTATTTGAGATTGAAAACATACATTTGTATTTAGATTAACATTTAGATGTTGATTTAATATTAAGATCTAAATCTAAGATTCAGGTATAAGTATAACATCTAGATATAGGATGTATAAACAGATTTCATGTATCCATAGATGAAATCTGTATTTAATATTTAGAGATTTAACATCTATATTTAGCATTTGCCATTGAAAATGAGAAAACAACACTGAACGTACAGAAACTGCTGTAAATAACAAAAATGTGCATGTATTATTTTAACCACATTTTTACATTTAATACCCCAAAGTTAGCAGTCATTATTGGCAGATGTTTACCTTGAGATTTAGCAGCTTTCTTCTTTTGCTAAGAACATAAAAAGAAAAGTGTTTTAATTGCATGACTTGATTTAAGTAGACTTCTTCCCAGCAGACAAACCTGAGTCATAGTTACCTCGGCTTGGACTAAACAGCTCATCAGAAGTGTGAATATGAGCACGCCATAGCAAGGCAGACTCCTCATTTTGACCTGCAGATTAAAATTGGAAGCCGTTGAACATCTTATTATCTTAAAGAAACAGAAGAACTTGGAATTGGTTTCTAAAGCTGGACCATGTGTAAGCATTTGTAAATGGCTCCAATCAAACATCACAGCGGTTCCTAGTATAATACGTACCTGCATGTTGGTTGAACCTTGCACCCCAGCTCAAACAGCACAACAGATGCAGCCCTTTTATACAACTGACTAAACTGCCACACCTCCTTCCCGGTTTCCATAAACGCACTCCTTTCTTTTTTTTTTTCTCAGGTCATAATTAGTGGTAAAAACGTCAGCAGCAGACAGGCATTGGCTCTGACCTCCACAGCTGGGCTGAAAGAAAACATATCCTCCGCCCCCTAAAATGGGGCACACATACTTTCAACAAGGGAATGTCAGTTTTACTGCCTGGAAACACCTCCTGCTAGTTTCTTCATCCCTTCTCCTTTATGTAAACATGTGAAAGTTATCAGTCACAGGGGTTTCTATGAGAGTCGTTCAGGAAGCCTGGATCAATGCTGGGAATTCGACAGTTTTTCTTGAAAACCAGGACTTTTTATCTGAAATCCCTCCTTTGCTTTTGCTTGAGTGTGTATGTGTGAACTGTGAGCACCCATAGGTCTGTGTGTTGTTTGGCTGTTCTTCCTTACAACTGGCCTTTAGCTGTGAAAGTTGCCACACTGGCTGCACCAATAAAATGTCAGTCTCCTACACTTTAAGCAAAAACTACGTATTCAAAGTTTAAATTATTGTATCCATTTTACAGATATAGATCAATTTAATTCCATTATGTTTTACTGTCTTAAGATATAGTAAAAGAGAACAACTTTGTTTGCTTCCTCAGTAAATAGCACTGGGACAGCCATTCCTCTATAAAAGAAGGAAGAGGAAAGGTGATATTTAAAAGTGGGCTTTTAGATTCATGTTTTTGATCAAACAGATTGGATTAGCAGATTTTACAGCTTTAGGACAATAATAATTCTCGATCCTTAAATGATCATAGTGACTCTGCCAATCATGCAGGATAAGTTTCGCCCTGAGCAGTTTCCTTATGACACTTTCACTTCCCCTTTTCCTCCGACTTTCTGACTTGACTCATCACTTTCTTTCAATACTTTATTCTTTAGTCAAGGGCCTCTAATAAAGGTTTGGGAAGCAAGGACTGAGCTCACCTCACCTAGAGGGTAACCTAAAGAAATGAGAGAGAAAATGTAAATTTCATGCAGAGGATTTGAATCTCATGCTGGGTGGGCATGTGATTATTATAAATCCATTATAGTTGTTTAGGTATGAGGCATAAATCTTAATACATTCAACAATCTGAAGAGCAGGAGGGATTCCTGACAGTGTATTAGCCGGGGGATCTCTAATTATTTGTTTTTTTTTATTATTTATTCACATTGTTAGTGGTTGAGGCAGTGGTGGGTTTAAGAAATATGGGGACCAAGGTGAAGGCAGGCATGGGGCCCTTTAAACAAGAAGAAAATTCATAACAACATTGTATATATATAAACATTTTAACAGAATGCACATGATTTATTAGTTTACTTTTTGTCCCCTTTCCTTTCTTCTTCTTTTTCTCTCCCTTTAGCTCAATCTTTGTTTTTCCATCCCTTTTTTCCTTCTCTTTTTCTTCTACTCTTACACTCATTTAACTCTCATCTTTTCCTTTTTATCTTCTTGTCTTTTTCTTGTTGTCTCCCTCTTCATGCTTTTTTTTAATCCCTTTTTGTCATAGTCTTTATACTTTCTCCCTTTTGTCCCTTAAATCTTTTTTTGCCTCAACAAATCTATCAAAGAAGAGATTCATGTGTACTGACTAAAGAACCCCAAAAGCTTGAAGTTTTCCTGGAAATTCAATACAAAAAAACATCAACAAAATTTCTTAAATGATTTAATTCTCATCTACTGTAAAAAAAAAAAAAAAAATCAAAGCTTCTGGTGCTTCAAAATGAACCATAACATTTCCAATCTTCAATTGCACAAATAAATGAAATGAAAGAAAAAGCCCTACTTATCAATGTAGGGGGCTGTTAGCAGTCAAGAAGCTAGTCCCTTTTTATAGCTTTAAGAGCATGTGTCTGCAATAATAATCTAAATAGTAATTATTACTGTATTAACTATGCATGTATGAGGACTTTTGTTGGGCACTCAGGTACTTGTGAGATTCTGCAACTGGCTAGTTTTGCCTAACAGTAACTCCGTCCCTGGATATATAATGTAATAAACTCTGGTTGTTTTGATTGGTTGTGTCAGAATTCCTTCACAGTTAAAAGAAACATGTCTAATTCCACTTTGTGGAAGATGTGATGACAAGGCAGCATGCTAGGAGCGGTTATTTTTTTCATTCAGAAAGTAAAGCATAAGCTGGAGTGAAGAGATCAGGGACAACATAGTTGATTGATCTATATTTATTGCATAGATCTGCACAATAAGAGTTATCTGATAGTCAGTATATGCAGCCTTAAGTCATTGATTCATCTGAACATAAAAACAAACACATGCTTAGATCAAAACCAGTTCTCAAATGCTTTTTTATTTATTTATGCTAAATGACACCCGTTCAAGCCGATGGATTAAAAATGGAAATTCAGGCAAAATGTTGGATAGAAACCATTCAGTCTTCTAATATTGGATTATCTCAAAATCAATAAAAATATATTGATATTGATTGTCATTTATGAATTAAAAGACAACAGACAAAAATAGATGCTAATTTCAACAACTACACTAGACACCAAGAAATGTTAAATCTATGAAATAAACTTTACAGGCATTTTTCCCCCACAAATATCTCCTCTTATTCAGATTATGGAGATAAAACAAAATAAAATGCACAAGAAGTTGTGCGTCATTATAACACACTGTTTTCCATTTCAGTATAACCACATAATTACAGCCTATCACTGCATTTGACTCCATCTATTCAGAGAAAACAATAGTGAAGGGCTCAGTTGCCTCTAACTTAATGCAGACAGGATGGAGGTTATAAAAACAGCTTTTCATTTGGATAAACACTTAATAGACTCAATGAAAATAATGACTAAAGAGTGTGTAGGAACTGTAGGCGGTGATAGATCTAAATCTGAGAACAGTATTAGTGGTTTAAATGATGGAAAGTTTATGGTCCTAAAACATCTAAACAATGTAGATCCCCAAGGCCTACCCAGTAAGTTTAGGCATTTCTTGGTTTTTAATATCTTCTTATACTTTCTTTTCATCTCAATGTTCAGTTTTTTCTGTAGGTCATTGCTTAGATGAGTAGGCGGTGTAGACATAAACATTCCAGGCTCCTAGAGTCATCTGTGTAAGAAACGATCCTTATTAGAACAAAAAGGGGAAAAGGGGAATGCTGTGAACATGACCGTGATTGGCTAAAATAAACCCAAACAAAAGTCTCTGGACATGCTCTGTGAAGAATTACCTGCATTTCCATGAATCCTTTTAACAGAAGGAGGCTCAGGATAACAATATGCTTTTAAATTTGATTTCTTGTGTTCGCTTTTGGCTTCTGAAGTTTATTTGCAGGGCTGTAGTTTGCACCAAGGGAGAGGAAAACTAAAGTTAAAACAAAAACGTCTGCTTTGTGGTGACAATGGATCTTTTTAGCTGTTACCTTTTATTCATACCACATGCTCAGACGGAGAAACAAGTTCCTATATATCAGCATTAGAGCAAAGAATGACTGAGCAGTCATCCTCTTCCATCCCAAACCCAGCGTAGAGCGGCTCAGTGAAGTTATTGTAGAAGGTGTGAAGATGTTTGAGGCTCCCAGCAGAAACACTATAAAAAGACAAGGTCCCTCCAGGCCAATCCAGAAAGATTGCAACCTTGTGAGAGGGAGACCCAGGTGCAGATATTTCTGACCCCCTGCTGTCATGTTCAACGCTGTAATGATCCTCAGAGCAAAATAGACACCAGGACTTATCAGTTTTGCCGAACCCAGACAAATAACTACTCGCCCTGCGGCTGATTCCCCTCATGGCGACCGCAATGTCCACCCAGCGCCCTCGCCACTCCACTTCCCAGTAATGGCTCCCAGTGAGGCCTTGGTGACACAGGACCTGGGAGACGCTTTCAAACCGTTCAGGGTGCTTTGGGTACGGCTGTGACTCCCTGACCCATGTCACCTGTTTGCCCCCATCGTGCAGAAAGAGAGAGGTGGCTGCCGTGTTGGAGTCAAAGGTCAGGGTGCAGGTGTCTGTGAAAAAAGAAAGTTCTTGTTTATCAATCAAGCATAATGGTAATGAGGGCATTATGTAATGTTGAAATTCTGGTGTTTACAGTATGATCCCTGATGCTGGGCTTGTTCTAAGTCTTAGCATAGGAAGTTAAGAGCCACCAGGGATGTAGCTCCTTGTTGGGGTTTTTCATAGACATAGCCAATGGGAATAAAAATCTTTGAATTATATTTTTAACAGGGATGAAAAAAGTCTAATAATGGCATTTAATCTGGAGGACAGAAATAAAACAAACATACCCTGACTAAAATTAATTCTCTAAATGTTTAACTGGTCTGGTAACATTCATAAATTCATAAATACAGTAAGGGTTAGTTTAAAACAAGCATTGGAATTAACCATAAAGGGAACTTTGTGTGATTTGAACTTGGTTTCCATAAACTGCTGATCGGTTTGGATTATCATTATCAGAATTATTTTACAGATTGTAGGTGAGGATTCTCAGTCATCCAGGTCATGGTCGAGTTTGAAAAGTTCAGTTTAGGCAACTGGAAGTGCAGTTTTCCCCCCTAATCCAAGCAGCTTCTTCAGTTCTAACTATTGGTAGGAAGCACTGAGATTAATATGCTGTAGGTCTAACAAATAGGGAGATCAAAGGTGGCTCTGATCCTTCCTACTAGATTGGCCAAGGAGGACACCTGGGGGTGTTCATGGGTTGTTAGGGGGTTCTGCTGGGTCATTTACCGTCTCGTCCGAGTGGTTTTGGTCAAAGAGCAGTTAAGGAAGCCATCTTTGTTAACCTGGAAAAACCTTCTCTCAACAGAAGCGGTGGTCTCATTACCTTTCAGCTACTTACAGAGCACTTTTAGGAACAATAAAAAGATTCGCCCTCACCTGACTCACACTTCAATGAGGCATGTGACCGAAACCACTCTATCGAGGCAGTTAACAACCCATGAACACCCCCCAGGTGAACTCCATGGCCCATCCAGTAGGAGGGATCAGAGCCACCTTTTGTTCCCCCTCATTCTTAAGTGCTGGTTATCCTCCTGCAGTAGTGTGACGCAGTGAGCTTGTCGCAGATATTTTTGATTTATGCCCAATATTGAAGCGTGGTCTGCGCTATGTTATTCCACGCCACAACGCAGGAGGGACAATCACAAACTAGCTGTGGGTCTAGATACGGCTGTTGTGGGGAAGTGGGGGCAAGTTTGTTCAACAATGGAGGGGCATGAGGGCGAAAAAGAGTGGGGATCCAGGTGGAAAAAAGGGTCCCAGTGTTCTCCCACACATTGCTCCTCTAGCTGGTCCATTTTCCACAATGGCGGTCTTATAAACAAAACAAGCCGGTAAGGTACCAAACAAGAAATACGGATATTGTAGAGCGGATGTAGATTTGACCATTCAGAGGCCTCCTGTCTGCGGACAACTACAATTTTGGAGAGTGTCTGCGGAAAGGGGGTTGAGGGACATATTTGCGTTCACTGCGACACACACAGACAACCTGGTTTCTGAGTATAAATCAGCCTTTAGTTCCACCAATTATGTCTGCTTCAATCTCCTTGAACTGCAGTCGGTCTCTGCAGAAGGCCGCTCACACTGAGCCTGGTTCTGCTGGAGGTTTCTTCCTGTTAAAAGTAAGCTCTTCCTCTCCACTGTCGCTAAGAGCATGCTTGGTGTAAGGGATTGTTTCAAGTCAATGATTTTTCTTTTCTTCAGCTTTTATTGTTATTACACTATACACTGTGAGTACAGAGCAGTAGAATTCACTCTTTGCTTTGTAATTAATTACACTGTGTCATCATTAATGGAAAATATCTGACAGGAAAGGCATCCATTGGGCCTGTTTCTGTGGAATGGATTTTTTTCTATTATTTTCACAAGCAAAGAACATGTTTTGTAAATGGAAATGAGAAAAAAATTTAATTTTAAATGTGATCCACATTTGAAACTTTGAAAAACATTTGAAAAACAGGTTCTTGAGAGTAAGTGTACAGTTTTTATTTTTTCTACTCAAATTTATTTTACATAATTTAGTTCTTTTAATGTTAAGTATCTTCAACTATTTTAAATTTTTAAATCTTGTTTGTAATTTTTTACGGATTGTTTTATTTCTATTTTTTAGATTAAGATGTGTAAATTCCATTCTTTTTAAACTGCATTTAAAAGATAACAAGCTCTTTACTTTAAACCAATAGAAACACTTGCTCGCACATTGACCAATAAAAGTGTTGTTGCTCAAGTCCATGCAGACCAATAGAATTGTGACTTTGCTCCTCATGCTAGAGTAAATCCCGCCTCCAGAAGTGAGGAAAATGTGCAAAATCTGATAATGCAACTTGAAAAAAATAGCTAAAACTCCATCTGCAAAAATGCACATTTGAAAAAAAAAAAGAAAAATATAAAATGTGTGAAAAATTAAAAATAAACGTTAAAAAAATTTATGAATACAATCTTTTTAAAAAATGTGGAAAATCCAACTTGTTTGAAAAATACATATGAAAAATTAATAAAACAAAATGTTTGGAGAAAATACAAATTCTAAGAAAACAGCATAGAAGTTATTAGTAAAAATGTAAGTTTTTTTTATTAAGAAGACTTTTAAAGTTTCATTCATGGATGGCCTTCCATTGCTTATGGGGTCCCAACCTGTTACTACTATGTATCCAACAGCCAATAAGTGAGACCTAAGCAACCAACAAGAAAAGATCCTTTGTTAGACAGTGTTTTTTTGTGTTGTTGTTTTTTTTTTAAACATATGTCTTTGCAGCAATACATTATTTTAGTAGTCGCTATGATGATACAGTATTAGTGAAAAGCTTTTAGGAATTATGCAAATATTTACAGTTTGAAGGTCTGAAAAGCTAGTATGTGGATTGTTTCTACAAAAATTCCTTGAAAAGGTCAAACTTGAATCAGAATAAAATCAGTTTTAGCTTCTTTTGACATTTATACCAACCGGTGCTCCAGCTATACGTAAATGCAACAAGCAATAACAGGGATCTCATCCAAAGAGATTACTCCAACGTGTATTTAGATAACATTTGAGGCTGATTGGAGGCTACAGGTAGTCATTTGGAGGTCAACTGATTTCCATACCAGTGCCAGTGATGATTTAATCTGCCTTGACGTTGTTTCAGGAGAGTAATTCAGTTAAGTGCTGAGTGAGATATGTACTTTAAGTGGCATTACATTGACATCAATGTTTGTCTTAGTCCAACATTTTTCTCCATTGTGGCTAAATGATAAAAAAAAAAAATAAGTTATCTACTGTGTATTACATTTCAGATTTAGTTCTGTGCATAATAATTCTGCTTTTGTATAAAAACAGGTATTTGTTGGGTAGATGTATATACCAAACATACAGGTCTACACCAGATATTTCCTGGATATATAATTGAACCATCACAATCCTACTGGATACCATTGCATAGTGTAACATCACCCTGCTTAAACAGTCAGCTTCATTAATTCCTGGCTGCTTTAAAGGCAAAATGATCTTATGGAGACTGAGCTTCCCTTACTGATCAGAATAGAACATCAACCCAAAGGTCTGGTTTTGATGTCATTAATCTAAGGCAGGGGTCTGCAACCCTATGGCTCCAGAGCCACGTGTGGCTCTTTAGACGTTCTTCAATAGTCCTTAATCAATCAAATAATAGATAAGCGAAAAATAATCTTTTCAAATATAGAAAGACAAACAAATGAAGGTTTTACCATTTTCTCTGTTGACCAATTGCATTGAATTTCCAAAATAAGTCGACTACAAATATAAAAGAAATTATTTTTACCCATTGAAAATGAATTCTCTTTTTGATTTTTAACTAAAATCTGAAATCAAACAGTTTTTTCTTTAAAAACGTCAGATCTCCAGTGCGCAATATTACATGTAATGTTTGTGGCTCTAGACACCTTTTCTTAGCTGTACTGAAGCCAAAAATGGCTCTTTGGAATGTAAAGGTTGCAGATGCTTGCAAACTTTGCATATTTATGCTTGATATTAATGTTGAATAAGATTGCATTCATGTTTTTGGCGTCAGTCAGGACAAAACCTGCAAACACTGGCATTTTAAGCTGAAAACAATATTAATATGTAACAGAAGAATATATCAGGGAATATTAATATGTCTTTAAGATGCCAATAGCACAGTTTTATAGACCTTTACACTTTGTATGCAACAGTAAATGGAACTGATCAGTTTTTTTATTTCCATAATCATTTTTAGGAGTCTATATGGCCACAATAAAAATCTAATATAATGAATAGAGATAATAATAATGGAAAACTTACAATTTTTCAGCATTGATTTCAGATAACATTCCTCACTGTGATCCACCCTGTAGGAGGGATTACATACAAAAAAGAACATTAAAACAATAAAAACTCATAAGAGGACCATTTGAACAACATGACAGTGAGATTTCTTACATGTCTGAACCAAAGCTTTTGATGATGTCAGAGGTTTCCTAAATAGAATCGGACTTAATATACTCAGCAAATTGTGCATTTGGTTTACCTTAGATCCTCTAGCTTACAAAGTGGATTATCCCGCTGATCTGAGATCAGATTGACTCCAGATTCCTGCAGAAAATTGTAGCTGAGGTCCAGCTTTCTGAGGTGCGAAGGGTTGGAGCTCAGTGCTGAAGCCAGATCAGTGCAGCCTTTTACTGTGACTCCGCAAAATGACAGCCTACATCATCAAGTCATACTTAATCAATTTTCATGTCAGAGTTGGACTTATATTTACCTTAATAACTTAATTTGCTTCAGTTGATTTGTTAAAGCATCATAATTTAGGACAGGAAAGCTGCTTACCTTAAGGTTTCTAGTACACAGTTTGGATTTGCTATTCCATTAGAGAGCAACTCCACTCCCTGGTCCTCGAGGTCATTTCCACACAGATCAAGCTCCTTCAGCTGTGAGTTGCTGGTGGAGAGGACTGAAGCAATTTCAGCACCGCACTTCTGGAGACTACAGTCATTCAATCTGCAAGGTTCAGACAGGGGATGCATCAGAAACTGCACCCTAAGTATGTTGCTTCAACAAGCAATATTTCACCCCAACTGAGAAAACATAAATCAGCATAATAATCGATGAGTCCACTAATGCGAAAACTCACCTTAATATTTCCAGTTTACAGTTCTGACTTTTGAGACCAGAGCACAGTAGGCTAAAGCCTGGACCTTGTAGGTTGTTGCCACCAAGGTCCAGCTCTCTGATTGTGCTGCAATCTGTGCTGAGGATTGGGCTTATGTGGCTGCAGGATTTCTGTGTCAGACAACACCAGCTGAGTCTGATAAAAAAAAAATAAAAAATAAAATAAACTAAATATCCAACGTTTAATATCTGACCAGTAAGGTAAGAGCCTATTTTATAGATGAAAAAAAAATTATTATTTCAAGCTTATATGATTGGTTGAATTAGCTCACTGTATAGTAATATAACTGTTAAAAAACACCTGCAAATGTGCAATCATTTTCTTTAAATAGCAGTAATTTTGTTGAAATTGCAGCTTTTTTATTAATTGTCCAATTAACATGCACACTAATTGGAACTTGTCTGTGCTGCAGCTTTCTTAAAATGTCTGGTAGGTTTACGCCTCCTACTCAGTGCACTCAGACCAGCTGTACAACCTTTAAAGAGGAGAGCACGCCTGTACATCCGCAGAGAAACAGGCAAAACATTGTTTTAGACAAAAGAACAGAGAAAAGAATTATTTTACATGCAGTTATTTACAGCAGAAGCATTAAAAGTATAGGAAAAATGCAGACATTTATGTCTGATCTAATTTAGAAATTATTTACTCCAAATGCCAGCATTAAAGTCTGATAAATTAAAATGTGTGGAAGCACTACATACTTTGAGGATATTTTGATTTTTTTATTGAGCTCAGAATGAATCTTCCTTGGTCAAACAAAACTTAACCATGATCATGTAAGTCCTAGTTTTGCATTAATTTCCCTGTTGTAGCATTTCCTCCACTGGGTTTTATTTGATTTCTTGTTTTAGTCTCACATAAAATCTGCTATGTGATTTCTCTCCTTGAAGGTAACAAGTGATCATCAGTGGAAGTATATGCATAGCCCATTAGTTCTATTGGATGTTGAAGCAACTGCACCGTGTCTTTTGCCAGGGACCCATATTTTCAGAGTAGAGAAATTCTGCAGGGTAGGACTTAGATCAGGGGTCTTCAACGTTTTCCAGGCCAAGGACCCCAAACTGATGGCGAGATGGAGCAAGGGCCCCCTAGTTATATATATTGTATGAAATTGTGTTATATCAAACTGGTTTTATAGTCACTCTATTACATATGGAGTCATGTAATGAAAGTAATTTCGCCCTGGGATTATTAGAGTATTTCTGATTCTGATTCCTGGATGATGGGACAGGTGTTGTAAATGAAACGGTGCCCAGCTTGAAAGAGCTCCTGCGTGTCAGTGAATGTGTGCATTGATGACTGAAAGACATCTTCTGGATCAAATTTATCTGTTTACTACAGTGTGTTGAACTCATGTTAATGTACATTTAAAGACATTTCACTTAGTGGAAAAATATTTTAAAAAGTCTAATCAACCAAAACTTTCGCGACCACCATGCACTACCTCCATGGACCCCGAGGGGTCACAGACCTCTGTCGAAGACCTCAGCCTTAGATCATCAGGATTGCTTCATCGCATTGCAGTTGTGTACTTCTATGCTTAAATAGAATAATTAACCAGCTAAGTGTTTTCTTTGTTTTTTGCCAATACTAACTGTTGGGATCTGGAGATCTGCCACCTGTCTCCAGCAGAGAACGCAATGGGTCTCCTGAGCTGGAGCCTCCTGCACACCTGAGGATCATCAGCCCATCAGGAGACCAGCTGCATAAGCAGCGGCCAGACCTGTCTTCATTGCCGGAGTGTTGACCAGTTTTGGTTAGCAGAACCTGATCCTCAGCCTGCACATAGAATCTCTGTCTGCTCTGGAGAGTAACCTGATTCTAACCAGCCTCTGTCTTCTCTGCTTTATAGGAAACCTGATCGAAGTCTGTAGCTCTGGAGGAGCTCATGTTTGGAAACCTGCTTGCCTGCCCTAAGAAGCCAAACCTGAAGATCCTCAGTCTGTATCTTCCTGCTTGTTCTCAGGAGAGAACTTGGAGAACTACTCAAGGTCTGAACCTCGCTAGCCTGAAGCTAAGCTCTGCCACTACTAAGCTCTCTGCTGAACCCACAGTCTCTGGATCCAACCGGTTCCCCCTCTCCACCGATCAGTCTGAACCTCATCAGGTACAACTCTGAATCAAAACCCTGTCAAGATGTCATAGTTACCTGGCTAACCAAACTATCCTTCTCTGCAAATTACTCTGTGAAACCAAGTCCTGGACCAGTACCAGAACCAGTGCATTGTTTACTCTGTGTTTGCCTTTCTTAAATAAACTGTTAAACTTTTACCCTGCTTCGTGTGGTGTTCTGCATGTGGGTTTAATCACATAGACCCATCATGACACTAACAGCGTCTGGTGTCACTTCTGTTATCTAATCACTGTAACTCTTTTTCTTTGGATCTACCATTGGTTAGTGAATTTAAATCTTTTGTTTGTTTTGTTTTTTTAATCAATGCTCATATTCATAAACTTGACCGGATCCACTTTGCTTTCCAACAACTGAATTCCTATCTAAATGATTCTCTCTGGTATAGATTGGCATGGAGTTGGAGCAGCAAGCAGCAAAAATAGAAGTGGCCGGCCGCCACTTCTAATTTTTTTGACTGACTATAAATACTGCACCATGTCCCCTTCGCACATCCAGACGAACAAGGGGTAAGAGTACTTCCACTATTCTTTATGTTAAACTACTTAAACTACTAGAATAGTTTAACATAAAGAGTAGAAAGTAGTACTTCTTTCATTAAGTATATTGTTGATATTCCGTAAAAGTTTAAAAAAAAAACAATCCACTGGACTTTGTTTCCAAGGTTTGAAGACGTTTCGCTTCCCCTCCAGGAAGCTTTCTCAATTCAAAATGTCTGGATTTGCATGGAGTTTGAGGCTTTATATAGACAAGGCCTTGTGTTGCTTGGAAACATGCAAATTGAAACTGGCGAGCGGTTCATTTGGTTCCAGACATTTTGAATTGAGAAAGCTTCCTGGAGGGGAAGCGAAACGTTTTCAAACCTTGGAAACAGAGTCCAGAGGATTGTTTTTTAAACTTTTATGGAATGACCATGACCTGGATGACTGAGAATCTTCACCAGCATATATTCTTGATAATTGTCATATTTTTTGTAATCATATTAAATATATATTTCAATAAAAGTGTATTTGTCCATCCGAATATTCTGTTCTGTTAAGATAAATTTAAAACATTTCATTATTATTTCTAAGGTTTAACTTATGCAACTAGTCTCAAGTTAATGTTTTACTTTACTGACAGACCGTCTTGTAACTGGGCATGAGGTCAAACGAAAAGTTAAAAGCATTTATGAAGTTAAGTAGGTTATACATTTCGTATAATTGTAATGCTGTGCAAAACCATCAAACTGCAGAAGGCAGACCTACCTGAGAATCTCCAGTTTGCAGTTTGGATCTTTCAGTCCAGCTGAAAGCTGAAATACACCAGCATCCTTTAAGCCATTATTACTCAAATCAAGAAATTTCAGCTGAGAAGCATGTGAGCTGAAGACTGAAGCTAAAGCCACACAGTCGTTCTCTCCCAGTTTGCACTGATTCAAACTGCAAAAGACGAACAAAATGTTTCAGCAACAACTTAATGAATCCATGCATACATAGTAATGGAACTCAAAGCATTTCTATGTTTAATCAACAATGAGGAGTGTCCTGTAGCTAAATACACTAATAAATGTGACCCACTGATTAAGACATAATGTTAAAATCAAAGAACTTTAATGGGACACAATTTTAACCTCAGTTATTTCTATTGATTTTTAGTTGGATTCAAGTTAGTTGATCTACTGGGAGCCTTTTAAGCAGTTTTGCTTTCTGCCTCTGGAAACAATCTGGAGTTTCCTTGATTCAGTATTTTGCACTAATGTCTCGGTTATTGACCTACTTTGATTTCATGATTCAGTTACTTAATAGTCTTATAAGTTCATCCTTTAATTGACTATTGATAGTACTGAAAGAGAATATTTGTCCTTATGTTCCCATTTTGCTGTTTAGGGTGATAAAAAACGCAGTTTCCTTTATAAATTGTGTGTCATGCAATTTCTCAAAAAAGTTTCAATACAAAAGTGAGCCTAATATACATCATTGCCACATTCTTCAAGCATTTCTGTGCTTGGTCAAAGTCTTTAAACTTCAAAAAAGATTCAAGTAGTTTTAGTAACCTTTGAATGAATAGAGACAATTTCTTTGGATGATGATTTTTTTTACTCTTCTGATAGCCATAGCCCAAATCACTAAATTGGTGAAGGCAACTGGATTTTAACAGCCAATGAAAGAGTCCAGCCTTTACGTAAAAGATTAAGAACCCTTGTCAGTAAGCAAATTACAGTTATAATAAGTTAACGAATAATCATTAATTGAGTTTTACCCTCGGTTTGAATGAACTATTATTTACCCACATCAAGAGTTTTGTGACTAACCCTTTAGAAACATCACTCAAAAAATATGAAAGGTTCTGAAGCTTCTTCTCCTCACAGCACTGTTTCCAAAGCAATAATTTAACTGTCAGAAAAAAGCAGACGTAACCTCAGTGTTTCCACTTTGCAATGACGGCTGCCCAGTCCCAGACTCAGGGCCATCACTCCTTCTTCCTTAAGGTCATTAGCACTCAGGTCCAGCACTCTCAGCTGTGTCGACTCTGTGGTAAGAGCATTTGCCAAAGCCTCACAGCAGCCACCCTCAACTTTGCATTTATGTAGTCTAAAAAAACAAGGAAGTGGAGAGAACTGTTTCAATTCAAAACTGCTTCAACAACCTGCTTACAAGAATAAAGTAAAGGGAAAAGCATATTCAGCAAGAAGAGCAACATTTGTTCTCTCTACCAGAGTTGGAGGAACAAAATATTACTCTGTTATTGCAGCTCTTGTTTGCTCTTATTACATACTTTGACCCTTTTCTGTCAGAAGAAATTTTATGTGAACCAATGAATACTTCCTGAGAGAATGAACTATCCTTGCCAGCAGGAAGTCTCTTTTTGCTCAATTAAACTTAAGTAAAAATATACTAATATTCTTGTTCTGATTTGGCTTGACATATATTTAAACCCCAACAAAAATCAATCTTCCAACATTGCTGCTTTAGAGAGAGAGAGAGGTATTATAAAGCATCAAATGGAAACACCTTAAACTCTTCAGCTTGCAATGAGGACTCCTTAGGCCATCAGAAAGCAGTCTCACTCCTGAATCCCTCAGACTGTTCTTGCTCAAATCTAAATCTGTCAGTTGAGAGGATGTTGAGCTCAGCGCGGAGGCCAGCAATTGGCAGCAGTTTTCAGTAAGCTTGCAACCATCTAGGCTTAGAGGGAAACACAATGCAATAGTTACATGAGATTAAGGTTTGTTAACTAAAGGCAAGATAATGACTTTCAATACATCAAAATGCTGCTTGATTCTGGATAGGAGAGATGTTTCAATCAACTTAGGTTAGCTATACTTACAGGGCATGAGTGGAGTAGGTTATAACAGAAAGCAGCTTCTCTACCCCCTCTTCTGATCTTATGTATTTCTTTAGGTCAAACTCTTTCTCCGGAGCCTCGGATGTCCATGACCATTGAACAGGAGATAACTGTTTGCTTGCAATCTTTCCAGAACTCAAAAAGCTCTGGATTTCCTGAACAAGAGATTCCTCCCTGAGCTCCCCCAGACAATGGAACAAGTTAAGATTCGCTTCAGGTTCTGCACTGATAATGTCTTTGATAAACTGTATAGTGTTTGCCACATCCTCCTCTCCTTCTACTTCCAAAGGCAGTATTCTGTAAAGAAGCTCCTGGTTTGACTTCAACGAGAGGCCCAGAAGAAAGCGAAGGAAGAGATCCCATTGGCCGGTCTTACTACTCAAAGCTTTTTCAATGGCACATTTATGGAAGCCAAAAACAGACTTTTTCAAGAGTTTTGAGGGAAATCTTCCAAGCCTTCCCAGAAGGACATTGTCCTTGTTTTGCATGTATGAATAATGGGCAAACACAGCTGCCAGAAACTCCTGGATAGTCAAGTGCACAAAGCTGAAAACCTTATGCCTCTTGCCCTCCTCCATCTGGAAGATCTCTGTGCAGACTCCTGAATGCATGGTTGCCTCGTTCACATCCATGCGGCATTCTTTCAGATCAGCCTCATAGAAGATAAGTCTGCCTTTTTCGAGCTGTCGGAAGGCTAATTCTGCAAGCTTCAAATAGACATTATCACTCCTCATGGTGTAATTCCTTTCTCTCATCCGGTCAGTCTGGCAGAGAAGAAGATACGCATACATCTCAGTTAGGGTGTTAGGCATTCTGTCGGTTGCCTTGTTTTGCAGCATTTTCTTCATCAACTTGACGGTGATCCAGCAGAAAATAGGTATTTGACACATAACATACAGGCTTTTCGATGATTTCACGTGGTTGATCATCCTAAGCGACAGTGCATCATCCCTCACACGCTTCTTAAAGTATTCCTGCCACTGGTTTTCAGTGAATCCTTTCATCTCAGTCCACTGGTCAATGTACTTTCGGGGAATTTTGTTGGCCGCTGCAGGCCTGGAGGTGATCCAGATGAGCGCATTGCCGAGCAGATCCCCTGCAATGAGGTTGGTGATCAGCACATCAAGCAAGGCCAACTCCGTCTCGTCTCTCAAAATCTTGTTGTGTTTGAAATCTAAGGGCAGAAGGCTCTCGTCAAGGCCATCAAAAATGAATAGTACTTTACATTCTGATAGCTTCTGAATGGGTTTAATGTCAGGGAAAAAGTGGTGGAGCAGCTGCATTAATGTATAGTCCCTTTCGCCAATGATTGAATTCAATTCCCGGAAAGGAAGTGGAAAGAGAAAGGTTATGTCCTGGTGTTCCTCTCCTTCCGCCCAGCTCAGTGTGAACTTCTGGGCACAGACAGTCTTACCCATTCCAGGGATACCCTGGGTAAGAACAGTTCTGATGCGCTTTTCTTGATTGGGCCTAGGCTTAAAAAGATCTTGAACATTAATTGTTTCCTCCACCGATGTTTGCTTGGACTTCTGCTGTCTGACCTCACGTTCATCACTTAGGCATCCCCAGGCTCCTGTAATCACATGGAGCTCTGTGTAGATTCTTTTCAAGTAGATGTTATCTCCTTCTTCCGCATTTCCCTCATAAATGTTCTGGCACTTTTCTTTTATTTTAGATTTCAGTCTCCCTTGGATGGTAACAAGGTCACTCTCTGTTCAAGGAAACATTTCACGCTTCAGTAAAAACATAGATGAACATAAATTATTAGAATTGTATATTTTTATAGTCTTACCTTTGTCTGTCTTATTTATTTGACCTGATCAAAAACAAAAGTGTACAGATTTTACTAACCATCACTTTTTTTTGTAAACAAATCAACTAAACCTTTACCTTACCGTTGCTGTGATATTCTTTTAGTTTATCAACTAAAAGCTTCTGTCTCATTTTCTCCAGTATCTTTATGGTTATGGTCACAGCACCGTCATAACCATATGTTGTCACCACAAGAGTCACAGTGTCCTTCCTGTCCAAGCCTTTAGCTTGAGACTTTGGGATATGAGTAAATCCTTCAACAGTTTTGCTGTAAAGATGCCACTGAAAAGTCCCCAGTTCCTCATCAAGCAGATCCTCCAAACCCTCCAAGAGTTGTTCATTTACAGTAGACATGTCTGTTCATTCTCTGGACAACGCAGCTGTTAAATGCAGCAGTACTTTCTGTTTTGAGACGATGTTTTCAAAGTGTGTCATCACCCCCATCATTTCCTGCTGAGGCTGACACAGTCACATGACCAGAAAAAATGTTTAAGATAAATGCATGCCTGTATGCCTTTGCACTGTAAACACAGGGGAATATGGGTAAGACTGACACAACCCTGAGGCAGAAGTTAATTACAGCTATATTTACCCAACTATCATTAAAATCAGGTTTCTCTTTGTTACAGAAACTGTTTCCCTACTTAGCTATACCTTATGCTGGTCAAATCTCAACAAAATAAATAGAAAATTATGGTTTTAAAGTAATTGAATATAACATTAAAGAGTGTAGTCTTTGAAATATTAAAATAAAAAATGGGAATCTTGTTTAAAAAAAAACACATTATTTTGAACTTTTAACATATAGCTTTACAATTTATAGCACCTATAATTTCCAAAGTTCTCCTGGTCCTCTAAAGTGCAACTTGAAGAAAGAAAACCTTAGATAAGATAACAGTTCCTTTTATAATAACCCATCTTAAACCTTAGTGAAAGGGCTCCTATCTGATTGGCTCCCTGTGTGAGCCTCTTCATTGGGTAAAAATGAGATAAAAGGGTGGGAAAAACAAAGTGTGCACAAACAGAAAGCACGTTAAGCTGCTATCTTTGTGAACCTGAGCTGCAAGCAGGACACGCATACTCAACACAAGGGGATGTGAACTCCATATTGAATGTGCATGAACAAAAGAAACAGAAAACGTCTATATGTTGTCCATTCTTTCATATTTTCTCATTGGGCAATTTCTAATGGCCACATTAAAAACTACCACTCCTTAAAAAGTTACACACATTTAACTATATGATATTTTGGAAACAATTTAATTTGCACTGCTGGTAACACTTCAAGTCTGAAATATATATACGGTAGTTGCAGTTCACAAACCAGACAAAAGAAATTCATACAGGTGAGCTGCTACAGCTGTTTTTATTGAAAACACTTAGACAACTTTTTTATTGCTTTATCATTTGTAGAAACACAATATTAACTCCACAACTAAAGTATTTTAAAGGTAGTTTATCTGCTTGTAGTTTTCTGGTGTGTTCCCAAACCTTCAGGCTCAGACAGGTCATTGTGTGACTGGTCATCTGAGCCGTCATTCTTCATCTGCAGTTTTGGATTATTATGTTGCACACGGCAGTTAGTTAGTTAATGATTGGTTCAGATATAATTCCACCTTATTCTATGCAGTCTATGAAATTAGGATTTTAAAATTTTGTCATTAAAGAGGTATTACAGAGTTATCTAATACTATCACTTGTGGCCAAAATACAGCACTGCAGCACTCTTCTGCTCATGCTTGGACTCTATAAGTTTTTTGATTACCTTACTTTGAGTCATCAATGGTGACAAAATCCATCTTAACCATAACATGCTGATCGTTTGCTAAGTTGGACCCTTTTATTATTGACATGCTTGATGTCACATTGGCTGAACAGCGTGGGAACTTGCGACCCGAAATAAATTCAGGAAAATAGGCGTCAATCTTATAGACCACTTACGGTGGTCTAGAACATATGATGTTATGGTTCAAGTTGCTTGTTTAAGCAAAAAGAAAATATAGCAAATTTGCATTTCCTTTTCTTTAGGTCTTTTGAAAGGTCTCTTATTATATCAACTTCAGTTGGATGGAAACCCGGCTACTCTCATCTTTTCATCAGGATTGTCAAGAAAATCTTTTAAAATATCTCTTTTTCTGTGTTTTTCAATGGAAAATTCAGCTACTGTAATAATTAAAGGGTTTCTAAAAATCAACATCACAGGTGCCAATAATTTTAAAGGACTGTTATTTTTAGGATTTCACTTCTTTTCTAAAATTAACTTTGATGATGTAATTTCACTCAAATCTCCAAAATGATCAAACTAATTCTGCAAGAATGAAGGGCTGAACACACCATAAAATAGCCACCTCCCCTTCATGCAACAGAGGAGAGTCTGACAGTGTGACTGGTACAAACCTTTCCCTTACATCTATGTTATGTCTTAGACTTAGAGATTAGTTATGGGAAATGTAGTCCAGCAGTGAAAACAGACTCTCCTTCAGTCTGGGGAGGCTCTATGTGGATCAAGTGATGCAAATCTTTGAAGCCCAGGCCGGAGGCTTAGCGTCATATTTATCAGGAAACCACCTCTCCTGATCCTCCTGTTCACCACATGCTGCATCTTGTCCAGACAAAGGTTCAGGATCCAGGTACGGCTTCTCCAAAATTTTCAGAACTCTGTTGACCTATCAGACAAGATGCAAGAGAGATGCATAACTGGGACCTGAAAAAGGCAGCCAAGCTCTATTTCCTTCGATAAGTTATGGAGGAAAAGAAGAATCAATGAAAAAATAAACAGTCATTTCAAATATAACAAATAAATCACACAATTAGAAATCTAATTGATAAAAATGATTTCTAATAATATATTTTAGTGCGTTAGGAATTGTAAATTATATGTATCAATCCATTAGCAAATACGTGAAATATTTGAAAATGTGCAAATCCTATTTATACAAAGAGATTCAAAAACTTCAATTCATAATTCTAATTATAAATACCTTTCCTAATCTTACATTTAAAAAGGTTATTCCTTACTCCATTTCTGTTTTCTTTTTCACCTTACATTTTCAAATCCTTTTTTGCAGTTAGATTTTCTTATTACCTTTTCCGTTACCCTTCTGTTTCCTGAGTGCATTGAAAACCATTAAACCATTTAAACAGCTTCTCAGATGTAACCAGCCCTCTTATTGGTCAGTTTATGAACTAAGTGTGGCAGTCTTGTTTGTACCCTACCGTTTAATGAAAGTAAAACCCACAATGGTCACAGAAATATCTGGAAAATCAATAAAAATTTTAAATATATGAAATTAACAAATGGAAGTAAGATTTTGTTTGTAAACATGCATTAAGAAATTTTTTTTTTATTGTTTTGAAAGGAAAAAAGTGATGCTACTCTTAAATTATATTGTTGCCCAACAGTTTGAGGCAATTACTGTTATCGAATGATTCCTGTAACTGTCAATGAGGCTTCTGCTCCTCTCAGCACGTATTTTAGTCCACTCCTCTTGATCAAACTGCTATAATTCTTGCAGGTTCCAACAGGCTGCATTTTCCACACAGCCTTTTTCAGCTTCTTCCAAAGATGTTCAGTAGGATTTAGGTCAGAGTTCATAGAATGCCACTTCAGAAGAGTCCAATGTTTTCCTAGTTGTGTGTTTTGGGTAATTATCCTGCTAAAGACACATGAACCAAGCTTTCTGACTCCGGGCAGCACATTTCTCTCTAGAAATCCCTTGATGGTTTTTAGATTTCATTGTACCATGCAGATATTAAAGACACCCTGTTCCAGATAAAGCAAAGCAGCCCAGAGCATAACAGAGCCTCCTCCATGTTTCATAGTAGAGACAGTGTTCTTTTGTGTTTTGGCAAAAAGTTCCATTTTTGTTTCATCTGTCCACTAGACAGCTTTGTGGCTTGTCAAATTTAGTTTGGCAAAAACGTCTGGCTTTTTTTATATATATATATATATATATTTTTTTTTTTTTTTAGCAGTGATGTCCTCCTTGGTCCTCTTCCATCAAGTCCACTTTAACAACAATAGATGGTGCTATCTGACAGTGATCTTCTTTGAGCTTTAAGTTCAACCTTAATCTCTTTTAAATATATTTTTCTGGACTCTTTTCTCATCATTTGTATTATCTGTCTCTTTGATCTGTTATCTATTTTGCTCCTGTGGCCACATCCTGGGAGGTTGGATCCAGTCCCATGGATCTTAAATGTCTGAATTGTATGTACAACTGTAGTCACAGGAACATCAAGCTGCTTGGATATAGTCTTATAGCTTTTACCTTTAATATGACAGTCTCTACTTTTCTTTCTGATGTCCTTGAACAACTCTTTCCTTTGCTTCCTCTGGTCCATGTTGAGTGCAATACACACCATGTACCACAAACCTACCTGTAGCCCTATACTTAGGCCCACTGACTGATTACTAGATTGTAAAAACCTATCTGTGATGCTAACTAGCGGACACACCTTGATTTAACATGTTGCTTGTGTCACATTATTTGCAGTCTCATCCATATTTTTTGCCCAGGCCTTTTTTATTAGTTCATTTTTAAAATCATTCCTTTGAAGCCTGATTGAAAAGCATATCTGACTATTATTTGATCATTTTCATACAATTTAGTTTATCATTACTTTTGTCGGTTTCAGGTTATTTTTGTGGTTATTGTGGGTCTTTCTTTCATTAAATAAGGAGTACCAACATTTTTTTCCATGTGTGATTTAATTCTAATCAATAAACACCCTTTATTAATTATGAATGAATGCATATTTAAAGGATGCTGTTTTTGTTATAAAACAACTGCTGGAGAAAAGAGAATTGGTTTTTAATAATATTGGGGTCACACTTTGATCTGATAGATTTTAATAATTCGTTGCAATTAATTCCTTTTAGATTTCACTTAATGACTAAAATAACAGATGTTTGTGTCTGTAACATGACAAAATAAAGAAGTGTTTAAATCAAATTAGTTTCTATCGAGGGGTTATGGATGGCTTTTTTAGTGATTGTTCCTCTAAGAATTTTGAATGTGCATTGATCTTACCTCAGAGAAGTCTCCTTTTTCTGCAGCTTGAATGGAGTTCTGTGCAATATAGTTGCGAAGCACCACCCGAGGATTGTTGCTGCTCATCACTCTGAGCCTTTCTTGTTTGACAAGGTGATTGTCACTTGTGCAATCAGATTCTCGGGCTAATCGCCTCCTGTTATACCAGGAGCAAATAAAAGGACAATTCAGTTAAGTTTTAGTAACATGATGCCAAAAGCGGAGGTACGTATTCAACATGAAGCCATTTTGATTAATTTCTTTTAGCTTATTTTAAAATCCATTACATACATTTGCTTATTTTTGGGCTCTGAAATGATCCTTTACTATAGTTTCGAATAGGGATGCATAGGTATGAAAATCTGTGCAGACATTACTCACCAATATTAATACTGCTGTTATAATAACCACTATTAACCGATATAATAGATCATATTTTTTCCTTTCCTTTTTATACTGTGAGAGATCAACCACAGTTGTGACATCACTTCTCTGCTTCAGTGAAACACCCACAATCCTGAGCGGCATCACAATCAGTCACATGACCAAACAAATACCATGTAAACAATCCCTTCACCCTTCTGAAACAAAAACAATAGCTACAAGGAAAAAATAAACATTGGTTATTAACATCAGCCCTGTTGCACTTATCAAAGCAATACCGATATTATCTCGATATATCGTGCTATCTATATCGTGATATCTATATTAATTCTGCAGCTATTTCAGATAGGATAAATAGTTAATTTATTTGCTGCTGAATTGAAGCAACTGCTCCAGTCTAAACAGAGTCTAGATTTTGTGCTTTTTTTAACAAAAAAAAAAGTGTCATAAATCTTACATCTGGGAGAACCAATCACGAGGAGGAAAACTCAGTGAGACGGAGTTGGAGGAAGTTAGACGTGGAACCAGCACTGAGAAACTGCATAAGGAGTGTATTTATGGGAGACTGAAACAAAGAGAGGACTAACAAGCAGATTGGGAGCAGGTGTGAACAGAGCAGACAGGAAAGGAGCTAGGGAAAAAGGAGAACACAAGAGGGCAGCAGAGGGCAACAAATAAAAACCTCAAAACTGAAAAATAACCAGAGAACACAACAAAATAAGAATAAAACCACTAAAACTAGAAAACATGGAGCAAAGTAAAACTAAATACTCAAAAGAAAACATAACAGAACCAGAACTGTGACACACACATATATATATATAATATATATATATATGTGTGTTTTTTTTTTCATCGGTTATATTTAGAGATGAACAATGTATTGCACTGCTACACTAGGAAGTGCTTTCCTCTCATTAAAAATGTTAAAAGTCATGATAGGCAGTAGGAATATTTGACTAGAAAGACACCAATACAACTTGTTCATTTCCAATACGATACAGATATTGAACCGTAGGATATCAGCACAAATCCTACATACTTGTATTGCTTATTTTGTATGGTGGAATGTAAGAAAAGGCTTGATCAAGTGACATTACTTAAACAGAGAAAATTAGCAAACAACAATTGGTATGTTTTATTAACCAATGGGTTATGGGTTACGTAAACAACCATACACAAGCGGATATAATCCAATATTAGCTTTTTAGCTGTCGGATCGGGACATTCCTATCTCTGACTGGGTACAACTTACTGAAAATTAGCCCCAAGAAGTGCCGCTGGATTTAAAAGAAGAACAGGGAACCAAAACAAAATGTATTAACCCGATGTAAGCTATCAGGTGATATTTAATACAGGGTGCGGATGTAAACAGTAAACTTATTTGACACCAACATCTGTGTTTCAGATGAAAAAAGCTGAGCCAGGAAAATGAAAAAGAATTTTAATAAAAACTTTTTATATATTTCTGATCTTCCTGCTTATGAAATTATTTACCTCCTATCAAGAATTCCTATGGTTGTTTCTTTCCTCACCTGTACCTGCAGATCCAGCAGCTCCAGTCGTCCCGCTGTTTTTCTCTCAGCTCCTCTTGATCCGTCTCAAGGAGCTCTTTTAGTCGACCCATTAGCTCCAGCTGTTGGGCCACATCTGGCCTGTCTGCTACCATCCCAAACATGACTGGGTTGGTCTGGGCCATGGATAGAATCATCACCAGTTCACTGCAAATTGATAACACAGCAATGATACAATTGTTTTAATTGGAAAAAATATAAAGACGTAGAAGTCCTTGACACAGGTCTGTTTACGCATTACATTATGACTTTCCAAAAAAGTTAAAATACAATCCACTGGACTTTATTTCCGAGTTTGAAGATGTTTCACTTCCCATCCTGGAAGCTTTTTCCTATTTAAAATGGGGAATCGTTTTGGCCCGTTCTTCCTGCTCAATTTGCATGTTTTCTAAGCTAAAAAAAGGTTTTGTTTTGTTCCAGTCTATAAAGCATCAAACTCAACACTAATTCTGACATTTTTAAATAAAAAAGCTTCCTGGATGGGAAGCGAAACGTCTTCAAACTTGGAAACAAAGCCCAGTGGATTGTTTTTTTTACTTTTTTGGAATGACTATGTCCTGGATGACTAAGAATCTTCACCAGCATACGTGACATTATAACCAACAGCTCTGACCTGTCCAGGTAGGGACTTAACTACATGTTAAATCAAGAGGCATTTTTGGAGATGGTTTGTGCCGATCCAAATAACCAGTCATCTCTAAATGGTCTTAGTGTTCTGCTAACTGGTGTTTTCTACAGTAACCTCTTTCAGATTATACCTTTAACTTACATATTATCTTGGTAACACTGTCTCCCAAAATGCTAGAATTAGAGGAAACAAGAGATCAGATCATTGATTTAAAGAAATCAAACATAAACAAACATTCAATGAGAGCATATGGTGGGGCTGGTGCACATTTTGATATGATTTTATGGTAGTTGTATGAGTACAGCTAAATTCATCCACCATACACTTCTCACCGGTCATCCATTGTGGGCTGATTAGCCACCTTTAGCTCCTCGATGGAGGCACACTGTTCTACAATAAGGTCCACCATTGGCTGCACAGTAATCTTCTCATCATCTCCTTCCTCAGGCCATGGGACACGACTCAGCAGGCGAAAAGTGTTTGTGAAATCTGCCCCTGGATCCGAAAAAATATATATTTTTTAAAAACCTTCAAAAAATTAAATGTCTAGCATTTCCTTTTTTTATTACCAGTGTTGTGCATGACCCGGCAAAGCTCCAATATAAGCTCTCTGTCCTCTGCTTCTTCTTTTCTCACAAGACCCAACTTTTTTCTCATGCCGGATAAGTAAAAAGCTTCATAAGTTGGCATGAAATCATCAAGAACCTCTCCGGCATCTGCAGCCTTCAGCTCAGGGCCCAACGCTTCAGCCAGGCGAGCCAGGTTCCATCGGCACACAGAGGGCTGGGCTTGGTACGAATAGCGCCTCCTTTTGTCTGAGGCGTTGCAGACAAAGTCTGGATCAAATCTGTCAAATAGATGTCCAATCTCAGTTAAAATATCAGGTTTTTCCACATTTAAGGACATTTCTTGTATTTTTTAGAAATGTATTGGAGGGAAACATGTTAATAATAATTTAAAAAATGAACCGCAACAACCTTGAAGTTTATGTGTATTTGTACCACTTGTTGGGTTCAAGTATTTGTTCCTCCCAGGGTTAAAATCTGCTATTGCTGATAGAATAACTGATGGCTTAAAAAGTCAACTGTCCAAGTAGTAGTCTTCATCCAGTTAAATTATTGTTCAGAGATAACACATATGATCAAAATTGCCTAATTTGATAAAGGTATCAGTCAGGAGATGGCTAACCCCCAAAATTCACATTATTACTTCACTGCAAAAGTAATTATATAAGAAAGTATGATAATTAGATTTGTTATTAAAATAAGAAAAATAAACAATAATATCCAATTATCTTATTCTAACGTAAACAAATACTAATTGCACTTGCAGATTATTTTATTAACTTGCTCAAATTAAGGACAAATAAACTTATTTTGAAGATTTTTACCAGTTTCTGCAGCCTGTTAGCGTGGCAAAGTCAAGAAAGCGATAGCTTTACATAAACTTGTCAAGGATACAGACGTTAGACGCTGCAAACATTCATTCCTTGTACTTGTAGCATCATTTTCTTTCATGCAAACATCCAGGCGTGGATTGAAATCTACTGCAGCCTTGTGGAAGAAAGTTTCACAGTGTCATAAAATCAGACTGCAAAAAGTTTCCATCTGACCAAGTCTTATAACTTTTGAAGTCACCAAAAAGTCTTTTTGATCAGCTGCACTTCAAGAAGTCTCACCAAGTGCAATTGTCTTACTACACTGGCATATTATTGAGCTTGTTTTATGTATAATTATCTAAAAAGAAGATTATAATCTAATAGAATCTGCTCTGGGTTTGTATATTCATCTAAAAACAAAATTAAAAAGACTCTTCTGTTAGATTTAAGACTTATTTAGATGGACTATTTTTGCTGTCAGATCATTATTAGACATTAGGGCTCCACACCTTCGCTTAAAGGTGTGAACAGTTGTGCATCCAGATTTTTACCTTTGATAATTTTGTCTTTTAGTTGAATTGTAAGGCATGAAAAAATACAATCAAAGTGAACGGTCTCTGTCTTTATATAACGCAAATTAGGTATTACCTGTCCATGAAAGCAAAGGGGCCATAGTCCAGAGTTAGTCCCAGGATGCTCATATTGTCTGTGTTGAGGACCCCATGGCAAAAGCCCACACATTGCCACTGGGCCACCAGCTTTGCCGTCCGCATCATCACCTGGCAGTGAACAAATCAGAGACAGTGTCATAAAGAAGACTCGACCTGGGAGGAAAATACTTCCAGCTCTCACCTCTCTGAAAAACGACAGATTTCTTTCCTTCCTGTCATGGTAAGCCTGCTGAATTTGTGGATAGAAACTTTCAATCACATAATCCAGCAGCTGGGCACGGATGTCGTGTCGGCCCGCGCTTGTACCCTCTAGGCCAGAGAATTCATCTCGGCCCTGGAAGATCTCAAAGGAGCCGAACCTGTTGGTTGAAAAATGAGAGAAGCAACAGAGAGAGCTCATGTTAAAACTTTCTGTTGAGCTAAAACTGCTGGTCATGTCCACAGAGAAGTAAGAAAACCTGATGAAAGTAGGAGCGAGACGCATGACCACTGAGCAGCGCTCCTCAATCCGTTGACCATCGTTTAAAGGATCTCTACTGACGTAAAGGTCAGAGGTGACAAGTGAGGCAGCTCGGGTGGTGGGGATCCCAAGGGCGGCCATAGCTTCACTGCAGAGGAACTCTCTGATGCAGGAGCGAAGCACCTTTCTGCCATCACCTTCTCTGGAGGGAGCAAAATGGACAAAGATATTAGCAGAGGTGGGTAGTAATTAGCTTTTTTACTCAGTTACATTTACTTCAGTAACAATTTGAAAAAAAAAGCATTTTCCAGAGTAGTGCCATACTTACTTTTATTTGAGTAAATTCTTGTAAAGTATTGCCACTCCTACTTGAGTAAAATCTCTGACAACTCTGTCCACTGTGAATAATTTGAACTATTCTAAAATCAATTAAACATACAGTAAATGGTAGATATCATCAGTGGAAGTTCGTTATGCTGTCCTAACATATATACAGTTCTTATTGCAAGGGTTGGTTTTCTAAGTTTTATGTTGAAAAATCAAAATAGTCAAAGTATTTCTTCTGCACAAATATTTTCGTATATATTCATGACGTTTATGTGTATTCTTTAGGCATTTGTGTCTTTAAAATGACAGAACTTGCACATAAAGTCTGTTTGCCAGCATGATTTATAAACATTAAATGTGATGTTACAGTTACTCAGTACTCAAGTAACCTTTCTACCTAATTTTTTTTTAGTTTTACTGGAGTAATTTCCTGAATGACTACTGACATCATCATGAAGACCAAAGAATGAAGCAGAAGTCTAATAACTACTAATAGGCAGAGTATGTCACAACGGCAAACCTACTAAGACATGTTCGTCTATCTAAGCTGTGCAAACGGGAAGCAGAGCATTAATCAGATAAGTAGCCAAAGAGACTGAAATCCACAGATTAGATGAGACTAGCTGTGGATGGTGCGATGTACATCCTCAGTTCTCAGGAATACATTTATCAGAACTTAGGTCTCAGTATTGAACTCATCTTTTAAATTCAGTGAACTGTTTATTAATGAGACAAATATTTAAGTTAAAAAGATATTTAAGTTATATATTTAAGTTAAAAACATCTTCAACTTTGTTTTGGCCCACAGAAAGCGTGATATTACTGGGTAGACATCCCAACAGGCTGCATCCTAATGGCCGAATTAAAGTTTGTGTCCTCCATTTCCCATGATTCATTGCAGGTCAAAGTGAATTGGTAAAGCACAGAAAAATCAATATATTTTGCTTTCTGTGTTTGAAGTTTTTAGGTGACGTAGCTTTGTGAAACTCAACTATCTGCCTGAAATTTTAAGTCTTTGTTGGTAAGACCTAATAAGTTTTTACATAAGGACTGAGAATTTTTTTTTTTTTCCTAAGACCAGATGACTCATTACTGAGGACGTCCTAAAATATGCAAAGGGAGAACCACCAGATTTTAGCTCCACAAAATCTAAAAGATGAGTAGAGATAACACAGTTAAACCTTTGACATTGACCAATAGTCTCCATCATTTCTGTGAGGCTGAGCTCATTTCAACAGAGCAATGAGCAAAAAGTGGAGGCGGCAATCTAATCGAAGATGCCCAGATTTCTCGATCGGCGGACACTTCCTCCAGCTGCTCTGGGGGACCCCGAGGCGACACCATGCCAGCTCAGAGACATAGTCATGCTATAACCCATCCCTTAAAATACGGAATCATCCTTTATTCGGCAGGAAAACATTGTGTCTCATATTGAACGAATAGGGGACGCATTTTGTCCCATATTTTCGTGAATGTCCGATACAAATGTCTGTCATACTCACATCAACACTGAATCTAACAGTAAATTAACTACATTAATTGCGGGAACTATTAGGCAGCTAAACTGTCCTTGTGCTTCTAAGAAGGACCTCATCAGCTTCACGTCAGCTGCTGTCACTGTTGCCTAGGTATGGACTCCACTCACCTACCCTGCTTCCTGTCACCCATGTTTACACCTGATACACCACTTCTGGAAAGAAACGCTTTCCCTGAACAGAGTGAGTAAAATTGCAAAATTGCGACTCTCAGCAAATGTTTACAATGATGCAGATCGGACCATCTATGGATGGATTTCCTTTATACCCTGACCATCCTCTGAGATCAATATGATACATAATATCATGGCATTATTGTGGGTCTGTTGATTGTTTATGTGGAATCAATGATCATTCTTTCAATATTCTGTATATTAGTAAATATAAGCGGCTATTTTAAGAATAAACCAAGATAAGAGGAAAACAAAAAACAAGCAAACATTTCTAAAATAACAGCCTTTTTTTGTTGTTTTTTATGTTTTCTTAGAATATAATAGTTCTTTATTACACAGTTCTCATAAACTGACAACTATTAGGTGTTAGTGCCATCTGGTAGATTATACAGTAGGCCTCTGTAAATATGTAATATACATATGTAATTATCACATAATTCTGGTCATTTGCTATATTACTATAAACTGGCAGTAGTCAGATATATTTGTGTAGTTTTCTACGTTATTTGTTGTGAGACTGAAAATTCAGATCTTGCGACAATCCAGCTCAATATTGCTGATATGCAACAATGTTTTACAATAAATTGTCCATTCCTAATCAAGGATTTTAAGCTTAGTTTGGAAAAACTTGGATACTTCTTTACTAAAAGTAGTGGCATAAAATAAAGGATACTAATAGATGGCAACCCTATACACAGTAAATAAATAAATAAATAAATAAAATGTGGTCCCCTTCTTGAGTTTAAGAATTATTTTCAGTTGTGTAAACCTGGAAAACTAAGTGTCAAAACTAAGAGACAATAATCTAAGTCAGATTACTACACAAAGAGGGTTGTAATCTTTAACTTTATCTGGTGAGTATTTATACCTTTAACTTTTTTGGTTGTTTAAAGAGGTGAACTTTCAGTTCACTTTACCTTATTGATGTTTTATTTTATCAATATAATTAAGGCTAAAGAAATGGTGTCAATGAAAATAACATTGTATGTTCTTTACAATGAAAATAAAGCTTTTTATTAAATGATTTTTAAGTCTGAAGCAGACCTATAGTTAAGTCAGCAGTGGTCAGGGACTGGAGCCGCCATGCTGTGGCCTAGTGATGAGAGAACAGAACATTTACTTCTTGGATGTTTGAAACTTTGACAATTATTTTCCCTTAAACAAAAAACGAACAAAACAAAAAAAGTTAGGAAAAAATCTAGATGACAAACTCCCCCACTACAGGAAATTAGCTATAAAAATATGATTTTTAAGTAAGAAATGTAAGTTTTCACTGCCTTTTCTAAATCACCACTACTTGTGCATAAGTTGGGAAATTAATTATTTCTAGTTACAATGACCTAGAATTCAAAGTCTGGTAAATTTAAAAGCACATTTTAAATTATTAAGTCCTAAACTTAAACATTTGTTTAAGTTGTTTAACTTGTATAACGCCTAATCAGGAAAAGATTTTATGGAGAATAAATTAATAGTAACCGGAGGTGAAGCCAGCACCTGGGTGTACCATAAGCTCTTAATCAGCTCATATTTATGTAAGACTTAGACATTTCTCCAGGGTGACTCTTTTTTATGAAACAACAGAAGAAAATACCTGGAGTAGGGTGTGACCCCTGCACCTTTCATTTGAATCTCCCAACGTCCGCAGGTATCCGACTCCACCTCCCCTAGATACATGACCGCCCCATCGCCCAGCTGACCCACGAAGAACCCAAACTGGTGCCCGCAGTAGCAGTGTGCAGCTGCCTGGGAGCCCAGCAGCAGCCTGGAGCCGCTCAAATACTCCGGGGCCAGAGGGTCATCCAGGACGTCTTGCTCATTCAGGCCCAGCAGAGACAAAGCCGGCTGGGACAGAGCCACCAATCTGGGCCGGAGGAGGGGCTGAAGGGAGGCGATCCGGGAGTAACATGCTCCTGGGACGGTCCTGGAGCCCGGCTGGTCTAAAACATCTACTGGGAGTCTTCTCAGCACAGTGTTGTTAAAAATAAGTCGATCCAGAGCAGAGCTGCTCTGAGGGGACTCCATGAAGTAGAGCTGGTGATAATAATCTGACCCAAGCAGGCAGAGATAATCCGGGCTGAGAGCAGACATGGGGCCTCATTAGGCCTTACTACCAGCAAATCAGCTCCCTGCTAGAAAAGCAGAAAACTATCATTTATAATAAGTCATATTTCTGACTTTAACTTTAAATAAAGACTTTTATACTCAAGATTAAGGCCTATTATCATAAACTAAATATGGGTCTTAATTTCACTATAAAATAAACTTGTTTAGTCGACTTTTTATCTTATTTTTATGAACTTTTTTGTTTAAAATGATCAGATTCATTAACTTTTCTTTAACTTAGTGTGAATTCTATTCTTCTATTTTGGGGTGGCTGAAGCAGAAGCCCCTTCGAAGCCCCTCTCTAATCAACTAACTTCAACATTGTCCATCAGCTCTTACCTCTGTTCAATAGGACAACGTAGCCTAATCACCAACCTGTGAGCTGCTCTGCTGGTGGCAGTGGGTACGGTCTGTACAAAGACTGGGCTGGGGGACCTAAGTGGGCTACTGACATGTGGAAATTTGTTATAACTTTAATATTACTTTCAGCTAGAGAAATATTATTTTTTCTGTGCTGCATATCAATGTTGGTTTATCATCTTTGCCAATAAACAAAATTATAATTTTCTCTGCACTTCAATAATTTCATAAGTAATATAGCCCAATTGTTTATATGCGAAACATTGAAGAAAAGAAAAACAAATATTACACTGTTACCCTCATTTTAGATGTTAGAAAGAAATTTTGCAGCTCCATGTGTTTTCTTTTCTGGGAAAACTGAGATCCAGGGACTCTTAGAGAGTCTTAGTGTTTCACTAAACAATAATCTTTCTCCATAGTTAGACATATTAGTCACAATAGATGTAATACTAAAACCAGACTGTATAATTTAACTCACCACAAACAAAGTGACAACATCTAGGTTTTACCAAATGCGGTGATGAAAAATTTCCCTTTGGTGAAAACTAAATGTTTGAAAATGTTGAAATTCTGAGCGTAAAAATACTAGTTTTAAATTGACATAATAAAATAACATGTTTGAGAAAACAGTCTTTATTACTCCCACTCTAAATGAGTCGTTGCTGTGGTATTTCTTTCAGTTGATTCATGAATGGATATAAGGCGATTCTTTAGGGAAAAAAGCTGTTCCAATACCCTGAAAGATGAAAGAGGTGGAGGAGAATGATAGTGATTAGTGCAGTTTAGGGTTCTAAACTGATCAATTATTCAATTTTGAAACTAATAGTTTATTTTATCAATGTTGGAATTATACTCTGATTACATGAGTAACATTTACACAAGTGTAGATGGCTACGACCTTTAACATTTAACACCACATTTTGCATGTAAAATCTATCTATCTATTTGGGACATAACTGAATTTTTTTGTGCATGTTTAATGCGTGTAAATATAGTGTTCTAAACACATCCCTGTTGGGGGGATTGAAGACCATCAAACCGATGATAAGCAGTGATGGGACTAACGGCGTTGAAAGTAACGGCGTTACTAACGCCGTTACCTTCTTTTAGTAACGAGTAATCTAACTAATTACTTTGACTGTAACTATAACGCAGTTACCATTGCAGACACCCCGTTACTGCGCGTTACTCAGGTCGCACAATGAACCTTTTTTCATGATAGGACTCGTGCGCAGCTGCGTGAAGCTGACACCCCACCCACGTCAAAAAACTCTGCAAATAGACTGAATGGTTAGTGCAACGTCAGTGCAGATTTGTGCAGAAAAAATATTGTTTGTGCTACTTTTGTTTAAGAGATATTAAAGATTATTTTTTTAGGTCATCCAGAGGTGTGCGCCTTGTCATGAGAGAGGGGAGGATGAGAATGGCTGATGTATAGTGAGATTCCGTCTGTCAGTGGGTAGGTGGGTGTTTCCGCTGGTGGGTGTTAACGTACAGCACACACAGAGAGATGGAGAGTGAGGATGACTCCAGCAGCAAAACAGCGTTTTCCTGATGGAAATACCGGTGTTACGTCGAGCTGCGTTTCCCCATCAGATACGGTTTCCTCTGCATCTCCGCACAGCGCAGGCGGCACGAGTCACCGCGCAAGTAACAGGAAACGCGCATGCTTTCTAAAGGCGCGCACCAGTCGCCCTGTGCTCGCGCCACAGGAGAACTATGGAGAGCGTGAACGATCAAATGAAAGGGAGAAATCTGGATGGATGGATGGACAGATGGATGGATGGATGGATGGATGGATACTCTGCCTTCTCAACCTACTGTATTTTTTATTTTAAACATTATTTGATGGCCTTTGTGGCAGGGATGGAGATCCATATTTTATGTCACGCACAGAGTATACATCTAGATAGATACATGATAGATAGATGTTGCAGTATCTATAACAACCCAAACACACAGGATTTCAGAATTAGACATCCCCAGTTATTAATTTCACCAGATCTGAATGCCCTGTTAAAAAACTTCACATCGCGTTCCCCCCTGATGTCATTTACGTTGAGTTGCAATAAATGCAAAACTCTCTGCAGGTTCTTGTCTTTGTCGTCCGCTCTATTCAGCTGGCTTTTGAATCACACCGCCAGAAGGTGGGGGCTGGGTGGTGAGGGTTACGGGGGCGAGAAACGCAAAAGTAACGCAATAGTTACTTTTACTAGTAACTAGTTACTTTTATTGTGGAGTAACTCAGTTAGTAACTCAGTTACTTTTTGGGAGAAGTAACTAGTAACTATAACTAATTACTTTTTCAAAGTAACGTGCCCAACACTGATGATAAGTTATGATCAAAACAGTCACACAGTCAAAGTAAAACTTATGCAATTATTAAATAAACATGACATGATGAAATTGCAGTTTTTAACTTCATAAGGATGCATTTAAGATTCATAATATCACTTTTATTCTTTAAATAGGGATTTTTAATCTAGATAATAAAATGCAATATATTGATTAATGATGGGATGTCTTTGTTTTATTAATTGATTTTTGCAACTTTACTTAACACTAAAACATTCAACCTTACAGCTTTGTTTTAAAATGTACGTGGTTACGTGGTTTTAAAATTTGGTATCGCTTTCACATTTAAAATACTGACTTTCACTTATCTAGGCTAATTATAATTTTCTATTTTAAAATCAGGACTTGGACATGTATAATTTTCTATTTCAAAGTCACAATTGGAACTTAACAATTAACTTTGATCCTAATATTATTATTTTTAATTCGATAGTTCATACTTTAAGATGTAAAAGCAGGAAATATCACTTTTTTTTTGTGTGTAATATTATTCATTCTAAAAATGAATAATTGCATATGTTGATTTTTCTTATGGCATTCATAACAATAGTTATGGTATTTTCTAACTTTATAATGATGTAAACTTTAATATTGATACTGATAAATTGCAAAAATCAGATTAATACGAGTTAGATCTCATAATTGATCTTCTGGACTTTAAACTTTCCTGGTATAAATGTTGATTATTTTAAAGAAGATTATGAAAGAAAATTAATAAAATCCAAACTCCTCAATTTCATCCATTGTAATAAAAATATTTAATTGAGTGATAATAAAGCAAAGCAAAATCAGTAAATAGTGTTTTTTTTGTTGTTGTTGTTTTTTTTGTTCAGTAAATGTCCAGCAGGTGGCAGCAAAACTATTAGAGCGAACCAGCAACCAGAGAATTATCGGTTCTTGCCTCCTTCCAGTAGGTGGCGGTAATGCACTTTGACGTTATTTGCTAACCACAATTAAACAACGAGAAGATAAAGAAATTACTAAGATGATATATATATGTATGTTTTTTTGTGTAAATTTTTATTAATTGTTTTCCAGTTACTCTATATTGGGGTCTTTAACAGCAGGTCATCACATTAAGAGCTGTTTTACTTGCAACTCTGAAAAACATTATAAGTATCAGTTAGCCAGCTAGCTGGAAGGGTTATCAACGCTACTGAAAGTTTTCAACCCCCGAAGAAAATAAATGGACTCGGACGTTTTCACGGACGCCTCAAAAGGTTAGTTCGTTAGAGGACGAATGTGAATGAAACATATTTGTTGGAAAACGTTCAGTCAGTTAGAGAAAGGGTAAACGTTAGCTTATTTCGGTAGCTTGTTCTTATCATTTTGATATGGTGCTTTATTGGGGTCATAACGTGATTGAAACGCTATTATGGGGCCAATTAATAAATGCAGTTTTGTTTCTTTCATTGTGCAAAGAGCTGTTTTTAAACACGCCGTGGTTGCTGCAAGCTGCGTTTATTAACACTGCTGCTCTTGAACACGCACAAACGGGGGACGTTCAAAACTGTTTGCTATAAGTAAACGTTTTTAACGTCCCTGTCCAAACATGAAGGATTGTCTATATTTTTGATAGTTTTTGTAGTAGTTAACCATAGTTATAGTGCATTATTTATCTGTTGGAATGAAACATTTTTAAAGATTGTTAATAATTTGTCAGTAGATCATTATTATGTTTTCTGGGCCTTTGTGTTTATCAGTTACTTGTACTGACAGCAAATACATGATTATATTCTTGATATTTCAGAAGCTTCACAACATAGATAATGTTTATATTGCAAGGTGTACCCATATTTCCATAATATGGAATTATAGAGTGCTTAAAATAACATTTAAAAAAATTAATCAGACAATTTGGAAATAAATATATACTTGAATAAATAATTTATTGCATAATAAATGTGACAATACAATAATGAAAATAACGAATGCAAATAAATTTTAGGCTCATAATTGAAGACCATTATGAAGAAGTGTGTTGAGGTACGACGGAGTATTGGAGACAAGCCAGAGATTTTTAAAATATTTTTATTTCAAGAATAATGTCATAAAATTATGACAATAAAGTCATAAAATTAAGAGAATAAAGTCGTAAAATTATGAGAATAAAGTCACATTAAAAGAATAAAGTCATAAAAATACAAGAATAAAGTCACAACATTAAGAGAATAAAGAATACAAAGAATACAAGAATAAAGTTGCAACATTACGAAAATAAAGTCATAAAATTACAAGAATAAACTCATAAAATCACGAGAATAAAGTCATAAAATTACAAGAATAAAGTTGCAACATTACGAAAATAAAGTCATAATAACCAGAGATCGACTGATGCCCGGGGGGGGGGGGCTTCCGCTGGCATAATATATTTTGACATCAATCTAACCGATCCCAGACATCTGTTGCTGAATTTTTTTTTTTTTCTGAAGCCCAGATTTTTTTTTTTTCTTCATTTACAAAATAAAATGACTGTTACACAATTCACCGTTTATTCCAAAGAGAAACATTTATTACCAAAACAAGTGAAGGAAGGGCCAAAAAACAAAACACTGATATGGGCCAATAATATTGATTGAAGGTGGATCGTTCTACCTCTCTTTTTAACCCTAATCTTTCTCTGACATTAACTGAAATATTTATCTTGTTTTGCATCTTTTTAAAACTATAATCCTTTTTCTTTTTTAGATGATTTGTTGCCTCTGGCGTCGCTACGCCTCCTGGTGCCTCCTCTGCAGCTCATGGCGGCCTCCATGTGTCAAGTGTTGAGGAAACAGGAAGTTATGAACTACTGGAAGGTGTCAGACTTTGTGTCGCTTGTAGTGGACATGGTCCCTGAGCTGCTGATGTGCAAACATAGGACTCATCTGACTTTAGGATTAAGAGTTCGGGTGAGTAGGTAGCTTAAACCTTTGATGCTTGATGCTACAATATAGGTGAGCTTTGTTGTTATAAAAGAAAGGATTTATTATTTTCTCCGCAACAGTTTATAATTGAGTTGTGTCGAAATGAGCAGCCAAATGAGATGATCCTGTCTTACTTGGACAAGATGACTTCAAATCATCCCACTGAGGTAAATATTAATGTTTCTGTTTCTCTGTAATTCAGGATTGCTGTAGTTAAAAACCTCTATTCCTCACAATGCAGGTAACCGAACCAGAGGAGTTGGTAAAAACCAACTTTGTCGAGTTGATTCAGGTTCTTCTTGAGGATCCTGAAGAAAGAAAGGACTTTTTCATGGTGAGAATCTATTCTAAAATCACTTTTTTGTTACTGTAATGTAACAAACCCCTTGACCCTTTATTATTAGCGTTTCCTTGCAGATGATGGATATGTGTGCAAGAAAGACGATGCAAGAATTGAAGATTTATTTATTTACTAAAGCAAGTGATTGGAAAAAAAAAAGCCTCAACTCAGGAAAAGCATTTTAAGGTTTGTTTTTTTTAAAGGGGATCTTCCCTGAGAACTACGGTCCTCAGTACGACAATGACTTGCAGACACTGTTTGCAGAGTTTCTCTGCCGACTTTCTCAGCTGTTGCCGGTTCCTGACCTTGAGCAGGTGAGAGATGCATCATAATGTGTATCATTATAGACGCTTATACTACAAATAGATTTGAAATGACATAATATTCAACTTTGCTTTTCAAAGTCCAAAGTAATTGTCAGCAAATTTCCTGGGGTTGTTTTATTTTCCACATGATATACAAACTATTAGACTATTTAACAATAGAGAACCTTTACAATTTAAGTAATTCATGCAGCTGTCTACACACAGTTTTTTTTTAGGAGGGGGGGTGTGTTTTGTTTTATATAGAAAAAATGTCTAATTTTTCTCATCTATTTTCCTCAGACTGTTTCCTGGCTCGGAGCTGATTGTTCTCTGTTGGAAGAGTGTTTGCAGTTTGTTTCTGAGCCCAAATACCTAAAAAACCTGCTACAACACCACAAGAACATTGGACATTTAGACCAGCATGGTAGGTCTCTTCTTTAAAGCACATTTTTGTAAAATCTAGCAGCCAAATGTAAGTTTTTTTTTTTTTCTGTGTAGTTCCACTTGCTGGTATAGGTGACGGCATCTGTTCCTCTCTTTCTGCCCTTCCTGCACGGAGATCGGCAGAAACTGGTGGAGGAGAAGACCTCATTGTGGACCCAGAGGTGGTAACGGTTTCTGATTACTCGGTGGTTGAAATAGACACGAGCTCCAACGTCGAGGTGCTGATGGAAGAAAACTGCTTTGAAGAAAATGAAGACTCGGTCGGACTTTGCGCGGTTGTGCTTTTGGAGGAGAAATCGAGCGAAGAGGCGTCTGAACAAGACGCAGCAGAACTTCCGTCCTCCTCTCAACATAAAGGTGCTGCAGGACCACACGACTGCCCCCACTGTGAGAAGAAATTTAAATTTGCCTCTTCGCTGCTGGCTCACAGCGTCATCCACACGGGGGAACGCCCCCATCGCTGCGATGACTGCGGCCGCTGCTTCTCCTTTAGGCAGTCCTTGGACCGGCACAGACGGACGCACAGAAAGGGCAGCGCTTCTATCTGTCCTGTCCGGGGAGAGACTTTACCGTCCCTAACGGCCGGCGTGAAGCACAGGCAGATACACACAGAACATGACGACTACTGCAACTTGAACTTTAGCTCCAAGCTAGCCCTCAGGAAGCAGTTAAATACTCCCTCTGATGATGGCAAACTCCAAGAGGAGAGACAAGACACTAAAAGTGCGACAGATCCGGACGCTGTGAGATTGGAGGAGAGTGGTGACCCCTCCTCCTCTGAATCTGTAGAAGAAAACTGCATCAACCCACCAAAGGTCCGCACAAGCGTTCGCAAGCGTAGACCCACCATAAAGGTCCAGGAGATGAACTTACAGAAGCACCTGATCACTAATGAAAGGAAGGAGATGAGCATGGATAAGCCCTCAGCACCGAGGCCTTCACCTGTCATTAGGTAACAATAGACTCTCCTCAGAGTCTGTCTCATTTTTAGACAACGGACAGTGATCACTAGTGATTAGTGTTTTCTTTGTTACAGCTCGGAGCACTCCTACGGATCGCCTGTGGTTGCAAAGCTAGGGGATGGAAGTAAGGTTTCTTTTTTCTTTATCACTAACAGATAATCAGTAGAGGTTTAAGACAAGATCTTATGAAACTGAAACAGAACTACTATGAAATGTGTCTGTAAAACTAATTTCAGTGGTTATTGTTCTTATTAGCATGGATGGGGTGGAAGTAGCTTTGAGTTTTACAGAGTATTTTTTTTTTAAATGCAGTTATTGTTTAACTCTACTGGGATTTATGCTTTAGAAATTAACTTTTATCTTTTATGTACAACTCATCCGCAATGATTTAGACCGGGGGACTGAAACCTTTACGATCCAAAGAGTTATTATGCAGTCAGTCCAGCTAAAGAAAACATTTAGAGCTGCAGAAAACCTCCAGAAAATTAGTTTTCATTTAAAGAAAAAATAACATCATTCTATTTATTTTTAAGACAGGAAAACAATATTTTTTTGCAATTAAGAAGGATAGATACATTTTTTTTCCCATGAGATTTTGATGTTTACAAAATTGGTACTTATGGTTATTCTCTTGCACAGAAAACAATTTGCATAAAAACTGCATTATTATAACTTTTAAAAAGGAGTTACTTACTATTACTACTACTTACTGTTTTAATTATTTTTTGCCAAAGTAAAGAAGGTCCAAAGAACCACAGGTTGCAGTTTCCTGGTTTAGCCCATAAACTAGCAAGGAAAAACGAAATCAGTCCTTGTCTGTTTAAAATACTGCTGCTGATTTTATTGAAGCAACGATAATAATCAATTAAAATATATAAAGAAACAACAAAAATTAAGTATGGAAAAGATGAAAAATTGGGAATACGAAGAGTGACTTCCAACAAGTTACTGTTAGCCGCCAACAATCCTACTGTTAGCCGCTAACAATGCTAAAGTTAGCATCTGATTCTGAGCAGCTGGTGCTTAATAAACTTCCGTTATTTCTATTCAACCTTTTAAAATGTATATAAATACAAAAAGTAGAAATTAGGTTTTTGCATGTTTATTAAAAAGCTTGTATATAGTTCAGAAAATCTCATATTCTAAGACAATAAGTTTAGATGCTAAGATCTATCTTTACATTTAGAATTAGCTTCATATTTAAACTGGTTGTTTTTTCAACCAGCAGGTTGTCCAGCAGACGCCCCAGTGGTCACTTTCTCCTGCGCTCAGTGCCCCTTCCAGCACTCAGAGGAAGAGCAGGTCCTGCAGCATGTTGACAAGGTTCACACCACTGAAGCCGCAGACCCACAGGAACACTTGAGCTGTGCAGAATGTGGGAAGGTCTTCAGGTTCCTCTCTTTACTCAAAGCTCACCAGCGCGTTCACACAGGAGAGCAGCCGTTTTCATGCCCTCAGTGTGGGCGGCAGTTCTCCTTTAAACAGTCGCTGGAGAGGCACAAGCAGACACACTCGTCTGAAAGTAAATCGTGTCTGATCTGCGGGGAGCTTTTCAAGTCGGCAGCAGAGCAAAGTAGGCACCAGAGCGTCCACCTAGAGGATGGGGACTACCGCTGCTCAGAGTGTGGTCAGACCTTCAGCGGGAAAACGGCATTCGTGAACCATCTTAAGAACCATGGAGTGGATCTTAGGGAGGTGAAGGAGTCTGAACGACACCTGAACCGGCACTTCCTTACCCACAAGGAGGAAAAACATCACAGGTGCAACTGTGGGAAGAGCTTTCCTCACCGGGCCGCTCTCACCGCTCACCAACGGACACATCAAAGAGAACGGCCGCACACATGCGCTCAGTGCGGTAAGGGCTTCCTCTATAAGGGCGGCTTACTGAGCCACATGAAGATCCACTCCGAGGAAATGCCCTTCATGTGCTCCTTCTGTGGCAAGAGCTTCAAGAGGGAGCGCAACATGAAGAAACACGAGCGATGCCACACGCGGGAAAACGTCTTCCGCTGCTCACAGTGCGACAAAAGCTTCGTGTACAAGGCCACCTTGATCCGACACGAGCTGACGCATACAGGCGAGAGACCGTACCTTTGCTCCGACTGCGGCAAGGGTTTCTTCTCGCATGCGGAGCTCTTAAAGCACGAGCGTTTCCACACGGGACACAAGCCATTCCAGTGTCCTCACTGTGGGAAGAAGTTTACCCAGTCCTGCTACCTGACCATCCATCTCCGCTACCACACAGGGGCACGGCCATATTCCTGCTCCGAGTGCGACAAGAGCTTCCTGAGTGCCAACCGGCTGAAGAGACACCAGCGGACACATACAGGGGAAAAGCCCTATCCGTGTATAGAATGTGGGAAGGGATTCGGGCAGTCTTATCACCTTAAAACACATCTGCGGACACATCTGTCATGAACATTGGTGATTAAGACTGAAATTTATAAACATACAAAACAACTTACTGGTATTGATGGTAAATATATTCAAATGTGTTACACCTTACTGAGTTATTTAAAGATACAAACCAATGTCAGGTCTTGGTACCCCAAAGCAGAGCAAACTCTTTACCATTTACACTCCAACTTCTGATTTGAGTACCTAAGTTGGTAGCAGTTTAAAAGCTAAATATAGCTAATGATCCACTTGCAAAGCTAAAACATCCGCAGTAAAAAATTAAGTTATTTAGGCAACAACACTTCAGGCAGAATTAATATATTCTAAAGGATATTAATGGTAAATATTCAAAGAAATACAAGTTTAAACTTCATCTGATAAGACCTAACCAACAGGAGGCTCTAAATTTAAATTGTGTTCTGGAGAGACAACCTGTGGTCCCATTTCTGCTGAGCTGTTTCTTTTCATTTTATCAAACAAAACAAACATGTTTACTTATTAAATTTCAAAGCAGTGTGTACCAAATTTAATCAGACTGAGAACATGAACAGTTTCTTGCTGCAGATCTCTTCTTGTTTTCGACATGGCGGCCATTTTTGATTTGTAGGACGGAAACTTTTTTGCTTTGTTTTCCAAACAAAATTTCTATTTACAGAAGGATACTTAAGAAATGTTTGAGGTAATGTTAAGTTCGCTCCCTCTGCTTTCAGGTAAAACTTGGGTCGTTTTGCAATGAAAGATCTATGTTACACTTTATGCCGATGATGTTGTAATGTTTGTTGCTGAAGATCTTACTCTTTAATATCTAAAACTGCATTTAAATTTACTAAACTCTTTAAATTTCTAAATTAAAATTTGTAAAATGCTGCCTAGTTGAGGTTCTTCCCAAAGATGGTTTATTTTGCTTTTTATCCAACAAAAAGGTGTTTCTTATATTGCTACTAATGCTCCTCGTTACTACTAGCTTATACTAGCAAGTAATGCTAATCAGTTATTTATTACAAGTTCTTTATTACAAAAAATAGCTCAGTAATGTAAAACTTAAAAGTAAAAAATCTGGAAATAAGAGTTTTTATTTGAGTGTAAGCAAGTTTTACATAAAAAAACAGGGTACAAGAATGGGCTTTAACCATGTTGAGTTTTCTTTTACAGAAACATGAACATTAGCTTAATTGAGTGTTTTAGTGTTGCATGTGTGCAGAACCTGGAGTTATATTGCAAATGTAATCAAATCAGTGTAGTTATATTGCGGAAACCTTCAAAGAAATCAACTAAGCTATAAGTAACTCTACTAATGAGCGACTTCTTCACTCTGGCTGATATGGGCGGGGCTAAGAGGACAGAGTAACAGCTGATTCACACAGCTACAAGGAGCGTGATTGGGCAGTGGTCGCTGCCCATCACCTTGTTGCGAATCTTGCTGTCGCACAAGCCGGGGAGCAGAGAAGACGACAGCAGGAAATAGTCCAGCCTCCAGCCGACGTTCTTAGATCGTGCGTTCATCATGTAGGTCCAGAAGGTGTAGGCGTTGGCCTGCTCGGGGTACAGCTCACGGAAGCTGTCCACGAAGCCCGCCTCCAGCAGCTGGCTGAAGCCTTCGCGCTCCTCCGGGGTGAATCCTGCGTTCTTCTTGTTGCCCTTCGGGTTCTTCAGGTCGATCTCCTGGTGTGCCACGTTGAGATCTCCGCACAGAACCAGGGGCTTCTGGATGTCCAGCTCGCTGAGGTAAGCTCTGAAGTCGACATCCCAGGTTTTGCGGTAATCTAAGCGGACGAGGCCTCTGCTGGCGTTGGGGACGTAGGCCGTCACCAAATAGAAGTTTGGGAACTCAGCAGTAATGACACGCCCCTCCTTGTCATGCTCCTCTTTGCCTGGAGAATTAGAGACTTTTTTTTTTAGTCTAATGGAAACCTTTAGAAATCTGAAATACCAGTAAAAACCAGAATTTTAAATTGTGCATTATTTAATCTCTCACCAATTCCATAGGTCACTTTCAGAGGTTCAGTCTTGCACAGCATGGCTACCCCACTGTATCCCTCCTTGTCATCTGACACAGCCCAGTACTTGTGGGGGTACTCTGGCATGGACGTGATCTCAGCAGGGAGGGCTTTCTCTGAGCACTTGGTCTCCTGGAGGCACAGAACGTCTGGGTTCTCCTCACGCACCCACTGGGAAACACAAACAACCTTTTAGTTTGGAACCGAGGCGCCAATCGAGCGGCTGATTTTTACCGGAGACTCACATCCAGGCCATTCTTTTTCACCCACGCCCTGAGTCCATCCACGTTCCAGGAGGTGATCTTCATGTTGGGGCTGCGTCCGTCTTTGCTCGTCGTTTTATCAGGGGGATCATCGTACAAAATTGGAGCCTCGGGTTCCTTTGTTTTCTTGGCCTTTTTTGTAGAAGCTGAAGGGAGATCACCAAATGAAAAAGATGTTGGTTAGCTTTTTTTTTTTGCCGTTTTAAAGAAATCTTTAGAGGAAAAAAATTATTTTTGAGTGTTTTCGTACCTGATCCGGTATCATTCTCCCCCTCTGCAGCCGCCTCCTCTGTGTTCTTTCCTCTCTTCATACTGGAGCTGGCTCTGTAAGCAAACACGCCTTGCACACACACAGCACGCACACACAGCAGCACCCTCGCCGCTGGAAAAAAAAAAAGAGACAATATTAGAGGCATTTAAAAGCAACTTTAAAAAGAGCAAGAATGTTTCACCACTAAAGTAATGATGCTCTGTTTCCATCAGAGTGAAATCATTGCATTAGGTGGCAATTACTACATGTAAGGAGCCAGAGCCCCAGTAGAACTGGTCCTGGCCTCTTTGCATTTTTAATATTTCTTAAAATAACTGTATGTTACCTTGATTTGTGCATGAAGGTAAGACATTTGCAGATGGAATAAGGTGATTTATGTTTAAAATAATAAACTTATTATTTCATTATCTTGTATTAAGGACCAAAATCGGCCATCCTTTTAGATTGGTTTTTACAGTGTAATTCTATATTAGTTTCTTTAAAAAAAAAAAAATCAAAAATGAGTAAAAACATTTGTTAAAATGAATGTATTTACCCTTAATCTGAGTAAGTAAATGCAATTATCTGCCAATGGAATTAGTATTTTTAACCTTGAAAATATAATTAGAAATTATGTACTTTGAATAAGAGAACTGTTATTTTTTCTATTTTTAATTGTAAATTGTCTTATTCCATTGCCAAAGTGTCTCATATGCTCAATTAAAGAAAAAAATTTGATTTTAAACTTAATTTAGATTTAAATTTTTTGCAGTGTGTAATGTAATATTTAGAAATGAAAGGGCTGAAACAAATGATTATTTTGCAAATCGATAAATCTGTCGATTATTTTTTTCGATTAACAATCGGAAAGCCAAAGGTTCCTTAAAGAAGATTTTTTTTTATGAAATTAAACCAGCTGAAACTAAAACTCACCCACTTGAGGAATTCTGGATAGAAAATACTGAGACTAAAACATTTTTTTTCATCTGAAATTATATATATATATATAACAATTTAGGTACAATCACTGCTCTAAGGTTTGCTAAAGACATTTTAAGCTCTCTATACTCTAGTTAAAAATTACTAAATTACTTGACGGTAATTTCAATAATCCATTAATCCAATTAATTGTTTCCGTTTTAAATGACTGTCATATTTTATGCTTCACAAGCTTTACTAGGATAGGATCACAGTTGTCTGTTAGATCAGATATTTGCAATCTTGGCTTTGCAGCTTTCTCAATAAACTAAACAATGCATTATTGCCCCGTTTCCTATTCTTTATTTTGTTCTTTAGAACCACCACTATCCAGAAGCCCCTGCTCCTTTTTCTTCCATTGGCACCTTCTCCTTCTTTGATGCAACAAGTACATTTCTCCACTGTGAGATCAATAAAGTCAATCAATTAATTTTCCAATCAGTGAATGCAGCACACAAAAGCATCAAAAAGACTTGGACGTGCATTTAATTAAAAGATTTCCATGTTGATCAATGGAAAACCGATAATGGAATCTGCACTTTTAATTCCTTAAACCTGACCTCAAATTACAACCATATTAAATTGCATTAAATACAAAGAAAAATACAAATTTGCTGTTTTACTAAAATGTGGCAAAAAAATCAGAAACCAATTAGGAAACAGCACTTGTTGGGGTGATGATGGGGTGTTCCTACAGTAGATGTTTCTAATAGTTATGAACTGTGTGCGCATGCTCATTTCTCTAATGAACCTGCTGCACAATCCTGCAGATTTGAAAAACCACAGATACCATAAACATAGTAATCTGTATTTTCACTCTGCTGCAAACCAACATCACATATCCTCTATTAAAGGTAAGGCTGTAATAAACAAAACGAAAAGTGATCCGCTAGGCAGGTTTCTGCGGGTACCAACATGTGCTGAGGCTGTAACAAAGGCGGCCTGTGCTAATGAATGACAACATGTCGATCAGCGAGCAGAACAAGCTTCTCATCGAGCTAAACAAATGCAAATATCTAAGAAATCTTCTCACTTTGGCGCGTTTTAGGTAAAGGATACGCAAATATAATCTTACTCGTACTTTCTTCAAAGGATGCAGAGCCCGGACGAGCAGCAGACTTCAGTCACTCCCCCCAAACAGAGAAAGAACCGGAAACAAAAAAATATGACCATGTGCTGCCTGCACTTCATAGCTGCCTTCACATATGCCTGAAAATCTACACAAAAATTAAACACGTTCACCCCACGCACAATTAAATACAACCAATACGTTTAACCTACTGATTCATAGTATTTAAATTTATTTTCTAAAATGACTCCATCTGACGGGATTTTTGATAAGGCAAATTTCCCAGCTCCGAATGTTAAAAGAGGTGGAAAGAAGAAAAGAAGAGCAGGGAAGAGGATTTGGGCCACTGAAAAAAAATAAAACAAGTTAACTATTTTTTAAATATTATTTCAGTTTAAGTTTAAGTCAGACTTCTGACTTTTTCTTCACAGACTTCTTTTTTTGTTTCCTAAGAATTCTGACTTAAATCTCAGAATTCTGACTTTTTTTCCTCATAATTCAGATTTTTTTCCTCAAAATTCTGACTGTTTTCTCAGAATTCTGACTTTAATTTCAGAATTCTGACTTTTTTTCTCAGAAATTTGACTTTTTTCTCATAATTCAGATTTTTTTAAACATTATTCTGACTTTTTTTCTCAGAATTCTGACATTTTTCTCAGAATTCTAAAAATTTTCTCAGAATTCTGACTTTAATCTCTGAATTTTGGATCTTAATGTAGATGGGCACCATGAAGGAGGAGATCTGGGAGCAGTCTGCTTAAAAAAACAAAGATGTGAGTTGTTTGGGAGGGCCAGTAACACATTGGTGGAAAATAAAAGATTTAGGCGACTTTTTACGTGCCCGAGGGGTCCCTAGTGATGTCATTTCATTAATGGAAGAGTAGAAGGTGAAAAAAACAAGAGAGCTGGTTTAGTCTTTAAAAAAGACACTGCTACATATTGATGCTAACATGTTTGCTAGCTGTCAGAATTCTGACTTTTGGCATATTATACTGAAATAAAAATTTAAAAATCAGTTAACCTTTTTTATTTTTTCAATGGCCCTAATCCTCTTCCATAGAAGAGGATTGTATATGGTACAAAAATCAGTATTAGATTGAATCATTCATGAGAGAAGGAAAATAAAAAAATAGAATTTGATGTAAAGTAATGTACTGTACACTCGTGTACAGTAGGTGGCGCTATGCAGCTTAAAGTTGCTTGCGATCCGCCATAATAGAAAAGAAGAAGATGCCTATGCGATGTGAGGTTTTTTTTTTTTTGATAAGGCAAATTTCCCGGCTCCTAATGTTTGGGTCCTTCCAGCTGTCTGTGGAGCAGCTCGGCTGCAGAAGCCAGGATGGAGCTCTAGTGAGGATAAATGTGGTCTGAGGGAGACGAAAAGAAACCGAATAACTCGGTAAATCTTTTCTTCTTTTACTTTTAATGAGAAAATAATTTTCAGAAGACAGACGAGGTGCTGCCGCTTTGACCGAGGAAGTCGGTGTGTTTCTGTGAAGTCTACAGCTAGCATAAATTGGATAGATTTAACTTTATTTTGATTTATATTGTTTCCGTCATGGTGTCTATAAATATATGTTAGTTTTTCCCTATTCTTTGTTAAATTTTAACAAGTTAAACGTGTCAAAATTGGGTTCTCGTGAAAATATGTATACCCTCATCCGTTTTTTTTTTTTTTTTTTTTAACTGCTTAACATTTACTGACACAAAATGTTTCAGACAAAAGAAAAAAAATAAATAACGTGAAATATGAAATTGCAGAGTTTAAATTACTTTTTATCAAGGAGAATCAAAAGATTATGCAAACAAAAGGGAAGGAAAATGAAATAAAATTACTGAATAATTCAGTTTAATCTCAATTAAAAGCAATTAAATTAATCAATGGAGGCTGTAGGGCTTAAAAACCTAATATCCCTTCTTTTCCTTCCAATTCCTATTAACTGATTTTATTGGTTGTTAGCCCTAAGAGGCTTTTGAACTCTATCAAAATTACTCTGCACCCATAATTCATCCAGGAGGTCATAGGAGAACACAGAAAACATTGAAGGTCTTACATGCGTTTAAAAAAAACACTGTTTATTGTTTAACACTAAAACAGAGACTTTGCATTAAAAGGCATCCATGGGGTTTATGCTTACAGTGCAATATTTTCCAGTTACAGCTGTTTTAGTCCCTGTTCTCTGTCTTTAGCTGCCATGACTGTTGTTATTGGATTTGAAGGAAGTGCCAACAAAATTGGCATCGGCATCATAAGGGATGGTGAAGTGCTGTCCAACCCGAGGCGGACCTACATTACACCGCCAGGCCAAGGTGAGCCGACTTAATCTCCTTTCCTTCCCTTGTCCACATTTGGAGGTTAAAAAAAGAAAATCAGACAGTACTTAATTCTTTCCAGGTTTCATGCCGAGTGACACAGCCAGGCATCATCGTGCAGTAATACTGACTGTCCTGAAGGAGGCGCTGGAGGAAGCTGGCCTGAAGCCTGCAGACATCGACTGCGTGGCGTACACTAAAGGTCATAAAAACCAGAGAGTCACACAAAGAATATGGTGATTTAGAAACGTTAAACGTTTGTCGTCGTTTTGATTTAGATGGATATTTATGCAACAATTTAAGCTGGGGAGGAAAAAAACTGGTGAAAGTTTTAAAGAGGCTGCGTCCTCAAGAACCCGGTTTACCGCGACCGGATCCTTTTAGGTCTGTGAAAATGAGGAGACTGGAAGAGCTTCATCTGTGAAATCAAACAGGTCTAGCCTTCCGCAGCTTTCACCGCCTGCACGTTCTGTCGCCTAGCAACCTTGAGAGTTGACACACAAAGCAGGAAAAGAATAAATACCAAACTTCTCACTGCTGTTTCTTTTTATTTACTTATTTATTAAACATTTTAAAGGAGCTACAGCAGCAGTACTATATCAGATTTATAGTTCCCACACTGCTATGTTGGAATCTGAGCTTAAATGAAAACCAAACCCATTTACACAGTAACAGATAAAACCCTTAGATAAACCAAACATTACCGCCACATATCTGACTAAATAACCATTTAAAACAACTATTTTCATTAATTTCAGACGGAACTTTTCAAATACTTGTATTACATTAAACTGCACTTACAATATTCACCACTGTTTGGCGCCATTTCCCTTTTTCCTCTGAGCACGGATCAGCCGGCTTGCTTGGACTCGCAGTGAATCATGGGATACCAAAGGCTACTTAGGATACACCGGACCCGTCCTTTGAAAAAGAAGGCTGCATGTGTCGGCTGCATGACCAGGAGTCTTGCAATCCGAACAGACCTTGGCGGCACGCTATGACGTAATCGGCCTTCAGAGGACGCAGCCCCTGAATTCGTGCTCAGCATCTGAATGGTAAATCAGCCTATTGATAAGCCCCTCCCCCTCCTTGTCCTGTCCCTCAGGCCCAGGTATGGGAGCCCCTCTTGTAACGGTGGCCCTCGTAGCTCGGACAGTCGCTCAGCTGTGGGGGAAGCCCCTCCTGGGAGTCAACCACTGCATCGGCCACATCGAGATGGGCCGGCTCATCACCAAAGCCAACAACCCCACCGTGCTGTATGTCAGCGGGGGGAACACCCAGGTGAGTGTCTCTCTTTGCTGGTTCCCAGCTGCACATCTGGAATTTTATTTCAGTGCTTTTACAGACCTGGAGAGTGTTGAAGGATTCGCTTTTTGGTTGCAGGTTATCGCCTTCTTGGAGCGGCGGTACAGAATATTCGGGGAGACAATTGACATCGCAGTGGGCAACTGTTTGGACCGGTTTGCCAGAGTTATCAAGGTTTGTGTTGGTTGACATCAGCTGGGCTGATTTTCCTAATCATGCATGCTAACGCTCCACGGTGGATCCCCTTGTAGATTTCCAATGATCCCAGCCCAGGGTACAACATCGAGCAGATGGCCAAAAAGTGAGTAGAAACGCATCCATCTGGTTTGTCACACCGTGAACCGCCTGGAAACGATTCTGTGCTTTTTCTTCCAGAGGAACTCGATATGTGCAGCTGCCGTACACAGTAAAGGGAATGGATGTTTCTTTTTCAGGGATTCTGTCCTTTATTGAGGTTAGTTGCTCGTCTCTGGAGCATTTCAGTTTTTCTCACATTTTCTCACATCCAGATGTTTTTTTAAGTTGCTCTGGCTTTACTATGGTAGCTTTAATCAAGTTGATTGGCTTCAGAAAAAACAATTAAATTAATGATGAAAAAAAAAAAACAGGATCCAAACCTTTGAAGTTTTAACAGGGCTCAGTCCAGATCAATGCATGAATATGGAAAACAAAAATGAAAAGAGGAAAGAAGAATATGGAGGTTTTTATATCGATACAAATTCTTGTTTAAAGCAAAGAACAATCCAGTAAAAAAAAAAAAACTTTGAAAAAAAAAATAATTTATCCAAGATAATTTTTTATATATATGTATGTTTTACATTTTAATATATTTTTTAAAGTATTTTGTACAGATGTAAGTTTTTCAAGATTTATATTTGTTAAAATTTAGTTTTTAAAAATTTTTATTCAGATTTTTATATTTTTGAATGTTTACATTTTCTTTTTTCAGATTGATTTATTTACGAATTTCATTCTTTTCAAAATGCATCTTATTGATCAAATTGGGGCTGATAAATTTTGCCAAAAAATCACAATTGCAATTATTTTTAACTAAAATTCAGATTTTTACTTCACTAACCTTTAAGCTTGCAGATGTTTCACCTCCAGGCTTTCAGTTTTTGAGAGCTTGCTCACCCAGACTTCATTGTTGCAGGACTTTACTGTAATGTTTACCTGAAAAAGTCTTTACTTTTACTCCCATGCATGGATCTGCATGCTGGCTGGAACCGTCTCGTCTAGTAAAAGAGATTGATATGGTGTTTTTAAATGGCAATATATCAGCATATGAAGATATTGTGATATTTTAATGTATCAATATTTTTTCCCTCGTCTTTAGAAGTTTTTAAGTCTGTAAAAAAGTTTTTGAGGAAGAACAAGAAGTAGTATTTTTTTTTTTTTTTTTTAGACTTTAGAAACTCGGAAGCTGATAAAATATCGGGTTAAATATCGGTGGGGTGGCCGATGTCCGATATTCAGTTTTAAGACCGATACAGGCCGATACCGATAGGGGGCCGATTATATCGTGCATCCCTATTGATAATGAATACAGACTAATCTAGATGTGTTAATATGAATGCTGGCAGGTAGAGTTTTAGATGAGCAAAGCTTGTGGAGATTCAAGCTTCTACGGAGCTTTTGTTTTTCTATTGCTCAGCACAACTCTGTATGAGGCTCAACTTTGTGTTGCTCTGTCAAATAAAATACAGCTTTCAGGGATAGGAAGGAGGATGTGAGGAAAGGAATGATGGGTAGAAGGAAGGAAATTTACCCAGACCTGATAAATGCATTCATTTATTTAAACTAACTACTGTAAGAACAGCAAACTAAGAGTCAGATAAGCTGAGTGATAACCGAGAAGAACAAAATTACATGAAAATTAAAACAAATTTTGTCCCTGAAACCTTTCTTTCGCCTTGTGGCTGCTCCACATTACTTAATGAAGTTTATGTTAAACTGCAAAAGATCAGAGTTTTTTTAGCAGATGAATTGCCAATGTGCTTATAAACAGTTTAGGATGTCAGTCAGTTCCTAACAGCTCCCTTATTTGTCATGTGACTGACTTGAAAACATACACACATTGGCACATCACTCCGGCGCATCACTAGCAGGAAGCCTGTTTGCAGCTGTTTGGTCTCGTGAGTCTAATATCTGTTTTCTGCTGACAGGAAGCTGCTCATAAAATGCTGACCTCCGGTCAGTGCACAGCAGAGGACCTGTGCTTCTCCCTGCAGGTACTCTGACCGGCTGGTGTTGCTCCTTACTTAGTCTGTTAGTGATCAAATATGAGGATATTTCCTTTCATATCAGACGGTGACCTGCAGCACCTCCCTCTAACTCTGCAGGAGACTGTGTTCGCCATGCTGGTGGAGATCACAGAGAGGGCCATGGCGCACTGTGGCTCCCAGGAGGTCCTCATTGTTGGGGGGGTTGGCTGTAAGTACACATTGTTTTCTGCTGAACATCAAATATATTCCACCTTAATTTATTTGAAGTTTGACTAAAAGCAAACAGAATTAGAGTTGGACTGAGGTCTTACCCCCAGATTTCACAGACTCCGTCAGTAACAATGGATTGGGAACTAAAAATTAGAGCATAATTCTTAGAAATTCTCCAAAACTAAGACGGTTTAAATAAATTATTGGATGGAAGCTATCAGTACTTTAACATACCAGGAAGCAGATTTTTCATCCCCATCAAAATATTTATTTTTATACCAAGAGGCTTAAAAGTTTCATCCAATGCAGTCAAAACGCCCAAGGGCGCCTCTGACAACTTTCAAAAGCACTTCTTATTGCAGGTGGATGGATGAGAACAAACATAGCTCAATCTGCATGTTTTGCTGAAATAAATTTAATAATCTAGCACGTGCTTGGAGGAAAGCATGACAGGAGGAACAGTGGAGGCTGTAGGCTTTGCTTTGTGCAGGCAGCCTAGATCAGTGTTTTTCAACCCTGGTCCTCAAGTCACACTGCTCTGCATGTTGTAGATGTTTCCCAGCTTTCACGCACCTGTTATCAATTGATAGCAGATTGTCAGGCTTTGCTGAACTGCAATCATCTGAATCAGCTTTGCTGAACCTCAGAAACATCCAAAACATGCAGAGCAGTGTTCCTTGAGGACCAGAGTTGAAAAACACTGGCTTAGAGCACAGCAGGGCGGTGGAGGATGTGGGATTTCAGGGTTAAAGCCTAGTTAAGTGCCTAGTTTACTACATAGGCCACCAACATTTTCATTTTAAAATGCTTGTCACATTTATCAGTAAACCAAGAGTTATTGAAAGAAAATATTCTGTTGGTACTTAGTCAATTTAAACACCATGTTTTATTTAATACAAATTCGGTCAGGAATGAGGGGTTTTAAAACCAAACTAAATGATTGTCATACTTGTTCCTACTGGACAGGTTTGTATTTAGATTTTTCTGAAAGCCTTATTCAAACCATTTTCATCTTAACTCCACAGGTAACCTACGTCTGCAGGAGATGATGGGGGTGATGTGCAAGGAGAGAGGAGCCAAGCTGTTTGCCACAGATGAGCGGTAAATGTAACACAGACATGGAATTAGTCATTTCCTTCATATTCCCAACATGGTTTCAGTTAGCTTGCTTATATGTAACCAAAAGCAGATATGAACCACGCTGTCTGGAGCTGTTGCTAAATTCTCCTTTAAACCTGTTTCCCAGGTTCTGCATAGACAACGGAGCGATGATCGCTCAGGCAGGCTGGGAGATGTTCCGGACAGGTCAGGTCACAGAGCTGGAGGACTCCTGGATCACTCAGAGGTAACATCAGCGATTGATGGTCAGCCTTTATTTCTGTTGGCCAAATATCCACCTGATGTTGGTGTGTTGATGGCTGCTGCAGGTACAGAACCGATGAGGTGGAGGTGACCTGGAGAGACTGAGTGGACGATTCTGGAAGAACTATTTTGTTTCCTCTGCCTTAAAAGGACTAATGTCCTATATTTTTGTACATCTTAAATTGAATCCTTAAAATCTCCTGTTTAAATAAAAAAATAACTCAAACTTTCAAAGTTTATTTCTTTTTATTAAGCAATACTTTCTTCTATCCCTCCTTGATCTCCAGTGTAATTTTTGCTTTAATTCAAATAATTTTCAAAAACCTGCCACACGGAACATGGCAGCATCCCTTATGGATTCAAACATTCACCCAAAAAAACAAAACAGCATTAAGATCCGTAGGGTCAAAGGTGAATTCTACCGTGCCTTTGACTACACCCCTCTGTAAACTGAAGACAGGATACTGATAGCGCCCTGCATTCATCAACAATAAAACTCAAGTAGGTACAGGACATTCTTCTGGTTTAGAATTGAAAACAGGGAAATACAAAATTCACCGAGGGCTTCTCATGCACGACGACTGGTCAGTTTTAAACAAAGTGCTTGATTGACCACTCGCTCTGCAGAGGACAACGTTTAATAAAACCGCAGCTTTCAGGAAAGAAGAAAATATATTTTTTTTAAATTAGACTCCTCAGAGATTATTAAAAGGAATAGAAGTGGAGAGAAAGACCAGCTTTACAGGAAGAAGCTAAAATGGGAATGGGGTGATTATTTAAGGCAGGCTTTCTGTAAGGCGTTAAAAAAAAAAAAAAAAAAAAAACAGTTCATTGCGGTAAGATCTCAAAGGAGTTAGTCCAAAGTGTCTCAGTGTGGCTTTGTGTGAAGACATCAACAAGGCATCATCCTGAGTGCAGCTTGTGAACGGGACTCAAATTCGTCCATGTTTCGTCAGTAATAAACGCGTGAAGGTGTGTTTTTCTGTTTGCTTTTGATGCTCCACGTCAATCGCGCTGCTAAGCCGGGCGCTCCTGGGTCTCCTTATACCAAACCACTCTTTTTGGATCTGGATGAAAAAAAAAAAAAAAGATTAATTTTGGAAAGAAATCTGCAGAGCTTTAGATATAATAAAAGGGAAAACAGCAGAAATGGAATCCATCTAAATCCATTCTGACCAGTTTATGACTGTTTTCATTAAAAACCGGTTTGATTTTACAGGTTGACTTTAACTGTAAATAAAAAAGGAAAAACATGGCTCTTATACCAAACCCAAAAGAGATCAATCTTTAAATTAAGTTTTTAAAATAAAATAGACCTAAAGTCGAAAAAAAATTTTCTCTACAAATTGTGTGATTAGCTTTCACAAAGAATAAATCAGTTTGCCCGTTTAAAAATACAGAAATAAAATCGTACTGCTTACCTTTCTTCTGTCTGTTATACATAGTATTCCATTCTAGAGGAAAAAGGAAGAAAAAAAAAGAAAAGTTACCGAACCATTCCTGTTTTGCAACTCCACCGTTCACACAGTTCTTACACCACCCACCTCTATTGTGATAGTTCAAAGCCTCCACTAGGTGGCGACAGCTAAGCAGGAGGTCCCCGCTGGCCTCCTCTACCTCTGCACATCTGATTGCATCAAAGACTGGGACAGGGTTTTCTTTTGGCGGCTGAACTGTGAGGGCGCCGTCATGCTGTAGGTGTTTGTCATCTGTGCCTATTAGAGGGTTAGTAGCAGGAAGAGGGAGGGGGCTCTCTGTGATTGCCTTAACTTCACTTAGAAAACTTAAACCCCACTGGTTCTGCAGCAGGTCGCCGATGGCGGGCCGGTCCTCCTCCAGCGTTCCGCCTGTTGCTCCTGACTTCACCTTGGAAGCGTAGCTGACAGCAGGCTGCAGCTTGGCAGGGCTGTCCTGCACAGGGAAAGCAGGTGGGGGCTTGAGCAGCGACAAACTGTCCTCCACCCACTTCTCCTTCTGGTTAACCCTTTGTGGCCTCTCGCTGGGTCGAGCAGCACCCTTCTGACTCTCCCTCCTGATGGGGCGGCCTTTGTGCGGCTGGTTTTTACGCTCCTTCTCCCTGCGGAAGCTGGGGCTGTGACGGTGGCCGTTGGCGTCCTCCTGAGGCGGACGCTGTCGTGGATTCTGAGCGCTTCCCGAGATGCAGCCCCCTCCGCCTCCACCGCAGTTGCCGGAACCAGGAGACAGGCGACGGTTACGGATCTGGGGTTCGGACTTGGTGGCTGACACGAGGACTGCTTGCTCACACAGAGTTTCTGACTCACACACAGTGTTGCTTGCTTCCCATGTACCTGAAATGAAACGAGGTTGAAATGATTCAATAACTTCAGATAAAAGCCAATTGAATTCACCAACACAACGTACACTTTAAGGTCTGTAAACACAGCCCATAGGATTCACCATTCAGATCTAAAGGCATTCAATAAAATTATTTAAGCACCTGCCAAACATCACAAAGCTTCTCAAATCTGATCAAGGAAATACAAAACACATTTTTATCTACAAGTAATTCAACATTGTTTAATAAAATCATTTTAGTTATCAAATGGCTAAAAATGTGCAGCAAAGAAAAATAGACCGGAGGCCATTCCTATGTGGAAATGGAAATCCAGAGGAGAAAAAAAGGCAAATGCCTGTGGGTGGCGGGGTTAAATGTTTTCAAGAAACTTTACAGTAAAAGTCTAGTTGAAACTCGCAGAGCTCCATTTTCTGCCTGTTTACCTTATGCAGAAGAAACAGCTTCCCTGGAGAAGAATTAAACTGAACCACTTATAGCAATAAATAAAAAAAACATAAAAGTTAGCATAGCAAAGGAATTAAAAACACTTGATGTTTCAAGGTATCACTTGATGTTTAAAGGTAAGGAAAACTAAAAGTAGTATTTGCTTTTCTTTGGGTGCTACATAGAAATTGCGGAAATTTTTCTGGTGATGAAAAATAGGAAAAAAAAACACTTTAGTTGGTTATAAAACTTGAAAATGGTCAAACAGCGTCCTATCGTTTGGTCTTCCAAAAGCCCAAACCAAAGAGAAGACACAAACCTTGTTCTCAGCTCAACTTGTAACTAGTACTGCAACTAACTTATTTCCAAGTCGATTAATCTGTTGATTTTTTTGATTGACAAATCAAAAAGCAAAATGTTCCTTAAAGAAGACACTAAAGAACTGAATAAAGTATTTTTTTATGCAAAAAGTTTACTTTTTTTTTTACACAAATTGGGTATAATTACCGCTCTGAGTCTAAACTCCAGTTAACTATTAATCGATTACTAAATTAGTTGACAATTATTTCTATAATTGATTTATCTGACCAATTATCTCAGCTTTATTTGTAACCCTGTTAAATTAATGCAGCCTCTCAAATAGGCCTTGGTTATTTTGTCCATAAATTTATCTATTTTTTTCAACCAATCGATTAATAATTGGATAGCAAGAGCTTCCTTTCAGAAACTATGTTACAGAATTAAATCAGGTGAAACTAAAGCTTCTAAACAGTTCTGGACAGAGCAGATTGACAGGATGAAAGTTTCCTTTATATATCAAATGTAAAATGTTTATTTTTTTAATACATTTTGGTAGAATTACTGCTCTAAATCTACAACCTGTCATCTAAAATCATGTTTAAAAGTCTATACTCTGCTGAACAATTAATCGATTCATTAATTGATAATTATTTCAATAATTAATTGATTATTCAGTCGCACTCTCAAACACCATGCAAGGCAGATAGGATTAATGCTGTATCAATAATCAAACACTGTATCTGGATACAATCCTAATTTCATATGCTATCATTACTATCATCACTAAAAATCAAGGATTTTTTTGCAAATTTTTGCAATTACAGTAGAATCATCTTATAGTGGTCATGGATATATTAATCAACCGATTATAGCGAGCAAAAGGCTTGGGACCCAACCATTCCTATACAAATGTTGTTTAAATAATTTGTTTATGTTAGTCAAGAAATCCTCTTATAGTGTTCATTTTTAGCCATTTTATGAATGGAAACATGAGCAAAAATAATTAATAAGTGGATCGAAAGTGACAGCACTCCGGTGTCAGAGCCCGTAACAGACGAGGACATCATCTTAGAGGTACAAGAGCGCTTTGGTGCGGGTACCAGTGCTGCGCGCGAGGAGGATGAAGATGTAGTGACTGTTGTTCCTCCCAGAGCTGAGATGAGGAATGCAGTTTCCATTTTAAAGACTGGTCTCCTGCACGTTTGTTTCAAAAACTTTGACATCATTCAAAAGAAGTGAACTCTGTGTTGGACAACACAGGAACCATAGATAAATATGTCAAGTGATTTCTTAATGCAGCACAGCAGATCCGCAACACAAAACACACGTAGGCTAGAGATCAAATTTTCTGTAGCCTATGCAGTTGTCTCCTATGTTGCTGTTCTATGAACCCATTTTTTTATGCAAACTTCAGTCTTTGTTAGAGCAGTGCATTTGTGCTCTGAGAAGACCCTTAATCCCACACTGCTCCCTGGGCGCCACACAATGGGAGCCCACTGCTCCCTCAGATTGAAATTCCCCAATGTGGGAAAATAAAGGAATTAACATGAAACTTTTGTATCGTGTCAACAGTGGTAATGACCAACGTTTTAATGTAAGTTGGGGGAGGTGGTAACCTGGTTACATAAAGAGTCTGGGTTGATTAAACTGACTTTAACTAGTTATAAAGTCAACCTACAGTCCTTAATCATAAGTAAACCTACCTTTTATTAGTCATAATGCAACAAACCTCAAATAAAATTAAGCTTTGGAAAATTTAACCCGTTATTTAAGTCCCAAATTGTCATCTTAACTGCTTAACAGCCACGTTCATCCCACGTGACTCAAAAATACGCTGACGTCATTTAGTAGTGATTTTCGTTGTAAATGAGACAAACAGTTATTAGCTTAACTTGAAAACGTGGTTAATATACTGAGAAGTACTATTATGAAAGCCTGCTAGGTGAACCACACCAACCGTCGCCAGTTTATACAACTCACCCCCCTCCCGTCCGACACGTAATAGAAAATTCGAGAAAAATGAAACCCAAGGTCTAGTTTCTTCTAGAAAAAGTCACAACTTGCTTCCTTTAGAGGATTAAGCTCGATAAACAGCGACACGTTGTGAGCCATAAGCTGCTAAGCTAACTTTAGCTAACGCTGTTAGCTAGCACCGGCGTTAGCTAACTCATTAGTAACGTCTAAACTCGGTTAATAACCTAGTGTTGAAATTAAACTTAAGAAATGTTGGCTATATATTGCGATACAGAAACACATACAGATGTTACAATATTTAATGACCTAATTTAGGGTTTAAGGGCTAGTAGCCGCGCTAAGCGAAGTCAAAGTTTCGTAACCCCCTCCCCTCCTACAGCCTCCATTCAAAGCGGTGACCAGGCTGCCTTCGGTATCGCTAGCCCCTGATGCTAACTCCGCGGCAAGATAACTTAAAAAAAAAAAAACACTTCTGAAAGTTAACGCACACCACGTCGCGTATTAAACTGTTGTACAAACTCACCGGTTTTGATATGCATGTCTTTTTCGTTCACGTGTCGTTGAAGTCAACCCGTTAGGCAACTTTTTGTTTACAAGGTTGATTATAACGACGGCTGGCTCGGCTGAAAGTGTAACCACCACCCGGAAACCGACACGGGATATGTAGAGCTGAGGCCGGAAGTCCCTCCAAGTAAAGCGGTCCGGCGGGAAACTTGGAGGGAAATTTTAAATTTTCAAAATGCTAAACGCTCCCCCTGGTGTAAAAAAAAAAAGTGTAATAAACACGTGGTGGAAGTGAACAGCATGCTGCACACTAGAAAATAAGAAAATAACGTGACACTGAAAATGGAGTAATTTATGGCTTGTGTAATAAATATATAAGAAAACCCAAATTCTACAAAAAACATTTACTTAATAAATAAAACACTATAGATTACTGCATTCCTGCTTATATTTTAAATTCTTTTTATATATATTTTCTAACTTAACTTCAAATTGTCACTTTAAAAAAAAGTACTTCTGCATCTGATCATTTTATCTGTCTAGGCAATTTTATTGTTTACAATAGTAAACGATAAAGGGAGCTGGTGATACAGGCTGTCTGCTCCTCGCTGGCGCTCCATGACATGGATCTGTATAAGAAAGGTCAGATCAGACTCTTCCTGCTGAGGGGACTGGGGTCTGTTGGAGAGCAGGGGGCACTACTAAAGACCTCCTATGACTGTTGTGGCAGCATCCATCTTCTATTGAGCTGTCTGTTGGAGCAGTGGCTTTGTATCTGTAGCTGAGAGAAAGCAGCTGGATAAGCTGAGCAGGATCTGTGATTGGATGCCCTCTGGAGTCCGGGCAGGAGGTGGGAAACAAAAGGACCCTAACTCAATTAACTTCTCTGTTGGATAATGTCTCCAACCCTATGCATGAAGCTGTTCAGAACTGGAGAGCTCCTTCAGTGACAGACTGCTGCACCCTAAATGCACCAAGGAGCGTTAGCACAGATCCTTCCTCCCAGCAGCTGCAAGACTTTAAAACCACCACTGTTCCCAACAACTTCAACAAGTTGTTCCATTCATGCTGGTTTTGCACAGTTTCTATCTTAGTCAGTTAAATAACATGCTGGATCATTTTGCACTTCTCTGATGTTTCTACTATTTTCAAATATCCATTACTGTAAAAATGTCCATAGCTTTATATTGGTTATTTATTCTCCAGGGGCACAGTTTTATATTGATAAAACACTTTACGGTATTTTATTATCTTTCAACTCTTCATTAGTATGTTATTCTTATGCATTATTCTAAGGTCCACATTTGTGGAGAATTTTTTCTATAACATTTTTGCTGCTTTAAACACCAGAATTTCTTTATTGTGGGACAATAAAGCGATGCTTAATTCTATTATATTTCATTCTAGTAAACAATCAAATTAACAGAGCTGTTTTTAATAGCTTCTATATTTTCTCCACTCACATGCTCCTAAATTGGTTATTTTAAAAGTTAGACAGAACTTTCTGTTTTTGCAGATGTTTGTGAAATTAGCAGCATAAAACAAATGCTAACTTTTAAGTGGAATTTTCCTGAAATATCTCCCACCTTCTGTTGTTGAACATCTTCATAACCAAAGCTTTTAGCAGGCAAGATGGAAGAAAAACAAATAGGTCTAAATTGGTGACCGAACACCAAATAAGCAGGATACATCATTTAGATCAGGGGTGCTCAAGACCAGTCCTCAAGAGCTACCATCCTGTAACTTTTAGATGCATCTCTTCTCTAACACACCTGAATCGAAAGGCTCAATACTCTAATTTAGCTCAGCAGAGGCATGTAATGAACCACTCATTTGACTCAGGTGTGTTAAAAATGGGTGCATCAAAAAGTTGCAGGATAGTAGCTCTTGAGGACTGGACTTGAGCACCCCTGATTTAGATAGTGGGTGGGGGTATAAAGTCAGGGAACCCAATACTAATTCAGACTTTTCCACTGGCTCTCCATACAATCAACAAGAACCAGCAGATCTAAAAGGTTTGGATACTTTAGAAATTAATGGATTTTAGCAAACAATCAGTGGTTCTATAACAGATTTAGTAAAAGGACCCATATTTGTTTTGTTGGGGTAAAGAAAAAAAAAAACAACACTACCATAAAGCATAATTTAGTTTATGCTGTAAGCTACAAAGCTATATTTACAGACTGGATCCAACAGATGAAAACTGGGATCCTATATAATCCGTCTGAAGCTTAAAGTAACACAGCTCAGTTTCTAAATAACTTAACTGTAAAGGTAAATCAAATGATTGTTTAGCAGAACTGCAAAGAAAAATAGTGGAAGACGTTTGTTAAAATTATTTATTTAATAAATAATTCACTTGTCCTATGTTACATCTGTAGTCCATAAATATAATTAAATTTGACCCAAAGCAAGGTTTTAAATATTTTTAATCAATACAGAATAAACAGAACCGTTGATTTCATAAAATTTGGCTTCACAAAGTAAAAAAAAATTCAGTCAAGGACTGAGAGACTGAACGTCCGCGGACTTTCCCGCATGCGTCTGCATGTGTTTCTTCAGCTTTGACGGCGTAGAGAAGCGTCTCTCACAGATGAGGCAGCGATGTGGCTTGTCTCCGGTGTGTGTTCGGACGTGCATGTTGAGGTCGGAGGAGCACCTGAACCTCTTCTCACAGTGGGAGCATGAGTACGGCCTTTCTCCCGTGTGGGTACGCTGGTGGAGGAGCAGCTCACCAGAGGTGATGAAGGCTTTGCTACAATGCTGGCAGCGATGAGGTCGCTCGCCGGTGTGAATAAGATTGTGGCGTAGGAGCGAGTTTGACTTGGAGAACCTCTTCCCACAGCGGAGGCATGAAAATGGCCGCTCGCCTGTGTGGCTGTGGAGGTGCTCTATTTGGGCGCGCTTTGATTTAAAGCTCTTCTGGCACTTATGGCAGCTGAAGGGTCGAAGGCTGCTGTGGCTTCGCTGGTGTCTCACCAGCTCTCCATTGGTGAGGAACGTCTTCTCACAGCTGGTGCAGATAAACGGCCTCTCGCCTGTGTGGTTTCTCTCGTGGCGTATAAGGCTAGCCAGCTGGGTAAAGGTCTTTTTGCAGGCCGAGCAGCGGAACGGCCGCCTGCCGCCGTGAGTGAGTCGGTGTCTTTTGAGGATCTGGAGGTCTCTGAAAGTCTTGCCGCATTCTCCGCAGAGGAACGGCCGCTCCCTGCCGTGAATCTGTCGGTGCTTGTTCAAAAGCCACAAGTGGGTGAAGCTCTTCCCGCACTCGCAGGCGAACGGGCGCGCACCCTCATGTTTCATCTGGTGCCTCTTCAGGTCCGACGCTCGGGTGTAGGTCTTCTCGCAGTGGGGGCATCCGTACTGGCGCCTCACCATGTGTCTCTGCCTGTGCTTCATTCGCTTCAGGATGCTGCCGAACATCTCGCCACATATCTGGCACTTGTACTCCCCGCCTTCTTTGTCCACGGTCTCGTCGGCAACCACCACCTCCGTTGTTAAGTCCAGAGGAGGGCAGCGCGTCTGGCTGCATGCGGTCCGTTCGAAATGTAATTTGAGTAACCCCATCTGGGTGAAGCGTTTGCCGCACTGGGAGCAGAGGAAGGGACGCTCTCCGGTGTGGATGCGTTGATGTCTCACTAGATCCCAAGAGTTCTTAAAGGCCTTAGTGCATTCCTCACAGGTGTACGGCCGCTCACCTGTGTGGGTGCGTCGATGACGGGTCACATCCGACGTCCTTGTGAATGTCTTGCCGCAGTCCGGGCATGTATGGGGGTCAAGTCTGTCGTGGATGGGGAAGGGTCGAGGGAATTTGGGAGGCGGGGGCTTCTTCTCTGAAGCCGAATTAAGTTTGTCTTTCTGCTCAGGGTGACTGCGCTCCATGTGCTGCAGCAGATATGCCTCATGCATGTGGGAAAACGGACACACGGAGCAGGCAAAGACCTGGGTGGATATCTCAACCGTTGAACCTGCACAGAGCACAGAAAAACTCTGATTTGGCACTAAGACAAACATTTATATCATACATCGATCATCCAGTGCTCTTGTTATTTTTTTTATGGTCTAACAAGGATCTAAAAACAAAAACATGATGGTATGCACTCATGAAAGTAGCAGTTTTCTTTCCAAAAGCATAATTATATTGAATTAATTTAACACCAAGATGATCAAACGCATAATAATTCAACATCATGTATTAGATTCAACTCAAATAAAATATTTTTAGGGCTAAAATCAATTAAATTAGCAGAATGATTTCTTTGAAAGAGAGGTGGCGCTGCATTAGCTGCAAAGAAAAGCCTTCAGCCATTAGACACCTATTCAGAGATGAAAGAGTAGTTTTTTTCCTGGATCTTATAAGTGCAGAGCTTCCTCTATATCAGAAGGAAGTGAGTTTAAGTATATTTTCCAGTTGGAAGAAGAAAGAGAAAGCAACTCCTCAGATCTGAACAGCATCAGTTTGTTAAAAACCGATAAAAGAAGCTGACTACATGGGATCAACTCTGGACCATTTTTATTCAAGATTTGATCAAGCATGACAAGAAATCACACCGGCCACATAAACTCCATATGTTCACCCCTTAAAAAAAACTATAAAATTAAACTGATAAAGATAAATACTGGAGTATAAAACTGTAAAAGAAGGTAGAGACTAAAACTCTTGATATAAATAATAACAAATGAATGTTTTTAATCTAAAAATCTGTCATGTTAATTCTGTAAGTTTAAATCCTGTGTTCATATTTAGAGGGTCAAAGGTCTAATTGTGACTTTGAATGCAACTATTATAAAAGATTTATAGCATTTACAGTAAAATCAATAATGTGGCCTAGAGACGAAGATTCAGCTGATTTCTAACCAATAAGTTCACCAGAAAGAAAGAAGATTCAAGAACCCATGTTGACACCTATTGAAAAAATAACATGTCTACCTGGGATGCCGAGCGCCTGGAGGCTTTTGTGGTGCTGCAGGAGAACCCTCAGGTCATCTGGGTTGGAGAGTGTCTGCATGCAGTCCTTCAGTATAGAGGGTCCAGACGTCAGCCAGGAAGCGGCCTGATTAGTAGAGAAAGTGTTCTTCCCTTTCAGAACAAGGTGGCAGTCAAGCCTGATGGTTTTTTCTTTTTTTAAGTTTTAACTAAATGGATTCCCTTTTATTTATCTTATAAATAAAAATAAATCATCAGCTGCTGTGAGTGCGGCCCTTACCTGACCCAGGTCTGGTACTGCTAGGAGTCTTTCTAATTTACAAAGAAATTCCCACACCAGAAGCTGCATGTCTGCATCATAGCTGAGATCAAATTCTGCTGGAAAAACCTCCTGGAAGGACAGAAATGAATGGATTGAGCTGAGTGTTTCTGCGACATTCAGTAAACTTCTAGATCAGAGCCTCTGTTTAGCCATGTCTCTAGTTCAAACATTAGTATGTCTCATAGAAAGTACCACTGACACAATGGCTCAGTTCAAACCCCTGGGATGTGTCCTTAGAAGGTCAGATTAGAAGGGCGATGACATCATAGCGCGGCGCCGAGGTCTGGTCGGATTTCAAGATTCCTCTTTATGCGGCCTTAAAATGTGTCCTTCTTTTTGCCCCATTTGAAGGATGGGTCCGATGTATCTTCGCTATCCTTGGATATCCCAGGATTCATTGCGAGACCAAGCAAGCCGTGATTAGAGGAAAGGTTACTTGGCGCCGAACAGTGGTGAAAATTGGAATTTCAGTTTAATATAATACAAGTATGTGAATAGTTCCATCTGAAATGAATGAAAAATAGTTGTTTTAATGGTTATTGAGTCAGATATGTGGCGGTAATGTTTAGTTTATCTAAAGGTTTTTATCTGTTACTGTGTAAATGGTTTTGGGTGTAATTTAAGGACAAATTCTAATATATCTGCAGTGTGGGGACTATAAATCTGATAGTTTAATTTTTTTATTGCTGTTTTACACAATATGCTTAACTAAGAACTTTTTTTTGTGGAATATTAGAGATTTTGCAGATATATTTTCATACATACATTGTTTAGATTTACTTATATATTTCTACCCCTTTTATAGAATAGAAAATCCCTTTATTGTCCCACAATGGGCAAATTTACAGCAGCAGAAAGATTATTGAAAATGGTCAAATGTGGACCTTAGAAAAATGTTTAAGAATAACATAATATGACAGAGTTATAATATAAACAATAAAATACTAGAAAGTGTTTTGACAATATAAAACTGGAGAATTAATAACCAATATGCAGCTATGGACATTTTTACAGTGATGGATATTTGAAAATAGCAGCAACATCAGAGATGTGCAGAATGACAGCAGCATGTTATTTAAATGACTAAGGTTTCTATCATTACATTTGATTTTATTTGTTCCTGGTCCCGGTGGTTGGAACCTTTATTCCACTCACTAAAAAAGAAAGAAATAAACAGTTTTTAAAACTTCGGTTTTCATTTTTTTTCCTGCATTGTGCGTCAACTATCGCGGTTGCTAAGCAACATAGCCTATGGCGGGAAAATCTGCCAAAGGGTAGACCATTCGAATTCACAGCCAAAACCCTTCTGGTCTCCTTATTTTCAAGGACTTCGAAGGATCCAGTCTAGGTAGACCACGTCCTTGGAGGATGCAGCCCAGGATTTCCAACAGAGCCAATGTCTTCTGTTTAGCTTTATGTTTCTGATAGCTGCCATTAGCTTTTTTTTTTTTTTTATCTTTTTGCTTCTCAATCCATAGAAAGTGCTCTGGGTCCAGTGATTTTAGTTTAGCCGTGTATCTTTTTTGGATAGAGTTACAAACATAGATATTACTGCTATGTAGTTCAAATTGACTCAGAATCCTTTTTTGTTATTGTAATCGATTAGATTGCGATTTCAGATAAAACTTTTTTAGCTTTATCAGAAAGTGCCCCCATGATTAAATTGTTTGCTTCGTGTCTTTCTGGAAGGAGCCATTGGTGGAGCTTAGCTTTAGCTTTTGTTTGATTTGTAGAATTTCTTTATTTGTTTTTTGTTCTCCTTGTTTCTGTAGAAAGTTCCCCTGGGCAGGCAGAGTTAGTGACTGTTATCCCTCTTATCCTGCTCCAGTTGCTCTCTGCTTGGCTGTCAATGTTCTGAACCAAGAAACCAACTCTTCTTGTATCCCTGCATATCAATCGATGAGTTTCTTTTTGTTTTGATCCAATCAGTTCTGAAATGCACTAAAAACCAGCCGGCATGTTAAATCATGAAGTGTTCCTCGCCTGGTAGAAGTGCTCCCTCTCTGCTGGATCGTTTAGTAGTGTTTGGATAAGTTCGACAAATATAGCCTCCTCTGCATCCACCTCTGCATCTCCACTCTGCAGAAAAGAACACAAGGATGAGTAAATTAGCTAATCTTATCAGGGCTTACCTCCCCCAGTGACTTACCCCTGAGGATCCCTGTGGTCGAATTCGTTCAAGTTGAGGTTGCACGTGCAATACGTCGGCTGTTTCCGCATTTCTACACAACTCCAGAATAACCTGAGGAAACACAGAAGCACGTCCATGACTCCTTCCAATCTGGCTCAGATTTCTACACATTTGCATCCACTGACTCACTTTGGCTTGCAGTCGAAGCAGTAATTTGCCTCGTTGTTTTGCATCGAGCAGATCTGGGACCATGTCCGTCACCAGCGCAACAAAGTCGCAGAGCACTCCGTAGTCGAGGACGTCTCTGCGCTGCGCCACCTGCCACATGGCTGCAGAGAGCAGCCTGAGGGGAGGGATCAGCAGCCGGAGGGATGACAGCGGCAGAAAAACATCTGTTCCAAAGCAGAGAAATGATCGCCAGTCATGATAATTAAGAGTTTATATGCAAGGTTAAGGTACAAAGAGAAGACCTAGAATTGAACTTTGTCTAAAGTCCAAACATTTATCAGAATCGAGTTTATTGCCAAGGATGTTTGCACTTACAAAAAATTTGACTTGGTCTTGATGGTGCAGACAAATTAGATATATATACAGAATACAGAATCTATAGCATTTTACAATATAAAACATACAATATATAATATAAAGCAACATATACATAGGGGAGTGGTGGCCTAGTGGTAAAGGGATAGAGCTTAGAGTCCTGAGGTTTTGAGTTCAAGCCCCACACATGAGTGTATGTGCAAGCCCATTTCTCCTCGTGCACGCTCTGTTTAAAGGTTGCTTTTTGCATCGCTCATACAAGCTCACTTTCCAGGGTTTACAATTTTTCCACTATGTCACCACCGGTAAGTGAAAATGTGGACGAGCACGTAGGGCGGCCTTACGTAAAAAGCACTTATTTAGATGATCCACCCGGAAAAAGAACATCCTCCACTATACCTTCATGAGAGTATCATGAAAATAAGGGGGTTATCTAGAAAAGATCAAAGCTGTAGTGTAAATCCAGGGTGAAATTAACCAAGAAACACGTTGATCAGGCAATTATATGCAGAAAGAGAATGCATCGAAAAGACAAGGAAAGAAAGTGGAATTAATTGGCCTTCCATGTTGTATGGTTTCCAGGGCCTAATTAGCTTGGATAAATATTTCAGAATATACTAATTTACAAGGAGTTTTATTCACAACCATCACTCTAGTCCAGATGTCACAGATTAACGGACTGCGGTGCTGATCCAGACCCACCTGCTGCTAATCCAGATCTAACCTGATTTAAAACATTTATAAATTACGGCATGTTGTCCGACGACATTATTTAACTTCACTTGCGCCGTTTGCCTGTTAATATGACGCACAAATAAGCACCTTTATATGTGCTTTAGAATGGCTTTGTCACTATTTAAACCCAGGTTTAAAAACCTTGCAGGGCAGCCTAAAGCCCACTGCTCTCATTAAGACATAAAAAACAATCAGTTGTGTTATATAAAATATGTCAATCAGGAAATTGTCTATATACCAAACTGAACAATTACTGTTCTCTACACTTTAGATTTAAAAGTGGAAAAATGTTCTATTTTTTTTTTTTTTATTTAAAAATTAAATGTATAACATGGTTGGATAAAACCTCATTTTATTTCAGTGTTAAATTCTGTTTAAAGTAACAGATTACAATTAAAAATGTCTCCAGACCTCTACTGGTTGTTAATTTTCTTTATTCAGACCCCTGGTCTAGTCTAAAGAGGATCCTTTAGTGTAGACTTTAAACTAGACCTTTTCTTTGGAAAAAAGTCTTAAAGGAGATGATCTACAGCACAGGACAAAAGCACAAAGAAACTTGGCCTGGTCCAATGCATTTTAATTTTATATTGAAATAAAACTATATCTCCCTACTTTTATTTCCCCATATTTATCCAGAGGTGAAAATCTGTGAAATTAAGCAAATAGTGTAGAAATTGTTTTAGCCAAAGGCAACTTTTCTGCTTCATTTTCCTCTTTCCTCCACCTGCTTTAAGATCGATGTCACGCCACCCTGGTAAGAGCAGAGGAATTTATGACGTCATGACGTATAAAGTAAATAGAGGATACTGTAGCTCTTCCTTTCCCCCCCACATTCCAGTTTCCCTTTAGCCCGGGTGAAAACAGATAAACATTAGCTAAATTAAAATAACATCAGAGTTTTGCTTTTAAAATATGTTCTTAATTAGAAACCCGTCGATAATGTACAATTTAAATCTATATTGTGGTCCGAAAATCGGAGTGAAATGGCTAACGTTAGCTTTCTCTGTAAGTTCAATGTCAACACACCAAAGGAAAATATTTTACAAACCGCTGTTTTCTATCTGGCAAGGCTTTTCCATAGTTTCACTCTAGAAAACTTGATAAACCTCAGTAGCTTAGCACTCCGAGAAACGGCTCTCCCCACCGGAAACGGTAAGCCACTGTACTTCAAAATAAAAGCCCAAATTTTAGCGAGTATAATTTTAGCGATTAAAACAATATTTTAAGCCTTTATCGACTTTAGAGCGAACAAAGGACAAAAAATGATTACAGTAAATAAAAAAATTATTTCCTTGATTTTTAGGCTCTGCTGGAAGCAAGCTGGTAAACTTCATGTAGCAAATAAGCCCCAACTATCACAAATTTTTGGCAACACTCTTTTTTGACTAAATAAAAAGACATCCCCATTGAGCTAAAGATTACATGTCCACTATCAGACCTGGCTAATTAACTACCTAATTGATTCATATTGCTATTAAAGAAAAGTTAAAAGCAACATTTATCAGGTGTTTCATTACAAGAACTGCAAATACATTTATTTTATAGATTTTATTCCATTTTAACATATTTAGGCTTAAAAGTCTTGGATAGAAGAAGTACAATAGGCTGGAAGGAAGAACATTTTATTTGTGCATGAATAGTCCATGTGCAAATTGCTAACGCTTTGCATGGAGTTTCCCCCACATCAATACACTGTTTCTAATGTTTCGTGTTTCTTTGCTCCTGTTGACATTGGTCTCAACACCAGTTTAGCTTATGGCTTACTGCGACAAACCACATACTTCCTGTAGCTCATCTGTTCTTCCCAGATAAAAAAGACAACATTATTAGTTACATTCATAGAGATGACAGAGACATCTAAAAATCATTTGCAGACATGTTTTTTTCAGAGTCTTGGAGATTGTAGTCATTCAAGGCAAGGGGTTTTTAGTTCCCAGTAGCACACAAATACTTCAATTTTCCTCTTCATGGCTTCGACAACAGGAATCCGCTTGAATGGTTAGTGTGCAGCTTCTGGCTGAAGTCTGATATGAAGTCAGGATGCATTTCCCATGAAATGTTAGCACCTTTGGAGCGAGCTGTGGGCAGCTGCCGCATGGTTCAATTCAGTCAAAGCTGGGTTAGCCTTCTCACAGCTTGGTAAGAGCAGCACTCCACATCATTAGCAGCCAGTCCAAGGGGTCCATCCTGGAACAAAAAAGTCAGTCAGTGTTGTTCAGTGTTGGGCACGTTACTTTGAAAAAGTAATTAGTTATAGTTACTAGTTACTTCTCCCAAAAAGTAACTGAGTTACTAACAGAGTTACTCCACAATAAAAGTAACTAGTTGCTAGTAAAAGTAACTATTGCGTTAATTTTGCGTTTCTCGCCCCGTAACCCTCACCACCCAGGCCCCAACCTTCTCGCTGTGTGTTTCCAAAGCCAGCTGAATGGAGCGGACGACAAAGACAAGAACCTGCAGAGAGTTTTGCATTTATTACAACTCAACGTAAATGACATCAGGGGGGAATGCCATGTGAAGTTTTTTAACAGGGCATTCAGATCTGGTGAGTTTATGAAATTAATAACTGGGGATTTCTAATTCTGAAATCCTGTGTGTTTGGGTTGTTATAGATACTGCAACATCTATCTATCAATCTGTCTATCTAGATGTATACTCTGTGTGTGACATAAAATATGGATCTCCATCCCTGCCACAAAGGCCATCAAATAATGTTTAAAATAAAAAACACAGTAGGTTGAAAAGGCTGAGTATCCATCCATCCATCCATCCAACCAACCAGATTTCTCCCGTTCTCCATATAGGCTATCATTTGATCGTTCTCCTGTGGCGCGAGCACAGGGCGACTGTTACGCGCCTTTAGCGAGCATGCGCGTTTCCTGTCGCTTGCGCAGTAAATTGTGCCACCTGCGCTGTGCGGAGATGCGGGGGAAACCGTGTGTGATGGGGAAACGCAGCTCGACGTAACACGGGCATTTCCATCTGGAAAACACTGTTTTGGCGCTGGAGTCATCCTCACTCTCCATCTCTCTCTGTGTGCTGTACGTTAACACCCGCCAGCAGAAACACCCACCTACCCAACTGACAGACGGAATCTCACTATACATCAGCCAATCTCATCCTCCCCTCTCTCACGACAAGGCGCTCACGAGTCCTATCATAAAAAAAGGTTAATTATGCGACCTGAGTAACGCGCAGTAACGGGGTGTCTGCAATGGTAACTGCGTTTTAGTTACAATCAAGTAATTAGCTAGATTACTCGTTACTAAAACAAGGTAACGGCGTTACTTTGAACGCCGTTAGTCCCATCACTGGTGATGTTGTGTTTAGTCTCCCACCTGCATTAAAAGCTGCTTGGCATCAGCAAAGACACGTTTCTATATGAGCAGATCTTTCCGTTAATGTGGAGCATAAGGTATATTTTAACATTAGGGAGTTAAGATTCCATCAGTGATTTTAGAAACAGGATGCTACTGCTCAAGATGGAAACATATAATCGATATAAAGTTAACTGTTAATATTTTATCAGATTAGAATTTGTTCCAAATGATTAACCGATAATGTCACCTTAAGTGCTGGTTATTCTCCCGCAGCAGAGTGTCGCAGTGAGCTTGTCGCAGGTATGACGCAGATATTTTTGAAGCCTGGTCTGTGCAATGTTATTCCACGCCACAACGCAAGAGCGACAATCAGGAACTAGCCGTGGGTCTAGATAAGGCCGAGGCACTGAGGAAGTAGGGGCAAGTTTGTGCAACAACGGAGGGACATGAGGGGGGAAAAAATAGCGGTGATCCAGGTGGAAAAAGGTCATTTTCCACAATGGCGGTCATAAAAACAAAACAAGCTGGTAAGGTACCAAACAGGAAATACGCATAGTGTAGACTAGATGTAGATTTGACCAATCAGAGGCCTCCTGTCTACGGTCACCTACAATTTCAGGGAGGTGCACCAGAGTGTCTGCGGAAGGGGCGGGGGAACCAGGGGAACGGCCTGGTTTCTGAGTATAAATCAGCCTTTAGACGGAATTTCTTTCAGTGTCAAGTTACCACTGTCCAGTAGAGGGCAGCACTGAGGATTCTTAAGCGAAACCTTAATAGTATTGATGGATTGATTGAATTTATTGATCTCACAGTGGAGAAATTTACTGATTGCATCAGCTCTAATAGTCAAAGGAGAAGAAGAAGGTGCCAAAGGGAGAAAAAGGTGCATGGGATATATACAGTGCGTCCATATGACAGCTTTTTTTTTTTTTAGTGGGATTATTATACAGGGTTATTGCACAGGGTGTTTACATGGGTATTTATATATATGGATATTTATTTGTGCTGTCAGACGATTAAAATATTTAATCACGATTAATCACATTAATGTCATAGTTAACTTGCAATTAATCGCACATTTTTATCTACTCTAAATGTCCCTTGATTTCTTTGTCACATTATTTTTTCTCATTTTAATGCTCTTATGAATATGGAAAAGTAGATTGGGTTGCTTTATGCAAATGTTTTTTTATTGAAAACAACATTGGCATACTGTAGTGTTCAATTTCACTCTAACATTTTCACTTGGAGCAGTAATCTCTCTCACAATGTGATACACTGTCCATTAGTAAAAGGGTAAAAAAAAATAGAAACAGAAACAGCCCCTTCAACAGCCCTTTTTAAGGGATCAAAACAGGGCGATACAAAATTAAATTACAAAGTGCACATGTAATGTAAAAGCCACATTCTTAGTTAAAGTATCCATGCGCTTCTGTCTGAAATCATCCATTGTTACCTGGCTTTGACGGGGTCGGAGAATTCGAATCAGCTGAGTGCTTGGCCATTAAGTGGTATTTCAGACTGGTCGTGCTGCGATGATAGCTCAGTTCACAACGACAAAACACACAGATCACTTTGGTCTTGTCAATGGAACCATTTGGCAACTTTTTAAAAGAAAACTTTCCATTCAGAATACGGTATCCATTTCGGCGTCTCACGCTAGCTATCCACTCAAAATGTAATGTCAACTCTTTTAATGGCCCAAGTGTGGATGCAGCGTGCCTGATGTTTTGTTTGCGGTCTAACTAGATCCGGAGTGGTGTTGTAGTTTTTCCTAACGTTACTAGTTGTTGCAACAGCATGTGAAAAAACTACAAAGTGTGCTAGGCCAAAAAGAACGTTAATCACACGATACAAAAATGGATGCCGTTAAAATGGGTTTACGTTAACGGCGTTAATAATGTGTTTAACTGACAGCACTAATATTTATATATATAAAGTTATTGCACAGGGTGTCAAATTTAGAGAAACAGGTCATTGCACAGGGTATTAAATATTAATTTCACAGGGTATCAAATATTAATTGCACATTATAAATTGCAAAAGTTATTGCCATTATAGTGTCAGAGGTTGCAAGATAAGTAATGCTAGTGTAGAAATCCAGATCCAGAGTCCAGTTTGGGATTACTTAATAGTGACAAGGATACAGAATGAAATGTATGTGGTTCTAATTGTAAATATAAAAAAAATAGGATAGAATCCTTCAGTTATCACCTAAATATAGCCCATTAAATGTGCTGAATGGAGGAGCAGCATAACTTCTCTGCTGTTTGGAAAGACAGGATGTGATGATTGAAAAAGGCACGCTAGCAATTAGCAAGTAGAAAGAAAAGGCTTTTGCTATTTCCAGCACTTCATGGACACAAGTTCTAATTTTTCATACAGAAAATGGCCGCTTGGTAATTAATCATTAGTTGATCATGAGATCAATTTGCTTTAGATTATTTATTAATCGATAACTTGCATTTCTAGTTACTGCCCAATAAATATGGGGAGAGTAATAAGAGAATAAGTTTTCTTAAAGCTGATTATTAATCATTCTGGTGCTTTTTAAAAATTTCTACTTTAAAAATGTAATGTGACCCTCTGGCAGGATCTTTTTTAGTCTTCAAGATAAAGTCAAAAGAAAAGCAAACGATGCCAAATTGATACTGTAAGCTTTGAACAAATTAGGTGTTAAATAAAACTATCATCCCAAACATTGATAAATAAAACTATCAAAATAGTAAAAGTCCAAATCTAAAACTGATTAAAATGCAGAGGTAGCGTCCAGGAAGCTGTGATAACTTCCCAGCTTTGGAATATATCGTGTATCTTCATACAGTTTAAATCAGATTAAATATCTTTATAGCCTGATAGATGGTTTAATAATGAACTGACGGCGGATGTATCGCTGATTTCCAGAAAACACTGAAACGCATCATAGTGATCCGTGACTTGCTGCTTGTAACCAATGGCCGTTTATAGCTCTGCGTCAAAACTGGTGACGGATTTAACTGGAAAAGTGGGTTTTAAATCAAAAACACACCAGCGTGATAAAACAAAACGTTTTTTTCTACTACCAGTAACTGTTTCACATTAAATCCAAATCAACATTTTAACTTCCGTAGCCACCCAGTTAGCTAGAAACTTCTGCGCCCCTCCTACTTACCCCTTTAAGGGACGATGAAATATACAAAGAGGAATAAAGCGACGTCGAAAAGCACAAAGGCCCAGAAATCCAGCCAGTAGGAGTGTTTCGGTAGGTTGACGGGAAGCCCGTTGGATTTAAAAATGTTGTCAGCTGACGGAATGACAGGAGTCGCGCTGGGTCCCATCTTTGCAATGGACGGTTTCTTGGAGCTTCTTCTTCTTCTTCTTCTTCTTCTTGTTTCGTTGGAGGTTGGCATAAACAATGTGCCCTTTACCGCCACCAACTGGTATAGACCGTAATTGTGTATTTGATGTTTAAACAAATCCATTTAAACATTTCTTTCTTAAAAAAAGCAACAATGTGGAGAATATATATATATATATATATATATATATATATATATATATATATATATATATATATATATATATATATAATTATAATATATTATTATATTATTATAATATATTATAATAGGATATGAATGACATACTAGTGAAGAGTTAAAAGATAAAAAATAAAATACTGCACTGTAAAAAGTTTTATCAATATAAAACTGCACCTGGAGAATAAATAACCAATATACAGCTATGGACATTTTTATTGTAATGGATAGATAATGGATAAGATAGAAACTGCGCAAAATCAGAATGAATGTAACAACTTATTGAGGTTAAAGTCTTCCAGCTGCTGCGAGGAAGGATCTGTGATGGTGCATTTAGGGTGCAGCAGTCTGTCATGTGATGGAGCTCTCCAGTTCTGCAACAGCTTTGTGCATGGGGTTGGAGACATTTTCCAACAGTGATATTAATTTAGTTAGGATCCTTTTGTTTCCCACCTTCTGCCCTGAGTCCAGAGGGCATCCAATCACAGATCCTAAACAGCTTGTCCAGCTACTTTCTCTCAGGTACAGATAAGCCACAGCTCTATAGAAGATGGCTGATGCCACAACAGAGTCATAGAAGGCCCCCTGCACTCCTAAAGTCTCATCAGCAGGAAGAGTCTGCTCTGACCTTTCTTATACAGAGCCTCAGAGTGGTGAGTCCAGACCAATTTGTTATTCAAATGAACACCTAGGTATTTCTAAGAGTCCAAAATCTCAGTGTCCGTTCCCTAGATGTTAACCTGGTGTCAGTGTTGTGGATCTGCTTCTGCAAAAGTCCAATCTTAGCTCCTTGGTTTTCCCTGCATTAAGCAGAAGGTGGTTCTGCTGGTACCAGTCCACAAAGTTCTGGCTCCACTGTCTGTACTCTGAGTCGTCCCCACCTTTGATGAGGTCAACCAGGGCAGAATCTTTGATCATATTTATTTCTAACATACAGGATAGCATGTTCTATTGTTTCATGATCCCCATAGCAGAAAATTTTCGTGTACTACGATTTTGTATTTAAAAAAGTGTAGCGTTTAGTCCCATTTTGCCAAATCTTAATGCTATCAGTCTTTCCTCCTTTTTACTCCTTCCAGATTTTTCTTAAACTTCTGTTTCTTTTTCCACTTCCTTTCCTGCCATTCTTATTTTACCCTGATCAGTTTTAGATACTTATTTATTAATTGTGCACTGCAAATCCATTATTTATAAAATAACACATCCCAAACTTTTTATTTTTGTTGTTTAAGCTTACAAGAGCTACCCAAAAGAGAGGAAACATCCTTCACAATAAAAGCTTTGTTGGTGAATAAATGGATGGAGTTAATGAGTTGCATAAATAAGAAAATTCTGAATTTGTGGTCTCTTCGAAAGAACATATTTATTTCCTCTCAGGGATGCGTCTTTAAAATTTGAACACTAGATGGCAGACAGAAATCACTGAATGCATATTATCTTAAAGTCTACTTTTACCCTCCCTGATATCCCAATCTATAATACTCCATATCAAGTAGTTTATGTACATTTATCGTGGGTATAAATGTAATTTAAGGATTTATTTGAAACGCTTATTGTCTTGCACATGAATTTGCTTACCCCCCTAAAAAAAGGAGCTTTTAGCCAAAAATAATACAGATAGTCATTGAGGCTGATATAGTGGTTTCAAAATATAGAGCACTACACCACCTGTCAAATATGGGGGTGACAGCATCATGCTGAGGGGTTTAATCTCTGACACTGGTTTTGCTGTATTTAACATCCAATGAATCATTAAGACCGACTCCCTCTAACAGAACTGGCATGGATATGGAGAAAGCAGGTGAACTTCAAACTTCCTACAGTATAACTCAACTATTAGACTACAGACTGAATTAAATAATTGAAAAAAATATCCAACTAGAATCACACAAGGATCTTGTTGATGGAAACCAAGAGGTAAAGCCGAGTGTAACTCACCGATAGAAAAATGTTACCAAATATTGGAGGATATGCATGTTAACTCTATAAGAAGACAAGTTTAATTAATTTATTTATTTTTTGCAAATATTAGTTTTGCTTTTAACTCTAGTTCAGATTAATGTAAAAAAAAAAAAAAAAAAAACAGATAACTCAAACAAATTGCTTGAGTGACACCAAATACCATTTATTAGGGCTTTACAAAGACTACAAAATCCTCCAGATGAGTTAAATCACCGTCTCTGCATATTTACATGATATGTTACATACAAATGTACAAAATATAAAACATTTAAGGACAAATGTTTCACCCGGAAAGAAACAACACATTCTGTCAAACCAGAGTAAATGCTATGGTCTCCAGCTGAGATGCAACTCTAAAGTGTAAAGTGGAAAAAAATGACCAGTTGGTTGTCAACACAATGGTGTACACTGTTAATGGTGTCAAAGTGCTGTTATCTTGGGAGCTAATGGCCTATAACAGGAGCGTACATAGGTTCTGATACATGGGTGTAGGTCTAGGTAGACAGCAACCTGTAAACACAGTCATTTCACCCTTGGCATGCAACTACACCATCTGGTTAGCAACCATCCGAGGCTGGGCTGCAGAGACACGTGTGAAGCTGAGTACAGGTAGGATTGTAGAGGTTTGCCTGAGGTTATGACGACAAGACTTGTTGGTCTCTGGTGGGATTCTTACTGACCATTAGCACCTGTTAGATGTACAGTACGGTGTCGGGTCAACTTCAGTGCCTCAGACAGCTATGCAACCTAAGGTTGTGGTGAGTTAGGGCTAAAGTCACCAGAGAGGAAGTGGTTTTTAAAGGGATTGTACAGGATTCAAAGAGAAGTTCTAGGTACTTACTATCTTAGCTGCACTGGTTAACTTTATTTGGTATATACCCAGGTCAATGGTTTCCACTAGCTGAAGCTAATGGCTAATGATCTCTACAATCTTAACTGAAATAAAAGTTCAAACGACTGCTGTGTTGCTGTCTTGTCATGTTTGCAGTGGGTGGTTATTTGCCCAGAGACTTGACTCTCTATATTGGAATCTCAGGTTGGCAGCAGTGCGCAACCAACAATCTTCCTGTGTGAAACAAGTGGTAAGAGTGGAAGAAAAAATTCCACTTTAGGGGTTTAAAAACACAGCAAGACCCAAGGACTTTGTATACTAAACATGGCAAGAGAATGACGTTCTTAGTCTCCGAAATGTGACAGCTCCCAAACCAGGTCTCTGGAAGTAAAACTACTGCTTGTGGTTAATGTGGAAGTTGCTTATTGGGGTTTTACACTCTCAATTAGTCCCTTTGACAAAAAAACAACAAAATTCACTTTGCCTACACTAAGCTTTTACACATAACGATCCCTGTGGGTGTCTCCAGGTAAATTACCTTCCCATGGTTCCCAAAACGGCTGCGGATCCTTTTGCCTTTTCGCCAATTCTGTTTTCTCGCAACATTCTTTGTAATGTATTAGACTTACAGATTCTTGTCGCCAAATAAGGCATCAAAGTTCGCTAGTATGGCATAGACGAGACACCTTGGGTGAAAAACAGCTTAAACCCAAAAGGTACAAAGTGACACAATAACGTTCCATGAGACTAGAGTTGTTTTGAGAAGGTAAGAGGTTTTTTCTCGGTCTTCGCTTTTCTCAGACTAGCCGTTAACTTTAGCCACTTGGACCAACTAGTCTGGATTTACACCAAACAAAGATGACGAGAGTTATCTACTAGAGGTAAATATTAACCACTTGTAATCCTTTAACAGAACCTCACTTTAAAAATCCCGAACAATCCCTTTAAGAAACGAATTGCATTTCTAAAGACAGAGGGGATTAAGAGTATTTCATGGTAGAATAAGGAGTATTGGACAGGTGCCTACATTTTTTTCAGTTTAGTGAGTTCAAACAGTTTATTACTATACAGCTAATGCCTCCTGCATAGGCAAAACATCAAATCACCACAAGACACAGACGTGTTTCTGATAGTGGGTTGAGTTTTTGCATCTTTTTATCTCTGTTTTTCATAGTACGGCAATATCGTCAGCGGGTTTGGCATTTTGTAACACCGACCGGCCAAAATGCGTCTTTGATTCAATGTGCAAGAATTATATAAGTATTTACAGCCCACCCGATCTTTAAAGTGTGCAAAACCGACCCAGTTAAACAAAAAGAGGACAATCAAAATTCAAAATGGCTTCTTCCATCCAGTACGCACGTTCATCAAGGTGAAGATCCCTCCTCAAAGCGCCCCTCACCCACTTTTTTTTTTTTAAAAAGCTTCAACAACATGCTCATCAAGCTAAAAAACAAACAAACAAAAACAGTTTGGTTGTGCTCCTTTTAATTCAAGTTAACCCAGCTCAACTGGGTGCAAACCAACTAAAACATACCCCCCCTTTTTTTGTTTGTTTCTTTATTCAATATAGTTCTGATTTTGAACTAGAATACAGCGTCTCTTTGTTTCTTACTATCAGACAGAAGCAATGGTGCTTCAGAGGAAGAAGATGGAGCCACAAGCAGTAATGGCTGCTTCTTGTTCAAGCAGCATCTTTGACGCAAGGTGGAAGCAGGGTAGCATGAGGCGACATTAAATATACCGTTGTCTTAGATGGAGTGAAAGATGCTTTAAGAAACTTTGAACATTTAAGGCAGTTCGAAAGCACCAATATTATTGTTCCCTTTTACTGCTCTTGGCTGATCTAATTAAACTGTAATAAGACAACAGTTTTAATTGGTTTTCAGACAAAGATGAAAGCAGGTATTTCACAGGCAGAACTATTTTAATGGAGAGGTTGGGTTATTCTATTAAGTACTCTTCATTTTGTTGTCTAGAGTCAGTAGACATTCACCGCTGTTGATTAAAGCTGAAGACCCACTCAGGTTGTGTTTGGAAGGTGAGGGACTTTGAGTGGACAACCATGGTGGGCTTTGTTTTGAGGTGTGGATACTTGGCAGTCGGATCAAAGGGAAACTATTGGCACTCTACCAGCAGGATGGCCGGGGGACATGCAGCTAAAACACTTTCATTGTGCTTGTTGTTGGCATTTGGAACAGCTTGGCAGTGGCTGACACTGAAAGGTTTCAGGCCAGCGGACCCAGCACCACGAGGTTTAAAGAAATGTTGGCCGATTAAGTTTAGAGCTGGTCCGAGGTATAAAGAGGGAATAGGGCTCTGTAGGGTCCCCCTACTGGCCTGGAGTACCGAAAACTGCTAGGTGTAAATATTGTATTAAAAATTGAGATCAATAGTTGTTAATAAAACATTGAAAACATTTAAAAAAGTAACCGAAGTCAACTTTGCCTCTAACCCAGAGCTGAATGATGAGCTGTTTATAAATGTTAATGGTCCTAAATCCTCTAAAATGTTAAAATAAAAACCTGTTCATATGAGTTAAAGTCTTTTTAATGAGCTGGTTCTGCACCCTGCCCAAGCTACTCCTGCACATGGTCAGTCAGCTGGCTGAAACAAAGCTAATACCCTATGCCTTGGCTAAGAAAAAAAAAAAAATGTGGCTGCTTGGAACTTGGAACTTCCCAGTTTGGAAAAACTAACCGAGGATCCATCATCCCTTTTGTTCATGTTATGCTGTTTTTAAAATATATTTTATAAGATAGGATTTGCAGGCAGTACCCAGCCTGCTAATATTACCTAGTTAGCCTCCTGGTAATGAATATATTCTATGCAATAGGGAACTAAAAAGGATTTAAAGGTTGAAAATATAAAACAGACATTAGATCTGCTGTGGTGGCTGCTGGGAACTGAGTTTAACAGGAAGTGGACCCCAAAAAATAAAATAAAATTATTCTCCATACATCCCTGGGCCAGCTCCTGGACTTTAATAAATATTAATTATTATTATTATATATAATGTAGGCAAATTCTGATCCTATTTGTACTGTAAAGCCCCAGAATTCGCCCATATGGTGCCAAAAATAATAGGAGAATAAAATATATAAACTATTTTTGTGCAAATCACCAGACGTTATCAGGTGTTTGAAGTCCCAGAAATCACTATACCTGCCCTTTATGCCTCCCTTTTAAACCAAAGATCTCCTTAAACAATAAAGAAAAAGAGATTCTGGCATGTTTGATAGTGATCAACCAAGAGAATGAACGGATACAATGCTTTGATCAAAAGATGATTTCCTCTCTGCTTCCTCTGTGTATATGTGTGTGCGTGTCTGTAAGAAGCACCTCTGTAACAAAGAAACAGCCCTAATAATGTAAACATACGTGGATTTAACTGGGTAAAAAGAAAAATCCAGTTTTTTAGTTATTTTCGTAACACTTTGGACATTTTCCTCTATAAGTAGACCAAAGGAAATGTGTCTTGTTAGAAAAAAAAAAAACACCAGAGTTACTGATATTTCACATCAGGAACGCATAAGAACTGTTTTATAAAATGTCCAAAAAAATGAAGAGGACAGTGCTTTTGGATTAAAGTAAGGTTCTGAAAACATAAAAAAAAAAAACATTCTGGTTTATATTGCACCATCAAAATATAGGCCTTTTCTTTCAATTTGAGCAAACATTTTGGGTATTAAAACTTTCCATATATTATATATCTCTTTAGTGTGGGTTCTGTGTTGGACTAGCGACCTGAACAGGTTGCACACTTGCTCTCGCAGGAAGGGAAGGTTGAACTATTGTGGCGGAGGGGTGAGAAGGTGGTCGGGGTTTGTTAGTCTTTGGGGTTCAAAGGTTCTCCAGGGTTTAAAGGTGGAGAGGGATCCAGGTCTGCCATCGTGGGTCATGGGCTCATAGAGCCGACTCCAAGGAGGAGTCCAGCTGGTCGTCATGGTGACTGGTGCTGTCACTGTCACAGCTCTGGGTGCTGGAGTAGTTCGCCGCTTCCTGCAGCCGCAGCAGCATGTTCATCTGTGAACATCAATCAATCAGTCAGTAAATAAATACATGAATAGTTAATTAACCAGGATGCCCAATTGCCGGTTTACAGCATATACAGTAATATATTAGAGATGCACCGATCCCTTTTTTCTGATCCACTCCTATACCAATATCTGGACTGAGAATATCGGCCTCTATCCCATAACGATACGATTCAACTGTTAAATTAATGAATTACATCTTTCCATGTGAGTGAAGATTTTAATCAACTGCTAAAAAAGGTAGGAACTTAACAAAGATATAAATGTGCTTTATAATATTTACTTACGAATAAGCAGCAAAAAGAAAGAAATAAGAGTTCCATGCAAAGTGCAGAGGATTGGATCTCCGATATCCGATATTAAGTAACCAATATCTGTTACAGCTAGTTAGTCAATATCAGATCCGAGTATCCGATCGGTGCATCTCTAATATTTATGAAAGCGTGTTAACTAAAATCTCTATTGATCAATCGTTAAATAAATTGTGCCTTAAAATATACATATTTATTGAACCACTTTCACTTTCTTTATCAAAGGACAGAATAAAAGTCAGCTGTAGATCACCTTTAAAAATCAAATCACTATAAATTTCTTCTCAGTAGCCAGAATTATTAAAGGGATACAATAAAATCCTGATACCTTATGGCAATGAATAGTATTTTATGTATAATTTCAAATAAAAAACAATAATTATTTATAAATTTTCAGATAAAACAATTTTTATTTGTTTAATGCATATATCACATGAAACATTTATACTATCACATTGAAAAATATAAATGTTTCCACTTTTTAATCCATCGAGATTGTGGCAGTTTTGGCCTTCCATAGACCAAACTGATGCAGCTGCAACTGATCCTTTTCATTCGGTGATATGTTTCAGTTTGAGTACGAAATGTTTTGGTCAAATCTTCCTTTAAGCAGTGGAGCTTCTACAGTAGCCTTGTCTATTTATTCACGTCCACCAGAGAAAATTTAGAAACAGTGAAGCCTCTTAACGATACCTGTCGGAGTGATCCCTGACAGAAACTGCTACGTTTATTAGCGCCATCAGGACGCCGATGACAGACTGTACAGATGGTGACTGTATTTGCTATTTTTCTAATTTGTTTTCAAGCTTAGAAACCAATAAATGGCGACATTTTTAAAGTCACCCAACCTGCTCTTCAAAATCCAATATGGCTGTCACTTATATTATGCCCTAATAAGTCATCAAGTTTTACTTGTACTCATTTTGTGTTAAATAAAGTAATATAAACCAATAAAAACAGATTTTCTAAATTAAAAAACATGCTTTACAGTATTTACATTAAAAAATACTGCTACTAATTAGATTTTTCCTCACATATGAGGGCAAAAATTCGCCACCTCATAAACTCCATCACTGTTTGTTGTGCACTTTGTGAACTCTGCAATCAATTACCTCCATAAACCAGCTAAACTTTTCCTCCCTGCTGCAGAGCTAATGATCTAAATAATGCAGAAGCACCTGGTGAATTGCTTCCAGTGTTCCTGAAATGGGTTTTGGCTCCACCGCATAATAACTGCGAGCACATACACACCCAGGCTCTCTTGTTAAATCAAGCCAGCCGGTTTTGGATGGCTACCCTTTAATTCCTCTTGGGCTGCAGTAATCATGAATTCTCTTTCCACTTACTTGCCTTCTTTTAGCCGTGTTTTAATTTACTAAAAGCGCTGGCTGTTCATACTCTCGTCTTCCTTCTAGATTTGCTCCCGTTGCTAAAAACTGAGGTGAGAACGGTCCTCACCAGCGGGTCTCCCTCTGTGTCGCTCTGAGACACCTGCTTGGACGACGTCCCCTCCTTGGACGAGCTGTAGCCGTCATATCCCACATCCTCCGGCCTCAGCTGGAGCAGCGACTGGCCTTCCTGTTGCAGAGCGGCGGCGTTCCACGGATATGTGTCATTCACCCACTTGGACGGATCCTCCCACACTGCTCGCTTCCCATACAGCTAAAGACCCAGAGTGGAAAAGAGATGCACGCATGAAATTATTTAACTTTGAATGCCTTCCTTAGAAACGTGCAAACATGGCAACATAAAATGCAAAAAGTCATTTTTGTAGATTGTTAAGGGTCGGTACATTTGTAATAAATGGAGCTGAACATGTTGTGATTGATCAAGCATATTCAAAGTATCATTGCATACCTGTAATCCTTCTCTGACAGCCTCTAGCAGGTACGGTACCAGGGAGTAGTTCCACAAGTCAGTGAACCAAACCCGAGAACCTTCTACATCCATGGGACAAGACAGGAAGAGACGAGGCCCTGCGGTGTGCAGACGAGCACCCATCAAACAGAGAAGACACCATAAACCCAAACGGCGTGTTTTTGTTTTATCTGGACTGACCTATGGTGACATCAGAGGAGCTGTGCGCCTCCAGGAAGCCGTTGAGGTGCTGCCAGGTTTTGGGGATCCAGTCGATGATTTTGATCAGGTCGTTGCTGCGCGTGTTCTTATCTAGCTCCGTCTCAATGAGCTTCCGGCGCAGGAAGCGACCCAGGAAACCTTTGACTGGCTCCGTGTGGTTGGTGCACAGGACCCACCTATAGAACGACAGACGCCCCCTCATTAATATCTGCTCATTTTGTTATCATTTACAGTTTTTCATTTTAATAGTTCAGATGCCATCATGTTTCTGTCATCTACCTCTTTAGATAAGACAATGACTACAGATTAAATGACTTGGTTTTTCCATTTGGTTTGAAGTGAATTCACTGAGCTAACTGCAAAGCCTCATAATACATCGTCGTCCACATAAGGTCATCCCGCAGGAACGTTTTAATGGATTTGCTGCTATTTAGTAAGCTATTCTTACTTTAAAATGTCAGTTAGTAATGAGGATGTTGCTTCTAGCTGTGTTTAAGTGCACAATAGGAACAACCGCCTCAATAGAAGGCAAAAACATTTTTTTCATATTTTTATCGTTTCCTTCAAGTTTTTCTGATGCAATACGTCAAAAAACATAAAAAAGCTTATTGAAACGCTATTTTCTTTACTCAAGTCAATATTTTAGAAATAAAGTGTTTCCTTAGCCTAGTAAACTAGCCCCACCCGCCAGTTGCCAAAATTATTTTTGCCTGCGAGTGGTCTAGCCTCGATCAATGCCCCAGGCCCTACAACTGGTGGGCCAATCACAACACAAAGATGTGTCTTAAAATTCTGGATGCAAAGTGGGCGGGGTTCTGAGGGTGTGACGACAAAAGCTGCACAACGTTGGACAAAACCACAACAAGGAAGATGGCAACAACTATTGAACATTTCTCGTTTGACTTAGCTTTGGAATCAGTTTTGGAAGGATTAAATTTGGGGTTTTCGTTGAAACGTGAGCAGGAAGAGGCTCTACGCTCATTCATTTTTAAGAAGGATGTATTCGCCGTTTTACTGACAGGCTGTTTGTTTCCATTCCCCTACCAGCTTTCTGTCATGCTTCCGTCACAGTCAGTTGCGCTCATTGGTCAGAGCGTTGGCCATTAGGCACAGACATGGTTTGAAAAACAACGGTTTGTTCCCATCAACAATCTTCCGATGTGTCATTCATCGGGGCCAGACTAAATTACACATTTAATCTCAGATTTAGTCTGGTTTATCAGGCAAGGATTTCCTGTTTGTATGGAAGATCTGTTTCAATGTGGTTTGTTCTTTGTTTGGCTCCCTCTAGTGGAGAGTTTGCTGCTGTTTCTAGTATTTTAATTATCTTATTTTTGTGATTTTAGCATTTTTTGCAGCATTTTTCTGTTGCTTCTGTTTATTTTGAAGTTTGTATCACACACTCTTTTGCAGCTTGTTCTGTCATTTACTATTTTGTTAGCTGAGAAAGGAGTCAGAAAAGCTGAATTAAACACATGAAGGCTTCAAACCTGAAGTTGTGATGAAGCTCCAGGTTTGGAGAGGAGGAGACCCCTTGGCTCATGGTCCCGATGACATAAGGGCTGAACGGGGGGAGTAAAAAACATGGTTATTTCAAGCTAGAGCTTCACTGATACAAATATACACATTCACATTTTCTTATGCTCTTGTTTTATTCGCATTTAGCTTGTCAGACTTATACTGTGCTGCTGCCCTTAGAGGTGGATTTCTCACATCAGGCGGTATAAAGGAAACTGATCTGATCTGAGTCGACTTGGCTGAGGCTGTTGCCACCAGTCCAGCTTGTCCCTTCAAGGTGTTTCACTTTCTTCCTCACCATTTATGGTACTTGCAGTTGAGGAAGCCGTTGAATATGTCGCTGAGAGAGCCGATGTGGTGGAGGTTGTCCAGGATGACCACAGTGGGCAGCTCTGCGTCTGTCCGCTCAGAGTTACACCGCTCTGCTAGGTTGGACAGGTACCGACGGAGGTCCTGTGGAAGAGGAAGTCCAGCTTTTGAGCAATAAAGCGTCTATGAGACTAAAAACTCATATTTCTGGAGGGATTTTATGTGAGCAACACCAAATAGCAGAGGAAGTGTGAGGTGGAAGTGAAAGGAAAAACTAAACCTCCAAAAGTGGAGAAAAAGTTTGTTTTATTCAGTCAACAGAACTTCAAAACTCAATAACATATGGTACCTTTAGATATATAAGTAGAACGGAAGGAAGGAAGGAAGGAAGGAAGGAAGGAAGGAAGGAAGGAAGGAAGGAAGGAAGGAAGGAATTCCAGTAGTTGCCCAGACCGTGCAGCAGCCATTTTACAATGAAAATAGGTTAGATGAAAGAATAAAGCCCTTTACCTTGCTGGAGTTCTGGTCCACATTAAAGCTGGCCACATTGTGCTCTGTCACCTCCTGGCCCATCTGCGTAATGATGTACTCAGCCAGCTTGGCAGCCAGGAAGGATTTTCCTGTGCCGCTGGGTCCTGAGAGGATGATCCGCCGATGCTCCATCAACAGGTTGAGGTACCTCTGGATTATAGGCTTTGGAATGAGAGTGTCAAACACAAGGCTGTCTATGCTGTTCTCCTTCACACCTAGGATGAGAACAGAGGGAAAAATCAAATTACCCACATCAGAAATGTCTGTTTTACATTTCTCTTTCTGTTTTGTTTCTGGAAAACATCATGATAAAAGCTGACTTTTAGCAAGAAAACCAAACTCTACTGAGTAAAATGTGCAGCATACCTTTGAGGTTGACCTTGATTAGGTTGTTGTCGCCCACCAGGTATCCACAGGGCAACAGCTCAGGCACTTCAGACGCGTGGCAGCGAATCACATCCCCCATCCTGTAGCCCACAATGCTGTCAGAGCTAAGACCCAGGCTGGTCCCAGGATCGACCCGGAACACATACTCCTACAGGAGGGTGGCAGCCAAGGAGGCATAACTGTACTTCATTAAATGTTCCTGCAAACTGGGCAGAACCTTACAAACAACTGGAGTGTTTAAAAAAAAAACAGCTTGAAAGCATGGTTTCATTGCCTCAAGGTGATGATCTACTCACCTTAAAGAGACGACGAATGACCCCATCCAGGACGTCCCACTTGGTCTTACCGCTGACGCCTATAGAGCCAATCAGGTACTCATGGTTTTGTGGACCCTGAAGAATAAGCAGAACTCTTACTGTAAGAGTCAGGAGGTGTAAGAATATATTACTGGGATCCCAGCTGGTCAAACCTTGGTGCTTTTTGTTGCATTGCTGATGCTAACCATGATCCTCACACTGCGACTTTCCTTGCGGAGGTTTCCCTCGTAGCCATCGTCCAGTAGGATATCTGAAAGAGAGACCTTCCATTAACAAATAACACATCGATAACTTACAGAGAAAGCGGAAGTGTGGATGCCTTTTGGCCAAGTCTGAAACAAAGGTAGGTTATTAGCACCTACATTCCGATAGACTCAAAATGTTACATTAGATATCTTTGGTCATTTTTGCTAAAGTTCCTGTAGTTTTAGTGTTCATGCACTTTAGAATGCCGAGCAGCTACATTATTCATTCCATTCACCTGTCTAACTTTGCCTGGTTTCTCATTAAAGCTCAACTCATCCGCCTGCTCCTGCCTCTATTTAAGCTGCCTGCTACCACTCATCAGGGCAAGATTATTAAAAACACTCTCTGTGGTGAGAGTGTTTTTAGCGTATCTTAGGGTTTCTGATTTCCCGGTCTGCCTCTCAACTACTGAGCCTGCCTGTTCCTGTCCTGATCCGTTTGCCTGACCTGTCTTTGTACTCCTGGACCTCTGAGCCTCTGAGCCTGCCTGTTTCTGTTCTGGTCTGTTTGCCAGACCTGGCTTCAGACTCCTTGACCTCTGAGCCTGCCTATTCCTGTTTTTATCTTTTTGCCTTATCTGGCTCTGGACACCTGGTCAACTGAGCCTGTCTGTTCCTGTTCTGATCTTTTTGCCTGACCTGGCCTCAGACTCCTGGACCTTTGAGCCTGCCTATTCCTGTTTTTATCTTTTTGCCTTACCTTCCTCCGGACACCTGGTCACGTCAGCCTGCCTGTTCCTGTACTGATCTGGTTGCCTGATCTGTTTACCTGACCTTGCTTCTGACTCCTTCGGGACACTCTGGGTGGCACCCGCCGCATCTTGCTGGCAGCCCATAGGCTGGATCCTACCAGATTGTCTGGCTACGGACTGAACTTTTAAACCAGTTTAGTGACTCATGTTCATAATCTTCCTCCGTGAGTTTTACGTGGTCACATTGTTTCCTCTCTCCAAAGTTTCCTGCTTCAGATGCCCTAGCAACTTCTACTCTGATCAGCCGGTTTTAAAGAAACCTTTTTTTTTATAATTCCATTGTCTTGCCTGAATACTGGGTCTTCTGTTCTCAGTCGTGACATTATCAAGTCTAATGTTATGCACTATTATCCAGCCTTTTAATTTTGCAGACACAAACACGGTTTTCATTATACCAAATCCTTTTGGACAAGTTCATGTTCCTTCCTGTTCCAACATGTTTAAGCATACACATCAGAAACTACGTCTATGAAATGGAGGATCTGCAGAGAGCTCTGACTCCAACTTGATAGAACATTTTCAAGATGAGCCAAGTGGGGCCTTCATGTCCAACATCATGTCTGACCTTACAAATGTGCCTCAGAAAAACTGTTAAAGATCCCCTTCTTGTAGAAAACCTTTTCAAAAGACCTGAACGCGTTAAAGCTACTGAAAGGTTTTGGCGATCACATAAAAAATACCTTTGACTGATGTATGTCTCTCAGGTTTATAAAATAATTTTAAAAATGTACTGCAAGTGTACTGTAAGTTATTAATTTCTAAATATCTTCTTCAGGTTCTGACTGTTAGCGTACTAAATGTCCCTCTATGGTCCTATTGTATTTTCTTCCAGCCTGAAGCTTGAATGGAAGGTAGTAGACCATTTAGGCAACAAGGACTAAATTTTATGCTTTTTTTGAACACATTTTTCAGTTTGCCTCCATCTTTATACGTCAACAACTCCAACTAAATTAATTTATTTCCCTCTGTTGGTGGAATAAAAGCAGTACTTGGTATTCAAAGGGCGTACTGCCTGGGTGCTCCTTTTATTTGATTGCTGTTTGCTTGTTTAACAAACAGTTAACAGTGGCTACTTCTGTTAATTACAGAACAAGTAAGACAGACCTAATTACTTTTTCTTACACAGTGTTCGTATATTTATGTGAAAGGGTCCTGATCTACTGATCCCTGCAGTTTTCTGGTATGTATTTACAGTGTTTTTCCATTATGTCAAATTCACAACCGTAGACTTTAAAGGTGGAAAGTCATGTTAAATGACTTTCTTTTTTATTTATACGTCTAAAACTCAATCTAGTTGAACGAAAAGCTTTTTCTATAATCTTACTGCCTCCTGCTGGCGTATAATTTGTGATATTATGCCTTTTCTTTGATCATTTTTTTACTATATAAAGCCCTCCCTTTGTTTTTGCAATTATAACATAGGTAAACACAGAAGTAGCAGCACCTCCTAGCAAAGCTGTGTAAGAAATAGAAAAAAGCATTTGATTGCACATTACACATTACGTGTACATTACACATTACAGTGTGAACATAAGTGGAAGCTAAAGCTAAAGGTATAGCAGGACAGTTAGGATCTATAAGGTAGCTGCCTCTCTTTTTAACATCAGGCTTTCTGACAGTATCCACATTACTGCCAACAGATGGCGCCAGATCTGTTTATGTCTGCACATTGCACCCAGAGCTGGAATTCTATTTAGGCATGAGAAGGGCTATTTAAACAATATCAGGAAGGGTGCTTTGTTTATATAACATAATTTGATCAAGATCAAATGTTTTTGGACAGGTATATAATTCAACTGTGTGTCATTAATATATGTTATTTGTATAGAACAACAAACATTAAGTAGCACATTATTGTGAGTTGAAAAAGTGGCGTCCATTTGTGTTTAGTCTTCATAATCCAAGGTGTGCTTCATCCTTATATCTTCTGTTAAGCCCCGTCCATCTTTAAAAAAAAAAAAAGCGCCCCAGACCATGATGCTGCCGCCACCATGCTTTTCTGTGATGATGTGTTCAGGGCATTGCATGTAGTCCAGTTTTGGTTTTCTCATGATCAATGTTTCATTGGCGAGCGCAAAAGATTCAGTTTGTTAGTTGAAACGTGACAAAATAAAAGGTTCAAGAGGGTTTGAGGAGAGCAAATTCAAACAGTCTTCAGTCTAAAGCTGACAACCCTTTAATTTGAGCTTTGATGCTATTTGGCACCCTTGACTGATGGGTCTGACAGTCAACTCACCAGACATGATGGAGTCGGTGATGTTGAGGTTATTGAGCGACAGTCCGAGCGACTGCCGTGACGAGGATGAGGAGGTGCTGGAGGCCTCTGAGGGCGGCCGGGCCATCTTAACAGGGGTCATCGTGGGTGTGGCGTTCCCGCTCGACTTGAGGCGATCGTTTTCTGCTTTCAGCGTCTCGATCTCATTCTGTGAAGATGTAGAAATAATACAAAAAAATTAAATATCAAAGGGAAGCAGTATTAAACCAAAGCCTTGTGTGACAGCAGCTCCAACGGTTAGCAGCTAAGAGATTATAAACCCAGAGGGTCTTTGTTCTCTAAAAACCCTCTTTTGTACTGAAGTTAAACCTCAGATAAAGAATATCAGATGATCCCCTGATCTAAGGGCAGACTAGAGGTGCTAGAAACTAGATAATCAGGATCTACAAAGTGACGCATTACTGGTTATTTGAGTGATAGAAAATCTTAAATGTATGTTTTATAGTGAGGGAAAAAAATCAAATAAATACATTACCTTGTTTATTTCGATTGCCTGTTCTTCCCTAATTTCTAGCCTCCTCCCCATTCTCATTTCTACTTATGGTCTTGCTTTCTGCCTCTTTGCCTCAAACAGAGCCTGGCCATTGCTTTAAAACAGCACGTAGTGACCCCCTAACAATTCAATTGTTAACAGTTCTTGTTACTCTGGACTGTTTACAAAATAACCTGGGTTGTTAAATAAAGGTCTTTACAAAAATTAACGAAAATCACTTGTTTATAATCATCTCCACTACCGTACAGTGTTGCCAAATGATAAATCAAAGTCAACAAAAATACCTAAAAAAAAAACATTATTTTTAAAAAATGACTTCATTATGTTTACTTGTTTATTTTATGTGATAAAAACATCTAAAATATTTTTGTATTGTTTGGCATCATTATGAGTACTGTAGAAGGTATTTCTAATAGGAATATACCAAATAGGAACATCCTTAATTAACTGTGATTTATTTGATGTGTTGGGCCCATTTTTACCAGCTAACATCTGGGATTAAAAGTTGATGAAACATTTCTGCAAGATAACAACCTTCCTCACATCAAACATGGTGGTGCTAATGTGGCTATTCCTGCTCCAAAAATCTCCACCATTCCTCCACATTAAGGTAAAACACTCACTACCAATTATTACATATTTTGTTCATATAACAGATTTTTTCCCATAGGTCTACTTTTTAATATTTGATTAATAAACTTCTGTTTTTTTTTAATGAACAAAGGAAACAAACAGCAGCTGTGCCTGACATATTTGTCAACTTTGGTTAGATTGGCTGGTTCCAGTCTCACCTGCATGCGGTTCATGGCCTCTCGGATCTGGTCCAGGTGGTGAGCAGAGCTGAGCGCCTCCAGGCGGATGTCTGTCAGCTTGAGCTCCTTCTCTCTGAGCTCGTTCTTCAGCTGCAGGATGATTTCAGCCTCGGCTTCGGTGCATTCGCACAGCCTGAAACAGTGATTACACACAGGGAAGAGGAGTGGGGGGGGAGTTGTGTCACCTCTAGGGTTGAACTAAACACACACACAGCACACACAGCCTGGAGAGAATATGCTGAAAGGAAACAGGGAAGCTTCACTTTAGAAGGGAGATGCGTGATAATGATCGTCAGTGAGGAAGTGGAGGATTTGAAAAAGAGAATCACTCCAGTGAATCTTCTCCCTACAAAGCTGGTTGGATGAAAAGAAAGCTGTCTTTTTTCCTTCTTAAGTCAAAAACATGCATTCATGTCTCCAAACCTCCTGCACGGCAGAGGAAAACTACGCCCGACGTGTTAAACTGAAGTAAACCCACCAGCTGCCTCACAGCAGCAGCTGCATGCTGACCGGCCATATCTTTTACCCTTTATTCAACCTACATTGCTTTTGAAAGTATTTATACTCCTTAAAATTTTCTAAATTCAGGGGAATTCACCGTGATAGACAACCACATATTAGAACATAATAATATGACATGGAATCAAGTTTTTAGCAGATGAAATTAAAAAAGTTATTGTATTTTAGCAGGAAAACTAACCTATTTTTTTTAAATCTTTACAGAAAAGATTTTTCAGTATTTAAAAATAAAATGGATAATTTCCCACGAGTGCAAAAGAAAATAAAGCACATTTTTGTTTACCTGATAAACCAGACTAAAAGTGAGATTAAATGTATAATTTAGTCTGGCCCCAATGAATGAGACATCGGAAGATTGTTGATGAGAACAACCCGTTGTTCTCATCAACCTGCCAACGTTCTGACCAATGAGCGCTACTGACTGTGACGTAGTAAGAGCGACAGAAAGCTGGTGGGGGAGTGTAAACAAACAGCCTGTCGGTAAAACGGCGAATACATCCTTCTTAAAAATGAATGATAGTAGAGCCTCTTCTTGCTTACGTTTCAATGAAAATCACATGTCTAATCCTTCAAAAACTGATTCCAAAGCTGAAAAAGTCCAGAGGTATTTTACTGAACACAAAAATGTTGTTGATTTGTTGGCAGGATCAACTGAAAACTTATGAACTGATTTTATGGACATTTTGTACCAGAGGTGCTTCACTCAAAGGAACAATTTATAAAAATGTATTAATGATCCAGATCCTGTGCAAGTTTTAGTTATAGGCGCAAATCACAACAGGGGGCCAAATTAGCTTCTTTGCAGAGTTCTGCACTCTCTGAGAGCTTTTCTAGTTTTTGAAGTAATTACAACATATTTAGGTCAACACGTTAAACCTGTTGTGGATTGCTTTAAAGAAATAAAAACCTCCACCTTATGAGTTTTTGTTTATTCAGAGAGAATTGCTCGGTTATATTTGAATTATGGCCTAAAAGTTTCAATATGGCCTCCTCTAACCAGACCACCTAAGCAGAAGATGTCTGCAGTTCCTCCAGAGTTACAATGGGCATCATGGCTGCTTCTTTGATTAATGCATTTCCCAAGAAGATGGGACAATGAGATGTCGAAAGCATGGGATTTTTTTTTTTTTTTTTTAACAAAAAAAATTTAATAATAAACTTATTCGCAACTTGAAATATCCATATTTCCCTTTAGTATTAATAAAGTATATTTGTATTGAGTAAAACTGAATTCATTAGATGTGTTCTTTGATGACGGAAGGGTTGTTTCCCCATAAATTCTGTCTAATCTTCCATTTCATAACTATGCACTGCTTTGTGTTGTCTATCACATAAAACACACAATGAGTGTTGCTTTTACATCACAAATTGTGAAAATGTGCCCAGACACTTTGGATTTAAAGTCGCTGACATGAAAAGAGAAAGTCACACCAATACAATCCAGTGCACACACACTCCCATGGACCATGCCCCTCAGAGCCTGTTACCGAGATCTGTGTTTGTAGACCACATGACCGTTATGCTTTTTCTTTGCCGTCCATAGTGTGGAGGACTTGCTGTCGCAATTGCAATCGCTACAACGGTGCAGAGGACATTTTAGAGCAAGAGATAGGAGATAGATAGAGAGAGAGAGAACGTGGTTGAGGGAATGAGTGAGGTGTTAATTTAAGGATGTATGTTTAAAAAAAACACAAAAAAACAGGAAAAAATAATAAAATTTCACAAAGAGACAAAAGCAAAAACCCAAGAGTGTATCTTTGTGTTGTTGATGATGTCAAACTCACTCGGTGGTGGAGGGGGAGGAGCGCAGCGTTGCAACGCTACCCTGTCTGTTGTCATGCTGCAGTTTGGGCGAGGAAGGTACCGAGTCGGTCATCTCCTCCATCTCGTCGTGGGCCGACTGGGATTTGGTTTTCTTCTTGCTGAACGCCTGCTTGAAGGAGCTGCGCAACTGCAATGCATGAAACAGAGAGCGCTTGTTATTTCTCTCCAGGTTTCAGACAGCCTCATTACTTGGGAGAGTCAAGGGGTCACTCTGTGCTGTTTCCAAGCAATGGCCAGGCTCTATTTGAGGAAAAGAGGCAGAAAACAAGACTGTAAGTAGAAATGAGAATGGGGAGGAGGCTAGAAATTAGGGCAGAACAGGCAATCGAAAAAAACAAGGCATTAAAAAATAAAAAAATTAACGATCAAAGGGGGGAAGTTTATTGCATCCATGCTGATGTTTAAAAAAAAACAAACAGAAGAGTATGGAAGAAGGTGGGGCGAAAAAACACAAGACACTCTGGAGACCACTGACCTGAGCCGGGATGGAATCAGCCACCTGAAGATGCAGAACACACCCAATGTTAAGGCACGTAGACACACACACATGTTCACACCGACAACAGCTCAGATCTCTGTTCTACAGAGCAAGGCTGAGAAAGTAGAGTTATTACAAATGGAGGAGCGAGGAGAAATGATAGAAACTACGATTAATAAAGTTATATTTGACAGGAATGCAAACAGATCTGCTACAGAAGAGCAAACCAGCCGGAACCGGCTCTGTTTAGATGGAGGAATCAATCTAGAGGACAAATTCAGATCAGAAAAATTAAATATGTACAAAAATTTATGGCCACTTATCTAATCCTACAGGATCCCTGACCCCCAAAGACATGGACCTAACTAGACCAAAACACAACATCTGATCAGGAAATACTAGCAGATCCTTCAGTCCTTGACAATACGGGGGGGGGACCTCCAAGAAAGGTTCGATTAGAACGAAAGTCATCACTTAAACTTGTTAAATTCTTCCTGGTCTTGGTGATTGAGTTTGCCATAATGCAATGAAAACTACTGACTTTTAAAACACATTTTCAAGCAGAAGGAAAATGTGGTTCCTGATGTCTGCAGCGATGAAAATCTTTGTGCTGCATTACTTACAGGAACCCTAAGGACAAATGTATATAAAGCCCTTAAAGTCCTCACCAGAGCTTCAGCAGGTTCTTCTTAACACAGATTTAAAGGAATAATCTGAAAGAGTTTATTGAAGTGGAAAACAGAGGCCAGACTGAAAACAGCCACAGAGAACAGACAATGTCAAATATCTCTGGAATCATGTTCTTTGAGAAGAGGTTTTAAGATAATGAAGGACCAGAGCAAAGGACAAACCAGAGTCAGTATTCCAGGACTGGGTGAAAATTATGAAAAACAGGCGTTTGATTCAAAGCTCAGGTTTTAGTCACAGAGGATATTTTGGTGTTACCTGTATGGAGTGAATTTTGTTCCATTATTGTTGCAAAGGAAGAACATGTTTTGTAAATAAAAATAAAGAAAAAATGTAGTCCAGAAATGAAATCTTGAAAAAAAATCTTATTCAAAAACAAGTTTGAGAAAAGCAGCTGTTCTCACAGATTTTACTTTTAAAGATTATTTATTTTTTCATATTTGTGTCTTTCAAATTTTATTTTATTTTTCAAATTTCTCTTTCAGTGCGAGGTTTACAAATTGCATTCTTTTCAAATTGCGTTGTATGGATCACATTCTCTTCTATTCTGGGGGCGGGCTTTCCGCTGAAGTGAAGAGCAAATACCCATTTCTATTGGTCTAAAACGTCTTTATTGGATAAAAACAAGTGTTTATTTTGGGCTTGAAGTGGAGAGAATAGGATCTTTAAAATGCAAATTGAAAAGAATGCAATGTGTTAAATTCAATATGAAAAAAAAATTTGAAAAACAAACATTTTTAAAATATAAACTTTGCATTTTTCTTATAAGGTTTCAAAACATTGAAGATATTTGCAAAAATAAATGTGAAAAAATTAAGACCTTAACAAAATTTCTGAATTTCCTTTTTTTTTTCAATTTTAAATAAAAAAAAAATGCAATAAAATTCACTCCATATGCCTCCTGCCATTAAGGTCCTTTTGCAGTAGATATATAAGAATGACATTTCAACAGCCATTATTAGGCTTATGGAAAATGTAAATACAACATTAACTCTCCTATGGAATGTGAGAGCAAAGTTATCAGCCAAATGCTGGATATCTAAATAATTTATAATATATTAATAATTTTATAATATCTTAATAGTATTTAGTTATTAAGTGATCTTTATACAAAAGGGAGATCTGTGTGCAAAAACATATAGTAGTAGCAATTCAAAACTTCCCCACTTTCCTTGATCGGCCCTTGGCTGCTCCCACTTAATTCTTTTTTAAACAGCAATCTTTTTACTAAAATATTCTTTCCGTCATGATTTGTGGACATTAAGATCTAAAGAGAAGCGTCATCACCTGGTCAGACCCTGTAATTCAGTGAAAGAGTAAAAAAATATGCAAGAGGGGGTCACTCCAGTGGCGGGAAGTTGGAGAGAAGTTGGCTGCCATTTGGCTGGCGTTTGACTGGGAAGGGTCATTTTGAATGGCTGCTACTGTAACGGCAAGAAGGAAAGACATCAGCAATAAAAAGAAAGAAGCAGCTGCGGTCCATCAAAACACAAGGGTTAAAAGGTCATTCCAAAAAAGATTATCAAAAGGTGGAAAACACAAGCATGGTGGTGGAGGTGTGATGATATGGGCCTGTTTTGCAGCCAGAGAGCCTGGGTAGGTTGCAAAATTTCAGTAGTTTAGAAAAACTGCATAACGTATAAACTGCAACCAAAGAGAGAAAATCTTTGCGACGGCTACATCAAAGGCAGGACCTCAGACAGGAAGTGCTGAGGCGACATTAATAAACTGCTTTAATCCTAAATCTGACCATAAAGACCGGAACGATTTATGACATCATATGGAAAATAAGTTGATTCTTCAAGCTCCTGAAACTCTGAGTACTTTCTGTGACTGTACTTCCAGTAGAAGAAGCCGTCCTAAACCCCAACTGTAATTCTCATGGTAATGTCTTTCTTTTCTCCACTTACCCAGCTCTTCTTCTTTTTCTTTTTATCCTCGGCATCCTTGCCCAAGCTGCCCATGCTGGCATGACTGGCAGCGCTGTTGATGCTGGACATGCTTTCTGACGAGTGCTGCCGTCTAATCCGAAGGTCTGATGGAGACAGACAAAATGTTCCTCAGTGCGGAAAAAGGCTAAGCCGATGAGCTGACGGGACAGCTTCTGCCGTTTTTAAGAGTCTGTAGCGATATACAGTCAGACTGGTGCATATAAAGGTCATCAGGCAGCGTTACTGTTGATGCTGACTGAGGCTGCAGAATATACCAAGCTTGGGAAAAGTATTTCTCCTCTTACACTGGAAAAATGATCTAGAAATGAGTAAAAATGACTAAAAATAAAGTTTATTTACCCTTATTTTGTGTAAATGAGATAGTTTGCCAATGGAATGAGTATTTTTACTCTTAAAATAAGATAATTGGATAATATACACTTTAAATAAGGCAATGCAATTGTGTTTTCTTATTTCAAATGTAAATTGTCTTTTTCTATTGGCAAAATGTCCTTTTTATTTCCTCAATCCAAGAAAAAATGCACTTATTTTAAGAAAAAATTATTTATCTAGATTTCAATTTTTTCCAGTGTAAAAAGGATTCCTTAAAGGAATAGTACACCCAAAACATGATTAGCCTTCATTTTCTACTCACCCCCATGCTGAACAACACTCTGGAGTACTTTTTTGATATCTCAAATGCATCTGGAGATGTGGGAGGCTTCTTGCTGTCTGCTGACATTCAAATAATGGAGGTCTATGGTGCCCGAGGCAGAAAGGTCCATTAAAGTCCACAAAGAACGTGTCAATATTCCTCCATACTGCTCGTCCAATGTATTCCAAGTGTCCTGAGTGGGTAGAGTCCATAATTTACTCGAAAAGAAGTAATTTAGAATGTTTTTAGAGCATAAACAGTAGTGTATAGGATTTCCTAAAAGCGTGCGCCTGCGAGCTCACGAGCCTACGGAAACTGCGGCAGACCAAACCAGATGAAAGTTCGCATTCAGCGTCTGCTCTTGATAATGCAAGCGTAGAAGAAGAAATGTGCTGTTTACCTGTGCAAAGAAAGAAACAACGAAAGAAAAATATCTGAGGACTTCAGTGTTGAGGAAGAGCATGAGTTCTTTGCCGAGCTGAATGCGCACTTTCATCTGGTTTGGTCTGCCGCAGTTTCCGTAGGCTCGTGAACTCGCAGGGGCGCGCTTTTAGGAAATCCTATACACTACTGTTTATGCTCTAAAAACATTCTAAATGACTTTGTTTCGAGTAAATTATGGACGCTACCCACTCAGGACACTTGGAATACATTGAACGAGCAGTATGGAGGAATATTGACACGTTTTTTGTGGACTTTTATGGACCTTTCTGCCTCGGGCACCATAGACCTCCATTATTTGAATGTCAGCAGACAGCAAGAAGCCTCCCAGATCTCCAGATGCATTTGAGATATCAAAAAAGTACTCCAGAGTGTTGTTCAGCATGGGGGTGAGTAGAAAATGAAGGCTAATCATGTTTTGGGTGTACTATTCCTTTAAAGTTTCTTTGTTTCACCTTAATGTTTCAGAATAAACTAATTGTTAATATTCAATCAAGATAACAGAAGGTTTTTGAATCTGAGGAAAAAAATCCCAATCAATCCTGCTTCAATGTGAAAAGATAATTAATGAAGCTTATTTACCCGACAGTTTAAATCATAAATGCAGGTTTTCCAGCATTAACTGTCAGTTTAAGGTGATGTTATAATATCCCACAAAAAATAAAGGCTATTCCATGCTTTTATTTTTAAAAACCATTCAGATATGGACATAAATGGAGTGAATTTTGCTTCATTATTATTGTAAGCAAAAGAACATCTATTGTAAATGAAAATTTAGAAAAAAAAATAATAATCCTGAAATAAACTGTTTAAAAATTTGTAATCAGGAAAAACTTTGCTTTTTTCCTCAAATTATATATATATATATATTTGTGTTTTCTTCTAAGCCTATTTGATTTTCTTCATATTTTTTAAAACAGATTTTTATATTTTTAAGTTATCTTCTTATTTCTCCTTTTCAGATCGAGTTTTCCGCATTTCATTCTTTTCTGATTTTGTTAAAAGATCACATTCTTAATACAAATACTTGCTTTTGATGCACACATGGACCAATAAAAATGTTAATGCTAGCATGTCGACCAATAGAAATATGTTTTTGCTTCACTCTTTAGAAGAAAGCCAACAAGTAGAAGTGAAAAGAATGTGATCTTTAAAAGGCAGTTTGAAAATAATGCAAGTTACAAAACTCAATTTAAAACAGAATAAAATAAAATATGAAAAAAGGTTTTTAAAAATTAGAATATGATCTTTTAAAAAAAAGAAATATCCAAACTATTTTAAAAGATAACATCTGAGAAAACATTAAAAAAATGAAATCAGAGAATGTAGCTATTTTTAAAACCTTTTTTTTTTATAAAGAATTTAATTTCTGGATAATATTTTGTAAAATTTCTGTTTACAAAATGTGTTCCTTTCTTGCAACAATAATGGAACACAATTCACTCCATAGGCTGACTGCAGATCCCCTGATTTGCTCTTATTTTTTTAAGTTTGGGTAGTGATTAGTTAGCTTTTGAGTTCTTTTAGCTTATTGATTCTGCCACACAGGCTCTGCATGTTGTATGTCTTTCTTTAAAGGTCTAATGGTCTTTTGTGTGGTAGGAAAAAATCCACTCATTACTCACTAAGGGAGAAATTGTTTTCTTTTACAGAGAATCCTGTTTGCATGAACTCTATTTTTTTCTAAAATTATCATATGATAGATGATCTTAAACTGTTCAAGAAACATTCTGCTGGAAGGAAAACACTTTTCACAGTCATGTTTAAAGCTTCATGCATCAGAAGAACACCTACAACAGGCGTGGTTCAGGAAGCTGCTGGCTTCATTACCTTTGGGCAGGTGGTCCGGTCCGTTCAGCGCCACCTGGATCGCAGTTTGAGCGTCTGTGTTCTGGGTCTTCAGCATCTCTATGGTTTCTCTCAACTCTGCTAACTCGGACTCCTGGAACCGGAAAAAAGAGGACAAGAACAGGAGGTTCTCATTTTAGCATCAAAGAAACACTAACTATGCATCTTTGTAACCTGAAGAGAAAAAAAAAACAACAAATATGGCAAGATAATAACCAGACTTTTTTCTTTTTTTGTAAATCATCACATAACACATAAGCTACTCTGTTGTGATGAAGTGCTACTCTGTTGTGATGAAGTTTACTAAGTTTGGCTTTGACCATACTTTTAATGAAACGGAAAGGGAGCTGGAAAAGTTTTCCCATTAGATCTTGGACCAGCGCCTCGCTCTGAGGGCTAAAATAAGTTAACATCGAATGGGAGAAGGAACCTCCTCCTTTGTCTTCCACCACAGCCGACTGAGAGCTGCAGATAGCGATGCTGTTTAATTAAAAGTTAGAACAGCATTATTTGTCAAAGGCCTCCCATCAGTCTGCTTTAACATCCAGAGGATTAAAAGGAGGTCCTGTTAGCCCTGTGAGCTAAAGGCATTGATGCTGATATAGTGAACTTATTGTTTACTTCTTGTAGCCTGTATTTCCTACCAGTTTCTGCTTCCTCTAAGGCAGATTGTTGTGCTTCTCGTACCTTTTGCTCGGCAGTCATGGTGAGGCTCTGTAGGCGGCAGGTCATGTTGCTGAGGCTCTTCTCAAAGGCTGCCACAAGGTGAGCCTGCAGACACCGAGACACGCCATCTCAGAATAAATTGGATTTAAAAAAGGAAACTAATGATGAAAAGGGTAACATCTCTGCCTATTCATATCACATCATCTACTTCATAAACATATTTTGTCAAGAGTTTAATCTAATACAGCAACACAGGTTTGTGCCTAGTGGAAGGAAAATAATACATTTTACTAAAATCAAATGAAACTATTTTGCTTTCAGAAATTAGCTTGTTAAAACATTACAAGAATCTTTTGGATGAAGCCATAGCTACACTTGAACTCTTTAAATCAAAGCCTAAAACTGTGTTACAATGGGCCATTTCTCAATATGTGTACTTGTTCGTTCTAATGTGCTTGTGAAACGTCATCAGCCTCAGTCCTAGCACTGTTCCAATTCACAAGAACACAAGACCGAGAATGGACAAAGATGTTGTTCTCACCCCTTCCTCTTTACTCAGTATGCATCAGAGCAGACTTGTCTGTTCTAAAGACTGAAGGCTGTCCCAGCATGCACTGCAGCAGCTGCAGCTTTCAATGGAGCGCCCACAGAGCTCAAAGTATTAAGTTAAAAGTTGTCTTCTCTGTTGCTGTTGTTCAATAAAAGTACATTTTAAGATAATTTGACATGAGAATATTAAACTTTAAAGCGTCACTATATGGTCCATTTACTAATTTAATGCATAATTTAAAAAACTATTTCCGAGGTTGAGAGGTCTGCGGGAACCAGCGGACCTCCGAGGTTAACGGCAGCCAGGGCTAACGTTAGCCGTCATAGCTGTGTGTAAAATATTGCTCTATGATGGCAATTTTTTGTTTTATTGAGCAAAATTTTTTTATTTGATTTGTGTTTATCTGACGGTTAATTATTATTCCCCCACTAAATGAAAATAACACAAGGTTAACATGAACCTGTGGTGATGTCACTAGTACCCTTCTGTTCCTGTTGACCCATATTTTTGCCTCATGCTCCCGTTCTCCCCGAGTCCATACCCTCCAGTGTTCTTCTCAAGAACGTACTTGACGAGAGTCCGTACTCGCGTTCTTGTGAATCAAGAAATGGCCACGGTCTAGTCAAAGTATAATTGTAACCACACCTCAACTTAAAAAGGACAAATAATTGATTATTTTATTAATATTTGTAAATCTAATGTGACAATTGTGCGAATACTCTAAAACACGATGTGTCAAAAAAAAAAAAAGAAATAATAAAAATCTGCCCATGTGCTCAAGATTTTGGAAAAATAGATCTCTATGATAGTATGAAGGCTGTACTCTACAAACCAATCAAATAAGGGCTTTTCTCCATGACTCAATCAGTCACCAGACGATGCAGCAGCAACATGTTAAGGTTGGCAGCAGGTTAGGGAAAATCGGACCATCTGTCCTGCTGAATCTGTTGGTCAGGACAGCGTCGCTCAGGGATTCGTTATGCCTTATAATTTGATGAGCTGTGTTTAAGGATGCAACCTGGTACAGCTGTATGTCTACAACAGCAACATTTATCCTGCAATGATTTGTGTGTCTGTGAGAGCTTGTACGTATGCAATGCCTGCTCTTCCTGTCATCCTTAGCCAGACACCCTGAGACACCTGTCAAGCCCAGTGTTTGTCACAGAAAGATGGGCTGCATGCCTGGACAGATCAGAGGATGTCATACTATCACACAAATTCACTCGCTTGCACACATTTTATCAGTATCCCTTCTGTCTGCATGAACTGTCAAAGGAAAACAAGAACGCCCCTATCTATGGCTCTAAAGTATTGTAAGTCTAAAAATAAACAAGCGAAGAGGAAAACCCAACAATGCCAAGTCGACTCAGGTTCCAGCACTGAATCCGTGAGGGTCTCGACCTTTCGAAATGCCAACTCCTCTCATTCCTCCTATTACCAATTGCTTCCTCTTCCAAATCCACCTGTGAGCTCTGACTCCTCACCCCTACAGACCACCTGTCTCCACTGAAGGAGGTACTAATCAGCCTCGCATTTCAGAGACGAGCAGCTTACCCTACTCCTCCAACCTGAACCTGAACAGATCTCTGCACTTCTTGAAGTTAAGGTCAATGCCTTTGATGAAGACAAGTGGAAGATATGCTAAACTCTAGGGCACAGGTAGGCAATGTCAGGCCTCAAGTCCCACTGTCCTGCAGTTTTGCATGCATCCCTTCTTTGACACACCTGAAATAAAATAATTGTTAATGGCCAAGCCTCTGCTAAACTTACCAACATGCCAAGACTGTAATTTGACCTTTGGTTTCAGGTGTGTTGGAGCAGGAATGCAAGCAAGAGCTGCAGCACAGTGGCACTAGAGGACTGACGAGTACCCCTGCTCTAACGTGTTCTAGTGAAGTATTGAGATAAAGAGGTGCCTCCAAGAAAGAGATGCACCATTTAAGGGTGTGATTATGTCACTAATTAAGAATCAACTTTTAAAATAAAGAAATCAAAACCTACTCTTAACAAAGCAATAAACAGTTAAGTGCCGAGAAATATCTAAAGGACTAATTACAGTCTACTTTATCGTAAGACAAGGCTTAAACATTACTTCCGTGTCATTTCCTGCCAGCACAATGGTTTTCCCAACTTCTCTGCATTTGCTGTTACTAAGGTTTAGAACAGCCTTTGCAAGGCCAGAAGACAACACAGGGAGAGATCACACTCCCAAAGGTCCTCTTTAATGTTGAGGTCAGGGTTCTGTGCTGTCCAGTCAGGTCAGTTCACACCAAAATCTACAATATTCACGATGAGGCCATCCCTCAACTGTCCCTACAAAATAAAGAGCATTTGATCGTCTAATTGTCTTCAGATGTCGAAGCTTGACTAGTAAGTATCCCCACATTATAATCTTCCCTCCAAGAAACAAAACACATGGCACATTGCTGTTAGGCAAGTACTGCCAAATGTAAAAACCAAAACAGTTCCTTTAGATTAACAGAAACAGAGGAATGGGCCAATTCTTGTGTGCACTAGGTCCAACAGTGGCATACCAATCATCATTCTAGGTTTTGCGTTGGATCTGGTGATTAAAGTTTTGGATGCAGCTACTTGGCTATGGGAAATCTTTACCATGAAGCTCTCTACCCACAGAATTTGAGCTAATCGTTAGCCTGAAAACTTTATGAAGGCTTTTAAATACCAGCTCTCACTTTTGCACAATTTCTTTCTCTTTATGCACTATTCTGTGATCTCCCATGGCCTTGCACTCCTAAGTCCCCTTTTTCCCCCTATTGTTTCAACTTTGTCACGATGCAACTAACAGATAACAGAAATAGTTAATGAAATAGAAATGTGTCAGCTGAACCTACTGAACTGGTGGCAACTTGTCATGGTACAACAATTCCCAGAGCTAACTTCCTTGTGGCCTAAGAAGACTCCTTTATAATTCATTTGGAGAGGTTTAAAAAAAAAAACTTTGGAAATATAGAGCTGAACATCTCCCTATCCTTACAAAAGTAGATGCAGGTTATTTTTGTTCAACTGCAGTTAAAGGACGATCCAACCTCACCAAGGCTGGGAAAATCCTTCAGCGTTTTAACGCCAGAAGATGATTTTTAAATCTATCTGATAATGTCAAAAGGCTTTAAGAACAAATCAAACTCAAACTGAGATGACATTTAAATTTCATATTGTACAGCAGATACCAGTTTGAAGGTGAAAAGACTTTATATGAGACACTAGATGCTCTGTTGGAGACCCAGACAGCTCTGAAAATACCACATTTGGTGGTGTGAAATATTTGCATAAGAGAGGAAACATTTATAAGGTGTCTTATAAGAATTAATAAACCTAAACAAAACTAAAAGGTTTCCGAGAGATCCAGCTTTAAGGAGCAGTCCACACATTAATAAAAAGGTTCAAGGTCAGGGTTCCCACATCTAACTGGCAGTTTTAAGCTCAAACACGATGAATAAAAAAATCTCTGCCTCTATTGAACCTATCGTTAAAAGAGGAAACACTTCCCCAAAAGACGTTTGGCTTTTCATCGAGGGCAGCAGCAGGTCTTGTGTGAGCTTTTGAAGTGCCACAGCTGCACATCAATCAAAGGCGCATATTTAAACAGCGTTGGTCAAAACAAAACAGACTAACATTAAGCTTATAGAACATTATTGAAAATTTTCATGCTAAACCTAAAAGCCTCGTATTTGCCTAGAAAACAACCAGTTTGAATTAGATTAAATATTTATGCCACCATCCTTTAGGGGAGCAGTGGGCTGCCATTAAGGTTAAGGGTCTTGCTCAGAGAGCCAGAGTGGCAGTCTGTGGGAGTGGGTTTCAAACTCACAACCTCAGGATTCCAAGCCCTATGCCCTAATCACTAGGCTGCCACTCTCCTGATCATATTTATAATTTTTAACCAACACTTTGCAGCCATTCTTACTGTTTAACCAATCTCCCCTAGAAAACTTCTTAACTTATACATCAGCTAACGGAATCCTTGATTACTTTCATGTCAATTTCATCGTTTGGCATCTTTCCTTTTATAATGAAGCACTTTCTTCTAAAAAAAAGAACCCAACAGCAATGGTTAAAAATGCATAAAATCAAATGGCAAAGATATTATCAGTGTAGAGAAAAGCGTTTAGTGTCCTTCACTGTTATGTTTCCAGAATTGCTTCAGACTGAAAAATCTGTTTCAGCGCCTTTACACACAGCTGATGCTACAGGAGAATCATAAATATTCAGAGGTGTCAAAAGTATTAATATTTATTATCAAGTAGAAGTAAAATCCTGATTTAAAAACACTTTGATAGAAGTTAGAGTATCAACTTAAGCTTTTTACTCAAGTAAAAGTCTAAAAGTACCAGTTTTAAAACTGATAAGTATAAAAGTAATATAATTCTGGATCATAACGTCCTTAACGTACTTAATTTTCTTAATGTCTACTATATTGAAAAACTAATATATATATATATATATATATATATATATATATATATATATATATATATATATATATATATATATATATATATATATATATATACACCAAGAGGCCATTACGAAATTAAGCTTAAATGAAACAAAAATAGGTGATTCTATTTTTTAAATTTCAGTAGTAGAAAGTAGAGATAGTTCCAAAACGATGTAAGGCATAGAAGTAAAAAGTTGTCTACCAAATAATTACTCCATTTAAGTATAATATTTCCACTTAATATTATACTTAAATAATATGACACCTCTGTATTTTGGCTGCAGCTTAGTTTGTTACTTTGTTTGGTGGATCAGGGATCTTGTTGCCACGATTTCAAAACAAAATAAATGTTCTATTTCATCCCTACTGACCGCCAGAGGCGGTGCTTCAAGCACTGAATGTTCATTCTTGCGCATGCGTAGGTCGAGTACTAATGACAACAAAGTCACCTGTGACCTGCCGGGGACCCACGTGACTCTATATAGTCACGTGGCACCCGGCAATCAATCCCTTTTGTTCTTCTCGCGCGCAGGTGTGTTGAGTACAGGAGTGTGGTCGTGTGAAGCTGGTTGCTTCTGTGTATACCACTATTTTCCTAGCTGCTTGTTGCTGGTAGCCCCGTGACAGGGTTTGGTCGGAGCTGCGGGTAAGTCTCGCCCTCCAGGGGCTGCACAAGCTGCTTTCACCTTACCAGATCTGCGGTGACTGGTAAGTTTTCATTCTTTTCTCAGCAGTAGTTTACTGTTCGCTTTGATTTGCCACGTTAATTTTTGTGGCTCTTTTGACTCACGGTAGCGTTTCTGCTCGCGCTGAGTTGTTTTCAGTTTGTTTATCTAAACTCACCGATAGCGTCTGCTCGCGTTGAGTTGTTACCTGAATTCAGCAGTAGCGTTTCTGCTCGCGTTGGGTTCTTCTATAGTTTGTTTGCCTAAACCCACCAGTAGTGTTTCTGCTTGCGTGGGGTTCTTCTATAGTTTGTTTGCCTAAACCCACCAGTAGCGTTTCTGCTCGCGTTGGGTTCTTCTATAGTTTGTTTGCCTAAACCCACCAGTAGCGTTTCTGCTCGCGTTGGGTTCTTCTATAGTTTGTTTGCCTGAACTCAACGGACGCGTCTCTGCTCGCGTTGAGTTCTTCTACAGTTTGTTTATCTACACTCACCAGTGGCGTCTCTGCTCGTGCTGAGTTCATCTTTGGTTGATGATCGATTTGCTAGTGGCGTCTCTCTCCCATCTTATGCTGGCCCTGTCTTCCTCCTTGGAATCTGTTCCACTGGATCATGCCACGCAAGGCCTGGTTGATGCATCTCTGCAGGCCTTTGCTCTTATGACGCACACTCTCCACACTGGTTCACGCTCGCCGCCAGGTCTGGTTGGCGCAGTCACCACTTACTGAGCCTTGTAGGAGGACCCTCCGGGCCCTGCCTGTGGTCCCGGGGGAGCTTTTTGGTTCTGCGACACTAGACGCCTTGCACCGTACAGCTCAGGCCTCTTGAACGAGGCAACAGCTGGCAGGGCTTCACAGACGTGATCGCCAGCCAGTCAGCACCTGGGCAGCTGCGGGTCCTTCACGGAGGTCCTCAGGGCCTTCTCCTTCTTCCACTCAGCCCCAGGGTCTGGTACCAGGTCAGAGATCGGTCCAGAGACCTGCTCCAGATCGGAGAAACAGAGCTTGAGACCAGGCTGGGACAAGGTCCTTTCATCCCTTTCGAGCCGCGCAGTCTGGCCGGCGTCCTCTCGGGCCTTCGAAGGGCCGGGGGGCCCGCAGATGATGCCTTAGGGCCGGCGGTCGGTTATTTTTCCCCGGGACAGCTCAGCTTCTGGGCTGCCCACACCCCGGAGTTGTGGGTGTTGTCCACCCTGTCCCGGGGGTACCGTCTTCAATTCCGCCGCCGGCCACCTATCCCTGGCCAGGTCAGGATGACTGTGATCCGCGACCCGGTAAAGGCACAGGCACTGAACCAAGAACCTGCACCTTGCTGGCCAAGGGTGCTATAGTGCCTGTGGACCCCCTGCTGGATCCAGGGGGTTTTATTCCATGTATTTTCTGGTTCCGAAGAAGACCGGGGGCCTGCGTCCAGTCTTGGACCTCAGAGGCCTGAATGTGTACTTGAAGGCCATGCCCTTTCATATGCTGACCACCAAGGAAGTGTTGCAGGCGATTTCCCCGGGCGATTGGTTCACTTCCATAGATCTCAGGGATGCTTATTTTCACGTTCCGATCGCTCCATCCCATTGGCGGTTTCTTCGTTTTGCTTTTCAGGGGAGGCATTTCCAGTTCAGGGTCCTCCCGTTCGGACTTTCACTGTCTCCCAGGGTGTTCACCCGATGTGTTGCAGCGGCCCTCTCTCCTCTGCAGGCACAGGGATTAAGGATCCTCCCATATCTGGACGACTGGCTCATTTGTGCCGCGACGTGGGACCAGGCGGTTCGAGATACTCGGTTAGTGCTCCATCATGTGGGATGCTTGGGCTTGCAGGTGAACATGGAGAAAAGCAGCATGACTCCCTCACAGGAGACTGTCTTCCTGGGCATTGCCATGGATTCCATCTCAATGACTGCTTGCCCGTCACCCCAGCGGGTGGACAGTATATTGAGCGTGCTCCCGGAATTCAGGCACGGCATGGCACTGCCTCTTGTGCGGTATCTTCGACTCTTGGGCATGCTTACAGCTGCGTCCGCCGTAGTGCCCTTGGGGCTGCTGTCATTGCGGCCCCTCCAGATGTGGTTGAACAGCTTGAATCTGGATCCCACACGGAACACTCATCGTCTCCAAAGACTTCGGGTGGGGCCTCAGTGTCTTCCGTCTCTGTCCCAATGGAGGGGGTCAAATGGCACAGGGGACATGGTCCCAGCGGCAGAGCAGGGAACACATCAATGTCCTGGAGTTACAGGCTGTACTTCTGGCTCTTCAGAGCTTTCTTCCAGGCTTGCGGGGGAAGCACGTGCTGGTGAGGTCAGACAACACCACAGTGGTTTTTCACATCAACCACCAGGGGGGAACGAGGTCAAGGAAACTGTTGTGCTTGACTCGAAGGCTTCTGACCTGGGCAGCCCCACGCATAGCCAGCCTCAGAGCAGCCTACATCCCAGGGCCGGAGAACGTGCCAGCAGATTTCCTATCCCGTCTGAAGCTGCTTCCAGGGGAGTGGAAGCTTCACCGGGAGGTAGTGGAGTGCATCTGGAAGGTCTTTGGCAGGGCGGACGTGGACCTCTTTGCCTCAAGGGACGCATTTCACTGTCCCCTTTGGTTCTCATTGGACAACAGCAGCCCTCTGGGCCACGATGCTCTGGCACACGACTGGCCCCGGACCCTCCTTTATGCCTTTCCGCCATTCAGCCTACTTTTTCAGACTCTTCTCAGGGTGCGTCAGGAGAGGCACAGGGTTCTGCTGGTGGCCCCCTACTGGCCAGCGAGGACTTTGTTTCCTCTACTATGCGAGCTCAGCTCCGGCTCCCCAATGCGTCTCCCCTCCAGGAGAGATCTTCTTTCCCAGATGGGGGGTCAGATTTTGCACCCCGAACCGGACCGGCTCCAGCTCTGGATTTGGCCCCTGCAAGGCCGGGGTCCACTTTCTTAAGATACACTGGGTCCATAGGGCATACAATGGCTAATGCATGGGCGCCGTCCACGCGAGCTGTCTATGCTAACAAGTGGACGGTCTTTGCGACCTGGTGCCGTGATAGAGGGCAGGATCCGGTGCAGTGTTCAGTTTCTGACATACTGACCTTCCTGCAGGCATTACTGGATCAAGGACGGTCTCCATCTACCTTAAAGGTGTATGTGGCTGCCATTTCCTGTTGGCATGTCGGGCTGAATGGTTGTTCTGTGGGCCGAGACAAGGATGTTGTACTGTTTTTAAGGGGTGCTCGGCGTTTGCACCCACCCAACCGCCCTGTGGCACCGGCGTGGGACCTTTCTCTTGTGCTTGAGGCTCTTCGGTCCCTCCCATTTGAGCCCCTGGCATCGGCAGACCTCAAATGGCTCTCACTGAAGACTGCGTTCCTTTTAGCTATGGTTTCCGCAAAACGTGTGGGGGAATTACAGGCTCTCTCGATAGCCGAGCCCTGCTGCTGGTGGAATCCTGATTGCTCAGGCGTTATACTGTGGTCTGACGTAGCATTTATTCCTAAGGTATCACTGCCGGCAGGCAGTACCCAGCCGCTCCATCTTGCCCAGTTTGACACCGGAAGCCACTCTGAACCACTGTGTCCTGTTCGTGCCCTTGAGACATATATCAATGCCACGGCATCCTTCCGAAAGACAAATAGCCTTTTTGTTTGCTAAGCTGGCTCACGGAAAGGTCAGGCACTTTCTAAGCAGCGACTTGCACACTGGGTTGTGGATTTGATCTCCAAGGCTTATGCCTTGCAGGACCAGCCACTGCCGGCAGGAGTGAAGTGCCACTCTACAAGGGGCATGTCGACGTTGTTTGCTGCCATGACTGGGGTGCCATTGGATGTTATATGCCGTGCGGCCCCCTGGAAATCACCTAGTACCTTTACTCGGTTTTACAGGGTGAATGTGGCTGCGCCACATCTGCTTCAAGGAATCCTGGAGCAGCATGCCTCTACAGCACATTAGGTGGGTGGTGTAGTCGTTGTTCCTTGAATGTTGCTGATTCCTCGTGACCTTGTTGATATGAGTCATCCAGTGCTTGAAGCACCGCCTCTGACGGTCAGTAGGGATGAAATAGAACGAAAGTTACTACTGTAACTACGGTTCTATGAATCCCGGATTACCGCCAGAGTGCTTGGTCCCTCGGAATCTCTGCTTTCGCAAGAAGATTGAGGGATTGATTGCCGGGTGCCACGTGACTATATAGAGTCACGTGGGTCCCCGGCAGGTCACAGGTGACTTTGTTGTCATTAGTACTCGACCTGCACATGCGCAAGAATGATCATTCAGTGCTTGAAGCACCGCCTCTGGCGATCATCCGGGATTCACAGAACCGCAGTTACAGTAGTAACTTTCGTTTTATTTCCATTTCCCCCCTCAGGTATTTCTATGAGTTTTTTTTTATGAAAAAAAAATGTGTGTTCTGAGTTAATCTGCACAGAAGGTTTAAAACAAATACATATCCCATTTTAAGAACAAAAACAGACACAGGCCAGATTTCTAATGCATCCACATTTGACACTAGCTGTGCTCCAACAGGAGGTTCTTATGGAAATGAGCCGCCTGTTTAACGGCATCCTTTAAAAAAACTCACATTGGCAGTCAGCTGAGACGTGAGGGTCGCCACCTTCTCCTGAGAGGCGTCCAGCTCCCGGCGCAGCTTCCTGATTTGCTGGTTTGGGAAGAGATGGCAGAGGTGAATATCATCCCGTGTAAACAGATCAAACTTGCCATGCTCATGTTGATAACATCAATGGGGGAAGAAAAAACAGCAGCTACACAATAAAGTGTGTCAAAAACATGGTAGAAACGTAAAGTGAGGGGGGATTACCGTGGAATTTTGGACTGTTTGGCCCTTGATTGAAAAGAAAAGAGTCAAAATTAACACTATGTTGCTTGCTTACATCAAACAGAATAGATTGGGCGAAGAGACGCCACTAAACAAATCACACCCAGGTAGGCGTAAGCAGAACGAGCAGCGAAGCAAAAGAGGCATGGATTTCAGATTTCAATAGTACCTACAAATACCTGAGAATGTTTCCAGAAAGTATTACATACAGTTCTAACCAGATATTTGCATACACTGTGTAAAAAGGTAAATACTTTTTTTTATTCTCACTGTGTGACACAAAACAACCAAACCTTTTCTGTTTAGCTCACTTAGGATGACTTAGAGGATTCCCTCTGGAAAAAAAGTCAGAATAATAAGAAATAATTTCATACACATTTTCTTATTATCTGATAAAATCAGCTTCAAATAATTGTGGTTTTCTTTAACTAGCTTTTTACTATAACTTGCTATAATTAGAACTGAACTTTTTTAGAGGGGCATAGTCAGGTTATATACCTACACAAAAATAGATAATGTTAAAATAAGGTCATATAGATCAAGCAATATGAACTAAATAAATCAATCTACAGCAAATCTAAGTTCTAGTGAATCTTCCCCACCAAGGAGAAAGAAGATTCATCTTCCCAACATACAAAACAAAAACAGAGCATTTAGAATCAATCATTTAATCAATCTATAATATTGTTTGTACTTAGACTGTAGAGACTAAGAACAGCATTGCTATCACTAATTAACTTCAATTAAAGGTATAGTGGAGGACTTGTGAATATTGGAAAAGACCCGCCCTCTCCACTTTAAATAAAATGCACATGCTTAACTCTGTACCCGGTCCTGAGAGGGAACGCCTATTAAAGGTGTGAGAGCGTGCACGAGCCCATTTCTCCTTGTGCACGCTCCTCTATGTTAGAATCACCACCGGTAAATAAAAATGGGGGCGAGAACGTAGGACGGCTTTATGTAAACATATCACCAGAATTATTGACAATTAGGAGGAAGACTTATTCTGATGATCCACCCAGAAAAATAATATCCTCCACTATACCTTTAACTTAGCCACCACAACTGAAATCCTCCACAGCTTTAGCTTCTGTGAACACCAACATTCATACAGCATTTCCAGCTTTATCCTGTCAGGCTTATCAGTTTCCAATATACATAAAGGTTCTTTTTTTTTTTTTTTTTTTTTTTTTTTTTTACAAACAAACTGAGCAAAAACAAAGCGCAAAACATAAAAATCCCTAATAATATGGCAGGAAGCAGGAATCTTTTAGAAAAACGTATGTAACCCAAATGAGCCACTGGCATTTAAAAATCAATTTAAAAAAATCGAATAAAACACGACTATGCCCCTTTAAATAAAACAGGTTTATGCTTTCTTAGCAATGTGGCTTTATGATAACAGTTGAAGACTCATTTGTGATTAACTGATAATAAGTTAAGCATTTGCAGTGTTGCTACATTAAAAAAATGTTCAGCTATTTCAGTTTGCTGCTTTCTAAAATATAGCAAAATATAGTTTACGAAAGTATATTAAACTGAACCTCAACAGTGAATTAAAACAATTTAAAAATAATCTCTTCATGGCGCATGTTTAGATCTTACTTCAATAATTCTACAATTCTTTATGATTTCCTCTATCTTGTGAAGTGCACCAGTCTAATCTGGTGTAAATATTCCCACCAAATGATGCAGCCACCGCCGTACCTCAGAGTTGGTGTCCTGAAGTTCGGTAGCATCAACTTTTATGTAATGATGGCAATCATACCAAAATGCTTTAAGTTCAAGATTTATCAGGAAGTGCTTAAAGTTGTCAAGAAACTAAAAGGAAATATTAGCTAATTCTACCTCATTTATTCTGCCATTTATGAGCAGAACCAACTTTGGTAATCCTAGCAGATTTGAACAAATAAAGGTCAGTTTGATCAGGCAGTGAGAAAAAAAAGGAAAATTTATTTTTAGACTAAATACAATTATGTACGTATCTGGTTTCCACTGTAAGGCAGAAAAGGATGATCAGTCAAAAGACACAACTGTAACTCAATTTGCTTTAATTCAAAGCAAAGATCTGACTTTTTTATCATGTTATTTCATGAAAAAGGAAGATATAAGCCCCTTGAGTTATATTTATATATTTTTTTCACATTAAAAGCACCCTTCATGTTTAATTTGGATTTTAAGTAGAAGCAAAAACATAGGTAACTCAGGGGATTTGAATACTTTTCATGGTGATGTTACTTTTTAGGTAGCTTTTCTGACTTTTACTCATCTGGATCTTTTTTCTTTCTAAATTTAAAATGCATTTTCAAATCAGAATTGTTTTGGTAGTTTTAGGGGAAATAACAACTTTGCCGTTTCTACTGATTTCCTAGAATCTAAACCCCCTTTATCTTAGACTGCATTTGCTGCTACTCTTGGACCCAAACTTAAAGCAAATAAATAAAAATAGAAAATAGAAAGACTGAAAATCAGAGTGTGGTGGATGCAAGTTGTGTTATTTTTGTAATAATAAAGAAGAAAACGTTATATACTTTTAAAGAACTCACTTAAAGACCATAAAAAGCAATGCAACATAGAGTTAAACTGTTGTGTTGTCAAACTTAAAAAAGCTGGAGCTCAAATGAGCTTTTGTGGGGCGCTTCAGCCCAAGGTCATTAGCATTCGGCAATATTTGCCTACAAGATCGGGACGTTAGAACATGCAAGACATTCAAAGACGAGCAAACAGCCACTGCAGACCTGAAAGAGGGATCAACATGCTGGGTTTGGGCTTTATATGAAACTAGCATGCAGCTAAAATAAGCTCACTCCAGTGCAGTTAAAAGGTTTCTGCCCTCCTACAGATTTAGGTTGGCTTGGATTATTTTTGTATTTTTTTTTTACACCTTTTTCCCTTAAATAAATGAAATCCTTTTAAAAGGAATTTCATATTTTCTCCCTTTTATACTCAGTATATGACCCTGAAACATTTACAGAAAAAATAAAACCAGAGAAAATCTGTAGTTGGGTAAAAACTTTACACTGCTGCCTTCTGTTGGAAATCCGTTCACAAGTTGGAAACCCGTCAGGATTTACCAACTTCTCTGCTCATTGGTGAGGTTATTATCAACAATTCAAACCAACAACATCACATCTGCAAGGTTTTCATTATCAGAACTTATACAGGGGTGTGATGGAGTTTTCTAAGGTGGAGCTCTGATGACAAATGCAAAGCAGCACAAGTGATTTCAAGGACTAGGTGGCAAAAAGGAAGCATGCAGACAGAGAAATGCTTATGCCGTCCCTCAGTCTTACCTCAGAGTGAGCTTTCTCCTCAGTCTGCAAGACAGTCGCAGAGACGCATTTATTTACCGCCTCCCAGAAATGTGTTTCACATTCCATGTGACAAATTAGAATAAGCATCAGAAGAAGCTATTAAATGGTAAGAATGGAAGATAACTTTAAAAACTAATTGGAATCAAGATATCTAGGGAAGAAAATATCCCAGACCGTGAAGGAGAGAAAATCTCTCAGAAAACTAAATGGGAAATGCATTCTGTTTATTATGAAACGAATCAGTTCGTTTGACCATTTAAAAAAAAACCTTAGCAAACTAAGACTTTGCTACTGTAAAGCTGCAGTAATGAGGCAGAAGAATATGGTAATCAGTTCTGCTCATGACTAATCTGCAGTCTGATTGGGGCGACTGAGGTAAGATCAGTGCTTTTAAAAACTATAGCAGTATTCCATTCTTATCTACTGAGGCTACTTTGGCAGCTGGGGCTGAAGAATTTTCCAATTTAACATTAAGAAATAAAAAAAAATGACCTATAAGGGCATAGAGATATGATATCAGCTGAATGTCGTTTCGCTTTACAATAAGCAAACATTACAGCCATCGAATTATATTTTATAAATGTTTTATGTGATTTATAAAAGATCGATACCAAACCAACCCAATGCATCGACTCACCGCAGAATAAAGTGATGATGTGCTGGAGACCAGAGACAAGGATGAGCCGTGGACTGTAAGACACACAGGGTAGATAATTCTCATCATTCAAGCAATGAAGCTAAACTTACAAAGAAAAATCATCCTGATTTAATTTCAGGCATATTTTAAGGACTGATAAGACCTTCTTCCCTTCATTTAGTCAGACAACTTTTAATCAGATGCAGTAAGTATTTCTAATTACCTTCATCAGTGCTGTCTCGGAAGGAGCCGGAGCGGCTGATGGCCCGGGGTCGATCCTCCAGGGAGGTGGCGCTGCCCCCTAGTGGGTGACCCTCACCATACAGGTCAAAGGAGTCCTGAGCAGGGATGCTGTTTGAGCGGCTCATGCTACTGCTGTTGCCTGGTGGCAGGTTATACTGGTTGATGTTTGTTGGGCTCACTGCAAAGGAATTAGATGCAAAAAAAAAAACAATTACCTTTTCTATTGCTTTAATATTCATTTTTAAGGGTTCTGTACATAAAAAATAGCGACGGTTTTATGATGTACCACCCAGTACATATAAAGACATGTTCTGGGGGAGTTCGCTGCATTAACGCTGGCTTGAAACACTTACAGGTGCTGGTCATAAAATTAGAATATCATGAAAAAGTAGATTGATTTCAGTAATTCCATTTAAAAAGTGAAACTTGTATATTATATTCATACATTACATACAAACTCATATATTTCAGATGTTTATTTTGTTTAATTTTGATAATTACAAATGACAACAAATGAAAATCTCAAATTCATCATATCAGAAAATTAGAATATTACTGAAGACCAATAAAAACAAAGGATTTATAGAAATGTTGGCCAACTGAAAAGTATGAACATGAAAAGTATGAGCATGTACAGCACTCAGTATTTAGTTGGGCCTCCTTTGGCCTGTATTACTGCAGCAATGCGGCGTGGCATGGAGTCGATCAGTCTGTGGCACTGCTCAGGTGTTATGATAGCCCAGGTTGCTCTAATAGTGGCTTTTAGCTCTTCTGAATTGTTGGGTCTGGTGTATTGCATCTTCTTCTTCACAATACCCCATAGATTTTCTATGGGGTTAAGGTCAGGAGAGTTTGCTGGCCAATTAAGAACAGGGATACCATGGTCCTTCAACCAGGTACTGGTAGCTTTGGCACTGTGTGCAGGTGCCAAGTCCTGTTGGCAAATGAAATCTGCATCTCCAAAAAGTTGGTCAGCTGCAGGAAGCATGAAGTGCTCTAAAACTTCCTGGTATGTGGCTGCGTTGACCCTGGACCTCAGAAAACACAATGGACCAACACCAGCAGATGACATGGCACCCCAAACCATCACTGACTGTGGAAACTTTACACTGGACTTCAAGCAACGTGGATGAAGTGCCTCTCTTCTTTTCCTCCAGACTCTGGGACCTTGATTTCCAAAGGAAATGCAAAATTTACTTTCATCAGAGAACATGACTTTGGACCACTCACCAGCAGTCCAGTCCTGTTTCTCTTTAGCCCAGGCAAGACGCTTCTGACGCTGTCTGTGGTTCAAGAGTGGCTTGACACAAGGAATGCGACAGCAGAAACCCATGTCTTTCATACGTCTGTGTGTGGTGGTTCTTGAAGCACTCACTCCAGCTGCAGTCCACTCTTTGTGAATCTCCCCCACATTTTTGAATGGGTTTTGTTTCACAATCCTCTCCAGGGTGCGGTTATCTCTCTTGCTTGTACACTTTTTTCGACCACATCTTTTCCTTCCCTTCGCCTCTCTATTAATGTGCTTGGACACTGAGCTCTGTGAACAGCCAGCCTCTTTAGCGATGACCTTTTGTGTCTTGCCCTCCTTGTGCAAGGTGTGGATGGTCGTCTTTTGGACAACTGTCAAGTCAGCAGTCTTCCCCATGATTGTGTAGCCTATAGAACTAGACTGAAAGACCATTTAAAGGCTTTTGCAGGTGGTTTGAGTTAATTAGCTGATTAGAGTGTGGCACCAGGGGCCATCAATTTTGAACCTTTTCACAATATTCTAATTTTCTGATATGATGAATTTGAGATTTTCATTTGTTGTCATTTGTAATCATCAAAATTAAACAAAATAAACATCTGAAATATATGAGTTTGTATGTAATGTATGAATATAATATACAAGTTTCACTTTTTAAATGGAATTACTGAAATCAATCTACTTTTTCATGATATTCTAATTTTATGACCAGCACCTGTATTTGGTCTAAAAAAAGGAAATAGTGATAGACTGCTGCTAATAATGTTTAAAACTGCTTTCCATCAAAATAAGATTTTTGTTGTTGTTTCTAAGTGAATCCAGACTGTTTTCAACTATCATGCTTTAAATATGAGTGGAAATAATGATAAAGTCTACACTGGATTATTTTGGTTGGAATATGGATTATCAAAAATATAGTTTGTAGTCCATAGGACCTTCCTTATATTTATAGAACCATAAAAGAAAGCGCTTTACATAGTTTTACAGTGGAAAACAAAATTAGTCTTCTAGGTGAAATGTTCCCAAACGCTTCAAGTTCTAACCCACAAAATGGTAGCAGTATAAATTCATGACCCAAACAGTAAACAAACTTTTCTAAAAAATAAACTAACCATGGATGTAATAATATAACAAACAGCATCAGTTTAACTTTTTATTGTTTAGTCTAATTTCTTTTGTGGATTCAAGGCTCCACACTGGTTGATCGAGGGGTCATGACCCTAAATGAGAATCTATGTGCTAGGTTAACCAAAAAAATATATTCTCAGTTTAAGATTGTAATTAGGTAATTTTGAAGACTAACGGAGGTTGGAGTAGTGGTATTTTCCAGTGTTGACGCAAGCGGCTCCTGGAGGAGAAAGCGGGGACTGGCTCCCGGTGTCCTGAAGGCCTCCTGTTGAATGCGATCTCAGCCACTCCTTTCCGTCTTCATGGGATGTTTGCCTAGATGAGGGTGGGTACCTGAAAACCAAAAAGAGAAAATACCAGGATCTTTAGGCAGGAAGGGATTTCCAGAGGCTTAAGCAGTTAATTCCGGCAGCAGTGCAGCTAGAAAGCAGATGCATAAGGGCAGATGGTTAAAAAAAAAACATGCAGCAATAAGATTTGTAATCATCTATATGACTGTTAGCAACATGCACAAAAAATAAAGTTGAATCTTTTGTCTTCAATCACCAGACATGGGAGAAACTTAAAAAAAACCATAAAGTACATATAACTATAGACCGTTGTCATCATTCTCAAGTCTGACATGTTTTTTTCTCTACTTAAATCGTAGTTAGGTCTCAAGGACAGCTGTGATGAAGAATCTAAGATGTTTAAACCAACATTGCATTAGCAGTCGGCAGCAGTCTCTATGTTAAAGCTATCTGCTTTGAAATGTTAATCCCCAAATGCATAAACGGTGCAAAGAAAACAAAACAAGCGAAGCAACACTCCCTCACCACAATTCAGACCGAGGCTTAACCATAGCATCCAAGCATTCTTTATAGAAGCAGACATGCAATATCTTGGGGTCAAATTGCCCCTTGTATCATCATTTGTACGTACAGATTGCCACTTGCTACACAAATTCTTGTGAACGTAACAAAAATGAACCTGAATTCAGTTAAAGGAGCAAAGTAAGGATCAAATTGTCCAAAATGTTAATGGAAAATCTGCGAAATGGTGACTTTTAACATGAGTAGGGGATTCAAAGTCCATGAAAGGATGAGATCGAGGGTGGAACTAAAGGATGATAGAGAAAAGGAATGAAATTAATTTTAAAGCTGTAACCAAGAGACCAGGGTAAGGACCAAACCATGGCACAATGATTTTCTTTTAAAACTGTGGCAAGGAACAAGCTTGGACTTTAAAGACAAGGTAGATACCAAACCATTATTTCTGTGTAACATTGAAAGGAATATGTATAACTTATTTGGCTTTTATAAATAGGTGTTGAAATGAAAATCCCATTTTAAATGAAAGTGTTATGGTAGCTTTGAATTAGGAGTTCATAATTATTCCGTAAAAGTTTAAAAAACAATCCACTGGACTTGGTTTCCAAGGTTTTAAGACGTTTCGCTTCCCGTCCAGGAAGCTTTCTCAATTCAAATGTCTGGATTCGCATTGAGTTTCAGGCTTTACATTGACAAAGCCTTGTATTGCTTGGGAAGATGCAAATTGAAACTGACAAGCGGGTTGTTTGTTTCCATTGTTAGCCTGTAATATCTGAAACCTGTCTATGATTGTGCAAGGTCGGTCGTTAAAGGATGTTTACCTGGCTGAAGAGAGGAGGTACAGTACTTTGTTCCTCTGTGATGGGGTGGGGGTTGTGGTGATACCTGGAAGGGTTCATATCTATGACTGAATTGCAAGTTTTTGGAAGCTGGAATCTGAGTCCACCACCTCTGTTTAAAGTTGGTTTTTCTCTCTTAACATAGATGGCTTCCTTCACGCCCCTCTCAAACCACCTATTTTCTTTATCCAAAATGTGAACATTCTGGCCCTCAAAAGAATGTCCTTTGTCCAAAAGGTGTAGATGTACTTCGGAGTCTTGTCCAGAGGAGGCTGCTCTTCTGTGTTGGGCCATGCGTCTGTGGAGAGGTTGTGTGGTTTCTCCAAAATAAAGATCAGAGCATTCCTCGCTGCACTGAACAGCATATACCACTCCGCTCATATTCGGTCCGGGGGTTTTATCTTTAGGATGCACTAGCCTCTGTGCACACACCAAAGGGCGCATGTTTGCTCATCTCTACTACCAGGTAAAGAATTGTTGTCGCTGAAAATGGAGCATAAATCAGCAAGGATGATAGGGGATCATTCACTTTGGTGTTTTCGAATGAAATGGCGGACCATCCATGATGTTTGCCCAGTGGAAGAGAGAAAGCAAAAGAAGGAAAGAAAAAGAAGTTCCACGCGGGATAAAACAAGAGTCAACATCGGCATAACTTTTACTAGATGGAGACAATTGATGCGGGAGCCAGGGTTTAAAACGAACGCAGAAGTATCAAGCTTTCTGCTGGGACTTTAAAGCTCTAAATGGTATACAACATTTCTCAAAAAGTATTCAAATTTGCATCACTCGACCGATAAAAAAGAGCAAATCCATTTTCGCTGCAAACCATTTGCTCCATCAGTTCATTCAATCATTTACGGATTAACAGGAAAACTTACTCCAGCTGTCCAATGGTTGGTATGCTAATGAATAAAACACACACGCAACTATCCAACCTCTCTTTCTCCATCTCCATCACCCAACAGAAAGCCTCCTTATCGCACACATGACAATCGGCCATATTTAATCCAGTGGGAATGATAATTGAGTTTGCACTCATTCCTCCTCAGCACCATTAACACGCTTGTCACATCTGACCCCTGTTTTCATCATTTAGCTGTACATCCTTTAATATTCATGCTATATGCTGTGCTTGGTCAAGTGCGACTGCATTATTTGCCCTTAAATTCTCAGAGACGGAGGTGTTCCAGCTATTTGGCTCTTAATATAAAGAAAATGCACATTAACAGGACCAGTGTGTTTTGTTCTATAATCTAGGTGAAACAGGGAAGCTAAACAAAAGCTGGGGAATATAAGAGCTTTTCGCAGTGTCTGAAATATCACTGGATATTTTCATTGGAGCAGAAAAGGAGGAAAAGTCACCACTTTTTGAGCTGAAGAGCATAAATAAGAAGGCAGATAGAGGTGTAGGATATGAGATCCTTTCAGGCTCTAAATGGGCAAATATAACACAGACAGCGTAAACAAGAAAATAGTTTTAAAATTGTAATTTAATTAATCTGCTCTGAAGAATAACTTTAAAACTTAAAACAGCCGCAAATGAGAGCCAATTTTAGATTAGGGTAATTTTAAAAACACTCGTTTAAATACTAAAGCTAGCTATAAAAAACATGAAATAAACTGATATATTTTAACCAGTTATTTTATAAAATACCTTTAATTTGAGTAAATCCATAAAAAGGTACCCCATTTATTAGCACCCCTAAAACATTTCTTTTAAAATACATTTTACCAAAGATTTTTACTATATTTATACATTGATGATAACTTTAGATGAATGATCCAGAACCATCTTTTTAGCCCGATTTCTCTCAGGAAGTTGTAAAATGCTTTTCTACCACAGTAGGTGTTGACTAATCTTCATTCTTCAATAAATAGCATCACAGCAGCTGCCCCCCAAGTCCAGTTCATATCAACCATCCAAGCTATCATTTAAGAGTAAAGCAGATGGACTGGTTTCAAAAAAAGCTGAAAAAGGACTAAACAACCATCTGTAGTAAAAAAACAAAAAAAAAGAGCTGAAGGATTCCAATTCCATATCCGATTCTGAAAATGGCTAAAAGGGCAATCAGACAAACGTTTCACAAATCCAAAACTGTATGTTAAAGATTATACTATTTTTGCAGAATAATGTAATCCAGGTTTGATGGGCCTATATATTGTTATTTTGGAGCAGTTTTAAGGTGTCCAAACACCGGGGAAAAAAGACATGTTTATGTCTTTTTTTGTACTTTTACAAATCAAATAAAGCTTTCACCAATCCCAAACATTGTTATAAAGCTTTTACAATGAGTTTCAAATGGTGTAGTCCAGGTTTAAACTGTTTAAATACTATAGTCTTTAAGCAACAGATGGAATCCCCCTTTAGACATTTTCCTAATTGGCAACCTTAATTGAAAGCCAACTTGACCTTTTTCCACAGTGATGTGGATGGTAGAAATGCACCAAACCCTAACCCAAGCAATTGTTTGGGAGCTATGTCATTAAAAAAAGCTTGGATCATCACAAACAAAGTCCACTTTCTTCTATGGCTCTATCGTAGAAGGCCTTTGGGGTGAGATAAAGGGCAGAGTGCATAACAACGCACCCAATAAACTGGACAGACTAGTGAGGACCATAAGAGGTGTGGACATTGAACCCTTTTTGGAGTAAAATGACATAGGCTATGAAGAAGTGGGCAAAAAAAAGATGTTTGCCTTTGCCAAGCAAAAGAACATCTGAAAGAACATCTATTGATGTCTATTTCTGGTTGATATGTCACCTGAGTTGATCCGATCCGAACCTGATGTTCAGTGCTTTTGTAACGGCCAAATTTTATCCACATATATTGTGTAACAAAAAAAAGGCAATTTTCCCCCCAAATTTACAAGTGAATATAAGACAAGAACCGATCAACATTAAAAAGCCATAAAAACATTTAAAATATGTACGCAAAGGTGTTGAACAGAAACACCAAACAATTATGGGACCTTAGATTCTGAAGAAAGAAGTTTGGCTTTAAAATTGAATGTGTGACATTGGGCTAGATCTTCATCCTGGCAGAGTTGAAGAGGGGGTTCATCAGAGTTTGTTTGTTTGTTGGACTATATGAGGTCTCCTGAGTATCTGGACTCTACTAGGGCAGCCCATTGTCTCTAATCATTGGACAGGGTCTTTAAAGTATAGATGTGGAGAGGGAGATGTCTGCTTTGGAAGCTCGGGGTGTCAGCTATTTGCAGATGATGTTGTTCTGTTGGATTCTTCTGGCCTTGACATTCAGGGCTCACTGGAGCAGGTGAAGCAACTGGCTTTAAATTCATAGCCATAGTTCTCAACCGAAAAATAGTGAACTGATACTACCTGGTTGTGGCCTATCTTTCTTGGTGTGGAATTCATAAGTGACAGTAGGATGTAATGGAAGATGAATACACAGTCCAAGGGGACGTTTCATAACTTAAGCATAGAGTGGTCTGTATATCAAATGTAAACTTCCCAAATCATACAGTCCAATATTCTTTTGAACAATTAAACACCAATTAGAAGTAACTGCTCAACACCGAAGCATGAAAAACATACAATAACATGTAAAATATAGACATGCACTGGTGTGCCATGCAAGTGCAGACAGACAAAAAATAAAGCTACGAATGCGGATGCGCTGTACCTCAGTCCCTTTTTGGGGAGCGTGTTTCTGTCAAGGGGCATGCTGTTGAAACAGAGGAGGGCCGATCAGATGAACACGGAAATAATTTGGTTTTCGCGACACACGAAAGAGAAGCCGAATGTTCAGACAGACGTACAAGACGTACGAGAACGTCAAGACATTATGCATTTATGTAGAACTACATAACCAAAAACACGTAGGGTGTTTGAATTGATTGTTTCATTTGTGAGACATCCATCTGTTCTAGTGAGGTAATATAAATGTGTGCTCTGAGACTGTTCTGCAATGTAGTCCATGCACTATGTAGACAAAACGATGAACACACTGATACAGACTTCTAATGAGTATGTCTGAAATGAGCTAAATTAGCTGGGATTTATTTTCTATGCAATGGTTTTAAGGTAAGTACTTAATATATTGAATTATTTTGCAAAACTAGAGCAGAAAATGTAAGTACTGGATGACCTTGTTTTGTTGTCCCTAATATTACTCATTATAATATTTACCTAAAATCATTTTAAGGTAAGAAGCCTTGGCCTATTTGTCTCAGTTGTCAAATGAAACAATGAATACGATTCTTCCCAATCGTATTCCTTCTTACTCACCCCTCGGACAGGGTGGACTTGATACTGCCAGTACGGGTAACCTTTGGCCCATGATGGCCCAGCGGCATGTCAATGGACTCAGAGCTGGTGTGCAGACTTGACATACTCTGGCAACTCAGGGTGTCCTTGCTGCCAGCTGATGAGCTACAGGCAGGCCAGGGGCGAGCGTTGGAGGGAAGGGAAAGGCCAGAGGCCGGGCTTGAAGCCAGGGAGTCAGTGCAAAGGTCGGGGGTTTTACCATACAGCGGGCTGCTGCCACCACTCAGGCCACCAGTGCTGCCCAAGCTTCCAGTGCCAGAAGAAGGCGAGTCCAAGCTGGGCTGTCTGGCCAGCGTGCCGTGGGGGCTGCCCAGGATTGACGGGCACTTGCCAGAGTCGGGCGTACCCGGAGAGCTTGCCTTGCTGCTGGCTTTTGTGCCAAACAATCTGGGGGTAAAGAGTGGGTGGAGTGTTTAGAAGGGCCCAGAGATCAAGAAGGAGCGACTGCAAGTCCGCACTGGAATGTAAAGGATTGTTATAGGTGGAGTAGAAAAGTAAAACGACACTAAGGACATTGAAAGGACCTGACCAGAGAGAATTCTTTTTACATTTGATTCAACTACAAAATACTTATGATTTTATGCAGAGAATCAGCACAAAGCACATGATTATGAAGTGGAAGAAAAAAGATGGATGACATTATGAAACATTTGATTATGAGAATCTAAAAAAGGTCTGCTGTGCATTCCTTTCCCCACACCCGTTACATTATAAACTTCTTGGGTAAGTCTCCCAACATTCTGCATCTAAAGCTACAGCAAAGATAAAAATTTTTCACTCATGCCACAAATTTTGCACACATGTGATGTGGTTTGGGGCTATGACAGAGCAATTTTAACAGATAAACATGGTTTGATTTACAACACTAATTGTATCTCTAGCTGTTCATATTTTTACTAACTAGAACATTGTGTTGATCAATGGCATAAAATCCCACATGATCTAGTAAAAATGTATTCAAGGCAACAAAGCAGCTTCTAAAACGCATCCACACAGACAAGACACTTCCAAACTCACTCCTTCCACACTGTAGCTTTGGCTAGTTCACCCATATGACGGTAGGCTGTAGGGACTTTCAGTCCTATGACATATTCTGCATATCTTTCAGCATGAGATTTACCACAGCATATATAAAGATAACTTTCTGTTGAGGATGAAGCAGCTTGAAGACAGGCAGATGAAACCGCCCTGTAGGATCCTGTAGGCCGGGTGTCTCCGGTCATGTCTGCTAAATTGCAGCTTGAAGACTGGGTGTTAACACACATTAGGTTAACTTAATCTAGATTTCTGAGCAGTATTTGGTTAAATTAATTGAGGGATTTCATCTTCTGAAAGGTATGCCATGTTGCTTAGGAACTACACTAGGGAGCAATCTATGTGACAACATGCCTAAGTTGTCAATTTGATTTAATGTTCTTTGAAACCCTTAAAAAGGATTTATTGGGTGGTTGATATGGTTTGTGCATGCAGATAAAATAGAGATGACAGAAGGATTTCAAATCATGGTTAAGCAGGAGCATCTTGGTGGTTGTCTCCTACAACCCTGGGAAAATAGGCTTCAAATCATGTTTCTGTCATGGAAATGACTATATAGTAAAGCTCTAAAATGGAAGTTCTTAAAACATCTGATGGAATCTTAAAGACACCTGAGCATGATGATGGATACCTATAGCTCTATAAAGCTAGAAAAAAAGTATCCATAAAAAGCAGTGAGGTGAAATGGTTGATTCACGCAAAACCCAACAAGCCAATAGATCAATACAAATAAGAGCAGAAGGGATGTATTCTGTGTCTGACCTGCGGAAGGTAGGTGAAGCGATGTCTGGGTATTTGGATCCTGGCTGCCTGAGGCCTGTCTGGCCTGCAGAACCAGAGGTAGGGCTGGATTTGGGAGAGGTGGACAGGCCTGCCTGGTCTTGTTCAGACACCCCCACTTTTTCTTTATCCGTCTGGTTGATGGTGATGGGACTGGAGCGGTCCGAGCTAACCTTTCCCTCCCTCCGTTTGGCACCCGCTTGTGTTGCCGCTCCGCCTGCGGACTTCCCGCTGACATTTGATTCAATGCTGCTGGAGCTGGAGCGGTGCCCGCAGCGCCCTGCTGCCGCCCCACTAGAGGATTTGGCCGGCCTTGGGAGGGAGCGGTACTGCAGGGTGACTTTGGAGCTGCTGCAGCTGAGGAGGACCCCGTCATCCTGGGGCTGCGAGCCGTCTAGGCTGGTTTTACGGCCCCCACCTATGCTTGTGCCTTTGCCGAGGCCAGATGAAGACTTTGGGGCCTTGCCCAGGGTGGCCGAGCCACCCGTGAGGGCTGCGCCGCTAGAGGTAATTAGCGTGCCAGCAGGACCAGGGATCTTTTTGTATCCAAATGAACTGGTGGCAGGTGGGCGAGCAATACCAGAGGGAGGTTTCTTGCCTTCATCCCCACTACTTCTCCCAGCATCAGATGGTGAGCGCTGTATCCCAGTGGGGCTTTTGGAAGGGACCTTGCCCTTTTCTGAGGCCTTGGCATCGTCAGTTTTACCTGCAAAATAGACAATCAAAACTACAGATTTAACATTCCTGCATTTTTTAGAGGTATCAGAGTTGGGCAGGTTGAATATAAAACACATAAAAAACAGATATATGCTTCTTCTGATTTCAGAAATTGTAAAAAATGGTTCAAAGGGTTTCAACCAAAAAAGAATCTTGCTTTATGTGCAGACTTTGTTTATAAATGCAGTCACGGTTGCATCTCCCACCTGGTGATTTGAGTGCAGCAGAACTCCCCTTGGTCCTGGGTGGTGTGATCCCCACCTGGGCTGTCATTCCCCTCCGCCATGAGCCCGTCTGGGACATCTGGGCAAGCCCAGCTGCCTTCTGGCCGGTGTCCTTGTACTGACCCTGGCTTTGGGGGGAACAGGCGGATGAGGAAGGCTTCCAGCGGGAGGGGCTACCGTTAGGGTCCATGCTCGGGTCCAACTCCTCGTCCACTTTTTTCAAGTCTTCGGCGCCAACCCAACTGCTGCTCACCTCTGGCTGGGCATGCTTGGACCTGCTATCTTTCTGGGACTATGGAGGAGGGGGTTTGGGGGTAGGGATTAAATAAATCACAGATTAATTCATCTTTTTAGCAAGATGCTCATCTTTGCACTATGCAGGAGATACATGTAAAGTTATCTTGGAAACCTAAATCTGTTTTTTTTTAAATAATATTAATCACATTTAAACACAATCTGAGTCATCAGGAGGACAGGCGAGCGCCTTTTCTAGCAGCAGGGTGTGCGTGTGAAGTCGCAGCTATCTTTGGAATCTCCTACGTACAGCTCTCCCCTTTTGGGACGCTTACAAACGCCTCCACACAAACACACAGAGCAGTGACAAGCAGCCCATACCTTAACAGATGGTCAGTATCCCTAGCAATGCCAGCGTCTCTTAAGAGGCCAGTCTGTTGAGTATTTCATAAGGAGCCAAAGATGCTTGGCAGAAATAACCAAGGCCCTCAGAGGAGAGCTGAATGCAGCTCTTACAGCTCCTATTGTCAGCTGTGACGGTCGGCCTTCACTTCAGGCCGAAACAAAGATGTTAGAGAGGCTGTTTATTTTCTTTTGGCCTTCCAAAGGCCTTCATACCTCCTGCACTTTTTTTAAATTTTTGTTTGTTTATAAAAAGTATAGTATGCATCTCTATTCAGCCTCTGATAAATATTCCCATATACTATCCAGTGACCTGCTACAATAGTACAGATAGACAATTAATGTAAAGAGCGGCCAAGAGCATCATGGCACCCCTAGAGGAGCTGCAGCAATTCACAGGTCAGGTGGAGCATTGTCCAATGTGATTTGTGTGGAAAAGTCACCATTCTATACATGCCTATGTAAATTCTCAGTCATCCAGGTCAAGGAAAACCAAACCAGGATTCAGAGGCAAAATGATCAGTTTTTCTAAAAGCATTTTCTGAGGACGTAACTAGTAAGGCCCCTTTACTGAAGACGTAACTCAAACTGTAGTTGGAAAGCTGAGTTTTCAGCAACATGGAGGCTCGTCCTCCTGATCACAGTCAGTCAGATCTGTCAAATCTGATGCAAACCAAAGACCTACCCATCATCTTTTGTTGTGCATGCATTATCTGTTTGGCTTTTTTAATCACACAAGAACATCATTGTGATTCAGATGGGCAGTCACATAACCCATGCACAAGAGGTCACAGATTAGCGGACCAGGGTCCGGATCCGGAACCACCTGCTGGCTAATTCAGACCCAACCTTGTTTAAAACATTTATTAATTACTGCACGTTGTCCGACGACAGTGTCTAAAGCCATACGGAGCAACTGGGACCAGCCTGCACGTGATACAAATTAGCCAATGAGCTGTGTCAGTCAGGATAGATGGGAAAGAAATAGAAGACTAGTAGAAAAAGAGCAGAGACAGTGTGGATTGCTGGAAAAAGCTCAGTGAACTAGAGAAAGAAAAGAGCAATGGTGCGCAAAAAGATGGCCCTGCACATTTTCTGTATGTTTGGCTCAACCTGCTGCTGTGAAGCAGGATTCTCCACCATGGCCATAATCAAAAATAAATATTGATCCAGGCTCAAAATGAGCACTTTGATAGAATGGCTTTGTCACCATCAAACTCAGATTTAAAGCCTTGCAGGGCAGCCTAAATCACAATTCTCTCATTAAGCCATAAAAAAGAAAGAAAACAAAGACGGTCACTTCAGGTGTTTTATAAAAAAAAGTGAGTCAGGAAATTGTCTTTATAACAAACTGAAAGATTGCTGTCCTCTACTTCAAAAACAATTTAGATTTTAAAATGGAAAAACTTTCTATTTTTTATATCTTTTATTTAAAAGTTCAATATATAACATGGATTTATAATCACCTGAATTTTATTTCAGTGTTAAATGCAGTATAAAGTTACGGATTATAATTATAAAATGTCTCCAGACCTTTACCTGGTTGTTGATTTTCTTAATTCGTATTTTTAATTGGTTACCCTTGCCATACAAGAACAGAAAAATACAAAAACAGAGGAGAATATCGTGTGGGTCTTTGATTTGCATTTGCCTTGAAATGAGCTCAGGAGAATAGACATCCATGCCACTTAACACATCAGCACTCCAACTACAGATTGCTCTAGTGCGACTGACAAAAACTCCTGGATAGGTATTAAAAAATCTATTTGCATCTGATTTACAAGAGTGTTTTATGGTTAACACTCCAAACCCATTATTCCTACCATATAAGCTGTTTGAGGCAGCATCATGATGTGGGAGTTGCTTTTTAAATAAAAGATATAACTTTTTATTTCACATTGCAATTATATGCCATTGTGTTAATCTAACCCAATAAATCCTATTCAAGTATGTTTAAATGAAACATGTGACAAAATGTGAAAATGTCCAAGGGTTTCTGAGAGAAACTGCAGCTTTAAAGCTTGGTTTTGTTCCTGACTTTTTTTCCCACCACAGAAGCATTGTTTCAATGCTAACAAATATCCGTTCTGTGCGCCCACCTGTGCTCCCTTGCTTTTGCGCGACGAGCTGGCAGCGGAGTATGTCGGGGTGTTCAAATCATCGGTGCTGAAGTTGTCCAACGTGTCGCTGAGGCCGCTGCTCACTGAGCTGCTGTCATCCCAACTACAAGACATGAAGAGGAGAAACAAGGTTCAGTAAGCTTTAGCGTTATTATTTAAGCTGAACAGCAGAAACACACGACTCACTTCACACATTAGCGAACTTTGCTTTACAAGCATTCCAGCATGGAAGCCATCTGCTTCCTCCATATCTCTATAATAACTAATATTTGCTTTGAATGCAGTGAAAAAGTCTTTTTCCTGACTAAGTAGATTTGTATTATTATTGCTATAATTTATTTGGTTTGGAAGGCAGACAAATAACAGACTCCTAAACGAGGAGCAGATGGATCAAACAAGCAGATCCTTATTATGCCGTTTAATTTGTGCTCTTAAAACTCATACAATATGGTTTTTAAACTTCAAAAAGATTTTCTCTCATCGGCTTTGATAAACAAGCTCAGAGAGAAGCTTACTGGGTTTTCTCTGCTCATTTTGTGCTCTCTTTTACACAGAGTGACAAACAAGTGCCTTTAAGACATCCACAAAATGCAGTCTTTGTAGGAAGGACTCGGTTTCCATGCCAAATTCTAATGTCTCTTCTGCATCTGGTTTTGCCTTTGTGTGACTACTTTGACTGCAAGAGACCCTCTTAAATATGCATGATAAATCTGATCGCACTTGTAGCTTAGCAAAAAGCCAGAGCCGGGTTATTTTTAAAATAATGTTCTATTTTATCACCAGTGCTTAGAAAAGCTAACAGCAGTTTTTCAAAGCTCTGTGAGGGAAACCTAGACAACCCTGGAAAAAATGACCTCTGAAGCGTCTCTAGGATGAAATGGTTGCAGTTCCTCTGAGGGGTTCTCAGTCTATCCCGGGGTCTCCTCACAGTTGGGTCAGATAATCATAAAAATGAAAGTCTTTGGCGGTTTTTATCAAGAAACACAGAGATTTATAGGTCAAGTTTTTTTTCTACAGGTTACGGATGAGACCCCAACTCACTCTGTCCATTTCCGTCATACCATTTATCCCAAAGCAAGACAACAAAAGAACAACTTTCCTTTCACCTATTGGGGTCAGTCTTTAATTTTCTGATGTAGAATAATAGCCCAACTTTGATTCTCAAACCATTTGTCAACTGCAAATAGAGCCACATAATTCAAACAAAGATTAAACCTGGGGGGGTTTCCAAGACAAGTCAGACACTCTCTTCTCTATGATTATATATAAAATGAGGTTACTCAATACCACAAATTGAGATAGTTACCTCCAATCACCTTTTGGGTCACACCCACATTTCTGCAAAGCCTACTCTTTTGCTTATTCAATGTATGAATCCCCCCATCATGCTTCATGGTCAAGTGTTTCCCAAACACATAATTCACATGCTGCACAGATAACCAAAGTCTATTGACCACCTCAGTGATTCTGCGAGGCTGAAGATTTGGTCCACTGCTCTATGGCCAGGATGGAGGCCAAACTGCTCTGGAATCTCTGGAATCTAAGATCTTTGCAACAACTTGAAGAAGTCCTTCTCAGTTCTCGTCCTCAGTGTCTCATGCTCCTCATGTTACCCTGCTATCACACATCTTAAATAATGTAATGCAGTTATTTACATCAGGTGTACTGGAGTAGAAATTAGTCTAAACAACAGGGAGGGAAGCAGGCTCCAATGACCTGGATGAGAGCCAACCCCAAAGTATAAGCTTTCTTAGAGATACTGAGAAGTCTCATCCCTCAATAGATGAAACACTCCCTGTCGTCCACTTTGGAAAAAATATGACCAACAATGCAAGTGTGCCACTCTGTGAGGCATGTTTCCAGTCCTCCATATACCTTTACCGAGGTACTGTATGTCAATGCAACAACCAGAAAGCCTTCATTGCATTTGGATGAATCGCATTTACCAACAAAACCCTTCCTCTGCGACTTCTTCCATAGTGATGGAATCAACTCTGCCCTGTCAGAGGACTATATGGAGACAAAATTAAAACATCACTCGGATGGCACAATATTCTCACACTGGGCCTTGAGTTCTCTCTGTTTTAACTTTGATTAAAATTTGTTTTTATGGCTGATTAGCAGTTCTACGTTTTGAAAAAGTGGTCATCTCATGATTTTTATAATTCAAATATAATTTCATTCTACGAATCAAAGAGAAAGGAAAGTTAAAAATGACATAAAGACAAAAGAGTTACTTCCAAATAGGTCATAAAAAGGGGCATGAAGATACGCTTGAGATAAATGCAGAAAAATTAGGAAAGAGTTGCTTGAAGATAAGCAATAAGAAAGCCAATCACAAACAACATTTGATGATATACGCATCTGACACCTAGAGCCACCTAGCAACCAAGATGTCCACTGTTGCAGGGAAAATTCATTTTTTACTTTACAGCTAAACGAGGCACAGAATAAGCTGTTTCAGCTTTTTTTTTCCATTAACAATTTCCTTTTCTTTCAATTCAAAGCCTTTATAGAAAAGAATGGCATAACTACAGTTTTAAAGAGCCCCTCATCATGTTAAAAAAGCAGTTCTTACGCATATATCTGTATGCAGATACTTTAATTATGCTAGTGTCTAGTTTTGCATCAGCAGATGATGCTATGTGGATGTCTCTTTTCCTGAAGTGGTGTCACTTCTTTGATCTGATTTAAAGTCATTTCCTTTGCTCAGAGGTGCTTACATCAGAAACCTCAGTAGCGACAGGGGAGTGTCGGAGCACTCTGCTGCATCCATTGGGACACTCCCTCCTTTGCGTGACAACGAGTGAGTCAGAGTCAGTTTTAATGCTCTAAACAAAGAGACTTGGCTGCCCTCTAAGACAAGTGCTTTGCAGAGGCATATAAAATCCCTCTGTATGCATCATGGAGTGTAAAGTGTTGGTGTAGAAAGCTTGAAAGTTTTTAATTCATAGATGAAATCCATCAGAATCAGATGTTTTGAAGAACACATATTACTTCAGAACTAAATGCAGACATTAGGTTTTATTTCAGCTGATCTTGCACAGGAATAGATCAGGCTTTTAACATATAACCATGTATTTCCCTTCAATTTGATGCAAATTGATCCGGATCCATTGAAGTGCAGTATATTCATTTGGGTACCACAAAAAGGGGAATAGTGAAATAGCTCTGAAACAAGGGCTGCTCTGAGGTCTATCACCATATTACATTATGTGATGTAGAGGCAGATGGCTCTGGAGTAGCTCAATGACTTCCACTTCCCATCTAAACATGAGAATATTGTCCCTGGCAGCTGAAGTTAGCTCCTTTTTTCTGACTGTGGCTTGTAATGAAAAGAAATGCAGAAATCTTCCATCTAGTGAATCAGTTTGAAATGTAGAAGAGATGATTAGAGCAGCTTCTGTGTGATATATTGCTTAATTAACACACTAAGTTAAGCTGAATGCTATCTGCACACAGTGAAGAGATGCCTCAGTTCATCTGATAAAGTTCCTTTTTTAAATACTGTAATAATTTATGCTGGTACCAAAATGGATCAACAAACAAATCCATGACCAGATTGGTAATGGTAATGAAACGGATGGATGGATGGATGGATGGATGGATGGATGGATGGATGGATGAAACTGGTGCTATTTGTTTTTGGACTTTTTTTGCAAAAACAAAAAACATCAGATTATAGGGGAAACACCCTGCATTGCTTTGGTGTGGAGCGTTTTGACTTACTGCATATTAGATTTACATTCCACTCATTTTACCTTATTAATCAATAAAAGGTGATACATTTAAAAACTCTAGTTTGTTGTTTGGATTGTTGTCTGCCATGTGACACAATCAAAAAGACATTTTTTTCTGTGTACAAACTTGACCTGTAACATCGTTTATGATTCTGTAGCTTTGAACAAGTGAACCCGCCGCTTCGTTGCTGACAGTTTTTGTCATGACTCTGAACTTTTTGGTTCTGTTTAAGTTTTCTTTTTGAGATTTCAGTTATACTTTTTAATTCTTGTCTTTCTGTGTTTTCTAGTTTTTTGGGTTAATTTCCATTTAGTGTTATTCTAGTTGTTTTTGGTTATATTTTTGAGTTACTCTCTGTAGCCCCCTTGTGTTTGTTTCCTTTCCCCTCCGCTTCCTTCTAGATGCTTCCATCCACACCTGTTTCTTGTCTTGTTCCCATATTTACTCTCCCTGTGCAGTTCCTCAGTGCTGGTTCCTCGTCTTGCCCTGGCTCCACGTGTGTCTTTTCCCCGATGTCCCCTAAATCCTGACTTTCTCTATTTGTTATTTTGGATTTTTGGATTTCTGCTTCATTAAACCTGCAAGACTCACGTCTGCCTCCTGGTCTCTGCATTTGGGTCCTCAAAAAGCTCCACCCAACCATGACAGTTTTATTGTCTAATGTTTTATTGTGTTGCTAGGGTAGAACAGTATACATCATTTAATTATCAATAGCTATTATACAATATTATTGTGTTTCATATCTTATTTGGTAAGCTGATACTAAAAAATATATGGTATAGACGTACACTAAGACCAGCACATCAATCTTTCTGAAGGATCATCATCTGGAAATCCGATTTCAGTCTGCATGAGTCAAATGATAATAATCCAAATTAATCACAGAGCAGGTGAAAGTCAAGCTGCCAGTTATGCTTCCAAGCTTTCACCATTACATGGTGAGTGAAGCAGCTGGAAGGAATAGTGTACCACTTTGGTAGTAGTGTCAGGTGTGTATTGTTATGTTTGGACAGGTGAAAAAAAAGAAATCGCTGAAGAAAAACAATAAATGTATGGCAGTATGTCTTAATTCAATTTCAATTCAGTTTATTTATATAGCGCCAAATTCACAACACATGTCATCTCAAGGCACTTTACAGTTCAACCAGATCATACAGTCAAATTGATACAAAGTTTTTCAAATTGATACAAAGGCTGATGAAAGTGAGTTAAAGGCAAAGTTCTTATTTTATGGGATCACGTCCTCCTTTGGAAACTCCAGATATGCAGTCATGCAACAGGAATAAAATAACAAGGTGTTCTTAAGGTGTGCAACAGTTTACCAGACTCCTTAAGGATAATTTTGCATCGTTAGTGATCCTGTGTCTCCAGTAGTTTTGCCTTGTAAGCCGTAGACGACAGGGATACTAAACAACCTCAGTCTATAAAAAGACCGTCCTACTGTAAAATGTAAAAAAAAATCATCAGGCTGCCTCCCAGGATCGGCTATGATTTTTCTAGCAAAAAAAAAGGCTAAACAAGCTTCTCCTTTGAGACCTATATGCTTTCATGTCACTGCATCTCCTGTAAGCGAATTGGGGGGTAGGGTTGGTGATTGGATGGCGTTCACAAAATGGCACATAAACTCAGTAACCCTACGGATGACGTAGGCAGTTCTGGCATTTCTGTCATAACTTCCTCAATTAACCATGAGGGGAAAAATCCCTCAGGATGGCAATAAATTGAATTTTATCTTTCATTCTGAAGGAGAGGAAATGTGCAAATTAGTGCAAACAAGTCATGTTGTTGATGAGTTTCCTTCCTAATTCTCAGTAAACTAACACCCTGCTGTGATGTCTTAAATTCTAATATCCTTAAGTACATTGCTTTATGCACTTATGAGCTGTGTTAAAGCACAATACTGGTTGATGTCATTAAAAACCCCTTATTCAGGTTACAGAAATCTCTATGTGAAAAATTATAAAATACTTCTTTGCATCCACGCTGCAGCACATTTTTAAACACAAAGGATGCTTTATAACAGCTTTCTAAAGGAAAGTTTTTTTTTGTTATTTATCATTATTTTCCTATTGGTTTTGACCAGCTACATTACTGATATGAACATGGTGCTGTGGTTCTGCTCAGCCATGCAGGAATGAACTCATACAATATTCAACGCCATCGCTAAAACTGAAATTATATAAGAAAGGATAATACCTGGAATTACCTTATAGAAAAACAATTATTTCATCAATAAGCAGGTACTCAGGGAAATTGACAAAAGTTTAGAGTGGTAAGATTGTCAAGAAAAACAAACAAAAAAATTACTTATGTAAATTTCATAATGTAAAAAAATCCTCTTTGGCATCATAAGACCAAATACGATGTTTTACTCAATATCGGCCTCGTTTACTAAATGTATTCTCTTTTCCAAACAACTAAGAAACAACTGAACATCCAGCTGAGGATCCAACCAACCAGTTTCCTCTGATCCAAACAAATAACCAACCAATAATTGAAGAAACTATTCAATCCTCTCCGTCCATCTATCCTAAAAAACAAGCAGTTTAGCTCACAGCTGGTAGTCTAAAACATTTATATGAACACATAGATGTCCACTATAAAAGTTAAAGTAGCTACATTACTGCAATAATTTGGAAGAAACAACATAACATTAAATTCCCTTTGATTTGAAATAGATAAAAAGTTCCCTTTCCCCAAGTGAGACATAAAGAGCCTCATGACGGGAACAAATTCCCACAATTTATATTGATATTATCTGAAAGATCTCAGAGGAAGGTTCAAGTTTTCTCTCAACTTACCCCTTAAAAAATGGTTGCTTCCTGTTGTATTTTCATCAAAAAATTGAGCTTTCATCAGGTTTGAGGCAGAGCTTCACTTCACAGAGAACCTAGAAGCTGCTGCGGCTCGACTGGATGTCGAAAGAGGAGATGGAAACGCGAAAGAAAGGAAGAAAGGACTCGTCAGTGTTCCACTTCTACCTTCTGCGACTGCCAGCTCTCCCTCCCTTCTGTTCGCTTCCCCATCCCCTCCCCTCCTGACCAGGAAGGGCCTAAGAAGTCCTTGGAGAGCCGATCAGACATGTTGTCAGCAGCAGGTTACACAGGGTTAATTAAAGGAGGATGACAATGCAGAACGAAGCCAAATCAAAGAGGAGTAAGGACTCAGTAAGAAAATGGAAAATGGCTTAAAATGAAACACATCTCATCCATAATCGAGAATTATGAGATGCTAAGAGATGTCAGTCCATGTGTTGTTGCATATGCATGTGTTTGTCTTGGTTTATTTCTATATGGCAGCTTATTGTATCTCCTGGTTCTGCAGATAACTCATTGTATCAATGTAACACAACATAACCTTTGGTTGTGAAAGCCAATTATCTATTAAAAGAAACAGAATCAAACCCCTTAGTTTCATATTTTCTCAAAGAAATACTCATTAACATACAAAAAATGGATGTTAGATATAAAAAACAACTTCCTGCTAAGAGGTAGCTGTTTATTTTTGTCTCAAGTCTCAAATCTTAAGTCAAAATTCACATTTTCTACTGTAGCCTATATGATTAGATAATAGACAATTACTATAAACATCTGGCTGTGGATATAGATATGCATCTCCAACCTGTACAAACTTATATATGTTTGTTAAGGTAAACTAAAGTAAACTGACTTTGAATGTCTAGACTGCATCTGTATTCATGAAATTAAAAATTCACATAAATTGGTTTAAAAATGTGTTTTAAAAATTTGAAACATAACGTAATTGTTTTAAATTGTAGATAATTTTCTTTGACAATGTATTTGAAAAAAGTCAATTTTCATTTTAGTTAATTTTTTATTTTTTGTGGTAGGACATCCACAATTTCACTAATTAGTGCTTTGTTGATGATTTAACCACTTAATTCACTATGCAAAACATGCTAATGTGAACTGTGTTTTTTTTTTCTGAAATTTCTAAATATCATAAACAGTCATTTAACACTATGCTCATGTACGCTATGCTTGTTTAGTTAAAACTGCCATAAAAGAAGGTTGACCTGAGTCGAAACTTAAATCAGTGAATCTGAGTTTGATTAGTCTGCTGAATAACTCAGATTTCAGGAACACACAAAAATGTTTTTATTATCCTGAATTAATTTATATAACTGAAAAAGTAGAGTTTGTTAGGAATCCAGTTTGTGTGGCCTGTTTGTGTGTCTCTGTTTTCCACCACTAGGAGGTGCCCTGTCTTCGCTGTCCCTCCCTGCACACCTGCAGCTCATTGGATCATTATCTGGAGGAGCATTTGAGCAGTGGCCTGTCACTACCTCGACGCCAGAGTGTTTGCCAGTTTTGGGTACTCTAGCCAAGCTGAGTTTAGCTGAGTCTAATCTAGCTTTGTTTCTCTGAGTCTAACAAGTTTTTTGTCTTTGCTCCCCGGCAGGAAGCTTTCCTGTGTTGCTGGATACCTAGACCTTCTCTCCCCTGGAAGGAAAAACTGAGTTACACTGAGCAGGGGAAAACCTCCACATGATCCGTTCAAGTACCCATCGAAAATCCGAGTGACAGTCCACTCCATTACTCCTCTGGATCCAACGCTTGTCAACCTGTTCGCCCTCCAACGTGTGCACTATTCTCTGGATTTACCACACAGACTGGATTCAAGGAATAACAAGGCCCCCCTCTAACGTGAGTCCCATTCTTGCAAAATCTAAGTGCTTCCAAGATCCCCACAGTACCTAAACTGACCACTGAACTTCTCTTCTCACTTCAAGTTCTAGGTTACCAGCTCACTGAGTTTCAGATCCAACTCCTGTTTTACCCCCTCTATAAACCTGTTAAACTTTTTCTGTGCTGTCTGAGTGGTTTCTCTGCATGTGGGTCAGATTTGTTAAACCGATCATGACAGTGTTCAAGCCACCTTAACCGTAAAGACAAGAAATTGGAAGGAAACAGAACGAGTCATAGCTTCTAGATACCAGTTGGGCATGTTAGCACAGTATGTCAACAGCTTTTGGGTTTTATCTCCAATTAATTTTGTTGCCAATAGTAGATTGAGACATCAAATGACAAGAAATTGCTTATAAACAAAATGTCTGCTAGTTCTACTGCTAGCAACCAGTTAAGGCCATGCTAAATTGACTACAGACCTCTGCCAAGTTAAAAACCACAAACTCATTATTGTTATAGCCATTTGTGCTGCTGTTTGATGCATTTTTGGTGAACATATGTACATGTTTATATATACATGAAATAGCTACATAAACACATGAAGCAATTTCTAATTAAGCAAAGTTTTTGTTGAACTTTTCTTAATCACACTTTCTTAGCATGTGAGAAAGTAAGTTCATTTACTCATTGAGCAGCCTAAATTGTCATATATTGTGGATAGAAAAGACCAAAGACTGACTATTAGTTCCTGTCTCTAAAAAGTTCATATTCTCAAGGACAATTAGACATGTACATGAAAGACTGTGTAACTCAAATCATTTCAATCCAAGTCGATCAAAGAAAAGAAAGTGACCTTGGAGGGAAAAGCTGGAAATGTGTCTGTCGTCAAGCATTGACAGACAGTGAGATGTCAGCAATGCCCGACTGAGCCGGTCAAGATGTCCAGGCTCCCTGCTGCAATGCAGTCAAAAATGACAAAAGTTGCTTGGCAGTGTCGAGGTTTGCAGAAGGCTTGATGTGTCCCAGTAGAGTGTGTTAAGTTCTACGTCATACCGCTGGCAAACGGACAAGGAAACAGCTCATATCAGAGCTCACAAGCCAGAGAGAAAAATACAACCAAGACTGTCCCTGATTGAAGAGGCTCATGGTAAAATGTTTTTCAGCAAACACTAACATGAAAAGTTAGTCAGCAATTATGTTTTGCCAACAAAAGTGGTGAAATAAATAATTTAACATATTGGTTGAAAATGCAGTTAAAACCCTGAAATGACAATCTCAGTTAAAAGGATCTTCGCCCCAAATACCAATAACTTTTGCTGCATATATTTTACTTGTAAACAAACTGAGTTTTTGATATTTTGATGTTGGAAAGAGGCTGCAAGGTGGAACAGGGGTCTAGGTTGTTATCTTCCAACATGAAGATTATGGGTTTGATTCCTGGCCCGGAGTATCTCTGCATGGAATTTGCATGTTCTCCCTAGGCATGCGTGGGTTCTCTCTGGGTACTCCGGCTTCCTCCCACAGTCCAAAAGCATTACTGTTAGTTTAATTAGCTTTTCTAAATTGTCCTTAGGTGTGAGTGTATGTGTGTGCATAGTAGTGTGTCTCTGTGTTGCCCTGCGACAGACTGTCCATCTGTCCAGGGTGTTACCCATCTTACGCATGTAGCATGCCGGAGATAGACACCGCAACCGTGACAAGGACTAAATTGGAGGAAATGAACGGATGGATGAGGTTGGCCAAAAAAAGCAAAGGACTACTGAATGTTTTTTTTATTAATTAAAGAATTTATATATATTGTGCTCTTATGAATAAAAAAAAAAGTATATTAAAGGTTAAGAATCATTGGACCCTAGAGGGATGAAGACATGTTTTGAGGGATGGAAGATGCCTCTCTGTCTTGCTATGTCTCAGTGGCAAAGTTTGGTGTAGAAATGATTGTGGTGCAAAGGTCTCTTTCAGGAGTTGGGTTATGTGAGCATCAGTGCTCAAGAAAAATCCATAACAACGATATATATAAGTTTTATATGGCTTGCTATCTTGCCCTGTCTCCCTCAGCCATGCCCAGCGCAATTTATTTTTCGTTCTCTTTGTTGTCCTTCTCTCCAAACACAAAGTTTAATTTACTTATTTAGGTGACTTTCCATGTAGAACTTCAGTACTGTACCACAATCTATCTGGCTACTTGAGCAAGAAACGAGAGGAGGAGGTACATGCATTCCTAAGGTCCGCCCCTTCTTCTTCTGATTGGCTAATGCTGTTCGTTTCAGAGCGCTCCTTTGCTACGATTGGCTGACAAACGCAAGAGGGATTTCGATTGTCTTTTTTTATTTATTTACACTCAATTTATTTTCAATTGATTTTCTTTTACGCAAGGGCAATTGCTGCAAGCCAGAAATCCGGCTGGGGCCGCAATACTTTAATCCCTGTGTTAAGCTAAAGGTGGTATAGCAGCAATAGGTGGAATTACATGTGGATGAAGAATTAACTGAAGTGCATTGGGTAAATACCTTTGTTTATAAGACATTTTACAAATCAAAAACTAAGGAAGTAAAGTCTTTACCAAATGGAATCACAAATGGTGGAAGAACAAAAAAAAAAAAAAAATAAATAAATAAAAAATTCACCATACTTTTTCTGGTACCTTTTCTAGGTCTTGGACCGAGCCCGACTAGTTCAGTTTTCCCCAAAAGCTCGATGTAGCATAGAGTGACTAAATGCTACCCCTTCCCCACCTGTTGCTGCAAGCACCAAAATCAGATTCCAGAAACAAGTTAGCAAGATAATTTCAATACTTCCACAAAACACAGATTTGGCTTTTTTTTGGGAATATTTTTGGTCACTAAAATAGGACGGACACCTGAGTTGTTGAAAATATAAAAGCTCAAGATATCATTCTGATTAAGGTAGCTAAGTTTTAAATACAACTTAGAAAGCCATTATTGTTTTAGATTCTGTGGTTAATTGCACAATAAACTATTCAAGGTTAGTACGTCTTGAGACTTGCCTACTGGCACTTTTAACAAAAACCTTGCAAAGTCACCTTGGAGTTATTTGCACAATATCTTTTAAACTATTATAGCAGACATTATATTAGCTTAGCATTACACAATAAGTATTCTAATATCTAATTTAGTCTGGTAGAGAGATAAAAAATTTAATTAGTGCTTTACTTGAATGTAGATGTTTAAGGTCTGGAATAGAATCAGTCCACATTTAACACATAGAGCCAGGCAGTTTGATGAACAAAATGTATAAAACATGCAAGAAATACCAATTGCCAATCTGAGCACATGTTAATGTGAAATATTTTAAAGGTTTGTAGTCTTGAAAGACAGAAAAATAAATGTCTTGTCATAAAAGGGAGTCTAGCACTGGATCATTCCATTTTAATCTGTTTTTATGCAAAACATGTGAGGCTTCTCAGGCTTAAAGGAGCTGTATGCTGAAAACTTGGCCATATACGTGTCATCTCCATCAACGGTATTCCTTTTGCTTTGTCACCTTGGGACCCGTCCTTGTGGGTTCAGTTGTGCACATCAAGAACTAATCCATGTCAAAGTATTCAGGCTGTTTAGGTCTCTAAACTATTGACAGCTTGCCAGTCGACATAAGAGGTATTTCACATGCGAACAGTTTTCTGACAGGTTTCATGAGATGATATTCCAGGTAGGGGCGATATGGCCTAAATGTAAAATATTAAATTTTTATTTGAGTTCCGATTTTTTTCCGATTTTTCTCCCTTATGTATTAAGGAAACAATAAGTACAAACGGGTCACCTTGGCTGTGTCCGAACATCTGCCCCAATATGGAGAGATATTTGTGCCATCGGTTTGAGCGCGCAGGAACCAATCCGAGCGCGCAGTGAGACAATACGCGCGCGCGCAAAACCGGTCTGGCGCACGCTCAACTCTGAAAAACCCTCTCAACACACTGTTCTCGCGCTCAGTTTCATCTCTGCGCGTGCTCGAATCCGTCTCTCCTCGCTCAACCAGCTGTGCGCTCGGCTGTTTCTCCGCTCGCTAGACTCTCTGCGCTCGCAACTTCAGCAATGTATGTAAATGAACTATACCATCAGCCAATCACGCTCAGCTTCTTTTCATCCAATGAAAGCATTCGTTCCTTCTTATTCTTCTTCTTTTCTATCATGGCGGATCGCAAGCAACTTTAAGGTGCATACCGCCACCTACTGTTCATGAGTGTGTAGCAACATTGTTTTACGTCTATTAAATTCTATTTTTTAATTTTGTATTCTGCAGATAACAAAATAATGCTTTCCTTAATCTATAAATAACCTTTATATTTCCTTTATTTCCCAATAATCCTTTAAGACTCCACTCTTGGCCTGTCCTTTCAACTACTCTTCTCAATTTCTCCCTTTCAGGTTCATATGTTTTACAGTTCATCAATACGTAAGCATTCGTTCCAAATACTACATCCGGTTAAATGAAAAAAAAAATATAAAAATAAAAACACAATCAGGAAAATCAAACAACTCTTACAGTTATTTGGTCAGCACTCCTAACCATTTGATGGACAGAAGATAGTACTATAAAATATCTTGAATTATCTCAAATAAACTTCAGTAAAACAGTTATTAGATCATTGCCTCATCCATCTCTTTTACCTGCTATTGACATGGATTTAAATTTGCTGTTTTAAAAGAAAAATAAGGAGGATATTTCAGGTTCCAGTATGGTTCAACAGTCTATAGATAAAAAATATTATGGATATGTTAAATTTTTTATGGATGATAGAAAAGAAGAAGAAGAAGGAACGAATGCTTTCATTGGATGAAAAGAAGCTGAGCGTGATTGGCTGATGGTATAGTTCATTTACATACATTGCTGAAGTTGCGAGCGCAGAGAGTCGAGCGAGCGGAGAAACAGCCGAGCGCACAGCTGGTGTTGAGCGCGGAGAGAGAGCAGGTCGAGCGCGAGCAGAGACGGATACGCGCACGCGCAGAGATGAAACTGAGCACGAGAACAGTGTGTTGAGAGGGTTTTCAGAGTTGAGCGTGCGCCAGACCGGTTTTGCGAGCGCGCGAGTTGTCTCACTGCGCGCTCGGATTGGTTCCTGCGCGCTCAAACCGATGGCACAAATATCTCTCCATACCCCAACCCCTAGATCCCTGAATCACTATATAGAGCGGGGACTATATAGTGAACTCGGTTAACTGACCCTTCAGATAGATAATCACTACCTTTCGCAACACGTTATTTACGTAACTCCATCTCCACTGCACAGCGGCATCTTTATTAGTAGTCGCAACAGCGGGCCGCTGTGACAGCAAATCCCATAAAGCTTTGGGAGGAGAGCTCTCTGCGCAAAGCATTCAGGGATATATGTGCTCGTCTAGTGACCATGGATGATCATTTCTTTTTAAGGTGCATTGTGGGAAATTTTGAGTTCACTACTTTTTCATCCAGTAGACTTTCGGACACTCATTTAAGATAGAGCACTATATAATGCCCTATATAGAAATTAGGGTGGACATTCGGATACAGCCCATGTCTTTGGCTATGTGGGGGGCACATCTATACCACGCCACAGCATTGGCAGTCATGCTTCTATCTCAACCTATCTATCTCAACCGGGAACCTTTTAAAATACGAATTTCAATACACAACCCCATTTCTTCTAATACAAACGCATCTAAATAAACTTGTCACCCCCTTCTTCCTCCTCACAGGTGTCATGCCAAGGTATTAATCCCCGCCAGAATTTGTATTCCCTTGCTGGGAATAGCACGGACTAGGAGTTGATTGCTGTTGGTTGCAAAAGTGCTACATGAGAGTAACACTGCAGCCACAGAAAATGCACTGTTAGAACATTATAATCGTCCGCAACAAAAAATTTGAATTCATTGAATCAATCTTTTTTTTTTTTTACCAGGCCTAGGATGTTCTGAAGTCACATACAAAACTTTTTGTTTAATATAGAGAAATGAGTTCAATACCCATATCAAACGGTAGTCCATCAAATGTTCATCTTAAATAGGACAGGGTAACTCAACATGAATGACTCTTAATTAATGCTCTTTTAATGCTCTTAGAAATAATCTAAATGCCATCAACAAGAACCCATGACTTATATATACATACACATACACGGCAAAATCCTTCATCTTCACCATGGACAGGCTGCAGCCATGTCTCGAGTTCCTCGTTTTGCCACCACTTTGGTTCAAATTTGCATTTTCCCCATTCTCTAGCCCTTTCTCCACCTCAAGCTTCTTTTCCGAAGCATTTTAATACTACGATTATCAAATTTAATGAATTTTAATCCCAATTCAGGCCTTAATTTAAAAAAGATAATAATTTAATGACTTTTAATGATTTTTAATGATCTGCGGAAACCCTGTAGGAAGAAATGCGACATTGATGTTAAGTAAACTAAAACTTCTCTTTATGAAATAAAAAGGAACATAAATTCATGCAAAATCAAGCAAAATCCAGAATACATTTGCTAAAGGTTTCCTTTTAAGTCTCAGTTTTAAATAGACCTGTAAAGCAGACTGCAGTCAACTCAATTCATGCACCTTGAACACTTGCATATTTGCATGGAAACACACAGACACCGAGACGGTGATTGAACATCTTCAAATTAGCAGAAGTTTGCAGAGTTTAGTTCGTTTGCCTGAGTGGATTTAAAAAAGTTTGAGAGCTAGAAAAAGACAAAAGTCTGAGGAATGTAGAGCGGCTGCAAAAGAAAACTTCAGAAAGTGTAGATAGCAGAAGCGCAGAGTTGCTGTACTTTCAGGTGCAGCGCTGTAGAAGATATATCCTTCCTGAGCGGCGCCGACGGCAGCGATGAATGACACACAAACTTTGATAATGACTGGCTTTGTCAGTAACAGTGAGACCCTCTTTCCCTCCAAATCTCCTCACCGCTTACAGCAGCACTTGACAAGCAGTGCAGCGTCACCGCCACTGTCACTGCGCCGCAGAGTGACAGCCTGAGTCCTGCTTCTAGCGCGCCAAGAAGACTCCTTTTGTTGAGAACGGACAACGCAACCGTAGCACACATTTCAACACAGCCGCCCCCAGTCCCCCAAAGCCTTATATCACAAACAATAAAAAAAAAAAAAGAGTGCAGAGGCAGCTGCCACAGTCCAGTCAACAGAGGCGGAGAGATGGTGGCACACTCTCAAGACAGTGGGATGCTAAAAGCAAAGGCCTGTTACTTATTCATGTCTCTGCTGAGAAATGAGAGCCTGTTGGTGTCAGAACATTCTCCATAGGCTGCTTTTCTTGACAGCGAAGCCAGGGGCACATGCTCATCTATGTTGCATGGCAGGAGATATTTTTAGAGATGCAAAGGGCCTTTAGCTCAAAGCTTAGGTCTCTATTGTTTTCAAACTTGCTAACCTTCTGAGGGACCTGACCATCACCAGATAGGATGTTCTAAGAGCTGATGTTTGCTCAGTAAGGGTGGTTATTTGTACTTATCGACACAGTCGAACAGGGGAGGAACAAGATTTAAGGCAATGATATTTCTCAAGAAATGTAAAGGGTGATCTAATGTTAGCCAGTTTTAGATAAGAATGGAAATCATTTTATTCAAAAGTGCTAAATTACAAATCTATAATTTTTGAGGCCCAGATTGTGGGTTGAAATTAGATTAAAGAAGTGGCAAACAGTTTTAATCTTTAATCTTGGTCTTACATGTTTGTTTTTTTTCATTTAAGTTTAAGCCAATATAGGGACAATCATTATAAATATGCAAAAGCTTCAAATATAGTGTCAAGGTAACAACCACAAAAAACAAGCTAAGCTAATAATGTAGTTAATCTATTATAGAAAATCTGACTCTTAGTTACCTACAGCTAAAAATAGCATCTGTATTTGAACTATTCATCAGTGCTAATCTAAACGGTATTTCACTATTTAGTATTGTGTCTGGATTAATTCTTTAAAATCATTTGCTTAAAAGAAATGTTATTAAATGACTGACTGAAATTTAAATAAAAAAAAATGTAAATGATGTTTTGAAATATAGCTTCAGATTTATGAGACCTATTTGTGAAATCCCTCAAAAAACGAGGATTTCAATGATTTTGTTCCCTTTAAACATATTAGAAATAGTTAATTGCAAACATTTATTTAAGTTATTTGAAAAAAAGAAATCTTAGTTATAACTTACTAAGTTCAGTTCGTGAATATAAGAAAAGGCAGAATTTTCGCAATATAATCTAGGCACAATTAAAAATATTTTCTTAGATTTTATTGATTCTGATAAGATAAAAATGTAATATAATTTCAACATTTTAATTTCATCCCATTAGACAAAAATATAGGACAGATTTAAAAACTTTTTTTTAAGTAATGCAAAGATTAAATCCTGTCTGACTCTCATGAACCAAACATGAACTAAACAGGCATCATGTGATCTTATGAGCTGAAGGCAATAAACCAGGATGAGTCTCTTGAAAGGATATGACCTGAAATGGATATAGAAATAATTTGATATTTATATTCCAGCTTGACATTTTTACTTCCCGTTATGGCAAAGCTCGACTTGTTGCAAATCCCAAAGAACTTGTGACTAAACAGAAAGTTACCGATTCAATCCCTGCCTCTCACGAGTGATCCCTGCACTAAAATGTCAGAGCTGTAAAACTGTTGATTTGTGCATTTCTGTTGTGACATGATGAGTCATTTAGATCCAATTCTGCTGGGATTTTTAGTTGGTTTAGAATGAAGCTGTTAGAGTACAGACTGTGAAAAAGCATGAAGCATAATGAGCCTCGTGGGGGTTGGTTTATGTACACAGATCAGCTCCTACTTTATGCTTCTGAAAAGCTCAGTCCAAGTGGGCCTGATAAATTGGAAAGGGAGGAAAATGAATTCTTTGCTACTACAATATAACACTGAGATAATTTAATGAGAGCTTTAATTTTTAAACAATTTAATTTTAAAAACCAGTATTTAGTCATTTCTGTTGAGCAAAGAGTCACTTTATGCTCAGTGGAAAAACTATTTGTTCCAAACTGTATATCTATTCTGCATCTGGCTACACTTCTCCAATTGTTCAGTACTTACAAGTGCAAACAATACAAGTATTTCCTGCATAAATTAAACTAAATTACCTTTTTTTTTACAGCAAACTAGACAGATATATTAAATCATTTGCATCTGATATGATCAGTGTGTACGTTTTAGATCGTTTTTACATATTTTCTCCCACCTCATTTATAATTAAAACAGTAAAATTGAAGAAAATATGACTGTCAGTCAGGATTTCTCTCTAAAATGAAGCTAAATGCTTCTCTTGTACTTTTTGAACTGGATTTCCAGTTTGCTTCTTTCTGGTAGTGAAAATTTTCCAAAGGTAAGGGGGTAAACAGATTGTTTGAACTTGTGACTTATCCGATTCTCATTTCACCTCCACCTAGAGGCTTTGGGAAAATCAGGCTTTTTTTCATCAAATAAAATAGTCATGAGAGGCAGGTCTTGTCCTGCAGAGGTAAAGCCAGGCTGGGGTATGAAATCTGCCGAGCAATTGCTTATGAATTTCCCCCCTGAGCTCTGGTGTATGTCAGTGAGACGTGTCAGCTCAGTCTCTGACAATCACTCGTCACAGCAATGCTGGGGGAAGCATTGGGTATTTTTTTATCTCCATTTATACAGTTTTCTGAGAAAAAGGGAAAGGAAGGAACAAAGAAAAACAAGGTTTCATAGTTCAAACTCTGAGCTTATGGGGATACTGCTGCCTAGGAAACCAAAGGGAAGCCAGTAATCAATATTTGCAATAACACAGAGACAGGTAAGGAAATGCAAAGTACTTTTTTTTAAAAGTAGAGAGAGGTGAAAAGGTTTAACAAACTATTCAGATACACATGCTGAGGATACAAACAGAGAATATGTTCTGTAAATGGAAATAATAAAAAAAACCATCCAGAAATTAAACTTTGAAATATGTTTTATCAAAAAAAGGTTTTTATTGACAGAATAACTTTGCTGTGTTATTAGATGTTATAAAAAAGAATCATTTTGATTTAATGTTTAGAAAAATTTGATTTGACAGATTTTTTCATTTTTTGAACTCTCTTTGAGAGAAGAAAGCTCTGAAAGTGAAGAGAATGTGATCCGTAAATCACTATTTAAAAAGAATGCAATTTGCTAAAGTCAGTCCAAAAAAGAGAAATGAAAAGGAAAATTGGGAAATATAGAAAATGCAAAAGAAGTTCTGTTTTTCAAAGTTTAATTTCCGGAATGTTTTTTTTTTTTTTTTTTTTCAAATATTCCATTTTCAAAATGCATTAGTTTGCAACAATAGAACAAAATTCACTCCATAACTATTACGCAGAAAAACATGATTTAACAGCAACCTTTGCAGAATGAATAAGTCTTAATAATACGCCCTGCTTTAGTGTATTAAAAACAGTAAAAGGATGCAGTGAAGAAAGCAGTTTTGAAGAGAAATTAGGAGCAATTTAAAGAGTAGCAATAAAAAAAAAGAAAAACGATATGTTAAGTTTTCATACAGTCACAGGAAAGCGAGATTCAATCCTCGTTCGTGAATTTTCTCACTCAGTTTGGCAGAGGCTGGAGTTTGCAGGTGCAGGCTGTTTATTATTAGCCTCCCATATGCTGTAAAACTTTATCTACACTCACAAACACAGACTCACACAGAGTTTTAGACTACACACATTTATATGCACAACCACATACTACCGTATGGACAATCTTATTTATTACTTTTAGATTCAACATAACCCAAACATAAATTTCCAATGATCTGACCAAAGGAATTACATTTTTTGGGGGCTTTTTAGTTTTTTTTTTTCCAGAGTCGGAGAGAGACTGAACTGTTAGAGAACTCCTTTTGTAACCTCTGAGGGAAGAGATAAATAACATAAGACTGAAAAAAGTCAAATTGGATCATTTGATGCCCCTATTCGGGACGCTTTTGTTTGGCTTTCCCCAAGTAAAAAGTAAAATGATTGCCTCACCATTATAGAAAGAATTTGAAAGTATTTCAAATACAGTAAATAGGTTCTTATTTGAAAAGATGTGGTTCTCAATCTAAAACTCAGTATATTCAGACAGGGTTCCCGCGGGTCCTTAAAAAGTCTCAAAAGGCATTGAATTCTTCAAAATAAAACTAAAAGCCTTTCGTAGGTCTTAATTTTTAAAACATCATAAATAGGATTATTTTTATTAAGATTTATTTTTGTAATCTAAAAAAAAACATTAAAATTGACAGTTTTTTATATATATATATATATATATATATATATATATATATATATATATATATATATATATATATATATATATATATATATATATATAAAAAAAATGGCTCTCCATTATTGGTTCCATCCCGATAGCGGAACCAATAAAAGCGTTGTTGCGGCCGGGACATTTGGGAGATGCGACATTTACTTTTTGTCTGGAAAATATGAGCAAGTTTACATGTAACCAAAATTGTCTATCCAGCCAAGAGTTTTCTCCATGGCTAAAACCAGTACCAGGGAACATACATGAGGCACAGTGTATTTTATACATGAAGTCATTCAAGCTCAGAACGATGGGAATTAAGGCAGTGGAGTCGCATGCGAAGCACGAAACACAAAGCGTCAAAATGGAGAAACAGCCGGTATTTCTCAGTTTTGTTGCACCCTTGTCTCTGCAACGCCTCCACTTATCACCAAATCAAACATACTAAGAAAACGACACAAAGAAAAATAGCTGAAAAAAGACTTAGCACTGTTTATGTTGAGGCTTTAAAACTGATTTGTTTTGTTCCCTGCTAAAACAAAGTTTGTGAATTCAGTTGAATAATTGTTCAAAATTATCTGTCATTTGTGTGTTTTTAGCTTTCCTCCTGTATGGGAAGCTTTTCAAAATTTGAAACATTAATGCAGTGGTTTATGTTAAAATAAACCTTTGGGTTAAGTTGTCACAAGAGGGTTTCTCTTGTGTTTCTTGTGAATTTGGTCTTAAATTTTTATTTCAAGTGGCATTAAAAAGTCTTAAAAAGTCTTGAATTTAACTTGCCTTATGCTGTAGGAACCCTGTCAGAGAAACTCATTGATTATCCTCAGCCACTTACATGGAGGAGGAAAAACATTTTGCTTTAAAATCTAAGTTTATTCCACAGTGTGATACCTTTTGACTTCACTCTGTTTGCCTTTTCTTCTTCTTATGATTTCTGAGCTTTTTTTGTCACAAGAGCTTAAAAGCATGCAGCGCTTGTAAAACTCAAATCTTAAAACGGTCTCCTATCTGGTTTTGTGACAGTTAATTCATGCAGTATAACACAATAATGCATAAAGACAATTTTCGATTTAAACCTTTTCTTTTTTATATAAACTATGCACACTTTATAGAAACAACCAGAAGCTCCAACAACAGGAATAGGGCGGGTTGGTAAAAATATAAAGTCACAGGCATCAATCACCAGCCCATTTTAATTACATCGTCATGCGGCAGAAACATGCTGTCAGGTTTGCTGAAGGGTTCTAACAAAGCTGCTTTAACTGAAGGCAAAAGAATAAAAGCCGTTTAAATGTTTTCTGATGTAATCTGATTTTGACACTAGTCTCTCTTTCCACCTCCTGCTCAGCCTTGGTTCAGCTAGGAGCTGTGACAGTGGGAAATACCACGATGTCAGTCGATTTCTTACAGCCTCTGTTAATGTCAGTCACTGCAATCTTTCTTGACAGCTTTAAACCAACACCTCTTCAGCTGCATCACCTTCTGTACCATGAAATAAGTAGAAAAACGATTATGTATTAATGTAATACAAGATGGTTTGGAAAGCCATGATTTAAATTATTTTTAGTGGTCATGATATATATTTAAAATATAAATGTCATCAGCCTCAGTCCCAGTACTGTTCTAATACACAAGAACACTGAGATTGAACAAAATGCCGCTTGAACAAAAGCAGCTTCTAGTGCAGCGCTCACAGAGCTCAGATTAGTAAAAGTTCTCTTTTCTGTTGCTGTTACTCTGTAAAAGTACATTTTAACATCATTTAAGGCGAGAACATTATTCTATATGGCCCATTTACTGATTTAGTGCGTAATTGAAAAAAAAGTTCAGATGCTAAGAGGACAGTAGCAACCAGCGTGCTCTGATGCTAACTGCAGCCAGGGCTAACGTCAGCCCGTCTGCAGCAGCCATCCCTCGGCATAGCCGTGTGTAAAGTACTGCTGGCTCTGATGGCGATTTTTTGTTTCATTTGGCGAAACGTTTGTGTTAATTCGACTGTGTTAATCATTATTCCCCCTCTAAATGAAAAAAGTAACAATTTATTATTATGTAGAGACTATTAATATCAGGAGGTTAAAATGCAGCTCCAGACTTGCTTTGAATGTGGATGTCATGAGTATGTTTCTCTTCCACTTGACACAGCTTTGCTATGCCTGCTCCCGTTCTCCCCAAGTCCATAATTCCTGTGTTCTTCTTAGGAACATAATCGGTGAGAACATGAGTCCATACTCACGTTCTTGTGAATTGAGAATCTTCTAATCACATTCTAACCTATGCAGATGCTCTGTCTGATGAAGATTTACTGTCATGATTTCACATGTCTTTAGCCAGCAGAAAGCTTGATTTTCTAGTATTTACACCATCAAATTTACTGAATCCCCGGAAGTTTTGAGCTTTCATCCTCAGTTGGTCAACTGATGCATAAGTGTGGCAAAAAAAAACTTCAGCCATGGTAGCAAAAGCCATATAATACAACTTAATTTATCCTTATACAGATGCACTGTACAAAACACAGAAACATTAAGTACTGTTATTTACATTTGAATTCCCTCATGTTAAGAGCTCAGTAAAGCGTTTTCATGGCAACAGGGGAAACAGTGCTACAGCAGCTTAGGTTTCCCTTTTGGTTCCGCTTTTAATACCAGAGGAAATATCTGTCTTTATTGAGCTACTTCGCCATCTCGTTACTCCTCAATGCTTTGCATAAAAACAGCCTGCAGTGAAAGGAAAGGCATCACAGAATTAAAGCATGACTTCTTCTCAGTTTTTTTTACTCCAGTATTTTTAACATTGATAGTCCTTCCCAGTCGTTTTCTTTTGGATGTATGCTCACTAAATTTAACTGCAAACTCATATATCTCTCTAAATTTTCCTGAAACCTCCAATCATAGCCAATGATCACCAAACTAGTTTAATCCCCTTCTGTGTAATTCCTTTATTTGGGATTTTTTCATGTTCAAACATCATTAAGAGCACATCACAGTGCAGTCTTAACAAGGAATCAACTTTAATTCAGTTTCCCAGAAACACATGTGAGGAATATAAATGCATATCATGATTATTAGGACACATTTTAATCATCAAACTTCTGTTTTGTGTTTAGTGGATCAAATAATTTTGCTTTAGAAACAGACACCATCCATCACAGCAACGCTGATTGATTCTGTCCTTACCTGTCAATGTCTCCCTGCATCTCTTTGCTTCCTCTTTGCGTGTTCTCTCGGGGTGAAGCCACATCTGAGGATCGACCTGTATTCCTAGCATACAGGTGGAGGCCACTGTCGGTTAGGTATCTGGAAACGGAAAAAGAAGTTAAAAACTGAAAATTAATATCTAAAACAATTGCTTTTGTCTTTCAAATATTATTTTTTTGGTTTTAATTTGTTTTTCTCCAATAAACACAACATCAAACTGCAGTTTCAACTTTAAAATGTACAGGAAACCTCAATAATAATTCAGCAAATGTAGATTTAACGCTCATCAACTACTTAAAGGCATAATTCTACCTGGATATAAACCACTATTCTGTTCAAAATTGGGTTAAGTAATTTGAAAATATGTAAAATTGCTCAGATTTCTCCAGCTTACATTTAATGTTTGGAAACTTTTAAGCATATGGTAGGAATATGTGAGTTTGTACTGATATGGAAGTGAGAAAGAGGCTTTTACATCATTCCTTACCATAGTAATTAATGAAGGTCACCTGCCAGAGAGGCATTTTGATGCTTTTGACGAAGCTTCTCTCCTTTCTTATTGAGGTAATCTATTATTTTATTAAGAGCCAACAGTCTGCGTAAATGCATTATCTAACTCTTCCTATTCAAGGCAAGAAAAGCCAAAGACAGCCTTGGTGGATGACAGCAGCCTATTTGTCCTGATGTAGAGAGAGAAGAATGAGGCCTTGGTTTGCTGTGTGAAAAGCCAGCGAAACATTCATTTCTGAGCACTTTTGAATAAACTCTGAATGGAAATGACTCATGTCACTCGTCAAATAGACCTTGGAAATAGTTTAAGAGGAAGTAGAAGGATCTATAATGAGAAAAGTAATGATGTATTTCAGAAAATACTTCCTTAAAACCAACATTTTAGCTCTTATATGATGGATTTCAGAAAGTACTTCTTTAAAACCAACATCTCTAGCTCTTAAATGATGAATTTCTGAAAATAATTCTTTAAAACCAACATTTTTAGCTCTTATATGATGAATTTCAGAAAGTACTTCTTTAAAACCAACATTTTTAGCTCTTAAATGATGAATTTCTGAAAATAATTCTTTAAAACCAACATTTTTAGCTCTTATATGATGAATTTCAGAAAGTACTTCTTTAAAACCAACATTTTTACCTCAAAAATGCGTAGCTAATAGCGTTCCAAGTCTACAGATTGAAAGGTTTCTTCACTGTTGTTTAAAAAGCTGGTCATGCTTTGCCAAACGGGTTGAAAATAATTCTGAACATAAACTTTAATAAAAAAATAAATTAAAAAAAGATAAAGGCAAAAACTATATGATCAGACTTTATTCAAACTTCCCATTTTTGTCCTGTTTTTCTCCTGAAAGAGAAGATCTCTCCTACGGTCTCAGTTCTTTTGAGGTCCTTGACAAGCTTTCTTTAATGGCCGTCCTGTATTGAAGTCCGTACATCTTTGAAATCTGATCAGCCTTTCAGATTTTGTCAAAGAAAGGTCTTTCTACAGCATAATGCTACCACCACCAGATCCCTTAATTTAGGGAGCACTGTATCAGTTTTTAAAGTTTTGTCACAGATTCCCAATTGGATTTTGTTCCCTTTTTCTTCTCCATTTGAGGAAAAGCAAACTCATAGCATCAGGCTAACACATCTATGGCAAAAGATCTCAGGAGACCAGTAGTAGCCAGGAAGGGGCTTCCAAAAGATCATAGCAGCATGAGTTTTATCGAAATGAGCCGGACTTATGGAAGAGTATCCATGGGACAGAGGTGCCCAAGTAGAGATGTAGGACCATTGATTTTAAGCTTACGCTATTATGAGTATATCTAGTTTTTCTCATTATTCTTTAGTGTTAAAACTTAGTGAGTGATTGACAGCATCCTAAAACAAGTGGAAACATTGGTACCAATCCAACATGGCGGATATGAAAATAACTAGCTACCTAGCATTAATATCTGAAATGTTTAAATTTAATGGTTAGTCTTTGTTTAAAGGTTAATAAAATGTTTTAATAAAGTACTTTTTATAAAGGGGGTTTTTATGTAAATTTGGGTTTTTTCGTATCAACGTTACAAACCTGGAGGGGTCCGAGTGCCCGCTGTAACGGCCTGTGTTGGCGGTAGCGCCCGCTGTGCTGGATCTGGGCGCAGAATACCCGCTTGGCATTGAGGGGGCTTCTCCTGCCTGGAGACGTGGGGTCTGGGTTTGGCCAAGACGCCAGGCCATGGGGGAGGAACGAGCAGCAAGGGCGGGGAGACTCCGTCCGTTAACCTCAGTCGTCACCGTCGTGTCAAAGGTTGTTTCCAATGTACTGCAAAGAGATGATGATACGAATAAAACAATACATAAACTTATTACAAATTTCAAAGGAATTAACTTTATTAAAGATATCAATTTTAAAAAATTACATTTAATTTAAAAAATACTTGTTTGTATCATAGTAAGACATCTTCAGCTGATTTAAATCCTGAGGGGAAAAAAAGGATAAAAATGAAGAATTTCGTACATTCAAAGTGATTATTACACTCAGTAGAGCTGATAATTTGTTTAAAATTTATATATATTTTTTATTGCATCATTTCTCTACACAGGATACAACCCTTTTCCTATGTCCATGAGTCTCTACATAGAAAGTCAAGCCTGTCAGTTGTGGTACCTTGCTGGAGCTCTCTCTACTGGGAAAAAGAGTTCAAGACTACATGCAGTCACACAAAAAGACCCGATACGAACCCATACAGCTGCACTAATTTGCATTTTTATGAAAAAAAAACTCCTATTTTCTAATCCAGTCACAAACATTGATTCAAACTGCAGCCTGTTGGATTACACAAAACATGTGCTTGGAGAAACAGAAAAGGTTTGGGGCTCAGATTGGGATTTTGGATCTTTCTCTTTGAAAAACCACCTATAGGAAGACTAAGGGCTGCAAACTAACAACATTATTTCATAGTGACTTTGCATTTGTTCATTTATTGTCATTTCTTGAGTAGCATTTGAGGAGAAAACATTTTAGAAGCAGATTTATCTTCATGAGTGGGAGGAGAAGCCTTTTGAATGCCTGTTTCTGCAGACTGGTCATCATTATGTAGCAAAACGAATGCTATCCTAAAGCAATGTCTCACAGTTAGCAGATAGAGGTGTGAGAACTGCTCTGTGTGTGAGAGTGTGTGTGGAAAGGACAGGACGCTGCACCCCACACTCTAAAGCCAGGTGCCAACATGAGAAGGGCAGTAATGCCAGCCATGTTCATGACTAATCTCTATCAACACCTTCTGAGACTGATGACCCGGGCAAAAACTTGATATTGTGTCTAACAATCAATTTGAGGTGACTGCAGAGTTCTAGCAATCAATTTGCCAGTTTACTGTTGAATGAATGAAGCATCTAAATCAGTAGCAACTAAGAGAAAGATCAGAATGATAAATTAGATGAGGAAAAGCACAAAAAGACAGGAGTTTTGTTGGAAATGTGGTAGGTGAAAAATTACTATATCTGTCTAAGCAATGTGAAATAGAGCAGATAAAGAGCAGACGGGAGCAGTTTTGGTGCAAAGGGACTCCCTAGAACTCATATCTATGTAATAATTATCAGTAGCTAAAGTATGGCGTTATACTGACAAAATCAGTTTTTAGGCAATCTGTGTCACTTTTTTGTCTGTTTTAGTCACTTGATATAACCAGGGCGTAAGTACTTGCTGACATTGTTGCTGACATAGCCATTGTTTTTAATTACAAAGATGGTCAAACATTTTTGTTCCAGTAAATTCTGGAGATGCCAACTCATATCCAAAATATTTGTTTAGGCCAATTCTGTGTGACCAAATGGGCAGAAAAGGGACATTTTTAACATGGGTGGGCAAATTCTATAATAACCAACTGCCAGGCCAACCTATAGGGGATCTACAAGAAATGGATGTTAGGTATTATAGAATAAGCAGGTTAGGTAGTATAAGCAGAAAGCACAATGGTGTAACTAAACTGCTTATGTTCATTTGTTGGAAAAGATGGATTATTTGCAACTGAGAACAAGAACTGACGAAGTACTGCTATGGTTTTGTTTTTGCCTGCCTCCATTTGGGATGCAAATGCTTCATGTGAAAGGGGCAGTCCTGATTAGATTGATGTCACTTTTATTACCTTGTCTTTTCACTTCCTGTTTTATTTTGGTACTCATTTCCTCTCTCGTTTTAGGCAGCTTCACTTCCTGAGTTCCTTCCTGCAATCAGGATCTGCCACAGCCTAATGCAATTCACCTGGTGTATGTGCTCCTCTTTTGTTTGTTAGAGTATTTAGTTCCCACCCTTGCAGCTTCCCTTTGCCAGTTCGTCTTAGTCTTTTGAGCTTAGCGTTCCAGCCTTTTTGCCTGTTAGATTTAGCTTTCTTGAGTTTTGACCCCTGCTTGGATTTGGACCTGCCTTGCCTCTGCTTTTTGATACTTCTGTTTCTGCTGGATTTTTTGTTGTTCAACCCTGGACTGAATTAAAAGAACTTTGAGTTTTAATCCACTGTGTCAGGTCTTGCATTTGAGTCCTTCATTTCTGAGCCTTGTGACATCATGCATGTCAGCTGGATCCCTTCCAGGCCCAGTTAGATGGGTTCAGGTAGATAACATAGTTTCCTCCACTCAAATCAGTTTATTCTGCTGAAAAACTTTATAAGTTAAAACAACAATTCTATTATTGAAAATATAGAAGTACTACCATCATGTGGAAGGTGGGCCAGTTGGTTGCAATAGAGATTAAATAAAATCAAGAGGTCATTGGTCTCACAAAAAACCTCCCATGCTTTTTGGGCGTCAAGCGATTTTACAAGTGCTGCTTTCTTCCTTTTGTTACAAGTGCTTTGTTCTCCCAAAATCTAACAGATGTCTCTACCTCTTCAATGTCTTATGATTGGACATTGAAATATTTCTGTGTGAATGAAAATCCTTTAAACTTTCATCAAATTACTGATAAATATTGGTATAGAACTTTAACTCTCTCCAAATGAAAACCATATTTTCCAGGGAGCTGCTACCTCTCTGCCTATCTCGGTTTCAGTGAAGTGATAGGTATAACACAGAGCTATAAGTAAAAAGATAAACTCAGGGGGGATGATTTTGAGCTTTGCAATGAGCTCAGTTGGAGAAGAACTCCTCTCGACAGCAGGGGTGCAGCTTATTCCTGAGCAATGCTAAATATAAGTACACTGTCTCCTACTGCTGCTAATGAGCTCCCAATTGAACAGCCGGGTCTCGGACAGGTTAATTCAATTCGTATGCATTGTTTGAGCAAATTTCTAGTTAAATATTAGCCACGGTGGCACCTCTAAACTCCAACATTAGAAATATTCTTCAGTGCAATCCGCTGCTCTGCAGAGCATATGAACACATCAGGTTAAATGGTCAGCTTTTGCAAGAGGCCAAAAAGTCTAGTTACCATATATGTAACCATGCAGCTGTCAGAACAGTCGAGTCACATTCCATCTTCCATTACAGGCTGAAAACCCATCTTCTCCAGAGGTGGTTCTGATTACCTGCATCACATTGAATCATACCACTTTATCTCTCAGAATGCCAATTCTGACAAGAACATTGTGAAGTGTTGAAAAGCGCCTCTGGCTCTGACCCATTATTACCACCAAGCACGTGTAATTCGATCGTTTCAAGCTAACCTGCATTTCAGGGATACAGTTATAGGACGTCGTTTTGTGTGGAAGGCAATATTCTGATGTATAAATTTCATACGTGTATTCACAGTGGACAGACAGCCATCTCTTCAATTTAAAATATATACCTGCCTCACACAAATGTAAACACAAAATAAACAAACCCACCCAAGTAAAGCTAATATGCTCAGAATATCATGCAGCAGAACTACTGAAACACAGCTTCTTGTTCATCAATATTTTTTATTGTCTGCATCACACATTGTAATAAAGCTACAGTCCCAGTTTAAAAAAGAAACTGCTACACCTCAGTTTGCATCCTTTGAAATCTATCTAAAAGTGTAGAATATGAAAAGATGTCTATTGAAAAAAATAAAAAAGTTGTTTTTTCTCTCTTAACATAGATGGCTTCCTTCACGCCCCTCTCAAACCACCTATTTTCTTTATCCAGAATATGGACATTCTGGTCCTCAAAAGAATGTCCTTTGTCCACAAGGTGTAGGTGTACTGCGGAGTCTTGTCCAGAGGCGGCCGCTCTTCTGTGTTGGGCCATGCGTCTGTGGAGCGGTTGTTTGGTTTCTGATCTTTATATTGGAGAAACCAAACAACCGCTCCACAGACGCATGGCCCAACACAGAAGAGCGGCCGCCTCTGGACAAGACTCCGCAGTACACCTACACCTTGTGGACAAAGGACATTCTTTTGAGGACCAGAATGTCTATATTCTGGATAAAGAAAATAGGTGGTTTGAGAGGGGCGTGAAGGAAGCCATCTATGTTAAGAGAGAAAAACCAACTTTAAACAGAGGTGGTGGACTCAGATTCCAGCTTCCAAAAACATACAATTCAATCATAGACATGATCCCTTCCAGATATCACCAAACCCCCCACCCCATCACAGAGGAACGAGGGACCTACCCGCTCCAGCCGGTGAACAATACCTCCTTATTGACCGACCCTTAACAATCATAGACAGGTTTCAGGTATTACAGGAGACAATCCCCCCCTTAATGGCAATCCCCCCTTTAACGGCCGACCCCTAGAATCATAGACAGGTTCAGATATTACAGGCTAACGATGGAACTAAACGACCCATTCATCGGTTACCATTTGCATGTTTCCAAGCAATACAAGGCCTTGTCCATATAAGACTCAAACTCACTGCGGATCCAGACATTTGAATTGAGAAAGCTTCCTGGAGAGGTGGCGAAACGTCTTCAAATCTTGAAAACCAAGTCCAGTGGATATTTTTTCAATTTTTACGGAACTTATATTCTAATCAACAAACTATGGCCTCTGTAACCAGTCCTGTTCATAACTTCTATAGAGAGGATTTCTAGGTGCAGCCAAGGGCTGGAGGGAGTCTGGTTTGGGGAACTGCTTTCTCTGCTTTTTAGCAGACTAATTCGTCCTGCTGCTTCCCTCGTGCTAAGACAGCATTAGCTGGTGTGGTTCATGGTAGGATGAAGATCAGCTCCTTCAAGTCTGAGGACATGGTTCTCGACTGTAAAAAGGTGGCTTTTCTCCTTAAGGTTTGAAAAGAGTTCCTGCTTGAAGTGGAGGAGTTCAGGTATCTTGGGATCCTGTTAACCAGTGAGGGGAGAATGGAGCAGGAGATCTACAGATGGATTGGAGTAGCTGCTGCTATTGTGCAGAGGCTTCAACGTTCAATTCACTTGAATAGAGAGCTGAGCGAGAAGACAAAGCTCTCAAATTACCAGTCAAGATCCCAGATACAAGTGGCTGAAATTTGCTTTCTATGCAGGGAGGCTGGGAATTCCCTAAGAGATACGGTGGGGAATTCTGTCGTCCAGGAGAGGCTAAAAGCAGAGTCGCTTCTCCTCGACACCCACATGGAGGAGACCCAGGGGCTGACCCCGGACACAATGGGGGAACTATACCTCGTGGTTTCCCTCTGAGGAGAGCTGGGGTAGATATCTTGTGAGAGAAAAGCCTGGAGTTTGCAGGGACTGTTGGCCCTGCAACTTGGTCCCAGAAAACAAGTACACATAGATCTCCTACTACATGGCTTAGAACTTCATCTCTCTTTACAGCAACTCTCAAACTGTTTGCTTTTTTTAATGGTTGGAAACAAACCAGTTTATATCTTAACATTTGTACAGAAATCCCCTGCAAAACACTGACTTCGTCAACTCGCAAAACAAATAACTAGAATTGCAATTTAACCTATATTTGAAATCTTATAAGATCAGACCCTTAATGTAAGGAAAATTCAAAACTAACTACATCCCAAATAATCTTTAAGATTTTTTAGAATTAACCACCAGAAATAATTTACTAAAAATGACTTTGAATATCATGTCTGCCACTTTCCATTTCCATATAGTTCATACAACCTCCACTGGAGTGCTTTAATGGGCATCCTTCAATAGAGTGAGCCTCTGAGGAATGCACAAACTTTCTAAAAGATAAACAGCTCTCTTGAATTTTCATTGAATTTGAAACAGATATACAATTTGAGCACTCCAAGATTTATCGCATTTAAAGGACCTTTAGCTATGAAGGGATGGAGACTATACACGAGTATTTCAGGCATTGTGTTTCTAACTTCCTCCGGAAGACACTTTTCAAATTTTATCTCCATTTTGTCCACAATGTCGCGCCAATTCTCAACCTATCTGCTTGGTGTCACATACAAAACCGTTTAATGTGAATACCGTTTCTCGCCAGCCAGTTTATTGTGTGACATCAACTAAGTGTATGCGGTCGTAAATATGGATCTTTGCATGGATGTCAGTTTTAAACCTACCTCGCTTGTGCCTTTAGAATGCGAAGACCTCCAAAGAGTGCAGAATGCCCACGCATATAAAGCCCTTAACTCAGCAATCTCTTTGGCATAGTATTCTCTGCATTTAGACCTTGGTGAATTAAAAGGGATTCTCTTATTCGTAGAGTCAAGAATAAAATCATCGCAAAAGTTCTCAAGATTTTTGTAGTTCAGTATCAGTTTGATGGCTAAATATGACATCGGGTGCTAATAAAACCTAGGTAAAAGAGTTGGGATTGTAGAATGCAGAACAGAAACATGTTTTATTAAACAGCAACAGATATAAAATAACATCGTAACTCATGGCTATTTATTTTGACCTGCCACTCAGAATACTCTGAGGATGACTGTGTTTGTTTCATAGAAATTAGTAAAAAAAAAAACTGCTTCAATTATTCTTAGTATTGAGCATTTAGAAAACTGAGACAATGAAGGAGGCTTTTACTAACAACTCTTGGTGTCAGCATGGTCATATAGCAGTGAGCAGACATTTCTGCATCCCACATATTGAACTGTTTTGCCGCAAGGCAACAGACCTTCGGTGCAGGAGGATTTCATATGCCATATTTTTTGCTGTTGCTCTGCTAACCAAGCAGCCATGTGTGAGGTCTTCACCTTATTGCTGTGATATGCCAGAGTCTAATGCTGGCGCTTTCTTCTGTTTTGCTATTGCATCTGTTGTATGCTCTTGGAACTCTAAAAGTATTAACGGACCATTATAGGATGAACCCTATTTTGGCCAATACTGCTGCTAGATATATGCAGCCTCATATGCAGCACTAAACAAGATGTAAATATATGGATGGACGATTTCATGGGCAGATTAATGGATGGATAAAGGAATTTTTCTAAGAACAATACATTTGTAAACTCAATTAGATCTACTTGGTTATATGAAGGTTATATTTGCAGATAGATGGATCAATGAAAGGCTATTCAGCAGATCGGATGAAACAATGGAGAAAATGTCATTTCTGTCTTTTTTGTCTAGTGTCTTTAATCAAAACTAAGAAGACTACACTCCTTGCAGCTGGTTTACTGGGATATGAAATGATATTAAGGGAAAATCCTGGAGAAGAGAGAATGACAAAGATTCATTACCCAAACCATCATGCTGATGACAGCACTCTTTTATCCAGAGCAGAGATTATCATGGCCTGATCAGCCTCTTCACAGGGGCAAATTGGCATGCAGAGTCTGAAGCTCACTTTACGCTGAGCAAATAAACATGTCCAAGATAGGGGTGCAGTGGATTACTTTTTTTAAATTAAATCTAGGATCATGGAGGCTCAAACTGCTAATAATAAGTTCTGATGATGCGTGCATCAAATACTTCATACTAACTGTCCCGGTGCCATCAATGCTCATAAATGAAAAATCTCTCTCCCTCATACACCTCACACTCCAATCCTCATGTCTTTTTAAACAGTGGTAATACAATGGCGCTATATTGATCTTTCCCTGGCCGAGACTCCGAGTGGAAAGCAAACACAGATTCATGCACACACACAGCCACAGACTACCATCTGTCATGGCTGTCGGCAGCCTGGCCACCATCTTCCTCTCTAAATGGGGCAAAACACATAAAATAATAGACTGTAAGAGGAGAGGAGCGAGACGGGGGAGTGAACCATTGCTCCAGGAGCTGACAAATACTGATGGTTATCATTTTCTATTCACCTTGTGTTCTTAGATTCTCCATCGGGCCAATGGCTCACAGGTTTCTAGAGAGCTAGTTAGATTATATCAGGTGTTGAGAGGCAGAGTATCAAGTGGCGAGAAAGGAGAATCCAAGTTTTATCAAACATGAAGCCCAAAGACATGGATGCCTGTTGGAACTAAGATAGAAATCACAGAGTGATGAAAAGATAGCCTTTTGTTTTCTTTCTGCCCAAGCGCAACTTGAACTTCTTTTGTCGGTCATAACTGAAGACAAGCCTGATGTTATAAAGACCTAAACATCTATTTTTGTCATTAAGGACCTATATTAGTTGCTTTGTTTGATTATCTCTGATACAAATGATCACTTCCTTCATTTTGAGGCAGTTTTCTCTCAAAATTTCAATCTACAAAAAGATCAAATGTGTTTAAGGAGCCAGCTGCAGCTGCTAGATGCATTTGTTAAAAAATCCTAAAAACTCAGCTTTTAACCAAAGGAGAGGTGTGTAAATATCACAGTACAGAGAAACATTTGGCAGCAGTTATTAGTCGCTGTTTACAAATCTCTCTCGAGTCAAGAAATGTTTCTTTACGAAAGAATCTAAAATATGAAGAAAGGAAGTTAGAGTTAAATCTTGGTGAGGGTATAGTAAAGGTACAGTAGAGGTACAGTAGAGTTAAGGATTCACTTAAAGAGGTAAATACTAGCTCAGATAGCTTGTAGAGGCAGATTGTTGCCCAGTTCTTCAAAAATTCACTTTGATGGAACTTCATTTAGGCAATGCCATCTGTCTGCCTACCTGTGGCTGATCTGTGTCCCCCGCAGACTGGACATGGTCTCCTCCAGGTTCTGCCGCAGGTCAGCGATGTTCTTTACCGTCCTCATACGCCTCGTCTCAGGATCCTCTCCTGCTGAGACATGATTTTTGTTTGATTGACTCAGATGCTTAGACCAGCACCCACACACTCAAAGATACAGCTTTCCTTCGTATTCTAGGATGGCAATACGAACGGCGGTGATGACGTTTTGTCACCACTCATTCCAGAAGGGGGGAGCAGAGTAGTGACCAATCGCTGTGGCAGCAAGTCTCTTGCTGACAGCTCTGAATCTATATGGTAAACATCCTGTCAGGATGCACTACATGCACTTTACCTTTTTCTATTTTATCTTTGGGTTTCCCTCCAGGCTGAAGCAGAAATGTCACCATAAATCTGTCAATCAGTTCAGGACACTCTGGATTGTAAAGATAACCTCTCCCAGAGTCTCAATGTTGAGGGTTGGGAAACCCTCTGACTTCCCACCTAAAACAGCACATCACATTGCCCAGTTTGCACTAATCTACATAAAAACCACTTGTTGAACAGAGTTATTAGAAGCGTTGTGACGGAGAGATGCTAATAACACCCTTTAGGCCATATTTCAGAACAGAAAGCAGAGGGGGCACACCAAAATATCTGCTTGTCTCATCCAATTAAGCCTCCCTGTTAACTTGTTGAGATAGACTGTGTCTGCAGGCTGCTGAAACAGAACGGGTAATTAGCAAGAGGGATGAGACACGGAGCGGATGGCAGTCACTCTGCTTTCGAGGTTAAATGTACTTCTAAGCTATAATGACCTTATTGGTATCCTCCAAGCTGTACAAGCGATTTTAATATCCCTTCTTATGAATGAGAGTGTTGGCTAGACAAGAGTTTTCTCTTTAGGTTCCCCCCTCCCCCTCTTATTGCCCATTGTCAGTGGATCACTTTTCACTGGTTATGAAACCACTTGCAAATCTGGCTTTTTGGATTCACATCCAGTTACTAAAAGCAAAGGAGAGTCATGTGGCAGAGACAAAAAAGTGTCAGGTTTAATTAGACAATACCCCCATTTACACTACCCTCTGAAAACTGATCCGTACCGTGCTTAGATCAGTTAACCGTGCCAAGCTCGGTTCCTTGTGACCGTTTACACACCATGCTAGCACTGTTCCTCGCCTCCTACTGACGATCTACGGTATTACTGCTATCTATAGGTAAACAAGCAAGTCAACATGGAGGTGCCCGTAACAATCAGGAAGTTTGCGGAGAGTCAGAGAGAAGAAGGCAGCCATTTGTGAATTTACTTCAGAAAGACGGCTTTTGGGAATTAGATACGACAAACGATAGTCTAATCAGGGCTTACAGATTAGACTACTGAGCAGAATTATCACTGGAAAGGTAAGGAAGCCAGTATTTTTATGAATGTCTGAAATTTCATTATTATGGAGGCCGACTGTAAGAAGATGACGCATTTTACTCATCTGAATCCGATACGAATCTGATCTTTTCAAATGTGACCTGTGTCTGAACGGCCAGGTTGGATTCATCCGACCTGAACGCCATTACTACAGAGGTCGCTATCCTACGTCTTGCTACGCAGAAGTGGCAACAAAAACAACAACCATGGCAGATGATGATGCGGAGAGCAGTATTTATGTTTAACCATGTGAAAAGATTGAGTTTTTATGGTTGGAAAAGACCGCTAGATGCGCGCCGGTACTACCATCCATGTTTACTTCCGTAAACACAGAGCACGCTGGCCTGTGATGTCATTGCGTCCTCTACTGCGCATGCGGGACTCTTGCGTTCTATGACTGCAGTTCACACAGGAGATCACATACAAGTCGCATATATATGGAAATATGAAACGCAACGCAAAAAAAAAAATCGGATTTTTACAAAAAAATCGGAATTGAGCATCAAGGCCTGCAGTGTGAACGTAGCCAGAGTTGTAGTTTCCTTGTGGTGATAGATTCAACCTTAAACCTCCATCCTACAGTTAAAGTGTTAGGAGGAGAATAAAGACACTCCTGTTTCTTTTTTGGTTCATTTTTCAATAAACAAATATTAATCAAAATAGCTTTCCTTTTTTGTGGCGTTTTTATACTGAGGTTTGTTATATGTGGTCTATATCAGCTGGTTTCTGGAAGTTACAAGGCTCTTTAAAATTACTCTTGTACTGATACAAAAAAATGATATGCATTTTTCGAGTTAAGGACATTTAGATGCAAATATTTTTGAATACTTAAGTACTTTCAAAAGATAGTACTTCGGTATTTTTGACTCAGTAACTCTTACTTGTGGTTGAGTAAAATTTGACTATGAGTATCAACATTTTTTCTCAAGTACTACAGTTGAGTACTTCATCCCCCACTGTTGTTAGACCATCAACTCATGCAAATAGTGATGCAAAAGTGTGAGACAATTTTCCACATGACTGGTGGACTCGTTGTCAGCTACTGTATTTTCTAGACATGTCAAGATAGGCCTGTGGTCCATTTAGGTTGTGATAGGAAGAGAATGAGACCTTAAGGAAAAAACAGGTACGCTGAATTTAACACAGCAACGGGAATACTTCTCTCATTTTCAGCTTTGAGCATCTGTTTGTCTTGAAACATCCCCAATCTTGAGATTGATGAGATAATTCTCTTTTTGCAGCACTCATAAAATGCGCGAATTCAGCTACAAGAGGATAACAATTTACCCATCCTTTAAGGTAACACTCCTTAATCTGCAGTATATTCTTGAAAGAATGACATACCTAACCTGATATTGGTTTGCCCTGGGCTAAGCAGCCTTATCATTCAGTTATGATGCCTGTAGACTGTACAGATATCACAATTAACTGAAACCCATGACCAAAACCACTGCAAGCCTCTACCAGGGCCTTTAAACACTTGCAGCTTCATTTAATTTTGACTGCTTACTTTGGGCACTTAAACTGATAAATATTCTGCAAGCTGTGCGGAGAACCTATCTGTCTTGGGTTTACTGCAGGGTTTACTTGCTTTCAAATCTGCAATCTTTCAACCAACTTGGATAAATTAATGTCTTTCTTGCAATAGTGGCCCTTAAGATATGGACCTTATAATAACAATGCAGCACACGATCAATGTGAATAAATTGAGGAGGATAGAACTTTCTTTCCTATTCCACAAATTCAGTCATTCTGCCAAAACACTGAAAAAACCCTCCAGGCTTTGAGGTATTCTCTGTGACAGCGCTCTGTTTGCTTGTCCGGATGCATTGATTTTAAAATTCCTGCCAGCTTAAAGGAAAAAAACAAATTCTTTAAACAGCAAATAACTTAAATAAGGGTGCCTTAAGGATTAGATATACAGCTACAATGCAGGCAATTAAAGGATTATTATGGTCTGTCATGACTGTACAGGACCTCAAGACATACAGCAGTCTCTAGTAAAGGATCAACTACCTTCAACCCAGACACTGACCTCAATTTTGCTCCAACAAAGTGCAGAGCCATTTTAAGTAATTGAGGTCATAGTTTATCTTTATCGTGCTCATCTCTGACTCCAAAGCTTATGTCTATTCTAAGGCTGCTTAACAAGAATCAGTGCATAAAAAGGCATATAATACGGAGTGGCCAGACTCCCCTAATAGAAGAAACAAAAGCTTTTGTGTCCTGAATTTAGTCCTTTTAGAATCAAACACACTAGAAGATAAAAAAAAAAAATGTCCACTGGCACCACACCTGAAGCGGAACTACTCTTCCTTTGTCATTTCTCTGCTTCCTCATCCTTATGTCTATCCATCAACCCATCCCTGAACTTGCTGAGGCACCTCTGAGAAATATCCAATTACAATCCCATTACAAAGTGACACGAAGAGATCAGACCCAGGATTCTCCGCCATGAGTGGACACTTCATGCAGTATTGGAGAGCAGCCAAAGGCGTGCCTGTGCATTTATGAGCAATTATTTGCACAGCAGCAGGGGTCTCACCTGGATTATACGACAGCTGGATTGTCTAAATCTCTTCCTTAGGAAATTTCTTAAAAAATGCACAGACTAGAGGATGCCAGCTTAAGCAATAGAAATATTTCTCCTAAATATCAGGCTCGTTGTGCTGCATTTCATCTGGACTGTTTGTTCCAGACCACGTTGCCTGAGTCCATTCCTGAAGAGCGACTACTCTGCAACTCTTAGCCGTAACGTTACCCCAATGCACTTAAACAAATGGTCAAATTTTCCCTCCAGCTTGTTGTTCAGCTCTGCAGAGGCTTGGTGGTGATACTTTCATTTGATTCAGGTGTGATGGAGTCTAAAAATGGAGATAAGTAGCTCTTAACGCCTGGACTTGGACAACGCTGTTCCTAACAAACACACACAAAAAAATGATTTAAAAAAAATTGTAGAATATTTTTGGAATGAAAAAAAGGAAATCTTGGGAGTGTGGTGTACATTTGAAGAATCCCATTCTGTGAATACCCTACTGAATTACTACCTTTCGAGATGTGTCTCAGAATCAGTACAGATCCTAAATTTGATTTATCTCTAGACTTTGACTGAGCCATTCTAACCAGAAACACTATCAATTAATGAAGTAATCTAGAGTTGTTTGATCTTATCGACTGTTTAACGATTAATTGATAAGCCTCCATTTTTCTTAAACTTTTAAAGTTTTTTTGCTTTTATCAAGAGGATCAGCTGTAAATGCTCGTCAGTATCCAGTTATTCTGAATGGTGCAGGCTAAGCTAGTGCAGATGTGCACCCTAAATGAATGAACCGGCATGTTTAGGCGAGCAGCTGTTTATTCAATCTATAAATGTCCCTGTAAAATCAGATTTTTTTTTTTTGTTTTTGAGTGCAAAAGCATTTTAAACCGATTGTGAAACTTTGTGCATGGGTCCATAGCTGCAAATCCAATAAGACTAAAGAACGCAGGAGTTGTTTGATTAAAATCAATAAACAAAATAGTAATGAATATATAGCCTATATTCTTATCAATAATACCCAAGTCAACATTCATATCCATAATTCGTGGATGTGTTGGCTTTGCTATGGCTTCAAAGATCTTCAGCAAATGTTTTGCCAAATGGTTTATTTCTAATAGCATCATGTAGGCTTAAAAATAATCTATAATGACAAAAAAAACGAAATGTTAATTTTTTTTATATTCTTTTGATTGCTACGCTTGGTAATCCATGCATCTTGAAATTTTCATTAATCAGACATGGCATTACTTGATGACCAATCAAATATGATTGATTATTCAGCAAATCACTGAAGAGACAACTGCACAGAGATACATTTCCTGTTATTCACACATTCCCATTCCTTAACAAACAATAACGACACACTGACGGCAGTCATCATAGGAGTGAAATCTAAAACTTAATGAAAAACATTCAAAGGTTGGGTTTCTTTTTATGGTAATTTAAAAAAAAAAACTTCCCATCCCTTAAAGTTTTACTTTTTTATTCCAAAAGTTTTCATGATTTAAATGGTCAAAGGGAATCGTGACAAACACATTTTTCACACTTTCCAGATTTCTGTTTTTTAAAATAACCAACCAGTGGAAAAAAAAAACAACATATTAACTTTCTTTCATTTCAGTTTTTTATGTACTGTGTTGAACAGATCTACAATTTCCCAATGAAAAAACAGAAACTATGTAGTTTTAATGTGATAAAATGAGGAAAACATAAAGTATGCATATTTTTTTCAAATTACTGATTATAGTCATACATTTACAATAAAAAAATAATACTGGAACTTATCAACCTGCTATAAGCAGAAACTGTATAGTGTGAATGACTGAGTTCTCCAATAAGCCAATGTGATAAAATGCAATAAGCTTTTCCAGACGTCCAGAAGTCATGCAGCTATCTCCTATATTTAAGTCTGTGTGCATCAAAATAAACTGTTAGGCAGACATGCATGGAAGTGGGTGCACATGCAAACACTGAGTAATAATGAGGTATTGATCGCAGTGGCTGTGTGTGATTCACAGGCTGTGAGGGTGAGGCTGAGCTTTTTCTGGAGAGGAGGCATCAGGTTCCATCTATCTTGACCTGGGGGTATTTTTGGTTTTAATGCTGCATCATTCCTCATCCTGCCAAAAAAAAGTCAGCAACAATCATCTCGATCCTACATATGAAGCTTAATATTTACCTTGTCAATAAAAACACAGCAAAAGGGCAATAAAGGGACTAAATAAAACAGTGCTAGGGTTACGGTGAGGTTATGGTTAATCTGTTGGTGATTGCAGGTTTTAAAAAAAGATTGGATTGTTTATCATCCATTTTAGATGGTGATCTAGTAACTCCAAACTGGATGGTGTCCTATTCTAAAGCCTCTTTAAAAAAAAAGGTTTAAATGGTGTCTTACAATGCTACCAGCCTCCTCTGAGAACGTCTGATTAAAACGGTCTTTTCTGCTCTGATGTTCTGAAGGAGGCGTCTTTAAGAACTTTGAGTTACCATGAACATATTTCAAACCTCCTGCATTGGGTTTTTAGAGTTGTATGATGATCCTCCTGGATGAATTCCTGAGGAGATGAGGGGGGAACTTACGCGGGTGAGGCTGGGGTGAGGTGTGCAGGACCTGCTCCAAGTCCCCCAGCATGGTGAGGATCACCTCCTTATCCAACTGAGCCGTTCCCTCTCGAGGACCTCCCTCTGAAGCCTCCTCTTCTGCCCAGTACCCACTGTCTTTCTCCTTGCCAACCTGTTTCCCGCCTCCCCTTCCTGATGCCGTTTCAGTGCTGGAACATCCGTTCCTGCTTTCTCCATCTGCTCCTGACCCCTCCCTAGACCTCCTCCGTGGCTCAGTCCTCGGGTGGCCGCTGTACGACGCCCGTTGAGGACGCCCACCTGCCCCTGTGCAACGCCAAGGGACCGGGATGAGGGAATGTTCTGACTGTGAGAGGACCTTCGTGAGGGAGAGTGACAGGGATCGAGCTCTGATGCCCCGGACACCTGCGCTCCTGCTGCTCCCCTCCTTCCTGGGGCTGCCCTGCAGACTTCCTCCTGCCCGCTGGGAAGATGACGAGTAAGGTGAAGAGCTCAGAGGTTGTGAGAGACGAGACGGTGGCTCGGTAAGTTCAAAGGAGTAGACCCGCTGCTCGCCGTCGCTCAGCAGGGTCAAGTTGGTGAGCGAGCGCTGCTTGATCCGCAGGTTGAGGTTGTCGGGGAGAGGCTGGGGAGGCCGCCGGGCTGGGCTGCCCCCCTGATACACAGAGAACTCTGCCCCTCTCTTCATCCTCACTGCAGCCTACGCCTTCACCGCCGGTGGCTCTGGAATAGGTACGGTACGTGCAAGTGGTTCCACCTATGTTTCGCTCTCTACTTCACATCTTGGCTGCACCTTCACTGAGAAAGCAGATGGAGGGAGGGAGGAACCGGAGAACAGAGGAGGCAAACGGATAGGTCCCACGCCTCCCCACTGAGGTCCAGGATTCAGTGGGCAGGAGGGAAAGCGAGCATTGGGCAAAGAGTGGAGAGAAAGCCACTCTCTGAGGCGTGCAGGTGAAATCCTGATCCATCCCTGAAGCAGCCCATCCTCATGGTCAGACTAAGATTCAGACCAAATCCCTCCATCCTTCCACTCCATCCGCACGCCGTCTCTCTGCCTTCACTGTCCTGCCTCTCCACGGTCAGGGGCGTGGACACACAAGCCGCAACATCTCCCGTGGCTCACAGTCTCTCTGCTCCTCCTGTGTCTTCTCTCTCTCTTTATCTCTCCCTCTGTTTAATGACAGTCTCTCGTCATGCACTCTTATCTGCCCCCCCGTCCACCTTCTGTCTCTCCTTTAATCAGCAGCTCACTTCCACGGCTCTGCCGCTTCCTCCCTGACACACTGACTGTTCTCTCTCCACAGCGGAGAATAAATGGCTGGTGAAGTCAGACTCACGCACATTCCAGCATGCAGCCTGCAGCTTTCCCTCCTCCTCTCCCGCTCAGCCCCACTCAGTGTTTATCAGCATTCTTTCTCTTAATCCCCTTTTCATTCTCTTCTTCTGCTCACTTCTTCCCCTCAGCTATCCTCCCTCGCTTTCTCAGCCAGCTGTTTGGACAGTGCACCTGTAAGCTTGCAGCCCCTGCTGCACCAATCTACCCAGCTGACTTAATTAAACCCCATCTTGGGGGCGTAGAAAAAGTGAGCCCTGCAGCTTATCACGGACCAACAATGAGCCCACATATTCTCATCAATCACTGCATATGAGCCCCATCCTTTTCTTTTAAAGCCCATTCAACGCATTCTTTTATTGCTTTTGACTGAAGGCCACTAGCAAAGACTGTTAATCACAAAACATGAAAAATAATAGTAGAAATTATGACAATCAGAGGAATTAGTTTAGGTTTAAGTAGACTTTAAGAAGTATGACTGGGCTTAGTGAATATTAAAATAAATACCAGTAGCAAATAAATAAAAAATAACTGAGTCCTTTTTTATAATGTAACCCACTTCAAGGTATGTACACGTCACAGACTAGGTTCGTAGGAGCTGAGAGAGAGAGCAATAACCAAACACACAGGTGATTGTAGTTATTGTAGATTTTAGTTGCCAAAAAGAACACTGCAACATATAATACAACACACAATAGTAACAACGTAACCTATGGGCCCTTTAACTAAGAAAGTAAAGTGTCTCTTAGAGAGTCTGATTTTCCTTTGCTCCTTCTTGAGAGCGGTTGCTCTTAGTTCAGTCAATGTCAGTTGTAAAAGTCGGGGGAAAATAGTCAAAAGTCAAGGGGGGGTTTATCCATGTGCACTTTTCGAGGTAGACTCAAGGTGGTGTCAGTCAGGATGACTGGCACGATCATACCATAGACAGATTGGTGGTTCCGCCGTATGATGGTGTAGAAACTCTGGATTCAAGCTGGGAGGCTCGCCATCAATGGGTCATAGAATCAGCCTTCCTGGACATGAGGGCTAGAATCTTCTGATTTTCTTGGACTCATCAAAAAGACCTGACCTGCATTTAGAAACAGGTTTATAGTCTAAACTCTTATATATTCATCTCGTTCATTATAATCAAAGTGTTGTACAACTATAAATGCATTTTCCAAATATTTAACTGTATAAAGTTATAACAAGCAGATAACAATTACTTTTGTGACTTCCAATTATTACTGTTTCAGAATAATTCCATTCTAACCCATTACAGACAAAGCATAAATTGAAATGTGATTATTTGGTCACACTTTAACAAATAAATTATCTTACTAATGAATTGAAAATTATGTTTCAAAGTAAAATGCATAAACTTTGTTCAACATTTATGCAACATCTCTTTTTAACTCTCTTTTTAACATATTTTTATATTTTAAACCAAAATACATTGCTTTCAGCTCCATGAATTAACATAAATTATATTTTTTACCATCTTTAATCTATGAAATTAATAATTTACAGTCAAATACCTTTCATGTAAATCAATATGAGTTTACTGTAGTAACACTGCGTGCATTACTGCAGATACACTATATTGCCAAAAGTATTTGCTCACCTGCCTTGACTCACATATGAGCTTAAGTGACATCCCGTTCCTAATCCATAGGGTTCAATATGACGTCGGTCCACCCTTTGCAGCTAGAACAGCTTCAACTCTTCTGGGAAGGCTGTCCACAAGGTTTAGGAGTGTGTTTATGGGAATTTTTGACCATTCTTCCAGAAGCGCATTTGTGAGGTCGCACACTGATGTTGGACGAGAAGGCCTGGCTCTCAGTCTCCGCTCTAATTCATCCCAAAGGTGTTCTATCGGGTTGAGGTCAGGACTCTGTGCAGGCCAGTCAAGTTCATCCACACCAGACTCTGTCATCCATGTCTTTATGGACCTTGCTTTGTGCACTGGTGCACAGTCATGTTGGAAGAGGAAGGGGCCAGCTCCAAACTGTTCCCACAAAGTTGGGAGCATGGAATTGTCCAAAATGTCTTGGTATGCTGAAGCATTCAGAGTTCCTTTCACTGGAACTAAGGGGCCAAGCCCAGCTCCTGAAAAACAACCGCACACCATAATCCCCCCTCCACCAAACTTTACACTTGGCACAATGCAGTCAGACAAGTACCGTTCTCCTGGCAACCGCCAAACCCAGACCCGTCCATCAGATTGCCAGATGGAGAAGCGCGATTCGTCACTCCAGAGAACGCGTCTCCACTGCTCTAGAGTCCAGTGGCGGCGTGCTTTACACCACCGCATCCGACGCTTTGCATTGCACTTGGTTATGTATGGCTTGGATGCAGCTGCTCGACCATGGAAACCCATTCCATGAAGCTCTCTGCGCACTGTTCTTGAGCTAATCTGAAGGCCACATGAAGTTTGGAGGTCTGTAGTGATTGACTCTGCAGAAAGTTGGCGACCTCTTCGCACTATGCGCTTCAGCATCCGCTGACCCCGCTCCGTCAGTTTACGTGGCCTACCACTTCGTGGCTGAGTTGCTGTCGTTCCCAAACACTTCCATTTTCTTATAATACAGCTGACAGTTGACTGTGGAATATTTAGGAGCGAGGAAATTTCACGACTGGATTTGTTGCACAGGTGGCATCCTATCACAGTTCCACGCTGGAATTCACTGAGCTCCTGAGAGCGACCCATTCTTTCACAAATGTTTGTAAAAACAGTCTGCATGCCTAGGTGCTTGAATTTATACACCTGTGGCCATGGAAGTGATTGGAACACCTGATTCCAATAATTTGGATGGGTGAGCAAATACTTTTGGCAATATAGTGTATTTGGTTCAGTAATTAAATAAAATGTCCACTGTAACATAAATCCTCTGTAAATTAACTTAAAGTGTGCAAAATAACGTTTTTCAATCACTATCATTGAAACAACATGACATGTAATCATACAGTAATTAACACAATTGAGAGCTAGCTTACCAAGGGATGGTGTTGTGTTTACCCACTAACTTCGCTCCCTCTGTGCTTATCCACGCTCTAAACAGGATTTTTACAAAGTTAACACCATTAACTGACACAACCAAAAGTTTGAGCACCGAAAAATATGGTTTTCATACCTTTTCCTCTCTTTTCTCATCACACGTGGGTGAAAGAGCAGGGCTCCGTGAGTCAATTAACGAGGTTAAGCTAGATGCGCTTTTCTAAGCATCGCACTTCCGGTATTATCAAAATAAACTTCCGGTTTTCAAAATAAAACCCATTATCAATAAAAGTATGTAGAAGAAAACAAAAATAGTACTTTAACCCTAACTGGTGGGTTACACCCTCCCCCTCTGAATTAACATGAGTCCCTTCATGTTCTACTTTCAAAGGAAGAGGCTCCTTCAAATGTTTCAACTAAAGCTCTGTTAAAGCTGTCAAGGATGGTCTGTGCAAATGAGATCAAGGGTTGGCCAAGATATGGGTATGTAAACTTAGCAGGTGGCTTCCTTAGACGCTCAGACTTGCGTATTCGTTCTACAGTCACATTGTCCTGAGAACCAGGATCGCCCAACTCAGGTGAGTTAGTAGTCTGTTCTGTAGGTTTGTCTAATTCAGTCGATTGTCTCGGTTCAGTTTCAAGTATCTGTTCAATTCTCTCTATACTCTCATTTGGAGAGGAATGATCTGTTGAATCATCTTCAATTTCTGAATCCCTTTGTTCACTGTCTTTCCTGTTTTCAGGTTCAAGTTCAGCTGGTGTCACATTCGGTAAGTTTCCATTCAGGTTTTCATTTGGTGTCACATCCGGTAAGTGTCCATTCAAGTTTTCATTTTCCACAGGTTGACCAGAGACAGTTGGTAAATTCTCAGGTAAATTGTCCAATTTCGGTAAAGGTTTTGACTTAGCACCAGATTCATGTTCAATATATGTGACAGTTTTGGTTGGAGGAAAACTGTTTGGTTGGACAAATCTGGTTGTTGTCTCGATTTCGATGGGGTAGAAACGGGGACTATACTCATCCTCATCAGAATCAGGAGAATTGTCCTCTGGAGGTAAGTGAGTTTGCCTGGTTTTAGGTTTTGCAGTTTGCTTTGGTTTTACCATTTCCTCATCCTCAGACAGAAAACCGCAAGGAAGTAATAAGTCACGATGCAGTGTGCGTAACGGCCCATCTTGACCTTCAGGACATACTGTGTATACAGGCATATCTCCAGCTTTCTTTTGAACAACATATATGGTGGACTCCCATCGATCAGCAAGTTTGTGTTTGCCGCGAAAGCGGAGGTTACGCACTAGCACTCTGTCACCACTGTCAAGGGTTGACTCTCTTACTCGCATGTCAAATCTTCGCTTGTTTTTGTCTGCAACCTTCTTTGCATTTGTTGTTGCTAGCTGGTAACTTTCTTTGAGATAGGTTTTAAGATTTCTCACATACTGAGAGTGGGTGGTAGCTGAACCTTCCTTAACTGGAAGACCAAAAGCTATGTCAATAGGCAATCTGGGTTGCCGCCCAAACATTAGCTCATAGGGCGAAAACCCGGTAACCTCATTTCTCGTGCAATTGTATGCGTGAGTGAGGGGTCGAACATGATCTCGCCAGCTGGACTTTTCATTGTCTTTTAAGGTGCCTAACATACTTAGTAGTGTACGATTATATCGTTCTACGGGGTTGCCCCGAGGATGGTAGGGGCTTGTTCGTACTTTTTTAGTGCCAACCAAGGCGCAAAGTTCTTTGATAATCTGTGACTCAAAGTCACGGCCTTGGTCACTATGAAGGCGCTCAGGGAAGCCGTAATGAACCAGGAACTGCTCCCAGAGGGTTCTAGCTACAGTTAGGGCTTTTTGGTCTCGTGTCGGAATGGCCACCGCATACTTAGTAAAGTGGTCGGTAATGACCAAAACATCTTTAGTATGATGGCTGTCTGGTTCTATGGACAGAAAATCCATACAGACAAGTTCCATCGGGCGGCTTGTCTGTATATTGACTAAGGGCGCAGCCTTTTCAGGTTGGGTTTTTCTTTTGACGCACCTTGGGCAATTTTTTTATTTTTGACTCGACCTCAGATGTCATCTTGGGCCAATAGAAGCGGGATCTGGCTAATTCAAGAGTTCTCTCGCATCCTAAGTGGCCCATTTCATTGTGTAGGCTGTGTAGTACAGGGGCTCTTAAGGTTTGGGGTAGGACAAGCTGGTAGACTGTTTTGTTGTCACACTGTCGTTTCCTGTACAACAGACTGTCTTTCATTTCGAAGCGACTAATTTCTTTGAGCATGAGGAAAAGCTCTTGGGACTTTATGTCAGAAGGGGCAGATTCTCCTGTCTCATACAATTTTAGAACAACACCAATTACAGGATCTGCTTGCTGCATTCTAACCAATTCTTCCGTGCTGTACTTAGGGATTGTAGAGAGACCCCTAAAACTGTCATTGTCATCTCCAAACTCTGAAGGAATTGCATCAGGATGCACTGCAAGTGACTCAATGAAACATGGAGGGAGATCTGGTCCATTTTGGGTAATCATAGCGTGATATTGGCATGTAGCTTGGACAACATCCACAGACGCTAAATGGTGAGAGGTGAACTCATGAATTCTTTGACTCTCCTCTTGGGATGCACTATCATTGGTAAGTTCACCATGAGGCCTCCTTGACAGGCCATCAGCATCCTGGTTTTGCTTCCCTGCACGATACTTGATGTCAAAGGTGTACGTTGACAGGGCTGCTAACCAGCGATAACTAGTGGCATCTAATTTGGCTTTGGTGAGAATGTAGCGAAGGGGATTGTTGTCAGTCACAACTGTGAAAACATTGCCATAAAGGTAATCGTGGAATTTTTCCGTTACAGCCCATTTAAGGGCTAAGAATTCCAGCTTATAGGCTGGATAACGGGATTCACACTGGGAAAGACCCCTACTTGCGTAAGCTATAACACGGGTCTGCCCATCTTGTTCTTGGTATAAAGCCGCACCGAGGCCAACTGTGCTGGCATCGGTATGGAGCACGTAGGGTAGACTGGGGTCTGCAAACCCTAAGACTGGGGACGATGTCAACTTTTCAATTATGTCATTGAAAGCATCTTCACATGCCTGTGTCCATCGCTCTCCGAATGGTTCTTTTGGGTTATGGTACTTAGCGGCTAGGTTGATCACTTTTTCCCTTTTCCGAATGGGAGGATAGCCGGCTGTGAGGTTTGTTAAGGGTTTTACGATCTTTGAGTACCCTTCTACGAACCTTCTGTAGTATCCTGTGAACCCAAGGAATGACCTAAGGTCTTTTAAGGTCTGGGGCCTTGGCCAGGTCTTGAGAGCTTCAGTCTTTTGGGGATCAGTCTCTACTCCGTTCCTTGAGACAATGTGCCCCAGATAGCGAACGGATGTCTGAAAGAAATGGCACTTTTCAGATGATAGTTTAAGACCGTTCTCTCGTATCCGGTTCAGGACATTTGTGAGACGGGTTTCATGTTCCTCAAGAGTTTTTGAAAAGACGATTATATCATCTAGGAAAACGAGCACTTCACGCAAATTGATGTCCCCCATGCACTTTTCCATTAAGCGCTGAAAAGTGCTTGGCGCGTTCGTGATGCCCTGTGGCATACGGTTCCACTCCCAAAACCCGAGAGGGCACACAAATGCCGTTTTTTCTTTGTCACACTCTGCCATCTCAATTTGGTAATACCCACTTTTTAGGTCCATGACCGAGAACCATTGTGACCCACTGAGGGCAGAAAAGGAGTCTTCGAGGTTTGGTAATGCATATGCATCTTTGATTGTCTGCATGTTTAATTTTCTGTAATCCACACATAATCGGACGTCACCATTTTTCTTTTTGACCACAACAATTGGCGATGCATATGGAGATTGAGATTCCCGAATTATACCAGCCTCAAGAAGTGATTGCAAATGACGCCGCACTGCGTCATAGTCCTGTGGGTGAATCGGACGTGGACGATGTTTAAAGGGGGTCTCATCTTTTAATTTGATAAAATGTTTCACTTTTGTTGCATGTCCATAGTCCAAATCGTGATGTGAAAACACGTCAGAGTAAGTGTTCAGTGTTTCAGTCATGTGACTTTTCCACTTGTCAGGGAGAGAGTCTCCAAAGTCAAATTTTAGACTTGATTCAGTAAGGAAAGCCTGTTGATCAGTATGCACAGTGAACTGTTGATGACAGCTGGCTGTGGTTTGAGTGGAAATGATTTCAACGGCACTGAGCTCGGCAAAAACACACCTCACTGGTAAGCATATGTCACGATCAGTTTCATTTCTTACTACAACTGGTATTTTGTAAGGAGAGTCGTTTGGAAGTGTTATGATACAGCTGTCAATGAAAATGCCACCAGGTAAAGATGACATGCTGGGTTGCTCAACCAGAGCCCACTTCTCATTAGTTGTGCCATCAATATTTGCAAATGCCTCGAGCACCACTCTCTGACCAGCAGGGATCACATTTGGCTCAATATTTCGCAAGTTTACCAAGCCAAGCTGAACATTTGAGTTTTGATTATGTCTGAATTGCAAGGTTCTTAGAACTTGGTGATAGCCAGAGTAAGGGTTTGTCTGAAGGTAATCATCATCACAGAACTGTTCATAAAGTGGGTCTAGAGTGTTGGTCCCAATCAGTAAGGGGGTGAGACTATTGGATCTGACATCTGGTACTATGAGGGCAAGTGTCTCAATTTCAGGTTCAGTAGAAATGAACTCTTTCGGGAACTGGATAGTTACTTGTACATACCCCATGTATGGCACTGAATGGCCATTTGCCCCTTCAATCTCAAGTAAGTCATTGACAGGGTAAATAGTGTGGTCTGAGAGGTAACTCTTATAAAAGGACTGGGACATGGTAGTTACCTGAGAACCAGTGTCAAGCAATGAATTACACTCAAGCCCATTAACTTTAACATTAGCTGTACTCTTACTGCCAACTAACCCCTTAGGTAGCTTTCTGGTTCTAGTTACTTTGTGTTCTTTCAGTTTGGCTCTCGGTTTTGTCTTTGGTTCAGTAGTGGGACTTTTGAGTTTGTTTGTTTCCATTTGTCCCTCAATAGAAACAGGGTTCAGTTTAAAGGTTGATTGGGCATTGGGTTGTTTTTTTCCCAAGCCTGCTGTTTTTCTTTCAACAGGTTTCTCTTGGCAGACACTAAGGTAGGATTAGGAGGGTCATTGCAGTTAGTCGCAATATGTCCGTCCTCTCCACACCGGAAACAGTACCATGGTTTTGGTTTTGACCTGAATGTTGAAGGTGTGGTTTCTGAAGTTATTTCAGTTGTTGGTGTCCTTGGTGTCTCTCTTTGTTTGTCTTTGTCTTTTTTCTTCGCAGGTTTTTGTGCACTGTGTTTTTCTTGTTTAGGGCTGGAGAGAGCAGCTATTTGAGCCTGCAGTTCTACAATCTGCCTTTGGATCTGCCGAACTGCTAATGGTGGGGTAGCAAGAGATGCTGATAGGTCATATTCAGCAGTGTCTGAAAGATAAACATCATGCACTTGCGCACCAGCTTGTGCTTTTGGTTTTTGGAAACCAAGATGTTGTTTCATTCTGTTAGCTTTGGCAGTTTGCTTGTCTTCTTCAGTGCGCAAAAGCAATAAAAGCTCTGGAAAAGTAGGTGGACTGTCTTTTCTCTGCTCAAGCTGAAGAGCTGTAATCAGTGCATTGTTCCAGCAGCCTCTACAAAACTGCTTTAAGAGCTGTTTATCTGAATCCTGAGGTGAAATGGTTTTCATTTTCACAACTCTGTTTAAGATTGTCTGTAGCCGTTGGAGATAACTAGATGGTCGCTCACCTGAATTCTGGTTGACGTTTAAGAACTGGGCGAATAGCTCATCCCCATCTTCGACAGTGGCATAAGCTGAGTCAAGTACATCCAAGAATGCTTGTGGGCTAGCATGAGGACCCAAAGATTTTACTACAGTGGCTGCAGGAGGCAGTAAGCTATCGATGATTTTCCTTACTAGTTGTGCACTGGAAACAGTTGGATCAGCTAAGTGACATTCAATACTGTTCCTCCAAGTTTCATAGTCAACTTCAAAATTTGAGCATGGAACTCTGCCAGAAAAGGGTCTCAGTTTAGTTGGTGCGTGTATCTGAGAAGTAAGATCTGCGGTTTTGACAATGTGCTCAACTACTAAACGTTGCACCTCAGGTGGGTTCAGATGATCAGAAGACTGCGAAAAGGAAGATGCAGACTCCTTAAAAGCTGGCATAGCGGCTGCAGGTGGTTTAGAGGTAGAGCTAGATGGGTCAAGAATGGGGTTTGGTTCCATGATAACTGAGTCCGTGGCATTTGGGGAAAGAGGTTCTCCAGGGAGTGCTACAGCTGGTTCTTGAACTAACTCAGTCTGCTCACTCTGACAATACTCCCCTACAACCCCAGCAATTCTGGCTAGTTCATCACGTACTATATGTTCAAAAGGTTTCCCACTGAGTTTTGCAATATTCTGAAGGTCTGACAGAAAAGTTGTAGTTAGACCTATACCCTTCTTGCTAGAATATACACTAGCTAGGGCTTCGATGTGAAAGATAACATTGCTATCAGAATCGCTTTTTCTATCAAGAGGTAAGTCTTTTTCAAGTGCCTGCACAGCAGCACCAGATGTATACTCGACAATACCTTTGCCATAAAACTCAGAGGTTAGTTCTGAACCCGTGATCACTCGGTCAATAGACCCAAATTTCTTCAAAAACTCATAAAGCTCTTCATCTTCAACAGTCTTGGTTAATCCCGTGACAAGAAGGGAGTTGGGAACCTTAATGTTTTCAGTTTCAATCACATCCATTTTAGTGTAAATTAGCCAATCAACAGTTAAGGTAGAATCTAGTGGTCACACGGTTTCAGCGTTATTGCCTTCTCAAAGCTCCTGGCTGGCTCGCCACGTTTTTACCGTGTAACCCACTTCAAGGTATGTACACGTCACAGACTAGGTTCGTAGGAGCTGAGAGAGAGAGCAATAACCAAACACACAGGTGATTGTAGTTATTGTAGATTTTAGTTGCCAAAAAGAACACTGCAACATATAATACAACACACAATAGTAACAACGTAACCTATGGGCCCTTTAACTAAGAAAGTAAAGTGTCTCTTAGAGAGTCTGATTTTCCTTTGCTCCTTCTTGAGAGCGGTTGCTCTTAGTTCAGTCAATGTCAGTTGTAAAAGTCGGGGGAAAATAGTCAAAAGTCAAGGGGGGGTTTATCCATGTGCACTTTTCGAGGTAGACTCAAGGTGGTGTCAGTCAGGATGACTGGCACGATCATACCATAGACAGATTGGTGGTTCCGCCGTATGATGGTGTAGAAACTCTGGATTCAAGCTGGGAGGCTCGCCATCAATGGGTCATAGAATCAGCCTTCCTGGACATGAGGGCTAGAATCTTCTGATTTTCTTGGACTCATCAAAAAGACCTGACCTGCATTTAGAAACAGGTTTATAGTCTAAACTCTTATATATTCATCTCGTTCATTATAATCAAAGTGTTGTACAACTATAAATGCATTTTCCAAATATTTAACTGTATAAAGTTATAACAAGCAGATAACAATTACTTTTGTGACTTCCAATTATTACTGTTTCAGAATAATTCCATTCTAACCCATTACAGACAAAGCATAAATTGAAATGTGATTATTTGGTCACACTTTAACAAATAAATTATCTTACTAATGAATTGAAAATTATGTTTCAAAGTAAAATGCATAAACTTTGTTCAACATTTATGCAACATCTCTTTTTAACTCTCTTTTTAACATATTTTTATATTTTAAACCAAAATACATTGCTTTCAGCTCCATGAATTAACATAAATTATATTTTTTACCATCTTTAATCTATGAAATTAATAATTTACAGTCAAATACCTTTCATGTAAATCAATATGAGTTTACTGTAGTAACACTGCGTGCATTACTGCAGATACACTATATTGCCAAAAGTATTTGCTCACCTGCCTTGACTCACATATGAGCTTAAGTGACATCCCGTTCCTAATCCATAGGGTTCAATATGACGTCGGTCCACCCTTTGCAGCTAGAACAGCTTCAACTCTTCTGGGAAGGCTGTCCACAAGGTTTAGGAGTGTGTTTATGGGAATTTTTGACCATTCTTCCAGAAGCGCATTTGTGAGGTCGCACACTGATGTTGGACGAGAAGGCCTGGCTCTCAGTCTCCGCTCTAATTCATCCCAAAGGTGTTCTATCGGGTTGAGGTCAGGACTCTGTGCAGGCCAGTCAAGTTCATCCACACCAGACTCTGTCATCCATGTCTTTATGGACCTTGCTTTGTGCACTGGTGCACAGTCATGTTGGAAGAGGAAGGGGCCAGCTCCAAACTGTTCCCACAAAGTTGGGAGCATGGAATTGTCCAAAATGTCTTGGTATGCTGAAGCATTCAGAGTTCCTTTCACTGGAACTAAGGGGCCAAGCCCAGCTCCTGAAAAACAACCGCACACCATAATCCCCCCTCCACCAAACTTTACACTTGGCACAATGCAGTCAGACAAGTACCGTTCTCCTGGCAACCGCCAAACCCAGACCCGTCCATCAGATTGCCAGATGGAGAAGCGCGATTCGTCACTCCAGAGAACGCGTCTCCACTGCTCTAGAGTCCAGTGGCGGCGTGCTTTACACCACCGCATCCGACGCTTTGCATTGCACTTGGTTATGTATGGCTTGGATGCAGCTGCTCGACCATGGAAACCCATTCCATGAAGCTCTCTGCGCACTGTTCTTGAGCTAATCTGAAGGCCACATGAAGTTTGGAGGTCTGTAGTGATTGACTCTGCAGAAAGTTGGCGACCTCTTCGCACTATGCGCTTCAGCATCCGCTGACCCCGCTCCGTCAGTTTACGTGGCCTACCACTTCGTGGCTGAGTTGCTGTCGTTCCCAAACACTTCCATTTTCTTATAATACAGCTGACAGTTGACTGTGGAATATTTAGGAGCGAGGAAATTTCACGACTGGATTTGTTGCACAGGTGGCATCCTATCACAGTTCCACGCTGGAATTCACTGAGCTCCTGAGAGCGACCCATTCTTTCACAAATGTTTGTAAAAACAGTCTGCATGCCTAGGTGCTTGAATTTATACACCTGTGGCCATGGAAGTGATTGGAACACCTGATTCCAATAATTTGGATGGGTGAGCAAATACTTTTGGCAATATAGTGTATTTGGTTCAGTAATTAAATAAAATGTCCACTGTAACATAAATCCTCTGTAAATTAACTTAAAGTGTGCAAAATAACGTTTTTCAATCACTATCATTGAAACAACATGACATGTAATCATACAGTAATTAACACAATTGAGAGCTAGCTTACCAAGGGATGGTGTTGTGTTTACCCACTAACTTCGCTCCCTCTGTGCTTATCCACGCTCTAAACAGGATTTTTACAAAGTTAACACCATTAACTGACACAACCAAAAGTTTGAGCACCGAAAAATATGGTTTTCATACCTTTTCCTCTCTTTTCTCATCACACGTGGGTGAAAGAGCAGGGCTCCGTGAGTCAATTAACGAGGTTAAGCTAGATGCGCTTTTCTAAGCATCGCACTTCCGGTATTATCAAAATAAACTTCCGGTTTTCAAAATAAAACCCATTATCAATAAAAGTATGTAGAAGAAAACAAAAATAGTACTTTAACCCTAACTGGTGGGTTACACCCTCCCCCTCTGAATTAACATGAGTCCCTTCATGTTCTACTTTCAAAGGAAGAGGCTCCTTCAAATGTTTCAACTAAAGCTCTGTTAAAGCTGTCAAGGATGGTCTGTGCAAATGAGATCAAGGGTTGGCCAAGATATGGGTATGTAAACTTAGCAGGTGGCTTCCTTAGACGCTCAGACTTGCGTATTCGTTCTACAGTCACATTGTCCTGAGAACCAGGATCGCCCAACTCAGGTGAGTTAGTAGTCTGTTCTGTAGGTTTGTCTAATTCAGTCGATTGTCTCGGTTCAGTTTCAAGTATCTGTTCAATTCTCTCTATACTCTCATTTGGAGAGGAATGATCTGTTGAATCATCTTCAATTTCTGAATCCCTTTGTTCACTGTCTTTCCTGTTTTCAGGTTCAAGTTCAGCTGGTGTCACATTCGGTAAGTTTCCATTCAGGTTTTCATTTGGTGTCACATCCGGTAAGTGTCCATTCAAGTTTTCATTTTCCACAGGTTGACCAGAGACAGTTGGTAAATTCTCAGGTAAATTGTCCAATTTCGGTAAAGGTTTTGACTTAGCACCAGATTCATGTTCAATATATGTGACAGTTTTGGTTGGAGGAAAACTGTTTGGTTGGACAAATCTGGTTGTTGTCTCGATTTCGATGGGGTAGAAACGGGGACTATACTCATCCTCATCAGAATCAGGAGAATTGTCCTCTGGAGGTAAGTGAGTTTGCCTGGTTTTAGGTTTTGCAGTTTGCTTTGGTTTTACCATTTCCTCATCCTCAGACAGAAAACCGCAAGGAAGTAATAAGTCACGATGCAGTGTGCGTAACGGCCCATCTTGACCTTCAGGACATACTGTGTATACAGGCATATCTCCAGCTTTCTTTTGAACAACATATATGGTGGACTCCCATCGATCAGCAAGTTTGTGTTTGCCGCGAAAGCGGAGGTTACGCACTAGCACTCTGTCACCACTGTCAAGGGTTGACTCTCTTACTCGCATGTCAAATCTTCGCTTGTTTTTGTCTGCAACCTTCTTTGCATTTGTTGTTGCTAGCTGGTAACTTTCTTTGAGATAGGTTTTAAGATTTCTCACATACTGAGAGTGGGTGGTAGCTGAACCTTCCTTAACTGGAAGACCAAAAGCTATGTCAATAGGCAATCTGGGTTGCCGCCCAAACATTAGCTCATAGGGCGAAAACCCGGTAACCTCATTTCTCGTGCAATTGTATGCGTGAGTGAGGGGTCGAACATGATCTCGCCAGCTGGACTTTTCATTGTCTTTTAAGGTGCCTAACATACTTAGTAGTGTACGATTATATCGTTCTACGGGGTTGCCCCGAGGATGGTAGGGGCTTGTTCGTACTTTTTTAGTGCCAACCAAGGCGCAAAGTTCTTTGATAATCTGTGACTCAAAGTCACGGCCTTGGTCACTATGAAGGCGCTCAGGGAAGCCGTAATGAACCAGGAACTGCTCCCAGAGGGTTCTAGCTACAGTTAGGGCTTTTTGGTCTCGTGTCGGAATGGCCACCGCATACTTAGTAAAGTGGTCGGTAATGACCAAAACATCTTTAGTATGATGGCTGTCTGGTTCTATGGACAGAAAATCCATACAGACAAGTTCCATCGGGCGGCTTGTCTGTATATTGACTAAGGGCGCAGCCTTTTCAGGTTGGGTTTTTCTTTTGACGCACCTTGGGCAATTTTTTTATTTTTGACTCGACCTCAGATGTCATCTTGGGCCAATAGAAGCGGGATCTGGCTAATTCAAGAGTTCTCTCGCATCCTAAGTGGCCCATTTCATTGTGTAGGCTGTGTAGTACAGGGGCTCTTAAGGTTTGGGGTAGGACAAGCTGGTAGACTGTTTTGTTGTCACACTGTCGTTTCCTGTACAACAGACTGTCTTTCATTTCGAAGCGACTAATTTCTTTGAGCATGAGGAAAAGCTCTTGGGACTTTATGTCAGAAGGGGCAGATTCTCCTGTCTCATACAATTTTAGAACAACACCAATTACAGGATCTGCTTGCTGCATTCTAACCAATTCTTCCGTGCTGTACTTAGGGATTGTAGAGAGACCCCTAAAACTGTCATTGTCATCTCCAAACTCTGAAGGAATTGCATCAGGATGCACTGCAAGTGACTCAATGAAACATGGAGGGAGATCTGGTCCATTTTGGGTAATCATAGCGTGATATTGGCATGTAGCTTGGACAACATCCACAGACGCTAAATGGTGAGAGGTGAACTCATGAATTCTTTGACTCTCCTCTTGGGATGCACTATCATTGGTAAGTTCACCATGAGGCCTCCTTGACAGGCCATCAGCATCCTGGTTTTGCTTCCCTGCACGATACTTGATGTCAAAGGTGTACGTTGACAGGGCTGCTAACCAGCGATAACTAGTGGCATCTAATTTGGCTTTGGTGAGAATGTAGCGAAGGGGATTGTTGTCAGTCACAACTGTGAAAACATTGCCATAAAGGTAATCGTGGAATTTTTCCGTTACAGCCCATTTAAGGGCTAAGAATTCCAGCTTATAGGCTGGATAACGGGATTCACACTGGGAAAGACCCCTACTTGCGTAAGCTATAACACGGGTCTGCCCATCTTGTTCTTGGTATAAAGCCGCACCGAGGCCAACTGTGCTGGCATCGGTATGGAGCACGTAGGGTAGACTGGGGTCTGCAAACCCTAAGACTGGGGACGATGTCAACTTTTCAATTATGTCATTGAAAGCATCTTCACATGCCTGTGTCCATCGCTCTCCGAATGGTTCTTTTGGGTTATGGTACTTAGCGGCTAGGTTGATCACTTTTTCCCTTTTCCGAATGGGAGGATAGCCGGCTGTGAGGTTTGTTAAGGGTTTTACGATCTTTGAGTACCCTTCTACGAACCTTCTGTAGTATCCTGTGAACCCAAGGAATGACCTAAGGTCTTTTAAGGTCTGGGGCCTTGGCCAGGTCTTGAGAGCTTCAGTCTTTTGGGGATCAGTCTCTACTCCGTTCCTTGAGACAATGTGCCCCAGATAGCGAACGGATGTCTGAAAGAAATGGCACTTTTCAGATGATAGTTTAAGACCGTTCTCTCGTATCCGGTTCAGGACATTTGTGAGACGGGTTTCATGTTCCTCAAGAGTTTTTGAAAAGACGATTATATCATCTAGGAAAACGAGCACTTCACGCAAATTGATGTCCCCCATGCACTTTTCCATTAAGCGCTGAAAAGTGCTTGGCGCGTTCGTGATGCCCTGTGGCATACGGTTCCACTCCCAAAACCCGAGAGGGCACACAAATGCCGTTTTTTCTTTGTCACACTCTGCCATCTCAATTTGGTAATACCCACTTTTTAGGTCCATGACCGAGAACCATTGTGACCCACTGAGGGCAGAAAAGGAGTCTTCGAGGTTTGGTAATGCATATGCATCTTTGATTGTCTGCATGTTTAATTTTCTGTAATCCACACATAATCGGACGTCACCATTTTTCTTTTTGACCACAACAATTGGCGATGCATATGGAGATTGAGATTCCCGAATTATACCAGCCTCAAGAAGTGATTGCAAATGACGCCGCACTGCGTCATAGTCCTGTGGGTGAATCGGACGTGGACGATGTTTAAAGGGGGTCTCATCTTTTAATTTGATAAAATGTTTCACTTTTGTTGCATGTCCATAGTCCAAATCGTGATGTGAAAACACGTCAGAGTAAGTGTTCAGTGTTTCAGTCATGTGACTTTTCCACTTGTCAGGGAGAGAGTCTCCAAAGTCAAATTTTAGACTTGATTCAGTAAGGAAAGCCTGTTGATCAGTATGCACAGTGAACTGTTGATGACAGCTGGCTGTGGTTTGAGTGGAAATGATTTCAACGGCACTGAGCTCGGCAAAAACACACCTCACTGGTAAGCATATGTCACGATCAGTTTCATTTCTTACTACAACTGGTATTTTGTAAGGAGAGTCGTTTGGAAGTGTTATGATACAGCTGTCAATGAAAATGCCACCAGGTAAAGATGACATGCTGGGTTGCTCAACCAGAGCCCACTTCTCATTAGTTGTGCCATCAATATTTGCAAATGCCTCGAGCACCACTCTCTGACCAGCAGGGATCACATTTGGCTCAATATTTCGCAAGTTTACCAAGCCAAGCTGAACATTTGAGTTTTGATTATGTCTGAATTGCAAGGTTCTTAGAACTTGGTGATAGCCAGAGTAAGGGTTTGTCTGAAGGTAATCATCATCACAGAACTGTTCATAAAGTGGGTCTAGAGTGTTGGTCCCAATCAGTAAGGGGGTGAGACTATTGGATCTGACATCTGGTACTATGAGGGCAAGTGTCTCAATTTCAGGTTCAGTAGAAATGAACTCTTTCGGGAACTGGATAGTTACTTGTACATACCCCATGTATGGCACTGAATGGCCATTTGCCCCTTCAATCTCAAGTAAGTCATTGACAGGGTAAATAGTGTGGTCTGAGAGGTAACTCTTATAAAAGGACTGGGACATGGTAGTTACCTGAGAACCAGTGTCAAGCAATGAATTACACTCAAGCCCATTAACTTTAACATTAGCTGTACTCTTACTGCCAACTAACCCCTTAGGTAGCTTTCTGGTTCTAGTTACTTTGTGTTCTTTCAGTTTGGCTCTCGGTTTTGTCTTTGGTTCAGTAGTGGGACTTTTGAGTTTGTTTGTTTCCATTTGTCCCTCAATAGAAACAGGGTTCAGTTTAAAGGTTGATTGGGCATTGGGTTGTTTTTTTCCCAAGCCTGCTGTTTTTCTTTCAACAGGTTTCTCTTGGCAGACACTAAGGTAGGATTAGGAGGGTCATTGCAGTTAGTCGCAATATGTCCGTCCTCTCCACACCGGAAACAGTACCATGGTTTTGGTTTTGACCTGAATGTTGAAGGTGTGGTTTCTGAAGTTATTTCAGTTGTTGGTGTCCTTGGTGTCTCTCTTTGTTTGTCTTTGTCTTTTTTCTTCGCAGGTTTTTGTGCACTGTGTTTTTCTTGTTTAGGGCTGGAGAGAGCAGCTATTTGAGCCTGCAGTTCTACAATCTGCCTTTGGATCTGCCGAACTGCTAATGGTGGGGTAGCAAGAGATGCTGATAGGTCATATTCAGCAGTGTCTGAAAGATAAACATCATGCACTTGCGCACCAGCTTGTGCTTTTGGTTTTTGGAAACCAAGATGTTGTTTCATTCTGTTAGCTTTGGCAGTTTGCTTGTCTTCTTCAGTGCGCAAAAGCAATAAAAGCTCTGGAAAAGTAGGTGGACTGTCTTTTCTCTGCTCAAGCTGAAGAGCTGTAATCAGTGCATTGTTCCAGCAGCCTCTACAAAACTGCTTTAAGAGCTGTTTATCTGAATCCTGAGGTGAAATGGTTTTCATTTTCACAACTCTGTTTAAGATTGTCTGTAGCCGTTGGAGATAACTAGATGGTCGCTCACCTGAATTCTGGTTGACGTTTAAGAACTGGGCGAATAGCTCATCCCCATCTTCGACAGTGGCATAAGCTGAGTCAAGTACATCCAAGAATGCTTGTGGGCTAGCATGAGGACCCAAAGATTTTACTACAGTGGCTGCAGGAGGCAGTAAGCTATCGATGATTTTCCTTACTAGTTGTGCACTGGAAACAGTTGGATCAGCTAAGTGACATTCAATACTGTTCCTCCAAGTTTCATAGTCAACTTCAAAATTTGAGCATGGAACTCTGCCAGAAAAGGGTCTCAGTTTAGTTGGTGCGTGTATCTGAGAAGTAAGATCTGCGGTTTTGACAATGTGCTCAACTACTAAACGTTGCACCTCAGGTGGGTTCAGATGATCAGAAGACTGCGAAAAGGAAGATGCAGACTCCTTAAAAGCTGGCATAGCGGCTGCAGGTGGTTTAGAGGTAGAGCTAGATGGGTCAAGAATGGGGTTTGGTTCCATGATAACTGAGTCCGTGGCATTTGGGGAAAGAGGTTCTCCAGGGAGTGCTACAGCTGGTTCTTGAACTAACTCAGTCTGCTCACTCTGACAATACTCCCCTACAACCCCAGCAATTCTGGCTAGTTCATCACGTACTATATGTTCAAAAGGTTTCCCACTGAGTTTTGCAATATTCTGAAGGTCTGACAGAAAAGTTGTAGTTAGACCTATACCCTTCTTGCTAGAATATACACTAGCTAGGGCTTCGATGTGAAAGATAACATTGCTATCAGAATCGCTTTTTCTATCAAGAGGTAAGTCTTTTTCAAGTGCCTGCACAGCAGCACCAGATGTATACTCGACAATACCTTTGCCATAAAACTCAGAGGTTAGTTCTGAACCCGTGATCACTCGGTCAATAGACCCAAATTTCTTCAAAAACTCATAAAGCTCTTCATCTTCAACAGTCTTGGTTAATCCCGTGACAAGAAGGGAGTTGGGAACCTTAATGTTTTCAGTTTCAATCACATCCATTTTAGTGTAAATTAGCCAATCAACAGTTAAGGTAGAATCTAGTGGTCACACGGTTTCAGCGTTATTGCCTTCTCAAAGCTCCTGGCTGGCTCGCCACGTTTTTACCGTGTAACCCACTTCAAGGTATGTACACGTCACAGACTAGGTTCGTAGGAGCTGAGAGAGAGAGCAATAACCAAACACACAGGTGATTGTAGTTATTGTAGATTTTAGTTGCCAAAAAGAACACTGCAACATATAATACAACACACAATAGTAACAACGTAACCTATGGGCCCTTTAACTAAGAAAGTAAAGTGTCTCTTAGAGAGTCTGATTTTCCTTTGCTCCTTCTTGAGAGCGGTTGCTCTTAGTTCAGTCAATGTCAGTTGTAAAAGTCGGGGGAAAATAGTCAAAAGTCAAGGGGGGGTTTATCCATGTGCACTTTTCGAGGTAGACTCAAGGTGGTGTCAGTCAGGATGACTGGCACGATCATACCATAGACAGATTGGTGGTTCCGCCGTATGATGGTGTAGAAACTCTGGATTCAAGCTGGGAGGCTCGCCATCAATGGGTCATAGAATCAGCCTTCCTGGACATGAGGGCTAGAATCTTCTGATTTTCTTGGACTCATCAAAAAGACCTGACCTGCATTTAGAAACAGGTTTATAGTCTAAACTCTTATATATTCATCTCGTTCATTATAATCAAAGTGTTGTACAACTATAAATGCATTTTCCAAATATTTAACTGTATAAAGTTATAACAAGCAGATAACAATTACTTTTGTGACTTCCAATTATTACTGTTTCAGAATAATTCCATTCTAACCCATTACAGACAAAGCATAAATTGAAATGTGATTATTTGGTCACACTTTAACAAATAAATTATCTTACTAATGAATTGAAAATTATGTTTCAAAGTAAAATGCATAAACTTTGTTCAACATTTATGCAACATCTCTTTTTAACTCTCTTTTTAACATATTTTTATATTTTAAACCAAAATACATTGCTTTCAGCTCCATGAATTAACATAAATTATATTTTTTACCATCTTTAATCTATGAAATTAATAATTTACAGTCAAATACCTTTCATGTAAATCAATATGAGTTTACTGTAGTAACACTGCGTGCATTACTGCAGATATTTGGTTCAGTAATTAAATAAAATGTCCACTGTAACATAAATCCTCTGTAAATTAACTTAAAGTGTGCAAAATAACGTTTTTCAATCACTATCATTGAAACAACATGACATGTAATCATACAGTAATTAACACAATTGAGAGCTAGCTTACCAAGGGATGGTGTTGTGTTTACCCACTAACTTCGCTCCCTCTGTGCTTATCCACGCTCTAAACAGGATTTTTACAAAGTTAACACCATTAACTGACACAACCAAAAGTTTGAGCACCGAAAAATATGGTTTTCATACCTTTTCCTCTCTTTTCTCATCACACGTGGGTGAAAGAGCAGGGCTCCGTGAGTCAATTAACGAGGTTAAGCTAGATGCGCTTTTCTAAGCATCGCACTTCCGGTATTATCAAAATAAACTTCCGGTTTTCAAAATAAAACCCATTATCAATAAAAGTATGTAGAAGAAAACAAAAATAGTACTTTAACCCTAACTGGTGGGTTACAATAATATTGAGTTCATTTTATCAACTTTTAGCTATTTATCAGTTGCTCTTTACTTGTTTTGTATAAATAGTATCAGCTTTAACTTATTGAGTTGAATTTGATTAATATTTTATGAGAAGGTTAACAATACCAAAAATAAGTAGATTTTAACTAATGGGAGCTCTAAGGATTTCATTGGTTTGGACTTTTGCCCCAGAAGTTGGGTCTTGCAACGTCTGTCGTCTGCCACAGCTTGTTGACTATAAGCTAAAGTTGGCTGCTATTTATTGAAAGTAAGAACAAGTAAATCTGATTTTTTTTTTCTTCGACCACATAATGAATACGAATCACTTTTTTTCATAATAAGGAAAAGATTTACTCTGTATTTATACAATTATTAGTGAGCACTGGGACTTGTATGGGTTCAATTTTTGGTTTCACTATCAAAAGCTACAAAACATGGAATTGCAGATTAGATTCCATATATGAACATAAACATTTTGCACATGTTTAGGTAATAAAAAAAGGTATATTTGTTTGGTACACTAGAAAAAATCAAATCTAGATAAGTCATTTTTTCTTAAAATAAGTGCATTTGTTCTTGGATTGAGGAAATAAAAAAGTAATTTTGGCAATAGAACAAGATAATTTACATTTGAAATAAGAAAACACAATTGCTTTGCCTTATCTCAAGTGCCTATCATCCAATGATCTTATTTTAAGAGTAATAATACTAATTCCATTGGCAAACTATCTCATTTACCTACTCAAAATAAGGGTAAATAAACCTAATTTAAGACAATTTTACTCATTTCTAGATCGTTTTTCTAGTGTAGATGTGTTTGATACGAACTGTAAGGGCTTCTAGTAGGAACTTATACATTACCAGATGTACAGCTACACCCTTCTTCCCAAAGACTGAACGTGAGAAGACTGGTTTTAGTACAATCCATGATATCTGTAGGAAATGCAAAGATGGACGATACATGTATGCGTTCAAACTGAAAAGGCCTTTATTGTCCCACAATGGGGAAATTAAGTCTCTGCCTTTAACCCATCCCCTTGAGGAAGCAGTGGGCTGCCATTGTGTGACGCCCAAGGAGCAGTGTCGAGTTAAGGGTCTTGCTTAGGGACCCAGAGTGGCATTCTGCGAGAGTATGTGCTTTAATCACTAGGCCGCCGCTCCCCTTCAATTTGTCAATTTTAATTCAGGTAAAATCAATCAGGTAAGAGAAAAAAAATCAAGAGTTTTGTGGCACATCAGCAGCACCTTCTAATCAATTTGCAGGCCATTATTTACACATATCTCTACGCTGAAACAATCAATTTTAGGATAGATGTGTTCCAAGAAACCTTAGCTTGATATTTCTGATAAAAACCTTTTAATCAAAGCTCTGGCTGTTTGTTTAGCATCCTGAAAAGTTGGTCTTTTACCTCAGTTTTTCATCAAATATCCTATCTGGTCTATAAAAGAAACACTATCCAACAGCATGATGCTGCCACCACCATGTTTAAGAATAAAAAGGTGCGTTCGGGGGGGATTTGAATAGATTAATTTTTTTCTAGCTAGATTTTGTAGGCTTTATAGGTGGTTGATTTGATTTGATTTATTGGATATATAGAATAAAATGTTACCTCGGTCATTGACAAAGTAAAACAGTGGTTTGATGAGTCATATGAGATACATTTCAAGCAATATTAATATTGAGAGGTCTGTGTCCTGATCTGAGAACAAATAACATGTTTTATAAAGTGGTGATGCTTCGTTGTCTGAAGGGTTGACACCCCTGCCGTGGCCTCCACATGTGTCTGCAGTATGAGCAGGCTTGTCATGTGGTATCTGTGGTATGCCGAATCTTGAACTGCCCTGTCAGAGACGTGTTCCCGCTCCTCCACAGAGGAAGAGCCAGAAAGCGAAGGATGAGAATCGACTCTGAAACCTGTGACTACAAAAAGCGAGTATATACAGTATAAAGGCGCTGAAACAAAGAGGATGGTCAGCGCCGTTTTGTCTAATTTTATCCTGCAAATGACGGGCTTTGGAAAAGCCACGATCGCAGCAAAAAGGCTGGAATGTTGCTGCCCACTCGACATCCCTTAACCTATAATCACACGCTGTTGTTTTTGCAAAACTTTGCTTTGTAGACTTCTCCTGTTTTTCAGCTTGACATCTTCCTTTCCAATCTTGGACTGGTTTCTTTGATTTTTCATCCAGGCTGAGCTCTATTTTCTCTTCTATGATGAGTTTGGAATTTGGTTCCAATGAAAGCATTTCTGACTGAAATCAAACAAGCTGCTGCTCTAAAATGTAAAACCCCAAATTTCCTCAAAGATGCGATAAGCCAGCTTTACTATGAGCACCTTTGAAAAAGGAAAGTTAAAGGAGCAAAGTCAACTTAAGATGTAAATAATGCTAAAGGAAAGCAGCTGCAGCTCATTTGATCCTGGGAAAAAAGAAGGATAAACAATAGACATCCTCTGAGTCAACCTTTTGTTTTTCAGTGCTGGTTTGTTGGTTGGTTCTATTTCAGCTCTATGTTAAAAATTTGCAGATATTCCTGTAAACTTACTGTATACCCATATTACCTAAAGCAAATCTGTATAAAGAGCCATTTCATTGGAATTTAAATAATTTAATAAATATTCCATCAAATGAATAAAATGTATTCATGAAATACACAAATTATATATTAAAAATATATTTCTTAGCTTATTTTTTTCTGTTATTTGTTTTTCTAAAAAGTTACTTTCAAGATATTTTATTTTATTTTGAGTATATATATATATATATATATATATATATATATATATACACATAAATACTTGGTTCAAATCATACTTGGTTATTTTAAATAAAATGTATTTATTTAGAAATGTATCCTTTTTAATTTTATGTATTTTTTTTATTTCATATGTTTTTTTGGCACAGACACAGAGAGATCTTAACAGCTTAAATTACAAAAAGAATATGTAATATGTTTTGTTTAATCAGTAAAGGTATTGATTATTTGGAATAATTCATACTTTATTTATAACAGTGTTCTCTTTATTTCATTCATTTTGAATAAAACAGCTCTCCATAAATTAGACCCCATTTGGGTTTTTTTATGAAAAGGAAAAAATAAAAAGTAACATTGCCAAAACAGGGGTAGTGTTTCTTTAAGCTGACTAGTTTTCTGTTATTTTATGTGTTTCTGAATATAATCCATAACTTTTTACTTGAGCTTTCCATACATCTGATGTAAAAGTGATGTAACGTCACCAAAACCAGTTTGATTCGGTATTTAAATTTATTTTATTTAAGTTAATCCATGTAGCAACACATGTCATGAGAAGGCCTTTTATAGACACAATACATCGGTAGAATGTCCTAGAATAATATTCTCTTTAAACATCACTATCATCACTATCATCTCTGTGGACACACCGCTACACCTGGCAGCACAGCCATTTCAAACCCAGTTCTGACATGTTTGGGAATTCTTTCCTGATGTGAAACCAAATTATCCCAAAGATTTAAGGTGAATGTAAAGAATTTAGAAGCAGCCTTTTGTCTTCAATATTTAATTTGCTTTGCAACATCACCAATTTCAGTAAAACAAAACAAAAACAAAAAACTATCCAATCTAAATGTAGCCTATGTTTCTATTTTCATTCATGACAGTTTATTCTGTTTAAAAATGGAATATTACTACTTCTCTGTTGGACCCAATTTGCTCCATCTGTGTCTTTATTAGGAATTTAGGAAAATTACTTCTCCTTAAACAGAAAGTCTCTCATGCTTATCCTCCAGTTCACTGGAAGGAAAACTCCCTAAACAACAGCTCCACAATCATGCTGCAAAAACTCAACAGAGACAGACTCTTTCAATCAGTAGCATCCCTTCTTATTCGATGCAATAGTAGGGAACTTTGTTTGAACTCAAACGGTAAAGGAGCAAACATAACCAATTATTCTAAGGCAACCAAATCATGGAAAGCAATCAGGCCAGAATCAGTTGGCCTGTTTTGGACAGAGAGAAGATGACGTCAGTCTCTGGATGAGCTGCTCACCTTTCTCTCAAGAAACTACAAAATGCCTTACAACATATCAGAATCATAAACACTGCATGATCTAGCCTAGAAAATGTGACCAGAAGGATAAAACGGCGACGCCCTGTTGAGTATATCGCTTCATTTTCCCTCTTTTATCTCTGACATTTCATTAACATATAATCAAAGGTTCTAATATTGTATGTTTTACTAGTTATAACATGATATCCAATCTTAATCATTCCACAGAGGCTTAGAAAGGAAGCTAGCAATCTACTTCTGGTGATGCTGTTTGTTGCCGTGGCGATATATATCCTGACCTTTTCCCTTCCGTTCATTAAACGGGAAAAACATTCAAATCCCTCAGGTAAACACCACCAGCATGTTGTAGAATGTAAACACTGATAAGCTGAAATATAAAGTCAATTTTGTTCCATTATTGCTGCAAAAAAAGGAACATGTCTTGTAAAAGAAATAAAAAAATTAAAACACTGTAAACGCTTTAATTAATAAAAAAGGTTTTGAGAGCAACTGTGCGTTTCTCTTAGATTTTTTGTAAATAAAAAAAATTTTTTGTTATTTTTTTTTAAGAAAATTTTTTTCAATACGATTTTCCTTTTTTTTTTCAAATAATTTCATTTTATAATTGATTGTTTTTAATGTTTTTTTAAAATATTAAACCTGAAAAAATAAATGTGAAAGAAAAACAGAAATAAAAACAAATAAAAACAAAAAAATTACAATAGAAAAAATAAGTTTGAAACAATTGTAAAAATCAGAGAAAACTGTTATTCTCAAAACCTTTTTCATCAATAATGGAACAAAATCTGCTCCATAATAACACATCCGGTGCTACTAAAGTTTTGCTTTGAAAGATAAAAAAACAGCTTTTAAACGATACAATATTATAAATATTACACAGTTTTATTTCTTGTTAAATAATTTTGCCCACAAACATGCAGATCAGAATTGTAGCAGTTTTATGGTCAATTTGGAAATAATATAGATGCATATAAGCAGGGGTAAAATTCCTAATCCAACCCATATATAAGTGTGCATTTACACACCCACACAGTGGAGAGAAGGCAATGAGCTACACAGAGCCTGCAGCGCGCCTGTGTGTGTGTCGTACCTGATATCTCCTCCAGGCACTGTTTGGCTGTCTTGCTGTAGACCAGCTCTCCCTTGGTGGGGCTGAGACAGGGGTCGGCTGGGGCCACCGTGGTGCAATCGTTTTCTGAGAACGTCCTGCAGGCGGGAAGAATAATAAGAAGGAAAATCCAGGCATTTACTTACATGAGCAGAAATAGCTGTTACCTGCTCCACTTTGATTTCATTATGCAGTCATAGGCCCTTTTACACCAGTAAAATAAAAAATAAAAAGATTCTTCTTGTAGAGTTCTACCGGTGTCTGTCATCAGACCCAGTTCAGTTTTTAAACAGTCGGGTATCTGCTGACCCAAATTATTGGATTTATAATCATGTGGCAGCACTCTTGCTAACATTAAAATCTGCAAGGAAAGGAAAAGACAGCCTCTAACCTTTTCTATAATATAAAAATAAACTCCTTTTTAACGCAATGTTGGGTTTTAATTGGTGAGAATGGCTTTGTGGAAACATGCATAGAATGTTTGTAAAGATTTCCCTCCTTTACGCTAGAAATCAAAAGTATGTGCAGAGCAACATGGGCAAATATGGGAAGAGGAAAGCTAAAACAAGCAGAAGCACAGATCTAAGCAAAGGGCAACAGCGTGCCTCCCTCACATACACACGGCTCCCCGCCACCACCTGCAGAACCGCAGATAACAGCAGGCTTCCATTTGCGAGACTGACTTCGGCTCATGTGAATTATTTCCCCTCACTGCCAGCTTCCACCTTTAGCTGCATAGATATTCTCTACCAAAGCTTATTTGAACAATGCTGATGTATAATAAAAATGAATACCAAATACATAATGTAGCCACACCCACAGCTCAAGCTAAAAGTCAATCACCGATTTAAAAAAATACTAAGATCTATATGAGTGGAAAGAATATGATGCAGATTGTTTTCATCTGATTAAACAGGATTTATGATGTGCTAAAGTGTATTACACTTGGATGATAATACGCTAAAACCCTTACAAGATTAATAGAGGGGAAAATGATGGAAAAGTTGGGAAGGGAGAACCCTCCCACCATCCGAAAGCATGCTGGGAGCCTCTGGTGAGGCCTGCAGGTGGACACTGATTTAGAGACTAGACACAGTAGGAGCCTCACAACCCCAACAAAAAAACAATGTGACCAATTTCACGATTATATACATCACTGTGTTTAAAGACAGGACGGAAGGCTTAATTGCAAGCGCTTTCCTGTCATTACCTCCTAGAGTCTTGAGACAATCAGATACTAATGATTGAAAATAAAGCATTTTTAAAAGATAAGCATTCTTTTGTCCATTCTAGACGTCACTCCAGGAGATTGGATGGCAGACATACACACTGAGACGGATTGCCATAGCGACGAAAATGAAGAATCTTAAGAAGTGAGCGGATTTCAGTGGATGATGAACAGCACCCAGTCAAAGAACAGGTCCTGCAACTGCTTCCCCATGCGTTTGAGGCTGCATGTCTTTTAAATAATCCTCTACAATACCTTTAAAGGTGCTTAGTCATGTTACTTTTTTATAACTTATTGGAGGAGGAAAATGTTTAGCCCACTCAGAGAGCCCACAGGTGTCTTTGCTTAAAACAGCAAAGGTTTGTCGATCAAAACCGAAACTTAATTTTTTTTAAGCTCCTCTCAGAGAATTTTGGTTTTGTGCTTGCTGAGACGGTTGCTATGGCGCGTTCTCAGATTTGGCTGAACATTCTAATTAATTTTTTTGTGTGCCTTTTTTCAATATTAACCATCCAGTCTTTGCTGTAAAACAATGAAAGCTCCATTTCTGTTATTAACCCACTTTGTATCCTACCTTTAATGATGAAGAACATTAAAAGTAGAGGGGAAGATCTTTTATTTCCGGGTGGATCATCTAAATAAGTGGTCCTCCTAATTGACCATCATTCTGGGGATATGTGTAGGTAAGGCTGTCGTAAGTGCTCATACATTAGCTCTGTTTTTCTGTGCACTTTCAGGCGTATATGTGTGGTGAGCTATGTTTCAGACAGTCACTGAAGCTCACCTTTCTCACCAAGGTTCTTTAAAAATGGCCGACTGTCGTAAGAGAAAAAGTGTCTATGAAATGTATAAGAAGAAAAGAAAAGCCTCAGAAGAGGCAGATATATACCAGAATGCTTTGCTTGGAGAGCTCTCCTCACAAAGCATTCTGGGATTTGCTGTCACAGCGGCCAGCTGTTACCATAGGCTGTCGCTAGAGGCGAATAATAATAAAGAGGGTGCAGGCACCGCGAGGAGGAGTTATGTGACCAACGGAGCAAAAAGCAGTGATTTCTATCTCAACGGTATGTTAAATGAGCTTGCTATAGAGTCTACCATATAGTCCCTCTGTACAGTATGTGGCTTGTGCATGCTCTCGCACACCCTTTTTTTTTTTTTAAGTGGAGAGGGCGGGTCTTTTAAAAAATCCTCTGCAATACCTTCAAAAGTGCATAGTCATTTTACTTTTTTATGACTCACTCTGGTTGCATACAATGTTTTTAAGAGATATTTTAGCCTGCTGGCATAGTATTTATAATTTTGTCTTTTAAGATTTGTTTTTGCTCAGTTTGTTATTAAATCTATTATTTTTGAGTTAATTCACCATAGCAACACAAAGTGACCGGGATCACATCATTGCATATGCATTTGATTGGTCAACAAGCAGAAGCAATGGAGGTGGGTTAAAAAGAAAAGTCAAAGATCCAGCATAAAAAGGTGGAAGATGTTTGATTCCCAGGAGAATACAATATTCTAAAGCTGGAGCAAAATGTCACAAAGAACTTTGATGTACATGTCCTTGCTAATACTGCTACCAGCAAAACTTTTAATCCTCCAAGCTGTAGGTTTTCCTGCATCAATGGCACCATCTGGTATTGCCAGTAGATGGCGCCACATCTGTTTGTGTTGCTTATCATGTCCGCGATTTCTCAGAAAGATCTACAATATCATCATCAGGACGATGGATTTATTTAATCATAATCTAATGAAGTTTGGTCTTTTTGATATAGAAGTGTAACTGTGTAAATTTAAGCTTTATAGTAGAAGCATTAATGCTTTATTGGCCATCAGGAGAGACATAAAGCAAAGAGATTTTTAGTTTTTAGTAGACTGGAGAAGACTTTAGAGGTTTATCCACTTAATCGTTTCGAACTAATTTTAGGGCTTGAGTTTTTACAGAATCAGTGATGGTGAGTGAAAATATCTATAATTCAAAGGGAATGCGTAGTGTTGCCCTTGCATTATTAGTTTTCCGTTCCTGATCCTGTACCATCAGGGTGACAAATCCAAACTGAACATGTCAAATCAACCTTGTCGGAATAAAGAGACACTGAAAGGAACACTGCCGATGTCTTGAATTTCACATTAAGGATGAAAAACAGACAGCCAAATAATAGGCTTTGGCAAGCAGAGAGCAGAGGATGCTAATTTGTTCTGTAATGACTGTGAAGAGATGTGGAGGCGAGAGCATGATGCATGGTGGGGAGAGGCAGCTGATCTCTGGGAAAACTCCAAGACTTCATAGGGTGTGTGTATTTTGGTGTAAAGGTCTGTAGTCCTATAGATTTCAAAGAGGCATAGGTTTTGAACCTTTTCACAGCTCACCTGTACATGAAGGGCGCCACCGTGGCCGTATTGGGGTGGTTGTGTTGCTGCTGCTGCGGAAGTAGAACCACTCCGTTTCCTCCCGGTGCCCCACCTCCTCCTCCTACAAGCATCCCACTGGTTCCAGATAGGGCTGAGGTACTGGTAGACGAGGTCATACTAGTCCGTTTGCCCTCTGTACCACCAGAGGAGCGCTGTATGTAAAAACTCCCACCTTGTCCTCCTTTGGTCAGCTTGGCTCGCTCTCCTTCACCTGTCCTCATGTTGCCGCTGCTGTTTAAGGCAGCTTGGTTCTGGGACTGACTCTGAGGTTTGCCTGATGTTGTGGACGGAGCTTTAAGTCCTGGTTTTGGGATGCCGCTGGCAGCAGAGGAAGTGCTGCCATCTTTCTTTCCTGACGATGACTTTCCTCCCTTTGGGATGAGGCTGGCTATTTTGGAAGATTTCTTAGTGAAGTCGGCTGAATTCTCACGCTCCTCTTTTGGTGGAGGGCTGTCTTTTGAAGATTTCACAGACTTTTTTTTATCCTCCTTGTCTTTGCAGGGGGCCAAGGACCTGCTGCCACTAGCCGAGGTTTTTGATGAGGATGAAGAAGAGGTTTTGCTAGGTGCAGAAACGGATGACGCTGGCGCCTTTGTTGAGCTCTGTTTGGCGGTAGCACTGCTACTGCCACTGCTGCACAATGACCCTGTCGGGGTCTGTCCATCGTCCCCGTACTCCGAAAGGTCATCCTCCTCCTGCAGCGTCATTTCCACCATGGATGGTGACGCTCTTGAGGCTGATCGAGGGTTAATGAGTCGGAACTTCTCCAACATTGACCTCTGCGGAGGTGCAGCTCCTAACCCAACTTTGGAGGCCTCGTGAAAACCTTCCAGGGCCTGGGGTGAAGGGGTGGTGGAAGGTGAGTGGGTGGGGCTTGCCAGCATGGAGGAAGTGGCGCTGTGCTTGAGGTTCATTGACTTGCTGCGCCAGGACTTCCCAGAGGTGGGTGAGGGGATGGCAGAGGCCAGCTGCTGCCCACTGAGACTAGTGGGAACCATTCCACCCATCCCACTCCCATTCATCCCACTGGGTACAGGGAGGCCCCTCACCGATTCTGAACAAAAAGAGAAATATAATTTTAGATTACAACTTAAAAAGACATTTTATTTTATTTTACAAATCAAAATTTATATGATGAGCAGATTGATGCCTTAATGTTTCAGCACCGATGCATCCATAAGTCTGTAGCCTATTTTCCTAAATTTTCTTAAGGTCAGAAGTTCCAGTGATTTCCAGCAGATGTGGAAATCCATTTTGAACGGGTCGGACCTTGCAAACAATATAAGCGTTTTATTCAAGATGGCAACCAGCTCAACTCGGACACTCCACGTCAAGTGAAGAGCAGTAGAGTACTGCAGTTCTGTTCTGTTCCGTGCAAGATATACATCCGACTCGCTCTCAATTTTATTTTGTTAAAAAGATGTTTTTCCCTCCCCAAAAATATTGAATGTACTAAAATATAATTTGTTAAAGGTTAATAATGTGTTTCTTGAGAAAATAAATGCCTTAAAATCCTTTACAATTTGCACCAGAAATGGGATCCTACACTACTTCCGGTGGCTACATTTTTCGGCTTTGGATTTAAAAATAAATCTAGTCTTTTTGAGTTTTATGTTTTGGTTTCGTTTTAACCTTATGGTATTTAGTGTGTAATCTAAAGAAAGAAACAACTAAAATACAGATAAATATGGTTTAATCATATTTTGCCAGACTGCTCTGAATGTGTCAGATGATGATGTCAGAGAAGCAGTTTAATGAAGAAAATTTAAAAAGCATCAAAATTGTGTCACAAATGTTATAAAACATTTTCTAACGATGTGTATTATCATCTTTTAGTGAGTTAAGGATAGAAATAAGTAAGCAACATTATTTATGGACACCCGGATGTATATCGCGCATGTGCAGGACGGGTTGTGCTTCCGGGACGGATCGTGTAGGGACGATGCCTAATGTCTCTAAGGCAAATTATTTGTTGCTTTAAAACCAATTGTTTTTCATTAAAGATGCATTGAAAGTTGTGCTAAATAAAACTCATGTATAGATTAGAGATAGAGATGATATCATCATTTGCAGATGACTACTGCATTTACCTACATTATCAATACTTTAGTACTGAAGAAAGTCATCTCTTTTTAAGATGGGGAAGCAAAGCTTACTTCAGAATATTCTTTCACTTTATGGTTTTATACAAATTCAGCTAAAAATGAAAGGATCAAAGAGTATAAAAACACCCTACAGAAAGTAATTCCAAAGGAGAAAGGTTGCGTTTAATTTCTTCAAAGGGGATTAAAGTCAGCAGCCTTTTATCCTCCTGTTCAAAAAGCTATTCCATCAGCTTTATAGTGCAGAGAAAGAAATATTTATGATACATATTTAATGTCAAAGGTTGTGAAATATGTGTAACTTTGATGTACCATGTATAAATCAAATGAACATAAGTCTGTGGCTTAATTTGCAAAGAAATGTGGAAAGATCTGGAACATATATACCTTAAGGGAGACAAAGTTTGGCAAGACGTAAAACAGATTTTGCAATTATAAAAAATTCCAAATGTTATTAAAAGTTCCCTTAATGTATCTGAGAAAGAAACCCCACATTACATGACCCCTGTTTTATATACGGAATGGATGGATGGATGGATGGATGGATGGATGGATGGATGGATGGATGGATGGATGGATGGATGGATGGATGGATGGACAAAAGGGTTGTACTAACTTTAAACTAAAATTAAACACTAGGTGGTATTTTTTATATATTTTTTAATAAAATCATCTCATAAATCTCTAACCAGATCTATTAGACTACATTTCGTGTCAGAAAACACCTGTTGCTCCCTATCAGGATAATAGAAAAGCAGCAAACCCTCCAATCAACTAGTTTTTGAACTCAAAAACTAATCTAAAAACATAACACAGGATTTAAGAAACACACATGAGCTAAATTATTTTGTTTCGGTTGAAGAAAAATAACCTTTCCTGATGGAGCCAATAGACCATCAGCATCCACAGCCTAGGAAATAAGGTTGTCTAAACATACTGACTTATTTTCAGGGGGGGAGATAAATGGAGGGGAGAGGAAGAGTGGAGGAGAGAGACGACGGGGTGACACCATGAAGTTATGCACCAATAGGCTGAGTGTCTGTCTGGCTGTCAGTCAGCGCAGTGAGCAGGGCTCAGCTGGTTCTGAGTCACCACCAGTCTGCTCTGTAATGCCACTTCAGGCAGACAGGAATGGGAGGAGAAGGCTTTGATTCAGCTTGTTGGGCCTGAGACACAAACTGTTTTCTGAAACCTGAAAGCGGAACTTAAAAAGCCTGAGCGTTACGCAGCGCTCAGACTGTTAGGGATTAAAATAACCGAGGCTTAAACGCCGGCTGTGTCTCCTTCTGCTTTAGTGCACACACCTGAGAGCTTGTACGGCGATGGTCCTGCTGTTTTATCAAAACAGAATAAAAATCAGCTTTTTAACAGCTTCTAAAACATAAGATGGGGAAATTTCAAGGGTCTTTTCCTTATCTTTTTACAAAGTTTGGCAAAAATTGGTTTAGTAAATCGTTTAAAATAAATGCAATATAAAGATCTTTACAACCAGCCTACTTTAAGAAGCAGCATGTGAGAAGTAAACAAACAAGGCGTCTATATTTTTATTATTCCCTTCAGGTGGTTTCTACATGTTAATGAAGGAGATTAGAAGCATTAAGGAGATGAAGTGTCTGAGTCCACTCAATTAACCCCACCTTTAGAGATCCTCCATCCCCACCCTGGAGGCTACCACACAGGACCACCTCACTTTAACTTCCATTTAAAGTTGTCATAGCAACCGCATCCCTTGGTGATGTTTTTCTTCTTTTTTTGCCTCAGCTGATAAATAAAATGCCTCTTTTTCTTAATTTTAGACTTTCTAAACATCATTGAGAGAAACCGTTCATAGACCCAGTTAAAAAGCAACAACTGATCGACTGCCATCTGGGGTTATGTCTCCATATTATATAGACATTAGGCAGCCAGATGGTAAATAATGTTTCTGTTAGAAGGATCCAACAGTATCCCCTTGTTTAATAATCCAATATTGCACTGATTTCTAGTCCAATCTAAGTTGGTTTTGGAGGGTGGGCAAATAGACCCTTTTTCAGACTTTAATTTATGTTACAAGGACATATACTGTCATCTATTGTTTATTTGTGTGTCTGAAAGCAAATATCAATCAATTTAAACATGATATAGTGGTTTATTAGATTCATAAATATCAATTCTTTAAGAATAATTACAATAAGACATTATAGAGACCTTAAAATAAAAACATGCTACTTTGAAACTTATATGGAACCACAAGCTGATGTCTGCTGGAACTAAGATCGAATGTTTCAGCAACAAACACTAGCTGGACTGGTTGCGACACAAAGGACGCAACATCTGTGATGCTGTGGGCCAGGGAAACGGCTTAGAGAAATCTGCTGTTTGAGCAATAAAAAAAAATCTTATTCCCTTTACTTTTAAACTGAATGGCTCAAAGTAGCAAAGAAACATTTAAACAGAGATAAAAACAATGGTTTTTAAAATGTGGATCACGTTTAAGGAGGATCTAAAGGAGGAATATTGGTTAAAAATAAAGGAATTAGAAGGGAAGGGAGGAAATAACAAAAAACAAAAACAAAACAATGATGCAAAACCAAAAGGATGTCTGATTTGATGGGGGGAAATATGTAAAACCAAAAACAAAGAACTGAACAGACTGAAATCTTCTGAGGGATGTGAGTGAAACAGCTCTTAGCTCAGGCTTCCTGTATCTGCTCCTCTGTGGACCGTTTTGCCCTGAAGCTCAGAGCTGTGTTGCTGACATTTTCCAGCAATTGATTTCCTTTCCTTTCCTTTGTTGGTACTTTTCTCTTTTTCTTTTCAACCAAGCTAGTTTCATCTCCCCAGAGTCAAGCTTTGCCTCTTGAGTCTTTTTCCTTACAATCGAAGCGTTAGTGTTACAGGTTGACACCACTGTTCTCTGAGTAAGCAGTAGAAATATCAATCTGCTGCTTTTCATCACGTCTTTCACCCATTTAGATGGTAAAACTTTTAAAAGAGGGCAAAATCTAAGAATAAATACCTTTTTTATTACATACTAATATTAACTCTCACAGGTGGAAAGACCTTTTCCAAAAAGAGTGACACCCCTATTCATAAGGTAACTTATTTTTGACAGGGCGGGTGCTTTGGTGAGATGCTCCTGTCGTCTCTGAGGTGTTTCTGCCGCATTATTCTAATGTCATAATCAGAACTGGAGAGGATTCAGCAGATCTGTTAAGTCTGTAGATGAGAAATACCTGGGATCTGGGCTGAGTTGTGGCAGCAGTGCCCTCATGTGGTGGAGATGGAAAATGCAAATGATGTGTCTCTAAGATGCAGTTATGGGAAGAAGGAAATTAGACCAGCTATAAGATCTAAGGGATATTAAATCATGATTTGTTTGAAGTTATTTATTAAAGCATATAAAATGGTTTTCAATTCCATTATATTATTAACTATTATTACAAAATAATAATGATAAAAAAAATTCTGTCTGATCACCAGTGTCACATTTAAATGTTTGGAATATTACTAACTCATCTTAAGGACATTGCCTCAGGTATTTTTTTTTTTTTTTTTTTTCGCTCTGCACAGCTCTCCAGCCTTCCTAACACATGAGGAGGCTGAGCTCCAGTCAAAGAACCACCTTTATTTTTTGATTCATCAGTTCTTTTCCCCTGGATTCACTGCTGACTTTTTTAACATTTAATATTTAACATTTCCACATAGAGGAATACTTTGGCATACAGAGGTTCATGGTTCTAACAGCCTGGTCCAGTGGATCTATATCAATAAATAAATGAATAAATAAATAAAAGCCCACATCATGACCCCTCCACCACCATGCTGAATGGTTGGTGTCAGATGTTTGGGCGCAATGTCTTGGAGAATTATTGCCTACAATGTACCGAGATCATAGAACCACAAAGCAAGCCCATATTATCACCCCCCCCATGCTTAAAGCCGTTTAGAAGTCTACTGAGGTAATGTGATATAAAGATCCAAATTTTACATTTGTTATTTAGTTGTTTATTTTTTATTATTTTTATAATATATAAAAAGACACAGAGAAGAGACTTTATTTCTTATTTTTTAGCATGTATTTTATTATTCATTTTAATTATTATTTAACCAAAAAAAAGACAGAGGCTTTATTTTTTCATCTATTTTGTCATGCATTATTATTATTCAATAAAAAGGGACACAGAGAAGATTTTTCTATCTATTAAGTTAATTAATTATTTATTTAATTATTATTTTATTATTATTTATAACAAATATTTAATATCTTTTATCTATTTATTAAATTTTTTTATTGTTATTTATATAAAAAAGAAACAAAGAGGCTTTGAAAAAAGCTTATTGAAAAAAGAGATTTGAGGCTTTCTCTAGCAAACCTCTACAAACATGACATGCTTAATAAAAAAATGTTTTGCCAAGTCCTGTAGAATTTGCAATATTGATCCATCAGCATGCAGAAACTGTAAAGACCACACATTTTAAAATCTGAAAAGAAGATATTTTTCTTTATTTTCTCTTTGTGTTCGTTAAAGCGTTGTCTCCAACATTGCTCACCTCTGTCGTTGCCGCTTGCATACTGGAGAGGCTTGCTCTTGTCGATGCTGTTGAAGCTCTGACTCCGGCGGTTGAAGTTGGATGAGCCTGGGCTTCTGGATGCCCCGCCGCCTGCAGCGGGTACTCTGGATGGCCCTGGTAACCTGGACAACCACAGAAGAAAGAAGCGGTTCACTGTTAAAGTAAAGAAGAAACCATGGAAACCAAAGCTTAAGTAACATCTAACACCAGGAAACGAAATTTGTTTTCCCTTTATTGGACCATAATATTATAAGCAACTCACTGAACAGGAAGCCCCATGTAAATGTTCTTCTGCTTCAAAGTTATTCCCCTCAATTTGTCTCATAAAAAAAGATTCCCCATAAAACACGATGAGGTTTGTGTTTAAAATATGAAAAAATATGCAAAGGTTTAAGGAGGAAGAGACATAACAACCAAAGATGATAAAAAAAAAATCCCAGATCGATGTATCAGAGGAAGGGTTGTTCTTTAGTCGGGGAGAAAGAGGCGTTAAAACACAGAGTTTAGATAACAGAATGTGCTCAATACAACAGCGGAGATTAATGGAGAGCCGTTCCAGTCTGTTGTGGTAAAGAAATATAATCACTGATTTGCAAAAGGTTTGGTGTTTTATAAAAGAAAAATTACTAATATTCAATTCAATTCATTCTATTAGTCCAGCTTGTCACATCAGCTGCTGTGACCCTCACACCTGCAGGTCATTCCCTGATCAGCAGTGGACCCAATATAAGGACGGAGCCTCCACCTGCTCGCCGTCAGATTGTGGTCTAACCCCTAGTGGTAAACACTCTCAGGCCATCTGTCTGCTCAAGTCTAGTTTTGACTAAGCCAAGTTCGTTCCCTCTCCTAAACCTGCCTGTTTTCTTCCCCCAGTGTCTCGTCTGATTATCTGGACCCTCATCCTCGTCTGTTATCTTGGACTCCCTGGTGACGACCTCCTGCCTGCCCGACCACAGATTCAAGGATTGCCCCCAAACTCTGACTGGTTTCACGGATCTGACCCTTGCCTGTCTGACCAAGAGTAAAATAAACTTTCTAACTGTGCCAACTGCTCTGTTTGTCCATTTGTGCCTGTAGAGCCTGACACAGCTGGAATTCAGATTAGAATCTAATCGGTTTAAGATTAGGGTAATGGAAAAGAGGCCTATAAATGTAACACATTTAAAGCCTCTAAATTTCAAACTCCTCCAAATGCTTTGACCCATTGCCTTGAAATTTGGTACTTTTGTTCAAAAGGCATGCTGAATTTAAATTATAAAAATCGTTTTTGTTAAAAAGTTTTTGTTATTGCAGAGAGAGTGAAGCCAGGCCTCGAAATTTGAAGTTATACCAAAAAACACCCAAAAAGTTACATTTATATAGCTTCTACAATGAACATTGCAGACACACAAAACCTTCTGTGATTTATCAACGTTTACACAATCAAAACACATATGGAAACATTAAAAAATATATGTTCTTTTTTTTTATTTTTTTTTTATTTTATATTTTCTTATTGAGCATCAGTGGTACAATCTATAATTTCCATACAAGAGGCATTTAACCCCCCCATCCCGACAACCGTTTGGACACCAATCTAGCAGGAGTAGATAGTTAAAAGTTATACAAAAATAGACAATAGCTAAAAAAAAATAAATAAATAAAATTACATAAATAAATAAATAGGAGATATATACATATATACACGTATACATGTACACTTACAGATACCCGTACATATACATATATATATATAGAATATTGATTAAAGAAGAGAAAAAATAAAAAATAAACAAATAAATAAATAAATAAATTATCATAATAATAAATGAGAGTAATGAAATAAATGGATAACTAAAAAAAGAAATAAAAAATAATCAGTTTTACATACATATGTACATCCAGAAATGTACGCACGCAAGCATACATAACGAACATTTATCTCAGCTCTCCAGCACCAAGACTGTGCACCTCACCGGAAATGGTACACATGGGTTGAATCCAAATCACATATACAAACTCAGAAGGACTGGCAGAGGGTATTTAAGTGGGCACAGTTTTAAGTTTACATATATGTGTCAGTAACGGACCCCAGACAGAGAAAAATTTGTCCTTAGATCCCCTTAGAGTATATTTCATTTTCTCTAATTGCATGAAGTGTGTCAGGTCACTAAACCACAAGGACACCTTGGGTGGATTTTTAAATTTCCAATGCAGTAAGATTCTTCTCCGTGCAAGCAGCGTTGTAAAAGCAATTATGTTTCTATGGCCTTCCCTGAATGTCGTATATCTTCCATCTGTGGCACCAAATATGGCCATAGCAACGTTGGGTTGAAGGTTAATATTCAACCCTTCTGATAATGTTTTAAAGATGGTTGACCAGTAGGTTGCCAGGGCTGGGCATGACCAAAACATATGCGTCAAGTCAGCTGGATTGTTTCGACACCTGTCACATCTTGCATCTATGTTAGGATATATTTTAGCTAGTCTTGATTTGGAATAGTGAATACGATGTAGGACCTTAAATTGTATAATATTAAGCTTAGCACAGAAAGTGCTGTTGTTTACTCTTAATAAGGCGTTCTCCCAAGTGTCCTTTTCCAAGTCCTCCCCCAGCTCTTCCACCCAGTCTGCTCTGGTCTTTTCTAGTGTTATGTTTTTAAAAGAGAGTATACTATCATAGATTCTGGAGACCAGTCTTTTGGAATTAAACTGAGATTTTAATAGATCATCTAGAACAGAAGGTAATATGTATGGAAAACTGGGGTCGTGATATTGAAGAAAGTGGCGGATTTGGAAATATCTAAATAAGCTAGACCGAGGGAGGCCAAATTTATGTGACACATCTTCAAAGGTTCCAAAGCTATCATTTATGTACAAGTCCTCAAAATTAAGAATGCCACGTTTCTGCCAGAAAGTAAACTCAGAGTCTACCTTAGCTGGGAGGAAAAGGTGATTATTGTGTATAGGACCCAGATGGAGAAGGTCATTAAACCCAAAGTTCTGTCTGAGCTGTGACCATATTTTGAGAGTGTTTATGACTATAGGATTGTTAGTATATTGTGAGAAGGGGAGGGGAAGGTTGGAAGTGATCAAGGCTCTAAGAGAAGTAGAGATGCAAGAGACAGCTTCAAAGTGGCACCAGTCTGCATCAGGAGTGTGGAGCCAGTACATAATTTTTTGAACATTTGAGGCCCAATAGTAGTGACATAAGTTTGGAAGGGCTAAGCCACCTTGGTTTTTAGGCCTCCGTAACAGTTCTAGCAGTATTCTAGGCTTCTTCCCGTTCCATATGAATGAAATCAGAGCCTTATCAATAGATTTAAAAAAAGATTTAGGAAGATAAAGTGGGATACATTGAAATAGGTAAAGAAATCTGGGAAGCACGTTCATTTTGATACAGTTAACTTTTCCTGCCAGAGATAGATGAAGTAATTTCCATTTATTCAAATCTAATTTAATTTTCTCGAATAACTGATAGAAGTTTTCTTGGTAAAGATTCTGCAGATCTCTTGTAATATTAATGCCCAGGTATTTAAAGCCGTTTTTAGACAGATGGAACGGCAGGGCACCATCCTGTATTTGAAGGGCCAAGTCATTAACAGGATAGCGTTCACTTTTATTTAAGTTCAGTTTGTACCCAGAGAGGGCGCCAAACCTCTTCAGGGTGTGAATAATATGAGGAGCACATAAAGCAGGGTCAGATACATACATTAATAAATCGTCAGCATAAAGAGATACCTTGAACTCTCTACCCCTCCTAATGATCCCATTAATGGATGGGGAAGTTTTGAGAATAATAGACAGGGGTTCTATAGCCAAGGCAAACAACAATGGACTGATTGTACAGCCCTGACGGGTGCCCCTTGATAGATGAAAGCACTGTGAGCGTTTACCATTAGTGATTACACAGGCTTTGGGAGAGGTTTACAAAAGTTTAATCCACGAGGCCAAATTGGGGCCATATCCAAATTTCTTTAGACATGCAAATAAGTATCCCCATTCTACCCGATCAAAAGCTTTCTCTGCATCCAGCGCGATAACTACTTCAGGTACAGCGCTGGACACAGGAGAGTGGATAACATTTAAGAGCTGACGGATATTTGTGAATGAATGTCGGCCTGAAATAAAACCAGTTTGGTCAGCAGAAATAATGTCATGCATTGTGGTTTCAAGGCGTAAGGCAAGGGCTTTGGCCAGGATCTTCACATCACAGTTTAGGAGGGAGATGGGTCTGTACGAGCCACACTCTTTGCTATCTTTACCTGGCTTTAGTGGGAGGGTAATTGAAGCTTCAGTCAATGTCTGCGGGAGTGATCCATGGGACAGTGAGTCATTAAACATATCAAGTAGAATTGTTGATAGTTTATGAGAAAACTTTTTAAAGAACTCTATGGGATATCCATCTGGGCCTGGTGCCTTGCCACTCTGCATTGATTTTATTGCAGTAATAATTTCCTTACAATTTAATGGAAGCTCGGATTCTGTCCTGTGATTTGTTGTTACAGAAGGAGCTTGGAGGTTATTAAAGAAATCTTCCATGTCAGAGCAATTATTTGTCTTCTCTGAGGTATACAGATTTGAGTAAAATGAGGCAAATGTGTCCTTAATTTCTTCTGGATCAATAGTTAGGGTGCCATCTTCTCTACGAATTTGTGGGAATTGTTGAGAGGCAGAGTGGCACTTGAGTTGATGTGCTAATAAACACTCAGCCTTGTCACTGTGCTCGTAAACATACCCACGTGATTTTAATAGGAGACGTTCTGTTTTTTCAGCTGATAGTAAATTATAATGTGTTTGGAGGTCCAGCTTCCTCTTATAGAGCTCGGGGGAGGGAGAAACAGAGTATTGGGCATCTACCATAGATATAGCTTTAATAGGCTCCTCTTGCTTATTTCTATTGATCCTCTTCATTTTTGCTGAGTAGGCTATGATCTCACCCCTAATCACTACTTTTAATGTTTCCCACAGGAGAGAAATCATCTTTTTTGTTGAAATTTATAAAGTCCTCAATCTTTTGGGATATCATTTCACAGAAGTTCTCGTCAGCCAAGAAGTTTCTGTCTAGTTTCCAGGGGGATGTTGTAATTGATAGAGAGGAAATGTAAGATCAAGCAGTACAGGGGCGTGATCTGATTCTACTATAGATGAATATTCAGCTTTTTTGACAGAGGGAAGAAGGTTCTGGTCTATGTAAAAATAGTCTATTCTACTATAGGAGTGATGTACATTGGAAAAAAAGGAGAAGGACTTACTTTGTGGAAATAAAAAGCGACATGGGTCAACACCTCCTATCTGATCCATAAAAACTGAGAATAGTTTTGCCTTTTTGGAGAGGTTTGCAGTTTTAGAGCTGGAGCGGTCAAGTGTTGGATTCATCACACAGTTTAAGTCTCCTCCAAAAATCATCTGTTTTGAGTTCAGATCTGGGATTAGTGATATAATTTTAACTATAAAAGTCTCATCATCCCAATTTGGGGCATAAATATTTACTAGGACCACCGGCTTGTGATAGAGGAGCCCTGAAACCATCACAAATCGTCCCTGTGGATCAGAGATAACAGCAGTCGCATTAAACTGAATTTTTTTATGGATTAATATAGCTGTTCCGCAAGTTTTAGAGTTAAGATTGGAATGGAACACATTGCCCAACCATCTCTTTTTAAGTCTAACTTGATCTTTTAGTAATACAGGTGCTGGTCATAAAATTAGAATATCATGAAAAAGTCGATTGATTTCAGTAATTCCATTTAAAAAGTGAAACTTGTATATTATATTCATACATTACATACAAACTCATATATTTCAGATGTTTATTTTGTTTAATTTTTATGATTACAAATGACAACAAATGAAAATCTCAAATTCATCATATCAGAAAATTAGAATATTACTGAAGACCAATAAAAACAAAGGATTTATAGAAATGTTGGCCAACTGAAAAGTATGAACATGAAAAGTATGAGCATGTACAGCACTCAGTATTTAGTTGGGCCTCCTTTGGCCTGTATTACTGCAGCAATGCGGCGTGGCATGGAGTCGATCAGTCTGTGGCACTGCTCAGGTGTTATGATAGCCCAGGTTGCTCTAATAGTGGCTTTTAGCTCTTCTGAATTGTTGGGTCTGGTGTATTGCATCTTCTTCTTCACAATACCCCATAGATTTTCTATGGGGTTAAGGTCAGGAGAGTTTGCTGGCCAATTAAGAACAGGGATACCATGGTCCTTCAACCAGGTACTGGTAGCTTTGGCACTGTGTGCAGGTGCCAAGTCCTGTTGGAAAATGAAATCTGCATCTCCAAAAAGTTGGTCAGCTGCAGGAAGCATGAAGTGCTCTAAAACTTCCTGGTATGTGGCTGCGTTGACCCTGGACCTCAGAAAACACAATGGACCAACACCAGCAGATGACATGGCACCCCAAACCATCACTGACTGTGGAAACTTTACACTGGACTTCAAGCAACGTGGATGAAGTGCCTCTCTTCTTTTCCTCCAGACTCTGGGACCTTGATTTCCAAAGGAAATGCAAAATTTACTTTCATCAGAGAACATGACTTTGGACCACTCACCAGCAGTCCAGTCCTGTTTCTCTTTAGCCCAGGCAAGACGCTTCTGACGCTGTCTGTGGTTCAAGAGTGGCTTGACACAAGGAATGCGACAGCAGAAACCCATGTCTTTCATACGTCTGTGTGTGGTGGTTCTTGAAGCACTCACTCCAGCTGCAGTCCACTCTTTGTGAATCTCCCCCACATTTTTGAATGGGTTTTGTTTCACAATCCTCTCCAGGGTGCGGTTATCTCTCTTGCTTGTACACTTTTTTCGACCACATCTTTTCCTTCCCTTCGCCTCTCTATTAATGTGCTTGGACACTGAGCTCTGTGAACAGCCAGCCTCTTTAGCGATGACCTTTTGTGTCTTGCCCTCCTTGTGCAAGGTGTCGATGGTCGTCTTTTGGACAACTGTCAAGTCAGCAGTCTTCCCCATGATTGTGTAGCCTATAGAACTAGACTGAAAGACCATTTAAAGGCTTTTGCAGGTGGTTTGAGTTAATTAGCTGATTAGAGTGTGGCACCAGGGGCCATCAATTTTGAACCTTTTCACAATATTCTAATTTTCTGATATGATGAATTTGAGATTTTCATTTGTTGTCATTTGTAATCATCAAAATTAAACAAAATAAACATCTGAAATATATGAGTTTGTATGTAATGTATGAATATAATATACAAGTTTCACTTTTTAAATGGAATTACTGAAATCAATCGACTTTTTCATGATATTCTAATTTTATGACCAGCACCTGTAGGTGGGTTTCCTGTAAAAATGTAATATCGCATTCTAAATACTTTAGATGGTTAAATATCCTGGCTCTCTTAACAGGCCCATTCAAACCCCTCACATTCCAACTAACGAATCGTATAGAAGCCACTTCTGTATTGATACCATTTACCATGTTTAACTAGAGTTAATATGAGATGGAACAGAAATATGAAATGAAGAGAGAAAAAAAAGAAAATAAACAAATAAATGAATAAATAAGAGAGGGAAGAAGGAAAAAAAACAAACAAACAGAAAACAATGTACAGTTAAGCTCTCTTTATCTCTCAAGCTAGTAGAGAAAAGTATATGTTGCCAACATTCAGTGGTGTCCCTTTTCCCAACCCTCCCCACAAACAAACACGAAACTAAAACTAAGCCTATACTTGTAGCTCTGTCTGAGGCAAGCTGCAGGCTAAACACTAAATAAAAAAACTTCCAGAAGCACATTTTCTCAATACTCAGGAAGGCTCCCAGTAAACAGTAAGCTGGACTCTCTTAACGTCAAGATTGAAACAAACCATGAAGGGAGAGAAAAAAAAAAAAAAGAAAAAAAAAGAGACTGATGGTTAGACATCAGGATAATCAACAAACAAATAGGCACATATATAAGAATGTATATAACCTCAAAATTGAAATGTAACGAGAGTGTTTTAATAGAGAGAAAAAGAAAAAAAAATTCTAGATATAATTCAGCATAATGCTGATAAGTCTAATAGTTACATCACTGAGTGATCAAACCTCGGGTCCATGAGCTGCAGGTTGACATCGCATGTCATGGAGAGTTATTCCGAGTTACCGAACCTCCGATCATAAACATTTTGAGCTTCCCCAGGTGAGCCGAAGGTGAACACGTCGTCTCCGCACTTCACTCGCAGCCGGGCCGGGTAGAGCAGTTGGAATCTAATGTTCTTCTGATACAGGGCCTGCTTGACGCCGTTAAACGCGGCTCTCTTTTTAGCGAGCGTTGCACTGACATCCTGATAAATCCTTATAGTGGCGCCTCGGTATTTGAGCTCATGATTCCTGGCCCAACGCAGCGCAGCTTCTTTCTGTTGGAATCTGGAGAAGCAGACCAGGAACGTTCGAGGGGAAGATCTCTGGCCGGCTGTGAAGGTCGGGGTACGGTGGGCTCTCTCCAGCTCAGGCGGTTTAGAAAAAACACAAGGACCCATAACTTCCATCAAGATGTCCGACATGTACTTTAAGGGATCTTTGCCGTCTTCACTGCCCTCAGGAATATTTAATATGCGGAGGTTAGATCTCCGTGAGCGGTTCTCGAGCTCATCGCACCGGTCCAGCAGCGACTGGGTCTGGCTCTGGAGCGTTTTGATGGTAGACTCGGCCGCTGTTAGCCGCTCGAAGTTATCACCTGCCACCGACTCAACGGCGGTGAGACGGTTCTGGAATGAGGTCACTGTTGTCTGTAGGGAGTCAAGTGAAGCTTGTAGTGGTCTAATGGCGTCTTGAATAAGAGTAGAAACATCTTCTTTAAGTGATGTTTGCTGTTTAGCGAATTCCGTCTAGTTGGTCCATGGCCACCACCGTTGCCGCAGGTTTGTCAGGTGACACAGGGTCCTCTGTTGTTGTTGGAAGGTTGCTAGCTGCAAAGGATGCAAGCTTGCCCGCCGCACGTGTAGCCAGAGTTTGTAAGTTAGCTGATTTCGCGTGTTTGGACATGTTAGTCACTGAGATAACTATTAAATCAACTTTAGCAGTTAATATTGTGTCGAAGTTCGTGCAGAAAGTTTGTTCCTAGGGAGCATAACAAAGTGGGCTGGGAGCCTTCGCGTGTGCGTCCTCTCCCTACATGTCACCGGAAGCTTCAGGAAACTTTAATGCGAACACAGCCTTTTCTTCAACATGCCTGCTGGCTCTATTAAAGCTTTCATTAAAACATGTTTAAAACATGTCCTTTTTACAAAAAGGACATGTTTTAGGAGTACAGGACTAATAGCTGTCTTTAGACAGATTCCTCCACCTGAATTATGTTGGGCTTCAGATAAAGAAAGATTAGAGAAAACAAAAATAAGATACAGAAACAAAATAAAATTGTTGTGACCAAAAAGAAAAAGTAAACACACTATGGGTTAACTTCACTGCCTAAAATCCATTTAATTTGAACTAGATTTAAATCTAGCAGCCTCCCACCTTGGTTTGCCTCACTGCAGCTGGAGAACTTTATTCCTCCCAGGGGAGAATTTCACAAATAATCAAATTAAAAAGCTGCCGGTGTTGTATGACAGCTTGATTCAGCATATAGACTTCATCAGATGCTTTACTGCATTAATTTAATGAATTGGCAGCCTCACCAGGGACCACCAAAGGTTATTCTATGACAGGTCAGGTAATTATGCAGCACAGAGAAGATGGACTCGGCTATTCTTCTTTTTTCACAGCCTGATTTTTTCATAACATTCTCTAGAAAACTGAAAAAACATTTTCCATTCATGGTGAGTTTGTTGGAAAGATGTGCTGATGGCTCTGTGAGATAATCGATTCATTATGCTGCAAATGTCACCCGCGTCTGTATTGCAGCTGGGGAGGAGATGTAGGTGGAGAAAGCTGCAGACCCCTGAACAGAAAACCGATATGAAGCACTCTCATTTTTTCACATTAGGATACAGCTAACCAACCATCACAACAGCAGAAGATAAATGTCTTCAGTGCTTTTTGACCAATTTAGCAGCTGTAGTTAGTTTGCTCTACGACATGCATGATTGGCTTTTTAAAAAAAAAAAAGGATGTTTTGCTTTTCAAATTTCATGTATTTCCCACAATCAGACATGTTCTTGTCTGTTCTGACCAGGAAATGATGAAATTATTATTTCATATCTAAATTTGAAATCCTTGCTGATTGGAGTTGTAACCATCTGCTCTTTTTACTTTAATTTGCAGCTTCCCATTTACCAGAAAGGACCCCCAGTTTGTCAGGTTTCTGTAAACGATCCAGGCCCCCGTTACTCTGTTAGACATGAATAAAATACACTGCAGCCAAAGGTTTTCATACGCTACCAAAATGTAATAATTCTGATATGATCTCTAAGGTAAATAAAAGAAAATACATGGATGCAATATTAATCTATTATTTATCTAATACATCATTCAAATCTTAAATATGTGATTAAATTGTAAAATGCAATAATTGGTGAATTAAAAACGTAAATGTCATTAAAATAGATTTATTTAAACATTAATATAATTACTTTATATTTATAGAAGTAATTCTGTGTATTTTTCTTTTGTGTCATTTATATTTTTGCCTTTTGTTGGTTTATGGTATTCTGTCTTTTCAATTTTTATCCTGTGTTGACTATTGCTTTGAGGCGGTCTGCATGGTTTTGGAAATTTTTTTGTTTTTGTTTAGGATTTTATTTTGTGTGACTCTTAACATTCTGTTTATTCTGGGTTTTCATTTAGATTTATCTTGTTTTTTTGTTTTTTTTTTTTTTTTTGCTTCTTAGTTTAACTCTTCCTGGGTGTTTGGTAGTTATGTTTTATTTAGTATATTTTTTCTAGTTTTTCATAATTTATTGATGTGGCTACTTTTATATTATGGTACTCCCTGGCTTTATGTGTATCTAATCTTGTCCAGTCTTTTCCCTGTCGTCTAGTTTTAACTTTGTTTCTTTGTTAGTAGTCTCATTTCCTTTTTGTGCCATCCCAGTTCTTTCTGATTACATTGAAGCCCTGTTGTATTTGCAGCTTACTCTGCGTTGCTTCCTGGTTCCACTCTTCTTTCCCTTCAGTTCCCTTCTAGCTCCTTCTGTCCACACCTGCTCCCAGTTAGTGAAGTACTCCATTTTTGCTCAGTTTTCTCCCCCTAGTATATGTACTCCTTCTCTGCAGTTGCTCATTGCTGGTTTGTCTCCATTTCATCCTGTAGAAACCTCCTTAGTTATTCTCTATACTAGTTCCTGTGTTTCCTGCTTTATTGCTATTCGATTTATGTGTCTGTTGCGACCACCTTCAATAAATCAGGGAGAACCAATCTCTGCCTTCACCTCTGCATACTGGCTCTGTCTACAAACTCTACAAATTCTGACAAATTAGCCGCTATTAAGCTTTTTATAAGCTGTTGCTAAACGTTTTATAAGTGTTTATTAAAGCATTAATAAGCTATCAAACTATTAAAAAGCTGTTATCAAAATTGTTAAGTTGTTGGATCACTGAAATATTAAATAGGCATGAGGATGGAGGCGCTCTGGTCAGATGAGACCAAATGTTTAAACTTTTAGGCAAAAATTTACAATGTTTTGTGAGGTGTAACAACTATTACCGTATCACCCTAAAGCAAAAGTTATTATGGATATTGGTAGGTTTGCTACTTTGTATCCCAGATATAATTAACATGCTAAGCACAAAACTACAATATTCCTTAGATGCAGGAAAAGAATACCACCAACATGCAGAAGACAAGTCAATCAACCGTTTATCTGTATGAATTAGCAACCCTTGGTTCATGTGCTATGCCTAACTAAATGCAGAGGGCTGCAGCCAGAAGAGCATGAAACATATGGACAAGTTCTGAACAGCTAAAGCGTTTAAGATCACTGAATGTCAGCAACTTTGTCAGCTGTTGGAAATCTTTCAATCTATGAAAAAGAGAAAGGCTAGACGATGATGAAATCAAAAGAAAATAGACAAAAAGCAGCAACAGAGGAAAGGAGAAAACAAATGCAATGATGGAGGATAATTTGTTTTACAGAGACGAAGGAAAAAAAAAAAAGAAATAAAATTGGAATATAGGAGAGACAAAGCGAGGCAATTCAGATGGAAGGCAAAGAAAACTCCTTTCATCAGAAGACGCTTTCATCTTCCAAACTAGAGGCCTGATGAAGCATCAGCAAAAAAGGCCTGGAGGGAAAACGCTAATAGAATTTCAGCTCAGTGGGTGGAAAGACTGAAGCCTGTCAGTCATCAGTTACATACAGAAGATTTGGTAGTGAGTCCAAGACATAAACCAGATTATCTGACAAAAAAAATAATTTTGTCTTTAAGAGTGGGGTCTGGAACATGTGTTGGCCACACGGCTGCAGCGGTGCCGGATTGATGCTAGCAGATGGCCAAAAAACGGTCAAACATCACCCCCTGTTGCTTTCATGATAAACTTTACGGCCCGAACAAAACTATCACACGACAGAAATCATTTACCGCAAAGCAAAGGCTGGATTATGGGGGATGGATTAACGGTCAGGTAACAGTCAGCAGGACTATAGTGTGACAAGCGACGATCAAAGAAAGGATTAAAGCTGCAGGACAAACAGCAGCATCATCTTTAACTGCTTTTTTTTTTACTGATATCAAAGTATCAATAAACCCCATCTGGGAATCCATGCAATGGAGGCAAACCTACGGCATGAACTAACCTTTTGTTACGTACAGCGATAAGAAGTAAATATGGATCCATTGTAGTTGACAATTGTAAATGGGTATTTTAAAAGAGGGGAATCCAAAAATTAAACTTAAAAAAAAAAAAGGTTTTAATAAAAAGAGATTTTGAGAGTTTTTGGATAACATTCAGTTTAGTTCAAGCACAATACAAATGCTTGATCTATAAGCATTCATGTTGCTAAAGTCTATGCAGACCAATAGAAATGTGTCAAAGTGAAGAGAATGTGATCTGGGAAACGCAATTTTAAGAGCATGCAATTCGTCAAACTCAATCTATAAAACCGAAATCAAAATAGAAAACCTAAAACATGTAAAACGAAAATTAAAAAGAACATTTTGAAATCTTTAAAAAGAATTTGAAAGCAAAAATTTGAAAAAAAAGTGAAAATACAAAATCCGTGAAACAAAAAAGTAAAAAAATAAATAAATGAGAATATTACAAATAAAAAAATATGAACTTCTTAAAATTAATAACTAAATATAAAAGTTCTTTTGTGAATAAGAAACTGTCAGATTTGATGCCCCAAGTCCTCCATGATGGCTCAGAGGTGACTAGACAAAGTCCTAAAAAGTCCTTTCACATTCATGCAGTACCACATTCAAGTATTTATATGTTGAATGTTTATATTTGATAAACTTTTAACATATCCACAGTGTTAACCCATAATGAATCTCTCAACATCATGTTGCATTGTGAAGCTAAAATGTATATTCTGGTCTTCGTTTGTTCAGGTAAAATGTTGTTACTTTTTGTGATCAGTTTAGGCACAGAGATCCAATGAAGAAGAAAAATCATTTGAATGTAAACGTGCAACCTAACTGACTTTTTATAAGCTTTTCCCTTTTCAATATTAGTGAATTAAACCAAATCTGATTCCCTTATATGGCAGACAGATCCATAAACCAATCCATCTGCTAAATGTGCAGCTTGTGGTCCAGAGTCTCTGATTTGTGGTGAACATTCAACGTGTTTGCCTCACTGAGGCTCAGCTGCCCCATTAAAGACTGTATTCATGTCAGCCAATAGGGGGCAACCTTAAGCAAGCGTTGGACTTGCTTGGTTCAAAAGAAAATTAAATTCATTCATGAATTCAGCCAACTGGAAAACATAACAGGCATATTTTTCTTTAAATCTTTTATCTTTTTTTTATCTGACTTAATTTTCAATTAAATGTTGTTTATTTGCTGCTAGCTTTTGGATGTATGTAGGGAGGGAGGAATAAATCCAAGCTGAAACTTCCAGTTGAAGAATCTTCTGGCGAAACGCTTAATCTCTGTCAGGTGTTGCATATCTGACCCTAACAACCTTTGACCTCTAGCTGGTTATAATAAGAAGGAGTATCGTGAAAACCTTAAGAGCACAGGTGCAAACTAGAAAAAACACCTTTTCAGCGAGAGAGAAATGATGTTCGAGTAAGTAGAGAGAAGAGTTTTACCTTGTGTTTTTCTTCTGTGGTGATCCTATTCCACTGTGGCCTGGAGGACTTGCATATCGTGCTGTGAGACTGTGAATAGACCAGAGAAAAAGATAAATATACTGTTAAGCACGGTCAGATGAGGAGTGAAAGCAGGAGTTCTCTTAATCCCTATCTAAATGTAATAACCTGAACTAGTGCAACCCTTTGGATAGAGGCAGAGAGAGAAGCAGAGCCAGGTGAAAGGAAAACATGAAGCACGTGGTGAACACTGTTAGTATGCCAGGGAATATTTCTTTGATTTTTCACATGATAGCTCACACATGTTGGTTAACTGCAAGCGTATGACTAAGCCAATAACATCCCTAAATCCATTTATAAAAGAGCCAGAAAAACTTTCACAAACAGCTTTGTGGTGGCATCCTTTGAAGAAAACCCCAAAACACACAGCACAGAAGGCAGGGGTGAAGGAAATGCCCAGAGCGCCAGTCACAGTTAGTCACTCAGAGAGATGGGAATTACTGTAATTCTGCATGTTTTAGGCAGGCCGCCTTCTTCGTGTTTGACAGGAATCACTTTGGCAACATGCAGAGCTGTTTTTTGAGTAATGTTAATGACATCCTGTAAACAACAAAGTGAGTGAAAGGCGGCAAGCTGAACTAAATTCTTTTGAAAATGAGCCTCATGCCGTCTTTCATTGAGTGCATCAAAGAGGAATACGCCGTATGTTCCAACAGTTGGAAAACGGATTTTGGGCAGTTTTGTTAAAGACAAAATTCTCCATCCCACTCTGAAATATCTCAAGGAATTTGCCTGACACTTCCTTGGGATACTGAAAAAGTTCAGAGTAAGCCAACTTTGACATATCTACAAATCTTAGAACCTTTACGAAATGAGGCAAATGTTTTAAGGGTAGTTGTTTTACTATCCCAAATGACCTTAGTGGCAATGATAGCTGCCCCCATGACTCCTTGACCTCTGCTTCCCTGATGAAATATATGTCACATATGATGAGCAGAACCTCAAAGTGCTCCCTCCACCACTAATCTATATCTGGTTTTAAGGTCAATAGAAGAGCAGAGTGTCTAAGACAGTATTTGTAAGAAGTACTTCCTCTCAGTTAGGGCACCTGACATGCTTTGCGTTCAACAAAAAAATTCTAGATTCTAACTTATAAAGGATTGCGTAGGATTTTTACTAAAAATCTACGTACCTCCAAAAGGTCTACACACCCAAATTCAACCAGAAATGGTCCTGAATGTCATTGTCTATTAAATATGCTGGCTGATTAATGGTATTTCATTGTTAAATACAGGAGGCCCTGGGTTCAAATCCCGGGGTGGCAAGCTGCCAGTATGGGACTAAAGGCAAGACCCTTCATGCTAATGCCTACTTTGTAAGTCGCTTTAGGTAAAGGCATCTGCTAAACACATAAAAATTGCAGTTTGACTGAAACAGGCATAGATGTGTTGGAGTGTGAGGTATGAAGTTGGAAAAAAAAAAATTAGGTTACGTGTATGCAAGCAAGTCCCATTCTCCTGGACTTGAAGAACTCTTCACTAACCTACGCTTTTGCCTTTTAAACTAAGCAAACTAAGACATGTCTGTTGCTTCAATGGCTGCAAGCTTCCACCGCTCTTCTACAACCAACCCCTTGCACTTAAATTTGGCAAAACTCTTTCAGACTGGAACTTCCCCCTAGACCAGGGGTCTTCAAAGTTTTCCAGGCCAAGGACCCCCAAACTGAGATGAAGCGGGGACCCCTAATTATACATATTGTATGAAATTGTGTTCTATCAAATTGCGTGTTCTATAGCCACTCTATTACAGATGGAGTAATTTAATGAAAGTCATTTCTCCCTGGGATTATTAAAGTATTTCTGATTCTGATTACTCATTGATGGGACAGGTGTTGTGAATGAAACCGTGCCCAGCTTGAAAAAGCTCCTGTGTGTCGCTGAATGTGTGCATTGATGACTGAAAGACATCTTCTGCCTCCATTTATCTGTTTACTTCAGTGTTAAATTCATGTTAAAGTGTATTAAAAGACATTTCAATTAGTGGAAAAAATGCAGGGGGGGATTTAAAACAAAAGTCTAATCAACCAAAACTTTTGCAACCCCCATGCAATATCTCTGTGAACCCCCAAGGGCAGGTGTGCTCAAGTCCAGTCCTCAAGAGCTACCATCCTGTAACTTTTAAATGCATCTCTTCTCTAACACACCTGAATTGAAAAGCTCAATCCCCTCATTTAGCCCATTAGAGGCATCATAAAGAGCCATTCATTTGATTCAGGTGTGTTAAAAATGGTCCTGTTGAAAACCTCCGTTCTAGACTGACATATCACAGCTCATGTGATGCTGGAACTAAAGAGTTACAGAAAATCTTTGCAACCTGCAAGATGGCAGACAGTAGCAAGAAATGCTTTAATGAATACATGAGTAAAAGAGGATAATTATGTTCTGTCTTGCTGTTAATGTTATGGCAACCAAATGAATGCTGGCCAAGCACATGAAAGCATTATTATGCTAATCAAGGCTAAGTCACCATATTGGCATTTTCTTAATCAAATACCATCTTCTAGATCTAAACTATTAGAATGAGGGCTTATCTGGGTATACCATGTAGAAGACAAAAAAAAGGACATTTGTTCTGGATTGAAGGAGTAACAACAATTTACAGCATGAACTTTAAACCAAACTTAGAGTTTAATTTGCACATAATGTCATTAAAGGTGTTGAAAAGACACAAGACTTTTTGTTTTGAGTATATTTTTATATTTGCCTTTAATGGTGTGGGCAATATGTCACAATTTTGATTAAAGCTCTGAAAGCTGAGCATGAAAAAGTTTAATGCAAGTTTAATGTAGGAAGAAATAACAGTTAGATAAAACAACAAAACAACCATTTACCAGTTCATGATGTCAAAGATCAATCCAGCGTCCAAATTTTGCTCAGCGATTTCCAAAAATCCAAACTCTGGATGCTCTGACACACATGCAAACAGCTCAAGCCGTAACTACCTATGAGAAGGCTCAGTCTTCACCAAGATGTTAGCCCTCCCATGTGCCAAACTCTTCTTCTTGTCACGAGAAACAGCAGTTGGTAGGCGTGAGGATCGCCGTACGAGGGGGTCAACCCGTTCACCCCGAGACATAATGAATTAACGACGGAGGGTGTGCTGTGCGCTGCTAGGCCTGGTCCCCCCAGTCCTCTAAAGCTCTGAACCTTCCTGTGGCTCCGGGCTGTCCAATGGGGTGTTCCCCTTTGACACACACTTAAATACACACAAATATCTCATCCTCTGCCCCGGAGACACCACTGAGGCCAGCAGGTGCTGTCTATAGAAAGCTTGCCATACTACAACTGTACATGATAAGTATGGCAAATGTGACTCCATATCTGGATCTATGAATCTGCAGAAGTGATCATTTGATAAGATGAAATTCTTCAAATACGTTTGATCTAAACAATAAATTATTCAAGGCGCTGATTATAGTTTTAAATAATAGTTAAAATACATGCAGTGTTTAAAAGAATCTGTAATTATTGCAGAAACTCAGTCTGATATTATCATTTCCATCTCTGTCAGGACATCAAACCAACAATTAATTTCCTTTCCAGATTTAAAATAGGGGTCTTAAACATAGACTCAAGATTAAAAAGCATTTTCATGAACCAACGATTTTCAGTTTTAGTCCTTGTTGTCCTTCAACATTTATATGTATCCTTGGTCAAACATACCGGAACCATATATTTCAAATGATTGAAATCAAAGTCGTATTTTTCTTGAAATAAGGGGATTTTTTTCTTGAATTAAGCAGGTACGGGTGATAGTGCCAATGGAACAAGAAAATTTACACTTAAAGTAAGAAAAAACAATTGCATTTTCTTATTTCAATTGCACAATATCTGATTATGAGTAAAAATACTCTAGAACCATTGGGAAATAGTTTCATTTACTTTCTCAAATTAAGGGTAAATACACTTATTTAAAGAAATGTTTACTAATATTTAATTCTTGCAGTGTATGGCTGAATTCCTTGCTCAGACATTTTCTCCAGATTCCTGCAAACGATACGTTCGATCTAGGTGTGGAACAGGATACTGGGTCTGGAGCTGGGGTGGATCTGGAGGGGTCGCCATGCCCCCCCCGGCCACCTCTAAAGCAGTTCTCCGTTAAGCCTCATAGTGGCAACAGTTATTCCATAATGTGGAATTTCCTACTTTGATATTTTAAGCCTTCTCTTCTCACTTCTAGTTCCGGTTAATCAGCTCTCTGAGTTCCAGATTCAACTTCCTGTGATTCTCCTCAATAAACCTGTTTAACTTTCCCTTGGTTCTCTGAGTGGTTTTCTGCATGTGGATCAGATTACTTAAAAGCATTATGACAAGGGGAGAGTTTGCCTCTGCAGTCACCTGCTACCTACCATATATGATCTAGAACCATAAATTAATTTAAAATGGCACTAATGCATAAATATGCGCAAAGCTTTATCTGCAGGGAACCTAATGAAAATCTGGTCTGTCTGGAAAATATAGATTTGATTTTCCTGTCATTTTATTTCCATCAGTATAGAATGAACATAAAATGGTTTTGGTACCGAATTATTTGGAACCGCCACTGGTCAGGTACCATGCTAATGTGGCCACCTCTGAAATCCCTTAGCCACCTCTCCGCCACTGGTCTGGAGGAGATGTTTTTCTCTACAAATCGTATGTTGCCAAACAATGGGAGCTGGACACCATACTTTAATTTAAAGGAAAATATGGTAAAAATGGTTAATGGCTTGTACTTGAATTACTAATAAATTTTGTCAGGGGACTCCAAAGTGCTTTAAAGTAGATCACTATGAGGTTGCACTCCTTCCTTTTGGAATACACATTTAGAGCTACACGTTTTCCTAAAAAAAAAAATTATATATATAGTGATACAGGAATATGTATTCGGGTTCCGAGGTAAGACTAGAACACCTCATATGCCTGCATAACCCAACCACCCATTTTAATCTAAGCAATGCCCATTGGGCTTTGTTCGTTGTTTTGACTTTCAGAAACATTTTTATTTTCCTACAAAACCCTTTCAAGCCCATAAAGCCACACTGATACTCTGTGGCGTTGTTTTAAAGTCTCAGATTAGTTCCAGTCAAATATTATTCATACCCTTCACTGCTCTATCAGCAGTGTCTGAGGCTTCTGCTCACGATAGTCTGAATCAGAGATCTTTGCAGCTGTTATTTTGTTGGTTCAACAGTTCAACCTTACAGTAGAGCTTTTTGGCAGAAAGTCAGCTCAGCAGTACGAAGGCAGTAAAAGGAAAGAGGTTTGGCCTTGTGTGATGTAAATAGACAGAGCGGAGCATCTAAAGGAAGGTCTGCCATGCCACACATAAGCAGCATTCCCCTGAGCAGATTCTGTTCCTCCGCTGCTCCTTTGGCAGGACCATGGTCTCTGCTTGCGTAAAATCCTCTCCATAACTTCAGTTGGCCTCTGTTTATAAGCAGAGGTGGGTCAGCAATGGGATCTCGTCAGCTTCCATCTGTTTAGGGTAGAGGGGTTTGAAAGCTGGGGTCAGTGGCATGCGTTTTAGTGTCAGAGGTTATCAGGGGAACAGCTGGAGACGGTTTTCACACACATGCACATGGTGCACAGTTTAGGTGGTGGGAAAGTTGAGCGGATGCCTCATTAGCATTGTTTCGAAATGATGTATTTGCTGAATAAAGTGGAACAGATTGATTCAGTCGAGGTGTTTGTGTAGCACGCTGCTTCGTTTCCACATATTCTCTTTGCCTTCTTTGTCTCTACAGCCGCCCCGGACTAATAGTTCTGGAGGTCGAAGCAAATGTCAAGCGGACAATCATGTCTGTCTGCTATCAACTCAGCTGATAATCTGTGAATCTTTAGGAGCAAATGGCTCTTTGACCTTTCTACTGAAAGAGCATGTTAGTGGGTAACATGATCTTTAAAAACCTTCAATGTTCACTGATTAATTGTTCCAATTTTGATTTTCTTGTATTTCATGACATTTCACTAGTAGCTAATAGACAGGAAATGGTGTCTACATCATACACAGAGTTATTGATTGGCTAAATCGGGGGGGAGGGGGCTGTACGCATGCAAAGAAGACAGCTTAACATAGAAAAGATATCTAGTGTTTTTGTTATTCTGTATCTACTAGACTGGGTGTGTGCAACCTTTCTTATCCAAAGAGCGATTTTTCACTGAGTCAGACTACGTAAAAGTCATTTACAGCAAAATATAACATGACTCTTTAATCAAAGAAAACATATTATCAAATATGTGTTGTAGGCAATCTGTTCCGATCTTAAACAGCAAAAAGTTTATTGGTATTTTTAGCTTTTAAAATAATGATAAAACACGTAATTACCAAGCTAATTAAAAGAAAAATGGCTCTAAAAACATATTTCAGATTCTTTTCATGTCATTCTATTTTAAAGATTCAGTTCAAATATTCTTTATAAAAACCACTAAATCTCCTAAAACTGGTGTTTGCAATTAAAGTATATTAGTTAGTTCTTCATATATATATTTTTAACTTCTATTAAAAGTAGTGTTGCACCGATACTGATACCAGTATCGGACGGGGCCCCGATACTGCCCTAAAATGGTGGTATCGGTATCGGCGAGTACCAACAAATATGGCACCAATACCATTTTGAGAGCCATAAGTTTATTCAACTATTGTCACCCACTCCTGGTAGGCAATAAAAAGTTCTACTGGATTCACTTTGTATTACATTTTTTTCCTGCTTCCAAAAGGTAGGCAGCAGCTTGACAAAGCCATGATGGCAATTATTTTAAATTATTATGGTATCGGTATCGGCCGATACTGCACAGCCAGGTATCGGGTATCAGTATCTGGGCCAAAAAATGGCATCGGCGTAACACTAATTAAAAGCCATTATACAGGGTCTAAAGAGCCACACACGGCTCTGGAGCCGCAGGTTGCAGACACCTCCATGCATCTAGTAACTAGATGCCCATTAAAAATAGGCTCGGAAACAGTCGGCAATAAGTCACTTGAACTAATAATTTTATTTTGCTTTACATTTATTATATCCTTATAGGAGAAACTAAAAAAGCTAAAATAAAACGGAAATTTGATTATTTCTAAAGAGGCTCAGCAGTTAACGTGTTTGAAATAAACATTGCAACGTTCAGATTAAAATTTTGCTGGCCCTAAGTTACTTTTAAAGCTCAAGAGTAGAGTTTATACCAAAAGCTTTTGCATTCTGAAACACAATATCACAATCTGAATATGTGGGTTTGGTCCAAACAGAGATGGAACGGAGGAGGTGGTTTGAAAGGATTGGGCTGTTTTCCCTCCTCTAACATCTTATAAAAATGTATAAATTAGCTGAAAACATTGGAAGAAATCAAAAATCTGTAGACCTAATTTTAGTAACTAAAGCTTATTCCGCAAACACCAAACATTAAGAAGTTGTTTTTTAAGCTAAATCTAGTAGGTCCGTCTAGATTTGACTATTTCAGAAATAGTTCTTGAAAATTGTTGTTTGGTCCATCTGATTTAATTCCACTTTAGTCCAAACATGAACCCAGTTTTCAATGTTTTTGTCTGAAAATTACGGCGTTTCCCCTTTCACTTAATAGCTGTTAGGAATCCAGTTTGTGTGGGTTGTGTTTTTGTGTTTTTCTCTCCCTCCACCACCAGGTGGTGCCCTGTTCTCGTTGGTCTTCCCGCACACCTGCGGCTGGTTGGCTCATTACTGACGACTATTTGAGCGATGGACTGTCACTACCTCGACGCCAGATTGTTTGCCAGTTTTGGGTACTCTAGCCAAGCTGAGATAAGCTTAGTCTAATTGAGTTTTTGTTTCACTGAGCCTAACTGAGTTTTTTGTCTTTGTCTTTCGGCAGGAAGTCCTATGAGCTGGATGTTTTGGCCTTCTACCCGTGGAAGGATTGTTTGAGTCTCACACTGAGCAGGGGATTAACCTCCACAATTTCGGTTCACCAGTACACCGAGTTTCCTGAATCCAACCCCCGTTCATTTTACCCTGGTTCTTTAAGTGGTTTACTGCATGTGGGTCAGATCTCTTAAGAAAATCATAACAATAATTAAATGTAGAGGTTATTTGGACCTAAATCATTTAATCTTTTCAACCAATTTTTGCTTGGTGTGTATTTTCCCAATGTGAGAAATTTTAAATGTTTTTTAAAAGAAAATAAAACAAACCATTCTATAAATGCATTAATGGTATGACTGCTTCTATCAGACTCTTATGTATGACTAACCAAACAATGCGAGGTACTATGTGCTAAATGAAAACACATTGGTGACTGAAAAAGGCATGTTTTGTTTTTTCCCTCAAGGGTAAAGCTAGAATTTATGTTTAGATCTTTCCAACAAATTCCCCCCGTCATCTGTTAGTTCAGATGGTATTCAACAAGAAATAAGCTCAAGGCATCAGCAAGTATGTTGTAAGCTATTTGTCATGTCATATCGATCAAAGATAGATACGGTTATGTCTTTAAAATTTCTTATCTAAATGCAAAATAAACTTGAATAGAAATAGAATGTAAGTATAGACAGGCAAGATACTAGGGTGGAGCTGGATGACAGACATGCCTACGTGTTTTGAAGCTTCCCAGCTGCTATTTTGAATCAGCCTCACCATTGGTCTCCACAACATTACTGGCCATGATTTGTGATAAGAAATACTTGGAGGAAGTGTAGCGTAGGAGCTTTCTTTTAACAAGGTGATCAGCAATGTGCAGCTATAAGTGGGGGAGGGGCTTTAAGGGTTCATTATACATAAGTTTCTGTTTTTTTCTTGTTAAAGTGTTGCAGGTCTTGAGCAGTAAATGTTCATATCAGGTATTTAAGCTTGTTGAGCTACAAACTGTGGGTGGAAAACTCTCAAAAAACCAGAAAAACATTAAAAACCTTAATGTGTGTCTGTAGAGAAATTACCTTTATTTCCAGACACAGTTCTTTCCTTATGCATGCAGACAGATACTGAACAAAGATGCAATGAAAGGCAATAAATAAAATTCAAAACCTTATTACGAAACCAACACCGTGCTAAGAAAAATGCAATTTCCCAGCAATTTTACACCTGTACATACAAGAATACATATTTACAAAACAAAAAAAATCTAAGTTTTCTCATGGGCAATATCCTGCAGAGTAGTGAGTTTTTTAGCCATGGTGTGCATCGTTGTGTAAACCTGAATGAATTGCTGAATTAGGAACATTTATGTTCAACTCTAAAAACAGGGTATTTTTCATGTTTTTTGCTAAAATCTTGTCTCGTTTTGTTATTATAGGTCCAGGATTTAACTTTATCCAATTCGTATGATTGTAGTTTGTTGGAAAAAAGGTCTTCCATCCATTTAAATCCTCACTAACTGTGATTTTTCTCTACAGTTAGGCCTGGGATGGAAGTAAACAAGCAATTTCCAACTCAAACTTCTGTGGTATCACCTGGAGAATGAAGAGAAGAACCAACCTGGACTGCATATCTTGTGTTTTGAGGCTGCTGGTGGATGGTGCGGTACTGCTGGGCTGCTGGCTGAGCTCCACCAATGACTGATAGTACTGCTGCTGTTGCTGCTGCTGCTGCTTGTAGCGTGAAAGGATGAAGAAGAGGCCAAGGATGCTCTTTAGGTTGCCATTTCTGATCTCTGGAAGAACAAAGTGGATAGAAGGGGTGAGTAGCTGTGACATTTAACAAGCTGGCCTTGCATCTATGTACTGCCGCGGGGCAAAGAGGTTTACAGCTGAGTAGAGTCAAAGCACTTTCATTAAATTAAGCCCAATCTGCAAGTGAAAGCAGTGCAGGAGTTTGTTTTTCATTATTCTATGACTGAAGTGGTGTCTTGTGACAGCTAGGATAAATATTTTCCGTCCTCTGTATTGTGTCTTTCAAACAGCATGGAATCAGCATGTGCTGATTTTTGAAAGAAAGGCCTCTTGGGGACGGAGAGCTAGAGAGCAGCTGTTGCGCAGCTAACATAGGGATGAACTGTAAATGAACCATTACCCACAAGCATTATCTGCTGAAGATGACTCCACTACTCAGGAAAAATTATTTTCATTATTATAACTGGCATGCATTTGTGTTTAGCTGCCTTTTATTCTAGTAGAGCAAAAATCATATGTGCAGTTATGCTTTTCATTCCAAAAATATAGTTTGTTTGTAGGAGGTAGACAGAAGAAAACTATTGCTGACAAAACCTTAATCCAACACATCATCTGTAGCAAAATATATTCAAAGAAATGTTTTTTTTAATGTCCTCTATGTTTTTATTCTTTAAAACTTTTTTTGAAAATCATGTATCATTTTTCCCCGTTGGGCATTACTTAATGTTACGCTAGCGCAGGGGTCTGCATTCTGTGCTTTCCTAAGAGTCACTTTACTATGAGTCCGGCAAAGTAAAAGTTGTTTCTAGCCGCAAAATTTTATTTGACATTTTAATAAAACACAAGCTATTATTTTTGTCCAACATCTGCAATAAAAAAAATCGGCTGCCATCTTAAACAACTAAGAGTTTATCTGCACTTTATACCTTTGGAAATAAGGAAAAACATGAAATGATTACAAAATATGAAGTGTATTATTTTTCTTCTATAGAATATCTAAAATGACAAAAAATAACAGTTTATAAAACGTAATTTTCAAGATAATTGCAAGGAAAAAATAGCTCTAAAAACATATTTCTGGTTCTTTTAATCTAATTTTGTTGTGGAAATCCAATTCAGAGGTTTTTTTTTAAATAAAAACCACTAAAGCTTCTATGACTTTTACTTTTATTAGTTTTTACATCATTTTTAGCCTTTGTAGTGGATCCAAAGAGCCACATGCCACTCTGTAGCCAATGATATTCAGTGAAGAAATAGGTATATTTGAAATAAATTGAGAAATTTCAAGACTTATGGGTAGTTTTTTTGTGGCTTCCACTGGTGTAACTCTTATTTTCATATTTTATATCCTCACAAATAGACCATATTTGAAAAATAACAACTGTGGCCATTGATTAAAATTTGAAGAATAGATTCAAATTTTTGCTTAAGATTTAAAACGTATTTTAAGTGGGCACTTGTGTCTGGTTTGGTCTCAAATTGTATTGCTGGTAATAAAAACCCTTTTAAATGAATTTACATAACTGTGTATTTGCAGCATATTTATATTGGTATCGCAATAGTACTAGCAGCTAATGGGAAGTGGAGCTTGCATTTTTAAAAATACATTTTTATTTAAATGAATCAATATTCATATAAGACTTCATACTGAATTGAAAAATCTATCTTTTTAAGCAAAACTTTGGCCGAAGCACTCATTTAAAAAATGCAATTTTTACAGAAGATCCAGTCCGCAGTAAGAGAGGCAGGGCAAAAATGTCAACGGTTGACGCAGGGCCTTTAGTTTCTTGTTTAAACTGCATGTGGGACACATACTAATCCATCTCTGGCTTGGGACCGTGAAAGTTAGATTAATCTCTTGCGATTGTTTTCCCTTTTATAACAGCCAGAGGCCATAATTCCTATTGGGGCTTTAAGAGACACTAAACAGAGGCTTATTTTCCCTGTGCAATAGAGAAAGACACTGTTACAGATCTGAGCTGCTGGTGATAGAAACTTTTGGAAACTGATAAATAACTCTCTTTGATAAGTGTTGGAGAAAAAAAAATGTGCAAGCAGAGAGAAGCTGCTCATGTGCTCATGCTCAGCAGTACATGTGATATTTTTACTCAGTGAAAGTTGGCAGGAGGGGATTTCTTAAATTGACCAAACTGCAGTGTCAGCCTCGATGTGTAAAACACTTGGGTTGAAATAAGACTATAAATTATACCAACATTTATCTCTTCTTTAGCCCAAATATGTCTATGTGAATATTCAATAAATAACCATTAACAAGAGAAAATACTGAAGAAAACTCTCATACAGCACTAGATTTCACTAGCATTTTTCTTTATACCATTTAAAGTAGTTATAGAAGGGGGTTGAACAGAAGCAGCTATTTTATTTTAAAAAAATGGCTTTTTAATGTGTGGCACAGTATAACTGATTTAAAATTTTATGAAAACAAAAAAGTTTATTGGTGGTCATTTCATTAGTAATTAAAAATGCTGTGTAACTGAAGTTTCTTAAAGGAAAAAAAAGAAAGGACACATGTAGTGTTTCCTCACCATTGTAGAGCAGTGCTGTCAGAAGTACACACATTTGTTACATAAGTAGAAGTATAGATACTGCAGTTTTAAAACACTCTGGTAAAAGTTAAAGGATCAACTTGACCTCTTTACTCAAGTAAAAGTGAAAAAGTATGTGCTCCAAAAACTACTTAAAAGTATAAAAGTATAAAGTAACCTTTAAAAAAACAGCCAGATGCCACTATATGAATTGAAAGCTCAATTTTTTGACTATTTTCAAAAGTTCTTGGAGATAGGGCCAACATTTCGACATCTTTTTCCGAATCCTACATTGTAGCATGGCATATACAATTGACGTTTGTAGTTTGAAGAACACCTGCTTGCTTCTGATGATTTCCTTTAGCTAACCAATGAGTGTTTTGTATATGACTCATCTAATTACACAAGTTTTCACTAGATGTGGATGGAGCCAATGATCTGCATTGGATGGAGCACATGACGTGAAATAAATATTTATAAACATTAAACCGAAGCCAAGAGTAATGAGTAACGTTTGTTTTAAAATGTAAGGAATAGAAAGTACAGATACTTGTGTGAAAATGTAATGAGTAGAAGTCAGAAGTAGGAAGAAAAATAAGTAATGGAGTAAAGTATAGATACTTAAAAAGTGTACCTAAGTACCGTAATGAAGTATTTGTACGTCGTTACTTGACACCTCTGCTGTATAAAGACATTTGGCTCCCAATGGGGCACTTTAGCATTTGACTTTAGTGCTAAAGTGCCCTCTACAGTGGTGTGGACACAGTATATGTACCTTTTATTATTGGTTATCTATAATAAGCTCCCATAGGGGCACTTTGCACACGTTTTGGCTCCAAATGGCGAACTGTAGCATGCGTTTTTTTTAAACAACTGGGCCAAAAAATGGGGAGACCACCTGCCCCTGCCCCTCCAATCCACCAACCCCAAATGGTAAATGGCATGTACTTATATAGCACCTTTATTCAAGTTAGGAGACTTGACCAAGGCGCTTTACACTACATTCATTCACCCATTCACGCACACACTCACACACTGATAGTGACAAGCCACATTGTAGCCACAGCTGCCCTGGGGCTCACTGACAGAAGTGAGGCTGCCATACACTGGCGCCACCAGGCCCTCTGTCCACCATCAGTAGACAATGCAGGTGAAGTGTCTTGCCCAAGGACACAACGACACTGAAAGTCGGAGTCGGGGCTTGAACCGTCAACCCTTCGATTTCACGGCAAACTCCTACATCCAACGCCACTGTCGCCCCGATATAACATAACCCCATATGAATGCCACTGATCAACCACCCTTGAAGGCTTTGCTCCATTCACAATTTTTCAGCAATTGATTGGCCAGCCACAGCAATTCAAATAAAGGCCAGAATCTTCTGCTTGCTTGTTTCCCTCACCATGGCTAACCTGGTTTTTAAAACATCTTTTGTAAAAGCCACAAACCTCTTAAAATCATTCCCTACTCCATCCTTCATCAATATAATTTTTTATATTTCGGTTGAAATAAGCTTATACCTGCTGCATTCCTTCACCGTACTTCTCAGCCACACCTAGTCCCTGATTGGTTTTCTCGAATTTCGTCTCTCGTACATCGTAGCGGATGCAGTACTCTAACATTGCTGTGTTCGCCCCAAAAGCACCATTTACCTCAGCAGAATCAAACAAATCCTGATTGACACAGGGATAGCATGTAAATCTTTCACTCTGTTGAAAAATTCCCAATGGTGGGAATTCACCATAAGACCTCTAGAAGTGGTAAAGATGACTTACTGAGAACGGGGAAGATATGGTGGTACCAGAAGGGCTGATGTTTTTAGAAACATGGATTTTTAAATTCGATCTCAATCAAGGAAGATGCGAAAGAACAAAATACCAAATAAGAGCTATTTCTATAAAACAATTGGATATTGGTTTGAGATAATAGAGAAGCAGCACACATTGGATGTCTAACACCATTTATAAATGGACAACAAATCAAAATTTAAAGCAAATGGATTTCAGGCACTGAAAAACAACACAGGGAAAAACTGCAGTTAGTAAGATTCAGGCAACTGAGATTTAAATGTGCCCACTCAGTGTAAAATTTAAAAACCTTATCCTACTCTGATGCTCCTTAATTATAGCTGCAATATCCAGATGGAAGCAATTTAGCAAGAATATAGCATAAAACAACGTAAAAGCATAGAGGACATACCTAATTGGTATGAATGCCTAATGCTGCAGGGGATGGTTTTATATTTGTTAACAGAGAGTTCACTATATGCCAGTATTCTTTACAGTCACCATAGTTTAACCTAATCAGCTATTTTTAGGTTGTGGTGGAACAAAATATTATCGTTAAAGATTTGCATCTAAAAAAAGTCGCAGCAAATGGAAGATTTTATGACATCAATAACCTTTAGATAAATGTTCTGACATTTATAGTTGATTCTTCCCTTTATCCTTACATCTTTGAAACTGGGTGATGGTTACAAAGACGTAAAGACCCGTTTAAGGTTGCAAATGAAATCCGACACACCCACTGAGATCAAGCAGTGGAGATTTCACAGTGGTGAGCAGGTCAAACTATAGGTTGTCCACAAGTTAACAAACTGTTAAGAGCCTGTTCTGTTAAGATCTTTGCTGCCGAGGCGACACGCACTCAAAAAGATTAACGACCCACAGTTAAGATCCTTGAATTTCCTCATTATGAAGAGCAATAACTGGAATTTGGGCGGGGGTTACACCTGTGTTGAAGGCTAGGAGTGGATGACTCCTGCACATAATTATCACATTCAGGTAGTAAAAACATTTTATTACCTTACTTTGATTTTTCTTTTTTATTATTATTATGTGTGCAATGTGTCAGAGTGAGTTGGTAAGGTACTCCTTATGCGCGGGTAGAACAGCCATAAAGCTGGAAAATTTCATGTCAAGTCATCCGATATATGGTAAAAGTGCAGAATAATAAAATGGAAATAAAAAACAGGGTCAAAATGTCAAAAGTATTCATGTCACCTTGAGCTGCACAGATTAATTTTAGGTAGTTTTATAAGTGCCTTGCATAGGCTCTAATTTCTTGCCCTCTTTAGTCACAAGCTCAATAAACCAAACGACAAAGAATCTTACGCTGCTTTGATTTGATTTTTATTATAGCCTTTAAGCTCCCTTAGTGGAAACGGCTGTTGGGGAACCAAAACATGCTTCAGCGGACGACTTTTTGCCGGAACCTTGCTTTACAGCCTCCCACGGGAGAAGCGCAGCCAGGCTTTCCAAAGAAGTTATAGCTATAAGTAGGTTCTGGGTTCCTGTGTGCACATCAAACGCTCTGCTTTATTTAATTCCTGCGCCTTGTAAAAAAAAAACTAAAAAAAAACACCAGCCATAAAGGATGCATATGCCTGGAAAGCCCCGGCAGATTCAATTAGACATGTGAGAACGGGCAGGGATATGCCACAAACAGAGCAGAGTCGGTAACAGAGAACGAGGGAGTGAAGGCACTAATGAAATGCATTAGCAGCAGCAATGAGCAGCGTAACCCAATAGCCCATATATCTAGAGACCCACTTTGAAATTCCAGATTTAGCGAGTCACTTTGCTGTTTTTAGAGCTGGTGTTGGTGGGGGTCAAAGAATGTAGAGCTGCTGGTCAGTGTGTCAGACTATTTCCACTGTTTAAGAGGTCACTACATTCATGCCTTGTTGTATAAAGAAGAAAATGGACACAGGTCTTTTTTAAAAGCTGAAAACATCCCCTTGGGTACCTGAATAGTTTTGCATTTACTAAAGGATGTTAACTCCTTAACTTTGCATTGTCTACTGGTAGACCTGAGAGGCATAAGAAGACATTCAAGTTGAGTTCAAGTTTGACAAGCTGGAACTAATACAGTAAAATATCTATATAATTATATTGGAAAAATATACCTTTGCATTAAATGGTTGCTGAAGTAACAATACTGCAACAACTATTCATCAGCTGTATGCCAAAATCATCAGTATTAAGACAATAAAAGACCTGAAATATTTCAGTTAGTATGCGATGAATCTAAAATATATGAATGTTAAAGTTTTATCATTACATTATACAAAATATTTAACTTTATCACAATATGCTAATATTTTGAGAAGGACCTGTATTTATTCCTTATGATCATATCAACTGATGTAATGTTTTACAAAATTATATTAAGTTCAAGAAAAATAAAGGTAATAAGAATAACAATGATAAATGTAGGCGTAATGGAAACTCTTTTTATTTCAAAAATCTATAAAATCAATAGCTGCAGTGTATTAGAATGGGGTAAATTACAATAAATTTTTTCACTGTATATTAGGTCAGCCTCCAAATGACAAGGCAGACTCAGCAGATGGAAATAACATTAAACCAATAAGCCTAAAAAAAAACAAAAAAAAAAAACAATAAGCTGGAGTACAAAAAAAGAAAGTGTCTCTCTCCATGGTGCTTATTCGCTTTAGACACTTGTTTCATGAAGTGAAGTTACTCATAACAGATGGAGTAGCAAGAAATTTTGCAGAAGTAAGAGTAGTGATATTTATCCTCTTTGTACTCAAATAAAATTAACAATAAAAGTGTAAAAGTACTTCTAAAAGTAAAATTCTTTTCAAAATTTACGTGTATAAATGTAGCTATTTATTACCCAACTATGATTGGGCAAGGCAAGGCAAGGCTTGGACTTACATTAGCTAATTTAGATAAAGTACCCTCATATCTGTCATGATAACTTCAAACCCTTTATTGTTTGAGTATGCTCACAATTGAAAAGAGATTTTTAATTTTCATTTATAAGTGAGGAAATTGGTCAAATTAGGCCTAATTGGGCACAACTCTGCTCACTAGATGACAGCAAAGTGATTCAAATCCATTTGAAGGAGTGTGTAGAACACGCTTTAGTGATGGCTTTAGTTGAGTAGAATGGCTCCTTTAAGTCTGAGGTAAAGTTGAAAAAACAGCCAATGAGAGGATAAAGCAGAAAAAAAATTCAGCTACGATGCTGAAATATTTTGGTGTGAAAAAGAATAGTGTAACACGAGATCCCATGACATTAAAACAATAAAAAGGTGAGTGCTGTAAATCTACCACCTTATTTAGGATAAAAAAGGACAAGATTTTCTTTAGGAGCCCGATTGTTTACTATTAAAAGATTTTTGACAGACGAGCTCAGTGGCGGTTCCAATTTGACCAGGGGTACCAGGATGGGGTCAGTTTTTATTTTCATGAGGGCACAAAGAAAAAGAAAAATGAAAATAAATTAGTTTGATTACAATCATACAAAACAGATTTAATATTATGTCTTCAGTAGATGGGCCATAACAGGGGCGGCCCTACAAGGTCTTGGTCCCTGCTGGCCACCCATGGGCCAGCTCATAAAATCTGCTCTCAGAGGCATCAAAAACAGTTTTTAATACTTTAAAATTAAGTGTGTTGGTGCTTGTTGGCTACTTTGTAGACAAAGAGATGGCGGCATTTGAAGTAAACAATAAAAATGTTGGGAATCCCTCAACTTTCTAATCATTAGCTGCGAAACAACGGCATCAGATTACGAGCTTCTTTTCAGGCATCAACTGATACGTCTATTTCTGTTTGTTAATAATTTTCTAATTTTTTTGCAGAAATCTTTAAGCAGTTGTTATCAAGACATCAAGTGAGATTTCTTTTAAGCACTGGTCTGAAAAGTCTGTTTTTCAACTTCATGAAGCTGGTGTCTCTGTTGTTGTAGCCCTAGTCTTAGTAACTTTAACTTAATCCAACACGTGTAAATAGGCCCAAATTACCTCTTGCAATCTTAAATATAGCTTATCTGACTGATACCATAAACACAGTATGTCGTATGTGTAACAGGAAATTTACTTCAACTAGTTTTCTGCAGTGAACATGTGTGGAAGGCATGGCCAACTAAATAAAAACAAAGGAGTTGATGAAGGAATTGAATACGACTAAAAACACCCCTTGCCTTCTCGGCTTTAAATCTTCAATAGTTTCTTACCTTCTGCTGAGAGCCCTTGGACATTCACTCCTCTGGCATCCAGGAAACTGAGACAAGCGTCCACATTTTCGATCTGGAGAGAAGATGGCAGACAGTCAGCACGAAGGACGGACGCAGTGAGAATCTGATGACACTTAACATTCATTGAGACGAAATGTCTTGAGGCACGGGGCTCAGAGGAAGGGGCAGATCAGCAATATTACCCATAAAGAACATCATTGTATGCTTACTGCAGACCCCCGCATGACCTTGGGACCCGACGGCATGACACACTGACCGCAGTGTGTTACCACCTACACAACCACGTGCTGATCAGCAACGCATGATACCAGGTAGTGGTAGAAATGCACACAGATATCTACACAAAGTGAGAGTCAGTCTGCTTTCTGTGGCCTACAATCAGTTCTATAGCGTCACTGATATTTGGGTCTTTTCTTTTTGCCTGGGCTGACAGCGACTAGCAAGCGGCTTAATTAGCATTGCGACCAGCAGCAAGCATCAACCCACAGGAGGTCTTTTATGACGAGGTTGAAGGTCACGGCGTCAGAGACACAACACGGAGCAGGCTGGGCAGCTCAGCGAGGCGCCCACAAGGCAATGATGAATCATGATCTTCAACTCCTCCATTCAAATCTCCCACTCACTCCTTCACTGCTTTGTGTTACTTGCTTGATGCCCAAATCTATCTTTAATAATTACATTGAGTCCAGTTAAAGCAAGACAATGAATCATAACTGCTCGCTAACCGCCTGCCTCTCACATATTGTCCTAACGATCTGTCAGTTATAAAAAGGACATATATATAAAAAAAGATAAAGACAAGCAATGGATTGAGAGCTGGCAAAAAGTAATGACAATAAATTGTAAAACAGTTGGAGCAAACTAAAAGTGATGTAGACTTAGACAGATTTTATTTTTTCATTTTGTACACATAAGTGTATACAAAAAGAAATTTTATTAAGTACAGCTCTCTAGACTTTAATTTTTTAAAGTGCATCCTAAGCAGCCAAGCAGTGATAAAAAAAAACATTGTGATGAAATAAGACAGAGGTGAGAAAAAGGGATGTAAACACATGACTGTATAGTTACAGTTCCAACATTCATGGTTTTTTTGTTGTTGTTTTTTTGTTTGTTATTTTTTAAACCATTTTATATAACATTTAGCAGTCTAATGGCTTTGGGGAAGAAACTGTTATGGAATCTGCTGGACTTGCAGCCGAAGTCAGGGAGAACAGTCCATGGTGGGGGTGTGAGGGGCTCAGGACACACAGCGCTGGGATGAAATGTCTTTAATGGAGGGAAGAGGAGCCCAGATGATCTTCTCTGCTGTTCTCAACACTCTCCTCGACCTTCTTCCAGTGTGAGGCGCCCTTTGTACCCTTTTGACCAGTGAGGTGGTATTTACAGTCCAGGTGAGTGTGTCTGATGTGCACCTCCAGGAATTTGGTGTTGTTGACCACCTCTACAGCTGAGCTGTTGATGACCAGTGGAGCGTGGTTTGGCCGGTTCTTCCTGAAGTCCAAGATGATCTCCTTCCTTTTCTCCACGTTCAGGATCAGGCTGTTATCTTTGCACCAGCTGCTCCACCTCCTCTCTGTAGTCCTGGATCCTTGTCATCACTGATGAGACCCACCACAGTGGTGTCGTCTGCAAACTTCACGGGGACACAGTCATGTGTCTTCAGGGTGAACACCAGGGGGCTCAGGACGCAGCCCTGAGGAAAGCCTGTGCTTAGTATGATGACATCAGAGGTATTCTGTCCAACCCGACCTGACTGAGGTCTGTTGGTGAGAAGTCTAGCAGCCAATTGCGGAGGTGTGTATAGAAGCCCAGTTTTTTTCAGATTGCCCATCAGGTGCTGTGGGATGATCCCAGGAACAGCATCCGCACGTGAGTTTTGTTCTCCTCCAGGTGTGCATTGTCCGGCATTTCTGGATGTAGCAAGACTCCGTCAGAATGATGGCGCAGCAGTTACATATCTCCTTTTTTGAAGTTTGATGTCTAGTTTGCATCGTTTTAAGCAGCATATTTCATGAAACTTTTAAGAGCTGCTCTTTGCCGCTGCCTTGGAGCGCTGCCATGTTAACTGACTAATTTAGTTATTACAATAACTGTAAAATAGATCCAGGCCTCATTGTTACCTGAACTGTAGAATAAAAATCTGATTTCTAATGATGATTTTAGGGGAAAACTGGCCACCTGGGTACAAAACTTAAGACCGATAAAGTGAGAATAATAAAAAAAAAACAAAGCGACTTAATGATAATTAAATAAAACTATTTTTTTACAACTTAAACTGGTGGCTTGACAAGCAAACAATGACGAATCAATTCAAACAGACTTTCTCCATCTGCCTTCCAGAATCACCTCTTTCCACTTCAAATCACCCAGCACACATTTTCTCCTCCCGTCAGGCACCAAATATCTTTAAATGTGGGCTTCCTCAGTCTCTGCCCGCATGCCGCTCGCCCAGCCTGACACATGTGTGTCCTGGTGTTTTCTTGTTTGATTATCCCACACACTCGCTCTGAAGTTTGTATGTGGAAAGACATGTGCTGAGCAGCGTTCAGGACCGCTCGTTACTCCAGGTTTAATTAGATTCAGGAAGAGCATGGAATCTGTGGGCGAAATTAAATAGTAACCCTATGATACGTGATAATAGGCCTTTTTTATAAAGAGACAACTCAATTAATGCTTATTTAACTAAGCACAAAGAGCGGAAGCACTTCATGTCTCCTCCGCAGCTATGTGTGAGTGTTCAAAGGTTGATTTAATAGCAGATTAGGACAAACATGAAGGGCTGAACTCATAAACACACAATAAACCACTTTAGCCAAAGCTGTCGGGCACTTAATGACAACCTACATCACCGAACAAACATGCATCTTCTCCCACCGAGGTCTATAGAGACGTCAACGGGAAAATTCTGAGGTCTCTACAGAAAACCGCTGTTTGTTTTCAAGCAGCATTAACGCTATAATGATGAAATATCGTTTGAAGGCGTCGATTAACGGTTAGGTCATGAATGTTCTGCTGGTGTTTAACTGCTTAGTTTAGTGGGCGGGTGGGCTTTGTGGCCTCCTGTTACAGCTCCAGCAGAAACCAACATCGTTTAGTTTTCCAACGCCGGCTGGCATCAAACAGATCCACGCATGTCAGTAACTGGAACCTGGGGAGAGCGCACATGTCAGGGTCTGAGGAACAGAATTTGTCTCGGAAAATATCGGAGAGATGCTAGATATCTGTGAAAATGTGTTGTATAAAGAAACCCTCTCATCACTTTTGGCTCAATTAAGGAGGTTTTGGAAAAACTTTATTAAGTGCAGTGACATTTTTAATATGAGGTTGCTGAGGGATAAAAACTTTTATAAATGCTTTTTCTCATCAGAAAGAAGTTTTTCCTTTTAGCATTTGTAATCTGGCGGCGTAAATATCGGCTATAATTATGAAGCCCTTATATAAAGGTGAGTGTATCAAGTTTGATAGCTTGAGTCTACATTTGAGTGTCTTATTTTGAAGAAAAACAGGAAGTAGTTTTTGTGCTTGCTGTGAAAAATGTCCCAATTCAAGGGTTATATTCATATTTGGAGACTGATTATGTCATAGTGTACAAAAACATTCTCTATTTGAATGATCTGAAGGATATAGGCCTATCAGGAGTATCCTTCTTGGCCCAATATTTCACATAATTCAGTGTGATAGGTCAAGCTGACGATGGTGGAAAAATTGTGAATAAAAACTTAAATAGTATGCTTTCTAGGAAATGTTCAAGATGTTTTAGGTGAGAATATAGGTTTGTTAGGCTCAAATATCTATTCCAAAAAAGTTAAAAAAACAAACCACTTGACGTTTTTTTTTTTGTTTTTCGAATACTCACACATTATCCCAAGGTTGTCCCAAAATGGAGTGCAACATGCTCAAATATCCACTTGTTTATTAATATTCTAATTAATTTGAAAAAAAAAGTTTGGTGGTTCTCAGCACCAATTCGCCTCGGCGTTCCCTTATTCTTATTCTGTAAATCTCCTGAGCTTCAAAACAAGTTCATTTTAATAAATTCTACTGGAGATAAATAAGGAGATTAACAACAGCTGCAGCTCATCTTTTTAAATAAAAATAAAAACAAGTCAAGATCTAACCTTAATATTTAATTAATCCTCAAAAGTAAAGGGATAGTTAAGGTTTTTGGACACGAACTGCTCTACAGCTGAGATGTAACAGGGTCCCTACTGTCACCAAGCCTCCTGCCATGAAGCGGTCGGTAACGTAATGGAGCAAAAGTAGTTCCGGTACGATACGGGGGAGCAAATAATCCAAGGTTTTTAAGCTAGAAAAACTATGCATGTGTTTTGGTAGACTTGTTAAACAATTTTAAAACATCCTGGAGCTACTGCACGTTAGACCATAATATCAATTAGCATCTTTTTAGCTGCTATCACTCTACCTTATAGGTGACGGAGGTGGTTCCTACGAAAAGAAATAAACTAAATGGCTCATCAAAAACCTGTGAAAGGATACATTACAGACAATAGAGTCAAAGTGAGACATTCTTCGACATCCTTCAACCTCTTCCATGCAGACTCTGAACTTAAACACTCCCAATGACTTGATCCCAGGTCAGATAATACACAAAATCAAAGCAGAAGTTCACCAGTGGTTTCCAGGAGGAAATCATTTTATTTTTTCTGTAGTTCTTTTTAAAAGACTGTAGTCCAAATTTTCTTTCATTATGTATTTATATATCCAGGAAATTAAGGGCAAATTGCGTCTGGATCTCCTTTAATTCGCTGGATAGTGTTCGTACTGTTGAACTCATTAAAAGTGAAGGCAAAGCAGTTTTTTTTAAAATGCCAAACCTGAAGCCATAATTGGACGTACTCTAAATCCGCCTTTGTCTTTGTGCTTGTTGTAGAGAGATCCTCCAACGACAGGGAACTTCCACATACAAACTTCTTAACCACCGACTTTAATCAGCAAATGTTAGTTTTCATTTTCAAAAAAAAAGCTTAAAACCCAGTTTTTTAAATTAGCATTTAATTCTGACTAGAATATTACTGTACCCTTTCTATGCACCTCTGAAAGGCTTTTAATGTCCTGCAGCACTCCACCACTACAGCACTTTTGTATCTGTATGCTTTATATGTGTTATGTATTGTTTTATGGCTTTGTTGTAAAGCACTTTAGGTTCCATTTGGCTGTTGTAAAGGGCTATACAAATAAATTTGATTAGATTTTTTTATTTGATTTTCCCAGAATACCCTTTTAATTTATCCCGCCATATTCTCATGAACCAAACATTTTCCTTGCGAGTTAGACTTGAAGTTACATCCCAAGTAAGGGCAAGGCAGGATTGAGACAAGTGAAGAAAAAAGAATTGAGAATACAAAAAAAAAACACTGGCTTAAATACTGTGAATCAAAATCTGCTGACACTGAACTCTACTGGAAAGAAAATACAAACAATAGCATCATAACAATGACAGATGCAGATGCAGTCCCTCCTGTACATCATGGTGTTCTCAGGCCTGCAAGCTTCCTCAATTTCCTTCAAATATATAGATAAAAATAAAATTATATGATGTTTTATACATCTCATGGTCAATAAATATATGCTTTGAATAACAGCTAACAGTTGGATGTGCAAATACAGTAATAGCCTGCTCAGGTAACCTATTTATGTCTAATGATTGCTTTCAATATCCAGGGAAACTGCTCTCAGAGTGCCTTTAGGGTATAATTGGACATACTTCTGTGCTTGGGGGCATGTTTCCTATCATAAAAAAGGCTTCTGGAGATGTGTGATTTAGCCAACTTTAAATCATATGGATAAATATTGGTCTATACCAATCATTATCATATCATATAACCTTCTCATAAATATGGATTTGTGTTCAAATGGTATTTCAACCCTTTGCTCTCTCTTTCCACTTCAGTAAAATTCGCCGAACTACAAAATGAGGCACCAGATCCATCTGCGTGCTTAGTGCTAAATACCATCTCGTCCATCCTTGTGTTAGAAGAAAAAAACAGGGCTGCGGTCTGTCGGGCCTCCCTAAAGATATCGAGTGACATATGTAAGATAAATGGAACTGCAGTGGGTTATCCCTAAGATGCAGCTGTCAAAAACAAATGGGCCAACACCTAAATTACCGCTAAATATGGAGGGAAAAACAAGCTTCTGGAAGACAGGACTGGAAAACCACAGAATGGTCCTGAATAATTGAAGGGTTGTTCTCAAAAATGCTACATAGTCGCTGGAAAATACGTGCCACCTTAAATCCATAATTCACCCTTTCAAGATCACGTCTGACTCAATGTTTTATGAGTGCAACTATTGAGTGAGAAAGTCCTGGGGTGTTTTATTCTGAATTAAGAGATTATTTTCATATTTACTGTCAGCATTCATGAATCAGTTTTTAAAAATGCCAGCGGAGCATAAATCGTTTCCTGACGACTGGAGCCTGAGTCATCAGTGAATCCTAGGACTATCATAAAAAAGCTTTTTTCATGTGGAAAGTATAACAGCAAAGAGCTTATTGCCTTTGTACAGCAACTTTTGTCAACTTTTATTTAGCTTGAGGTAGAAATCAAAGGCTAGCGATGAGTCAGGTAAAGTAAATCCTGCACTGACAAACTGCTGAACCATCTGAAGCAGCCCCCCCTTAGCAAATAAAAATCAATACCAACCACAAATACAAAATATGAGCTTTTCCTGCAGAAATCTCTACCTTAAAATGAAATTCTGCCTTTTAGTAAGTGTGCATGGGAGGATGTAAGGGACGATCCATCCTTTCTGTCAAACAGCAGGATCACATTTTAAACATGTAGAGAGCATATCATGAGACACAAAGCTGGAATTAAATCAAGTTATGATCTATCCTGAATTTCATTGGAATTTATGGCAAAGACGATACAAATAAATGCAGCGCATAACCATGAAAGTGAAAGAAAAGGAAACTTGTTTTGTATGTTTTGCTGTATTTAGCCTCGTTTCCTTTGATTCCCATAGTTTAAACAGTGAACTTCATTGGTTTCGAATGGAGATTCACAGTGATACAAACATAAAACCCCTCAATAAATTGGTGTATATCAAAGCATACTCCTGCGACAAAGACTTCTATCTGTTCTCCCCTAATCTGCCTCTGTGGAGGTGTTTAGGGAGGAAGAACGGGTAAAACCATTCAGTCTGGTTAAGAAAGCGACCTCCAGAAGGACTGTTCATTTACAGTTCTTTGCCTGGAGCGATCACTGGTTTTACCTGACATTATTAAACTTCTCAATGTAGTAAATGACAATAAAACAGGCGTTCAGAATTAACAGCAATTAGATCTTAAGCAGATAGTTGCTCAGATTACAGGGCTGGCTTCATTGCTAACATTCTGGGGAAAAAGAGGTGAAGGATGAGCCCAGGATTACAGGTAAAACAACTTCTTACTAGAATAAATCTGTTTTACTATGAAAATAAAATACACTTCAAGGTTGAACCATATGCACACAATGACCCAATATAACCAAAAGCTTGTGAAAGTCAATGAATCACCTCTTCATGTCCCAAATAACGTCTAATCTATAGCTGAGCAACGTGCAGATTCATATGATGTTTCCACATGTGCAAAGTTGGTGGACTTATTAACACCACATATTTAATAATGTTATTCTTTAAAGCCTAGACTTTGAAATAAATATCAGAAAATTTCCTAATTTTCTGAAATTAGAGTGGTCATTCAAGATTTTGAATAATAAAAAAAGAGATTAATGTAAGATACGTTATCTTATCATTTGTGATACAATAGTTATTTCCATTCACTTTCTTATAAATGTTCTGTGTATTATCGGATTGTACAACTCAGATTTAAGAAAAAACATCACACTGATGATATAGAGGCTTTAAGAAACGTATCAAATATGATACACTTGGTTTTAAAGGGTTAAAATGTAAAAACAAAAGAAAAGGAATCTGATGTCTGATGCCAGGAACAGCTTAAATAATAATAATATCAAAAAATACCAAATAGGAATCATATTTCTATGATTCTTACTTTCAGTGATTTCTACTCAGAAACCATTTACAGCTATTAAGCTTTCCTTCTTCCTCTCTGACAGCACCCCTCTCTCATCCTACATGACCTCGCCATCAACTCCTCTCCTCGGGTGCAGAGCTGACGCGTGTGCTTGTCCTAAACAGTCCACTGATTCCTCTTTCACCCAACTCCGCAGCCGATGCCTCCAAAAGCAGACAGATTCTGACAGCCGCTGAATGGCATCGAATGGCACGGGGGTTTAAAGCGACTGATGGGCAGAGGGTGAGGTCGGCTAACAGATTCCGTCTCATAATCCGGGTGTCATCGCTCATCACGTCAACGTTTAGCCCAAAGATTCTTTTCTTTTCCTTCTGGTCTTGTGTCATATATTATCGATCATGATGACAGTCCATAACAGCCTCTCCTGTGTCTAATCCCTCATAGCTGCTAGATTCTACATCTGATTTACTCAAAGTGATTCTTTCCTAATAAAGACATTGCTTGTGTTTGTAGCTGCATACATGAGATGACTGTATATACCATAAAACTTACATTTCATGCAAGAATTTTTAAACTAAAATGATTTAACTCCAGTAGCAGTCATTGTATATACAGAACGAGGCCCTTGTATGTTGACTGCTCCCAGTGTGACATCTGCTGCACAGACCGGCTGGGTGTGGACGTAAAACCGAGCGTGGAAAAGTGGCAAACAGAGACGCTTCATGCGTGGCACCTCAGCCATCGAAGGGTTTTATCTCTTTAACGGACTTTCCACAGTCTGAGTCAGAACTCGTAATCACTTCTGATGATAAAGACGATGCAGTAAGAAAAAAAGGCTGAGTGATGCAATGAACTGTAAAAACTGATGTTTATTCCCTATTTCTCCATTATGACTCCATGATATCCATGTCGCTCTTCAGTTACACTTTTAATTAATCCATCTTCATACGTGTTTACAATGAAAAAGTCAAAAAAAAAAAAAGGCAATAAAAGTCTTGGGTTGTGATTGCAAATACACCTACACACAGTAAAAGGGTTCAAGGCTATTCCATTTCTCACTCATATGCTTATTAAATCATTGTGCACAATGTTTTGGCTACTGAGCACTGCCAGTCAGCTGACTAAAAGACCTTTATAGCCCTGATTTCTATAACAGGAAGATAAAATTATTCCGCCAGAAGGCTTTTTTAACTTTGAAAACCCAGCGATTCATTGAAGGCAAACAAGTTGTAGGCAAATATTTTTTTTTTCTGCCAATGGAGCTCATTCTGTAGAGCTTAAAGTCTCCACACAGCCACAAACATGGGTGTTTTCTCACAGCTCATGCCCGGCACATCTTGTAAACAGAGAAGCATGGCGGAAAAAGGGCGCATACAGTAAAACACCCATTTGCTTTTACCAAAACAGTAAAAAAACAGGGTTTCCCCTGAAAAGCTGTGCATGACTACGAGACGGGTGCGTTGTCACCTGCACGCAGACTGGAAGAAAAGTTTTACTAGGAGAGGCGGTTAGGGGCGGGGCTTTAAGTTCAAACTAAACTGTTCTCCTCCCTCATTGTTTAAAACTGTGCAGAATCAGGTACAGCCCCTTTAACGGTATAGTGGAGGATGTTCTTTTTGTGGGTGGATCTTCACAATAAGTGGTCCTCCTAATTTTCAATCATTCTGGTCATTTGATTATGTGCTTACGGAGTCTGGCATAGTGGAAGTCTTCTTTTGGCAAAGTAAGCTTCTATGAGTTATGCAAACAGCAACTTTTAAACTGAGTGTGCATGAGGAGAAATTACCTTGTGCATGCTCTTGCACGCGTTTAATAGACGTTCCCTCTCGGAGCGGGGGCAGGGTTGTGCATGTGCATTTTTTTTTTTTTTTAGTGGAGAGGGTGGGTCTTTCCAAAATTTGCAAAAATCCTCTAGTATACCTTTATGTAAAAATTGACAAGAAAGCTTCTCAGAATCTCTAAAAACCTGTTTCAGTCAAACTCAATCTCAGTTAATGCTACGCACATTAGCAAACAGCACAGATTTCAATAACAGAAAATAACATTAAACTTGTTTTTGTGATTCTACCTGCTCAAATCATTCTTTGAAATCAGGTCTTAAAAAGAGGAAATGCACTCCCTCTGCATTTCCTCTTTGCTGGTTCCTCATCGTACTTTTTCGCACCCTGGCTCCTTGATGGTTTTCCCCTGATGTCTCCATGGTTCTGGTTTGTGTTTTATTTTTATGTTGGATTTTTGGGTACCTGCTTTTGTTTAATATTTTTAAGTTGGATTTTCTGGATTCCTGTTTTTGCTGCCTGATATTTCATTAAACATTTAAAGAACTCACCCCTGCCTGTCAGGCTCTGCATTTGGGTCCTCATAAAAATCTCCAAACAAATCCTGACAGAAGGAACCAGCCAAGAGGGACTGCAGAGGGAGTGTATTTATGGCTGCCTGAACAAAGGTAGGACTAATGAGCTGATAAGGTGCAGGTGTGACTAGAGCTGATGAGGAAGCCAAGGGAAAAGAAAACACAAGGGGGCAACAGAGGACAGACAAAGAAAAACCTAAGAAACTTAAATGAATCTAGAACACACCAATAAAGCTAGAAAACAATGAAAAACCTGGTTGAACTTGAAACTGAAAACTTAAGAGAAAAACCAACAGAACCAAGATCATTACATGGTGTGCCATTGCTTGGTTGGAAAGAAAACCTGCAGCCACACGGCCCTTTCTGGAACAGGTTTGAGACCCCTGATCTAGAGTAAATACAGGGAGGTCTTCAGGGGGACAGTAAGAAATGAAAATAATAGTTTTAGTATCTGGATGGCTTGCAGCCAATGTCTGATTTCATGATTAAGTTTGGGTCTAACAAAATGAAAGCACACAAAAAATAAAAATGACGAGAATACATAGATATAGACTGCGTAAAACATGAGAAAAACAATGTGTAGATGTTTTTCAGAAGAAACATTTGCCCATGCAGGTTTCTAAGCCACAGCAGAATGGGACATTACCTCAGTTGCCTCCTCAGTTTAAGCCCTCCATGGCCTTCAGTGTCAGGATCAAACAGAGCTGCAGAACATTCCAGATATTCCTTTACGTGTGCATTAGATGCAGCCTTCTCTGCAGCAGTATGCAGAAACTGGAGCTACTGTACCTTTAATTCCCTTCCTCTATTATTGTTATTTGTAACAGAAACAAGATGCATGTATGTAATAATAATATAATAATTGAAATCCGGAAACCCTCAAATAAAACCCTGTGCAACCAGTTGCCTTTAATCAATTAATAAACAGAGTCCACCTGTGCGTAATTTAATCTGAGTGTAAAGCAGCTGTTCCATTTCCGGCCTCAGAGCTTTGTTCGATTAGACCACAAATGGCCTCATAAAGACCTAATCCCAGATGATAGAAGGATTTAGAAATAAATGTTACTTTTTTAAGACTACATCCTTCCAAAAAGAGGAATAACAGTGAAACTTGGAGATAAATTAGCTAAAAACGATGCCAGGCAGGCTGGGTTTGCTGGGGTCCTACTCTCAGTGCGTCCTTGTTGAAGCTACTGCAGCTGGATTTACTGGCTATATAAACAAGGCGGGTTGAAGGGTTAACAGTCTGTCACTGTGCCCATTTAACAAGCCAACGTTTATCTCTTTTAACTCAGCATCTGTCCTTGTCATTCCTTTAGAATAAGCGATTAAAAGCTTCCACTTGGGCAACAAGTGAGCCTGTAATGAGTCCCTGGGCACTAAGTCCAGGCAGGAAACATTTGAGAACCGTCAAAATGTGTCCAAGAAGCAAATGTGCCCAATGTGGAGGAAAGAAGACATGCAAAAAGAAAACCATAAGAGTTAAAGAAGTTAGACCAGTTGAAACTGATTATCTGTCTTTTTTGTTTCAGGTACATAAACCTATAAAAAGGAACCATTCCAATAGGTTATGCCTAAAGTCAAACAAGGCAATCAATCCAGCAACCCAAGGAACAGTCAGCTGCTTTAGCCTGACAGGAAGCAGAGGGAGGAGGCTTCTAATCAGGAACGTGATCAATTAAAAGCAGAATCAACAGTAAGCTGCATGCTGATGGTGCATGAGAAGAGGCTTGGCTCCTGCTGCTTCTGTCTCTCATCTGGCTGCTGTACAGGCTATTTACATATGGCGCCCAGATGAGGCTGGTGGCCTTTAATGCTTTCCAAAAAACCCAGATGGGTCTCAAATGAGAGCACATCCATTACAATGTGGATTTGGAGGCCGAAAATCCAGAACATTTTGCCTTAAATAACGTAGGAATCCCTTTTGCTGACTAGACGAGGTCATGAGTTCACATTCACTGTAAGTGAAAGATTTAGATACCAGCTATTTGGCAGACTCATCACTCTTACTCCTGTTTGGTACTTTAGTGTTATTCCTTGGAATAAATGAAGATTAAATGCATTATGTTGGCTGTCTTTAAACTCTTCAGGCTTTTTATTTCCTTTCTGTTGTTTTTTTTCCATAGAATCTACAGAGGACAATTTAAAAATGTAATCAAACCTATTGCTCTGATATAGGATGTGCTGTTTGTAGTGAAGTCTTAGAGTACAGATTTTTTGATCTGATAAGATCAGATAAGGTACTTTTAATTGAAAGGTGGTGATCATTCTCATCAAAAAATAATGTGTCCGTAGTTTTATTCATATTTATTGAGAGCTGCTGTTAAAAGAGAAACGTTAATTCATTATAGCATTCCACACCAAAGCAAAGCACCAAATCACAAACAAATGTATGTACCAAACCGGAACTCAAAAGAGCAAGGGTATATACTAAAAACCTGGGTATAAACCCGGACTTAAACGCCCCCTCTGGAAAAAAAAATAAATAAATAACAACATACGTATCAAACCGGGACAAAAAAAGAAACAGCAACAAAAAAACAAGGTACGTACCAAACCAGAATACAAAAGACCAAGGGTATGCACTAAACCTGGACTTAAAAAAACAAAACAAGGTATTACCAAACCAGGACTTAAATAACAAAACAAGGTACGTACAAACCAGAATTCAACAGACCAAGGGTATATAAAAACCAGTGTATGTACTAAAGGTGGACTTAAATAACAAAACAAGGTATTACCAAACCAGGACTTAAAAAAACAAAAAAAGGTATTACCAAACCAGGACAAAAATTACAAAATAAGGTATTACCAAACGAGGACTAAAAAAACAAAACAAGGTACGTACCAAACCAGAACTCAACAGACCAAGGGTATATAAAACACTAAAACAGCAAGGTATGAACTAAATCTTGATGCAAAAACCAAGGTTTGTAGTAAACCAGCCATCTACTAACCCAATGTTTGGGCCAAACCTTAAAAGCAAAGTATATAAGAATCACGAACCCCCACAGTGAACAAAGAAAATGAAAACAGAATACTGAAAGCAAGGAAGATAAAATATTAGACAAAAAAATAAAAAACTGGATCCCAAAACAAGCTTACATAAAAAAAAAACAAGCCGCTAAAACCAAGGCATGTACCAAATCATAACATAAGGACACTCAAACCAATGTATGCACCAAACTGATACGCAAAACCACAATTTGCTCAAAACTCAGAATCTAGAAACCAAGGTTATCAACAGACGAGGACTCTGAAACTAAGGTATGATACAAACTGGTACCAGGAAACCATGGTGCATACCATGCAACGCTGTCAACTAAATATGTGTGTGATAAACTATGCGTGTCCAATTTATCCTTCTCTGCATAAATTACCGCACATATTTTCACATTTACGTAGATTTATTAAGTGTTTACTGCGTATGAGGAGATATTAAGGCAGTACAAGAATATGCCTTCCCACAAAGGCTATAAATTATTATAAAATACTTTCTCCTGGGTCAAATATAACACGTCAAACATATAGAGTCCTGAAATAAGACGATTAAAAGGCAATTGTTACTATTATCACCAATAAGACAGAGTTGATTTCCCTGCTTCACCACCGTCTGCTGACAGCCGTTACATTGCTACTCTGTAGAAAATACCTAAGTGTTATTTTCCTGTCATTCTTTGCTGAGATAGCTAAAAAGAGACACACATACATAAACCCAGAACGTGAAACTGCACCGTCATCTGTACAGCGAGGAAAAGCTCTGTGGCTTGCTAATGATGTCTGTCTATAATGAGGAGATTTAGTCTTGTGAGGCTTAATATTTTCTGCTGAGTGAGCCTCTTGAGATGTTTCTGTCTATGATTTGAGTGTGCTGGTGTTTAAGCACAATACTTGTAAAGCGAAAAATAAAGGGCTATTTTGCCTGTTCAAAACTCAGAATGTGCATCTATTGTAATTCTGTCTGTTGTCCATGAAACTACAGTGTCAGAGGAATGAGACTTAAAGGGAGAAATTGACTACAGATCCAAAAATGCATCTATTAATTCTATATTTTCCTCAGGATTAGACATTTAGAGAGGATTTTGTCCTGTGTAACTGTATGTCATGCTGTGATGGACAGGCAAACTGTCCATGGTTTACCCTGTCTTCTGGCCAACAGCCATGAGAACTAATGCAAAAGCATAAAAAAGCAAGCTAAAAGAAAACAGACAGCATCTATGCTGTTGCATATCTAATTATCTTTATATACCACTGCTAATTTATATATATATATATAAAAAAAAAGAAATAGAGATGTAAAAGTGTTTATTTTATAAGGTTTCTTTTTGTTTTCTTTTTTACTTTGGAGTTGCTAACTTTCTATCATTTCTATCTTTGGTTTGTCAGCCCTACAGATCAACCAATCCAACAAACGGTGGCATGAATATCTGGACTATAATGAGCAGAAAGCAATGTGATAAAGCTGAGGTCATTTATACTGCAGAAGCGACATCAGCTTCTGTGATTGGTTGATGCTCTGGCGTCCAGCTGCCTAAGCTCAGATTTCTGAACTCATGCGTCGAACGCTCGGATGCTTGGACTATCCTGGACACCAGAATGCCCGGATGCACATCTTCAGATGCTCGGAGGCTCCATTGAACCTCTCGACACTTTCCCTCATAGACTTTACATGTAAATAAAAAGCTTTGACGACAAAAATGCGTCCCCGTATTGTAAAATATTTAACAACTACTTTGGTTATTTGCAGACAAAAGGCGTGACCCTTTACTCTTATCCTTGTGCTCCTTGGACTGAATTCCGTCTTTCTTATCTTTATGCCTCTACATTAACATCAGAAACACATATAGTACACAAGCAAACATTAAAAACACTTATATAGAAATATGAACAACTGCCATTTTTAGAGGAAATCTAAAAATGAAAACAACAGCATATTTTCATGGATTATAGAATGTAGCACCTTTAAGAAACAGTCTTAACTAATTCCTCAGTTAATTTATTTCTAATTCCCCGGTTGTTTTTCTGACACAAGAGAGACAAAGTGCATTTTCCAGGTGATGCTTCTATAGTTACATCATCTTGTATGAATGTTTACTTCAGCCACACTCTACAGTCTAAAATCAGTGCTTATGTTTATCGGTGTATATATTTATGCTTTTTTTTTTTTACTTTTGGGTTAATAAAATAGTAGAAAAGTTACACAAGAATGTATTTGGTTATTTTTACTTTGTATGATTTTATTGATAGATTTTATTCTTTCAGCAGAGTAGGAGTAGTAAGAGAGCCATTGTTGAGCCAGCTGCAAACCTTATAAGGGGGTAAAGTTTTACTAGTTTTCCCTCTCATGGGCTATCATGGGTTATCTTAATCCTTTCAGCCACAAACGGCTCATTCTAAGGTTGATTATTTAAAAGACTTGGAGAGACTGTTGACACTGTGTTGGTTTAAGCTCAACAGCTTCCAGCAGCTGTTCAAGTTGGCTCCGAATCATGTAGAACACCC